>CM046665.1:65083006-65725506 GCA_025594165.1 Tamias sibiricus
CAATGGAGAAAAGACAGTTTTTTAAACAAATGATGCTGGGAAAACTGCTAATCCATATGTAGAAGAATGAAACTAGACCTTCTTCTCTCACTCTGCACAAAAACCAACTCAAAATGGGTTGAAGACCTAGGAATTAGACAAGAAACTATACTTTTTCAATTGAACCCTTAAAGCTTAGGAAAATGTCAAGAGTTAATAAAAGGGATGATATCAAGTTAAAAAGCTTCTGCACCTCAAAGGAAGCAAGAATGTGAAGAGAAAACCTACATAGTGGGAGAAAATCTTTGCTAGCTACTCTTCTGACAGAGGATTAATATCTAGAATATATAAAGAACTCATAAAAATTAACACACACACACACACACACGCACACACACACACAACACAAGAAAAAAATACACAGAGAGAAAAAATAATTAATAAATGGTCATAGCAAGATTTTTCAAAAGAAGAAATGCAAAATGTTTCAGTGACCAAAAAAAAAATCAATGAAAAAATGTTCACAGAGAGAAAAATAGCCCAATTAATAAATGGTCAAATGAATTAAACGGATATTTTTCAAAAGAAGAAATGCAAATGACCAAAAAAAAAATCAATGAAAAAATGTTCAACATCATTAGTAATTAGGGAAATACAAATCAAAACTATACTGAGATTTCATCTCACACTAGTCAAAATGGCAGTCATCAAGAATACCAACAATTGCCATGTGTGGTGGCGCACACTTGTAATCCCAGTGGCTTGGATGGCTGAGGCAGGAGGATCACGAGTTCAAAGCCAGCCTTAGCAAAATCGAGGCACTAAGCAACTCTGAGACCCTGTCTCTAAATAAAATACAAAAATAGGACTAGGGATGTGGTTCAGTAGTCAAGTGCCCATGAGTTCAATCCTCAGTACCAAAAAAAAAAAAAAAAAAAGAATATCAATAATAATAAATGCTGGAGAAGATGTGGAGAAAAATAAAAATAAACACTTTCACACTATTGGTGGGGTTGTAAATTAGTATAACCACTATGGAAATCAGTATGGAGTTTTCTCAAAAGACTAGGCATGGAACCATCATGTGACCCTAACCACTCCTCGGTATTAAAGAATTAAAGTCATCATACTATAGTGATATGTGCATACCCATGTTTATAGCAGCACAATTTATAATAGCCAGGTTATGCAAACAGCCCAGGTGCCCATCAACAGATGAATGGATAAAGAAAATGTGCTATATATACAATATTGAGTTTTATTCAACCATGAAGAAAAATGGATGGAAATTGAGACCATTATGTTGAATGAAATAAGCCAAACTCAAGAGAGTCAAGGGTTATGTTTTCTCTCATATGTGCAAGTTGGTGAGGAAAAAGGAAAAGAAATGTAGGGGGTGATTACATGAAAAGCAAAGGGAGATCAGTAGAAGAGAGGAAAGGGATGGGGTGAGGGGGTGGTGAAGTGAAGGTGGGAGAGTAGGGGGAGTCACACTGGTCAAATTACATTGTTATCCTGTGTGCATGTACACAATATATGTAAGAACAAATCCCATCATTCTGTACAAATATAATGCACCACCAAAAAAAAAAAAAAAATGTGGGGGAAAAAAAACGACCAGTCCACTTTTGCTCTGTTTCTGTTTCCTCAACACTTTTCTGTCTATGGAACCAGACTCCTCCACTCACCTCATTGGAACACTTGGGGTGTTTTGTAGAATGAAGTATTGTTGGATTCTAGAATGACAAATAAAGCCAATTAAGATAAGCTGTTATAATTTTGTCTTTTGACATACCCAACAGTCCCCTCCATATGAAGAAGGACATTTTTAAAAAATGACATATACACTGACAGAAATTGATATTTTAAAGGGACAAGAAATAGCCCATTATGAAAAAAATATACATCACTCTAATAAGATGGTAATAAAGAATATAACTTTTATGGGGGTACTAAGGATTGAACTCAGAGGCACTCAACCACTGAGCCACATCTCTAGCCCTATTTTTTTAAATATTTATTTATTTACTTTAGTTGTACACAATGCAATGCATTTTATGTTTTACGTGGTGCTGAGGATCGAACCCGGGCCGCGCATGTGCGAGGCAAGCGCTCTGCTGCTGAGCCACAACCCCAGCCCTCTAGCCCTATTTTGTATTTTCTTTAGAGACAGGGTCCACTGAATTACTTAGTGCCTCGCTTTTGCTGGGACTAGCTTTGAACTTGCTATCCTCCTGTCTCAGCCTCACAAGCTGCTGGGATTAGAGGCATGCACACCACACCCAGCAAGAATATTACTTTCGGATTCTTAGTGCAGTGAGTAGGCAAAAGAAGAAACATTTTTAGACATAGACAAAGACAAAACTTCAAAGCAATTCATATGGCATGATATAAATTAAACATTTGCAAAATGAATGTAAAAATGATGGATTTTAAAGAAGCACATACAAAAATAATAAACAATAGTGTTGGTCAGTGTGTGTGGATACAGAGTTTCTCTTCTAAGGAATAATATCATCATATGTGACTTGCTCTTACTAAATAAGAATCCCCACATACAGGCTTAATTTGCAAATTAAAATTTTAATAAAAGATGTGTTTCTCCCCTAGATTCAAGCAGTGGTTTTAGTGTTATTTCAATTGAGAATATTTAACTGTACCTCACTGAATTAGTTCATCAAATCACAATTGGAAAGGCATAATGACTTTTTTTCTTGTTTTAAAACATGGCAATTATAGTCTTATGATGGGCCTTTATACACTGCCTTTTGCACTGGAGTAGATGTCTTATATTACCTTTCTAATATTTTGAAACTACATGACCCCACTCATAACACCTTTAGAAAATTGTGAACATGAATAAAATTAAGCAGATAATTTTTACTTTGCTAATTGAATAACACTTTAGTTCATCCAAAGTAGTTCTTAGAGACTATACCAAGTAGTTCATTTATTTTTAATTGCTAATTTAATTTCAGCTGTAATACTTGTATTTAGGAAATGACTTCATAGGAGAAGGCATTAGGCAGCAAGAAGAGAAATAATAACCATGTAATAATCCTTAAGATTCCATCAGGCACAGAGCCTATGATGCTATTTAGAAGGAATATGGCCCTTCTGTAACTAACTTTCCAATGTAATGTGTCTTAAATTGGTAATAAAAATTAATATGTATCTTTTATATTTTTTTAGTGGTTACAGGCATTTACACAAAGGGCCCTGCAATGTAATGAAAAGAGCACTAACTATGGAAGTCTGGGTTGCTGGTTCTATGTTTTGCTCTGAAACCATTCACCTCTGTGATCTGAATCTTCCAACTTGGTGTAGCAGTTTTGGATTTCAGTTTCCTATCCTAGGGATCAGCTCAATAATCTCTAATATTCTTCCCAGCTCCAAACTCCTGTGATTAATTCCATAATCTTCAGGGTGTGTCCGTAACATTGACATGTTTTAGTAGGACTAATGAGCCTGAGATTGTGGTCACACACAATGGCTACCTAGTTCTCCTGCTTACTTACGATGTAACTTGGGACATGTCGCATTTCTGAATTCTAGGATATTCAACTAAAGCAGAGTTAATTAGCTGACACTATTGATGCTCTGCTCCATAGCTCCTCAGCCCCTGCAGCTGCAGGGGACAGTCACCATAGTCTGCCACCTGCCACCCCTGGGCCTGTCTTGCTCTTTACTTTTTCTGGTGCAACAGGAATTCATAGAGCCCAGAACCATCAGGAAATTAATGCCTCCAGGGTGAACTCATCTACCAGGGAGAGAGACATCTTCCTTATCTCCTTCCCCTCACTCCCAGTACTGGAAATTGAATCCAGGGATGCTCTACCACTGAGCTACATCCCAACCCTTTCTATTGTTTATTGAAATGTATTTACTTATTCATTTAGTTTTGTGGTGCTGGGGATGGAACCTAGGGCCTCACATGCGTTAAGCAAGCACTTTACCACTGATTTACATCCCCATCCCATGTTTTTTGTTTTGAGACAGGGTCTTGTTAAGTTGCCAAGCCTGGCCTAGAACTTAAAGTCCTTCTATCTTTGCCTTCCAAGTAGCTGTGATTACAGGCGTGCATGCCCAGCTCTTCCTAATCTTTTTTTCACAGTACTGGGGATTCAACCCAGGAGCACTTAACCACATTATTATACACACATATTTCCTTGCTTTGACAGCTGAGAGGGCCAGGAAGCAACCACAACCCTGTAGCAATGAGTACACCTAATGCCCAGGTTTGGTTCTAATAGCATTCTCCAATTCAAGGAATCAGAGAGAAATGCTAGAGAGGGTCATATACAAGATATGCCTGTGACTCAGGAGGCTGAGGCAGGAGGATTACAAGTTTGCAACCAACCCACAGTGATAGGGGTTTGTCAAAGGGACACAGGAGCCAAATGAAAGAGCTCCCAGTGGCCAAAGCGGAAACAATTTGAGCAACAAAATAAACAATGTAGGGGCTGGGGTTGTGGCTCAGCAGTAGAGTGCTCGCCTAGCACATGTGAGGCCCTGGGTTCAATCCTCAGCACCACATAAAAATAAATAAATAAAATAAAAGTATTGTGTTCAACTACAACTAAAAAATAAATATTAAAAAAATAAACAATGTAATATTGGATTATAACTCAAAGAATGAAATAAAAATCTATGAATCTGTAGTGATATAAATGGTTGAATGCTTAAATAAAGGGGGAAGAATGAGAAATCTCCCATGATACAGAAAAATATCAAATATTTTTTGTGAATACTCTAGTCTTCAGGAGGTGGAACATAATTCCCCATCCATTTAGTGTGAGCTGCCTATAGTGACTTCCTTCCAAGGAGAATAGTATGGAAATTAGATGATATAGTGAAGAAACATGACACATAGTATCTGAACCAGATCTTGAAAGTTAACATCAACAGTGATGAGTTATATTGATGGTATGTGCCTTTGGCATGATTTGATGAAAATGGCACATTACCCCTATGCTTTTCCTACAATGAGCCTACAACCCACACCTTCAGTCTAATCATGAGGAAAATATCAGACAAATCCAAATTGAAGGACATAATACAAAATAATCAGTCTTCTTCAAACTGTCAAGGTTATCAAAAGCAAGGAAAATCTGAAAAACTATCACCGCCAAGAAAAGCTTAACGGCATCTAAGAATATTATGGACTATCCTGTATGGAATCTTGGAATGGAAAAAAAAAGAACATTAGTTTTAAAACCAGTGAGATTGAATAAAGTATGAACTTCAGTTAATAATAGCACATCAATATTGGTTCATCAATTTGTGTGTGTGGTCCTAGGCATTGAACCCAGGACCTTGTGCTGTGCTAGGTAGGTGCTCTGCCACTGAGCTATACCCGCAGCTCTTGGTTCACGAGTTCAAACAAATGTACCATGCTAATTTAAGATGTTAACTATATAGGAAGCTGACTGTGGGTTATTTAGGAATTCTACCACTTCACAACTCTTCTGTAAATTTAAAATCATTTTTGAATAAGAAAATTACTAAAAATGATACTCAATTTAAAGAAAGTTTTGAAACAGGAAATATAGAAAAACAGTACCTGTGGCTTATAATAAACAGAAAAAATATAACCCGAATCTCTTTCAAAGAACTTGCTACGCAATAAGATGGGCCTGACTTCAACTCTTCCTATATGAGCTGCCCAGCCACAGTAATGATAATATATTTTGCTGACTCTAGCCAGTGTCTACCCCAAACAAAATAATAACAATAACAAGAGTCCTAATGGATATATTTCTACTTCATAATCTTCATACATAGTCATCTCTACAAACAGAGTATTTCTACAACGTTCCTGAAATAGAGTGAAGAGTTATTACAAAGTACTAAAGGCAGTTAAAGGAAAGTAGCCAAAAAACGAGGATTTTTCTTTTCACATTCCTATAATGTCTACCAATCCCACTTCTAGGAATGTATGCTATGGAAATAACTGAACAAGCAGTGAAAGGTATACATGCTAGGTGACTGACTACAGCTGTTTATAAAAATTAAATATGAAAATAATCCAGATATCATTGGCTAGTTGCAGTGTTTTTTTTTTTTTTCTTTTTCTTTTTTTTCGGTACCAGGGATTGAACTCAGGGGCATTTGAACACTGGGCCACATCCCCACCCTTTTTTGTATCTTATTAGAGACAGGGTCTCACTGAATTACTAAGTGCCTCACCATTGCTGAGGTTGGCTTTGAACTCACGATCCTCCTGCCTCAGCCTCCCAATAGTTGCAGTGTTTTAAAAGGCAATGAAGACTTGGATACATTAGCATGGAAAGATATTCTGATATACTTTTAAGTAAAAGCGTGATTATAAACCAATACCACTTTTTTTTTTTTTTTTTTTGTACCAGGGATTGAACTCAGGGGCACTCGACCACTGGGCCACACCCCCAGTCCTTTTTTGTATTTTATTAGAGACAGGGTCTCACTGAGTTGCTAAGTGCCTCGCCATTGCTGAGGCTGGCTTTGAACTCGCGATCCTCCTACCTCAGCCTCCTAAGTGCTAGGATTACAGGCGTGCGCCACCGCGCCCGGCTTTTGTTTTTACAAATATGTTTATGTCAATATATGTAAATAGTCAAAGGAAAACTCTAGAAGTAAATATCCAGATTATTGATAATTGCTATCTGAATGATAGGATTATGTGATTTTTGTTTTGTGCTTTATATTATTCAGAAATTTCTAAATTTGGGCACAGTGGTGCATGCCTGTAATCCCAGCACTTGGGAGGCTGAGGTAGGAGGATCATGAGTTCAAAGCCAGCCTCAGCAATGGTGAGGCACTTGGCAACTAAGTGAGACCCTGTCTCTAATAAAATACAAAAAAGGGCTGGGGATGTGGCCCAGTGGTCAAGTGCCCCTGAGTTCAATCCTCGGTACCACAAAAAAAAAAAAAAAAAAAAAAACCAAAGATGTATTTTGCCAGGTGCCGTGGCACAGGCCTGTAATCCCAGCATTTGGGAGGCTGAGGCAGGAGGATCGCGAGTTCAAAGCTAGCCTCAGCAATGAAGAGGCACTTAGCAACTCAGTGAGACCCTGTCTCTAATAAAATACAAAAAGAGCTGGGGATGTGACCCAGTGGTCAAGTGCCCCTGAGTTCAATCCCCAGTACAAAAAAAAAAAAAAAAGAAAGAAAGAAAGAAAGAAAGAAGTTTCTAAATTCCTTGCAAAGAGGTAATAGTTCATATATAATCAGAAATAATCAATGAAGTATTAAAAAGTAGTGTTCTTGAATAATTTTTTTTTTTTTTTTTTTTTTTTTTTTTGGTACCAGGATTGAACTCAGGGGAACTCAGCCACTGGGCCACATCCCCAGCCCTTTTTTGTGTTTTATTAGAGACAGGGTCTCACTGGGTTGCCAAGTGCCTCTCCATTGCTGAGGCTGGCTTTGAACTCGCGATCCTCCTGCCTCAGCTTCCCAAGTGCTGGGATTACAGGCGTGTGCCACCACACCCGGCTCTTGAAGAATTTTTGACAATATAAAATTAGAAAAAAGGAGAAAGTATTCACTGTAATTATATAAATGTATTCAAGCCAGCCCAGTGGTGCATGCCTGTAATCCCAGCTACTGGGTAGGCTGAGGTAAGAGGATCACAAGTTCAAGGCCAGCCTGGGTAATTTAGCAAGACCCTGTCTCAAAGTAAAACATACAAAACAGAACAAAAAAAAAAAAAAAAAAAAAAAAAAAGGACTGTGGATGTAACTCAGTGTGTAACTCAGTGTAGTGTACTGACCTAGCATGCACGAGGCTCTAGGTTCAATCTCCATTATCACCACCAAAAAAAAAAAAAAAAAAAAATCAGAGTTTTAGAAGAAAATACAACAGTATATTGATTTGCTTTTCTCTGAAAGCTTATATTATTAAAGATTCTAAGACTTGCAGGGTGCAGTACTGCACGCTTATAATCCTAAGCGACTCTGGAGTTTGAGACAGGAGGATCACAGGGGGTTCGTAAGTTAAGACCAGCCTCTGCAATTTAGTGAGGCCCTAAACAACTTAGCAAGACCCTGTCTCAAAATAGAAAATTAAAAGGGCTTGGGATGAGGCTCAGTGGAAAAATACCTGTAGGTTCAATCATCAGTACCAAAAAAAAAAAATAAATAAATAAAAAAAAAAAAAAAAAAAATAGAAAAATAAAAATGATTTTAAGCCATAAATAAATTTGTACACATAAATATATAAAAAATTTAAATTTGGATACCATTAAATCCTGTTATTTATTACATAGGACCACAGAAAGGGTTGAATTCAACTCCTTTCTGACTTGGGGATTTCATCTGATTAAAAAGGATGATGATGATGAGAAAAATCAGAAAGAGCGGGGAGCAGGGAGAGGTGATTCAGTTTGGGATTAATCCTAAGAATAATTGATGGCCTGTTTTCCTCCCTAACCCCTTCTGTTAGGAACAGTTTGATTCATATCCAATTATTCTTCCAGCTCCCTCAATTATTATTATTATTAATGTAATTTGCTCTCACTGGAACTAGGACACCACAGAATAGGCATAGTATTTTTGAGCATGCAGACACATGTTGTGTTGGCCCTTCTGTTTTTCTAAGTCTATTTATTAGATGGGAATATTTATTTACTGAATGTCTAACACATGCACAACCTCCGTGTTTGTCACACTTCTGTTACTATAACAAATATCTGAGATAATCAACTTATAAAGAGAAGTTTTATTTTGGCTTATAGCCATGCAGGTCTTACTCCTCGATTGATTGATTGGCCCCCTTGCCTTTGAGCCTGTGGGAGATAGCAGCTCATGGCTGGGAGACTAGTGAGGCAAAGTTGTTCATCTCATGGCTTGAAAGCAAAAGACAGAGGAAAAGGAAGAGGCTGGGCTTCCATAGTCACCTCTGAGGGCACACCTGCAATGATCAGAAGACTTCCCATGAGGCCTCGCCTGAAGTTGCCACCACCTCTCAATAGCAGCACCAAAAAAGGGACCAAGAAATGGAACTTTGGGGACTATTTTAGGTACAAACTCTAGCAACCTTGTGAGAAAAAAATGAAAGTCTATAAAATATAGCTAATCAAAAAAATTTAAATAATAACAGTGACCTAACAATTCAAAGTCATTCCTAATAGTATACCACCACACCACACCCTTGACAGAGTACCAAGAGTGTAGGCTTAAGAGTCAAGACTGCACTGGCTTCCTATTAGCCTCTACCACTTTCCTACTGGTGGTCTGATTTTGACATATCTCATAGACCCTATGAACATCTCATCGGTACCATGGAGAAAATAGCCATCTGTGGTGGTCAGTCTCCAAGATTGTCTTTAGTGATTCTTGCCTCTTGGTATTCACACTCCCATGTAGTCACCCTCTGGATTGAATAGAGCTCGTGTGATATTGTAGAAATGGTTTGGCATAATTTTCTAAGGTTAGGCCATTAAAGATCCTGGGGTTTCTATCTTGCTTTTGGCTGTCTTGGATCACTTGTTTTGGGAGAGTCACCTGCCATGCCATAAGGACACTTGCTTAGCCTCATGGTGAAATCAACATGGCTCAGAACCAGATCCTCTCAGTAACAACCAATGCCAATGTGCCAGGCATGGAGTTAGCCACCTTGGAAGCAGATTTGCAGCTGCTGCCAAGTCTTCAAATGACTGCAGCCCCAGACAACATCCTGACTGCCACATCAAAACAGACCCTGAGCCAGAACCACCTGGGTAAACTGCTTCTGATTTCCTGACCCCCAGAAACTATGAGATGGTTATTTATTATATTAAGCCACTACATTTTAGGGTAACTTATTATGCAGCAATAGCTGACTAATGCTCCATCATGATATGTTAGTGTCCTTTTGCTTGCTTTATCTGCTCCTCCAATATCAGATGATTGAGAAGTTAGGGTCTGGGGCAGCATCATTGGGAAGGAAGAGGGATGCTAAGGGGTATAAACGGAGTCATCATTTCATACATGAATGGCATAAGGGTGTTCCTGGTGGGAAGACTGATTGATTTTTGGGTACTGGGGATTGAACTCAGGGGCACTTGACCACTGAGCCACATCTCCAGCCCTATTTTGTATTTTATTTAGAGATAGGGTTGCACTGAGTTGCTTAGCACCTTGCTTTTGCTGAGGCTGGCTTTGAATTTGTGATCCTCCTGTCTTAACCTCCCCAGCTGCAGGGATTACAGGCGTGCACCACCACACCTGGCTATTTATTTATTTTTAATTTATTATTATTATTATTGTCAGTAGGAAGCATGGAATATCTGCTAAAAACATTAAAAGGCAATACAAAAACCAAAACACAGGACAGAATGGTGATATATAGTGATCTGAGCTTCAGGGCACTTGTCTTTATCAATTCTCTGTGCCCCAGGGGCAGAAATGATGAAACTAGATGGCATTTGAGGAAAGCCCAAGGGAAAAGTTCATCAACAGGCAGGGCACTGGTAGGGAGGACTGATGTTCCTGATAGCAACACATGTATAATTTCTTCTATATGAACATTGGATAGTGATTTATATTATGAAATTGCCAATATTTGACCACTTTGACCTACCCCCCCCCAAAAAAAAAAAGTCAGTTTCATCCAGTTCAACTTCAGTTAATTCTGTAAGGGTAAAGCCACATCTTCCTTGTGGAGGTTGGGATGGCTGAGATCATGGATGGGAAGAAACAAGTCTATCAAAAAAATTCATTGTGAGAAAAAAAAAAAATGAAAAAACTCTTATGGTTAAAGGGGATTTCTTTTGAAGGCTCTCTATTTTTCCTGTGTCTGGAACAAAGTAAACTTCTTAAAATCTGCAATTGTAGTTTTCTTTTTTCTTTTCGTTCTTTTAGTTCCAGAAATTTTAGCTGTAAATAACAGAAACTTGACACCTAACCAAAATTGATAGGAAAATGTATTCATTCACTTATCAAAGAGAAGGGAGATAGGTTCCAAGTTAGTAGGTTAGAGGTTTAACAGTAATATTGAAACCTAGAGCCAGGCGTGGTGGCACAGGCCTGTAATCCCAGCACTTGGGAGGCTAACACAGGAGGATCGCGAGTTCAAAGCTAGCCTCAGCAATGGCAAGGCACTTAGCAACTCAGTGAGACCCTGTCTCTAATAAAATACAAGAAAGGGCTGGGGATGTGGCCCAGTGGTCAAGTACCCCTGAGTTCAATCCCCGGTACCAAAAAATAAAAATAAAAAATTGAAACCTAGATCCTATTTTTTTTTTTTTTTTTTTTTTTTTTTTTTGGTACCGGGGATTGAACTCAGCGGCACTAGACCACTGGGCCACATCCCCAGCCCTTTTTTGTATTTTATTAGAGACAGGGTCTCACTGAGTTGCTAAGTGCCTCGCCATTGCTGAGGCTGGCTTTGAACTCGCGATCCTCCTGACTCAGCCTCCCAAAGTGCTGGGATTACAGGCGTGCGCCACTGCGCCCGGCAGATCCTATTTTTTTTACTTTGCTTCCTAGTGCATGAGCTTAAGCCTAGAGCTTTTGTTTTGTTTTGTTTTTCTTTTTTCATGGAAACAGTCAAGCTTCATGCTTTCTTGTTTGTGTCCCACAGTAGAAAAGGTGATTTCCTGTGAATTCCTTTTAAGAATAAAAAAAGTATCCTAGAAGTTTCTAGCAAATCTCTCTTCTCATTTTATAGAACTGAGTTATATACTCATTGTTAATCAACTTTCCATTGCTGTGACCAAAATACTTTACCAGAACAACTTAGAGGAGGAAAAGTTTATTTGGGGCTCACTGTTTCAGGAGTTCTCAGTCCGTTGACACCAATTCCATTGCTCTGGGTCTAAGGTGAGCCGGCACATCATGACAGAATAGTGTGGTAGAGAGAAGCTACTCAGGACATGGCAGCTGGGAAGCAGAGAGGTGGGGAAGGGACCACAGGGAAAATGAATAATAACAGCTGTCACAAGCCAATCATTTCACCTCTAAATATTCCTTCATTAACACAGGAGCTTTGGGGGATGCCTTGTATCCAAGCCATATCACCCATTCTTTAACAAGTCACTATCAAGGGGATGGAATCTTACTTATACTCATCAGAACCATCTCTGGAGCAAAAGGTCAATTTTCTGAATACATTTGGGTCAAAGGCAAATGGAGGAGTCACACAGTGTCTGTTGTCTTCATCTACACCTGCCTGTGTGCCTTTCACAGTGCACAGGATTCCCAGTTTCCTGAGTGTCCTTCTGAAGATAAGCATTTTACTTATTTTAGTGCCCCACTAGCATTAAAGCCTTTTGTATGATTGTTGTTTTTGGGTTTTCTTTCTTTTTGTTCTTTTAGTTTCAGTAATGTTAGTGGGGCGAAGGGGGAAATAGGGACAGCTTTTGGTCTGGAATGAAGCAGGAGCATTAGAGTGGATCAGCAGACCCTCACGGCCAACATGGTGATGGCAGCAGGATGAAAGAGAATCTCAAGGGGAAGGTAAAATGATATAACGACAACACTAACAGTAGCTGTGCTAAACACTTATTCATTAAGAACAGAGTTAGATTTCCTCGGTCAGTTTTCTCTTCAGAACTGAAGATTCTCCTTCAAATGCTAAACCTTATGTTTCTTAGTGTTTTTGGTTTTATTTGTTTTATTTTTTTGGTATTGAGGATTGAACCCAGGGTACTTTACCACGGAGCCACATCTCCAACCCTTTTATTTTTTATTTTGAGATAGGGTCTTGCTAAGTTGCTTAAGTCCTCACCATGTTGCTGAGGCTGGCCTCGAAATTGAGATCCTCCTGCTGTAGCCTCCCAAGTCACTGGGATTACAGGCGTGCATCACCATGCAGTTAGGGTTTTAATTCCCTTTAGACTTGGTGAGTGAAACTCCAAAGAGCTATATTAAGATATGAGTGCTAAGGCAGCAACACAGCATGATGAAAAGAAATGTGGATGATGGAGTCTAACAAACCTGGGCTTCAATCCTGGTTCTGTCACTTAGCATCACAAAACTATCTGTATACTCTACCACTGAGCTACATCCCCAGCCTTTTTATTTTGAGACAGGGTCTTGCTAATTTGCCCAGGCTGGCCTCGAACTTGCAATCCTCTTGCCTCAGTCTGTGGGGTCACTGGGATTACAGGCATGTATAGACCCAGCAACATTGAGCAAATTTCTTAATGTCTCTGTGTTTCAGTATCCTCAATGTAAAATAGGGGATATATCAGAGAATTGTTGTAACGATTAAATGAGATATGAATGTAAAAGTATCTTGCATTTGTGCCTAACACAGAATCAGCATTTGAAAAATCTAAGCAAGTCTGATGGTATCTGATGATTTCTGAAGAAAAAGATCTACTCTTTGAGTTTTTGATATAACAAAGACAAGCTAGGCACGGTGACACATGCCTATAACCCCGGATACCCAGGAGGCTGATGCAGGAGGATTGCAAGTTTGAGGCCAGTCTGAGGGACTCAGCAAGACCCTGTCTCAAAATAAAAAATAAAAAGCAATGGGATGTAGCTCAGTGATAGAGTGCCCCTGGGTTCAATCCCCAGTATTAGAGTGTGTGTGTGTGTGTGTGGGGGGGGGGGGAATAAATGTAAAAAAACAGATTTTAAAATAAATTTATTGATGTACAATTTGTATACAAGGGTACATACATGTACAGATAAGTGAGTTTGACAAATTAATTCACTCATATAATCACTGCCACAATCATGATACAGAGCATAGTCATCATTCCACAAGTCACTCTGAGAGCTCAAATCAATCTTCCTACCCAAGACCCAAGGTCATGTTGTTTTGCTTTCTGTAACTATAGAGTAGGGTGTTTAGAATTTCATATGCACAGAATCATACTATATGTTTCTGTCTGACTTCTTTCACTCAGCAGGATGTTTTAGGAATCTGTCCACTTTTTATCTGTATCCATAGCTTACTGCATCACTGAGTGGTTAGTATCTGATTGTGTAGATATACTACTTTATTTGTCAATTAACCTGTTGAGATATTCTTATGATATTTCCATTTTTTGGCTGTTATAAAAAAATAGAGAAATAAAACAAATTGTGATAATTTTATGAACGTGTCTTTTGTAGAAACATCTTTATTTCTTTTACATAAAAGAAACCGCCAACTTATTTTCCAAAGCGTTTGTACATTTTACATTCTTATGGATAATACAAAGGGGTTCCACTATTCAACATCTTCCCTAACAATGTTACTGTTAGTCTTTTAATTTTCACTATTCAGGTATGTGTTATAATTGTGGCTTAATTTGCATTTCACTGAAGACTAATGAGCTTCATTTCATTTGGCTAAAAATATATCTTTTTTCATGATGTGTATGTTCACATATTTTTCCCACTAAAAATTATTTTCCAAGTAGTGTAGATACATTTTCCCAGTCTGACTTACCTTTTTCATCTTTCCCTTCCATTTTTTCCATCCTTCCCTTTTTGCAGTAGTGGGAATTGAACCCCGGGCCTTGCACATGGTAGGCAAGCACTCTACAACTGGGCTACATCCCCAGCCCTTTTTAGTTTCTTAATGGTGTTTTTTGAGGAGCAAAGATTTGAATTTTGATGAAGTCCAGTCATTTGGTGCTTTTGGTATTCTAAGAAATCCTTGCTGAACCCAAAGTCATGAAAATTTTTCCTGTTTTCTTCCAGAAATGTTACTGTTTACATTAGTTTTGATCCACATGGATTCAATCTTTGTGAATAGATGAAATAAAGGTTGAGGTTCTTTCTTCTGTATGAATATCCAATAGTTCTAGCATGATTTGTTGGAAAGACTATCTTTTCAAATGGGGCTACCTTGGCACCCTTTTAAAAAAAAATCAGTTGACCAAGGACCTAGGGATGTAACTCAGTGGTAGAACTCATATTTACTCTGCCTAAGTTCCAGGGTTCAATCCCTATTTTTAAACAACAACAACAACAAAAAAAAAAAAACAAAAACAAAAACAAAAAAAAAACAAAAAAATCAATTGATTATGTGTGTCTATATCTAGACTCTTTATTCTTCCATTATACTATATGTACTTTGGCTAATTCTGCAAAGTGTTGATTTATTGTAGCTTCTCAGTAAATCTTGAAATCAGGTAGTAATTTCTCCAAGCTTGTTCTTCTTTTTATCCCAAATTATTTTGGCTATCCTAGGTCTTTTATGTTTTCACATAAATTTTAGAATCAAGTTGTCAATTTCTATAAAAGATATCTTAGTAGGATTTCAAATGAAATTATATTGAATCTGTAGGCCAGTTGGGGGAAGGTTACATCTTAACATTGGGTTTCCAATTCATGAACATGGTATATTTCTCCATTAACTTAGGTTCTCTTTAATTTCTCTTAGCAGTGTTTGGTAGGTATTAGAGTACAGACCTTGCACACATTTTGAGAAATTTATCCCTAATTATTTTGCATTTTTAATGTTGTGCAATAATTTTATATACAGTTATTTCCCTATCACAATGGCCCTCTTAATGAGGCAAATATGAACTTCATTTCCTTAGTAAAGAAAATGGAGGGCTGGGGCTGTAGCTCATTGATAGAATACTTGCTTAGCATGTACAAGTCACTAATTTTAATTTTCACAATGCAAAAGAAAAAAATCCAAAGAGATAAAAACATAGGCTCAATATCATATGAGTGATTAATCAAACCTCTGGAAATATATTTTGTAGATAGGACTTTCACATGTTTAAAATGATAAGCACAAGGTTATTATTGTAAGTATAAGATCATACACAACCTTGAACTTATCAATAAGCCTTTAATGGAAATTTTGATATTTCCTTAGAAATACTAGGCAGTTGTATAAAAGAATGAAGAAAATGATTGTGTACGGATATAAAAGATTTACAAAATATGTTGTAAAAAAAGGTATAGAGGATATACATAGTATGTGTGTGTCTATATCTAGACTCTTTATTCTTCCATTATACTATATAATTGTACTTTGGCTAATTCTGCAAAGTGTTGATTTATTTATTCTTTTATATAAAGCACAGGATAGGAAACAAGAATCTCTATTTATCTTTGCTTGAAGTTGCCTAAGAAAACTTTGGAAATATATACAAGATACTAAAGTATTTACCTCTTGAGAAGAGTTGAGAGAACTGGACAGATGGTGAATAAGGTAGGCAACTTCATTCTATACCATTTTATATTAATTTTTTAATCATGTAAATATATTACCTCTGAATCCACTGATTCCAACCCCCATTAACCATTTTTTATTTATCCCTTATACAAGTAGGACCCTCCCTCCAAGTTTTAGTAGGACATATTGATGCCACATAAGAGATTATATATCCTAGTCTTTCCTGCAGCTAAGTACCTTCACATGATGGAGATTTTGCCCTTAGTATATGAACACATGACATGATATGTCCATATCCTTTAAAGGAAATTGCTTTCCTTCTACTTCCTCTTCTTCACCTTTCCCATGGGTTATAATGTGAACATGGTGCTGGCGAACCAGCTTTGATCAGAGTAGATAAGGTAACAACCAGAAGTTAATGGAGCAACAAAGGCAGCAACAGGAATATGGGCTCCTGAATGATCTCAAGAGCACACCTGCCAGGGTTCTCTGGACTGCTCACCAAATCCTGGACTTTTTCATGAGAGAAAAATAAACATCCATCTTTTTAGGGCCAGTGAATTTTGGGGTGTGTCTATTTAAGGGAGATGTCTCTAATATAGAAACTTAATCTACACCCAAACAAATGTATCAATTTAAATTTGCATAGCTCATGATATTCAATAGTACAGGAACATGAACCCAAGTGTCTTGACTCCCAAGCCCATGTTTTTCATTGATAGTGAGTAAGGAGGCAGCCTTGCTGATTCTGTTGTCTTCCTAAAGGGCATAATGACAAGGTACAAAGCACAATCTGCCAAAATTCACCGTACCAACCAACCAATATCCACTTCTGCTGATCTAGGAAGGACTAATAAAACAATCAGAAGAAACTTGAAATACAGTGCTGATGACCTTTAAAATCTTAGGTTGGAAAGGGACACAGTGGCAAAACAAAATGAAACTTGGAAAAATCAACAAAATAGGAACATAATCGAGTAGATTGGTTGATGAGGTAGCAAGGAACTTATGACTGAAATAAGTTAGTTTTACTGCACTCAAAAGAAAAAAAGTCTACAATAAAATAACTCCATGCATTAGAGTTATTCAGCTGGTAGAAATAATGATGGCAGAATGGCCAGTAATGAGTAGGATGAGACAAAAGTTGAGAAGGTAGATGATACTGCTGTCAAAATACACAGGCATGTATTATTCTCTTCTAATTTAGTGGCAAAAGCTAGTATTCAGAAGGATTTTAACTACATAAATTTTCTAGGCTCATAAAAAGGAATCATAATGGCCCTACAATGACTGGCCACAGTGAGAAAGGAATTGAGAATGAGAGATGCCAGAGCTAAGGGCAACTGACCCAGCTCTAGGGCTGGGTGCCAAAGAGGTGGCCAGCAGGCCAAGTCTTCATACTCCAGGGAGTGTGCTGTGCACAGGACATTCCTGCTTGAGACCTGATTTTAAAAGAGCATGAATTAAAAGGTAGCACAACCCTACACGAACTGATACTTCCTTAGAGGCTTAGATACTTTTTTGCCCTTAAAGAGAAGTTTGTAAAATATGCTTTTTGGTTTTCCAATAATACTTGCCACAGAAATGAACAAGGTGAACAAGAAAGGAGGAAAGTCCTGGTGCTGGTGATGTAATGCTATCAGATGACAAGGAAAAGTTAAAATTCCTCAACTTTCATTTTCCTCTGTCAAAGAGAAGAATGTTTTCATGAAAAACAGTCAAACGTGACTGAAAGACTGCTAAAGTCCAAGATGGCAAACAAGCAACCAATTGTTTTAAATGAGTTAAACTTTCTAGGCCTAAATTAATTATCCATGAAAGACTGTGTAAGTGATTGTAGAATCAATATTAGTCAGCTTTGGGAAAAGAAAAATAATAAATGCCAAAGGACTTTAGAGGGCAACTATTGCCTGCATTTTCAAAGAGAGTAAAAAGTGGTAGGAGTGGAGCCTGAAAATTATTGGCAAATTTGACAATGTCTAGCAAATTTCTACAATGACTTTTTTTTACAATGTATTTTTAAAATATTTTTTTAGATGTTGATAGACCTTTATTTTATTCATTTATTTATGTGCAGTGCAGAGAATTGAACCCAGTGCCTCATACATGCAAGGGAATTGCTCTACCACTGAGTCACAAACCCATCCCCTACAATGAATTTTTAAAAAAAAAATATTTTTTGTGGTACTGGAGGAACCCAGGGGTACTCTACCACTGAATTACATCCCCAGCCCTTTTTATTTTTAAAATTTGAGACAGAGACAGAGGTCTTCTTAGGCTGGCCATGAACTTGCATCCTTCTACCTCAGTTTCCTGAGCTCTGGGATTTCAGGCATGTATTGCCATGCCAGCTACTCTTAGTGTTGTGTGTGTGTGTGTGTGTGTGTGTGTGTGTGTGTGTGTGTATTCCTAATGATTTCCAGATATAAATTCATGTTATCTTCAAACAGTGATAGTTTTAGTTTTTCCTCTCCAATTTAGATGTATTTAAAAAATTTTTTTGAATATTTTTACATATTGTTTAGCAGGAGAAATACAGGAACTGTTGTTAGTTATACTCACCAAACTGAAAGTGGAAATATCTTCTCACTTGTTCCCTGTTTCTTACTGTATCCCTTTCCAATTCATCATTTTCACTTTAGTCACAGTAATATTGTATTAGATAGGGTTTTTATTATTTATTTTTGCAGTACTGGGGATTGAACGCAGAGCCTTATTCACAAGAGGAAAACACTCTGTCACTGAGCTACATGGTTTTTATTTTTTATTGTAAACCACAGAAACAACCCTTAGATAACTTAAGAAAAAAAAATAATAAAAAGTACATTATGGAGCCGAGTGTAGTGGTACAACCTGTAATCTCAGCGGTTTGGGAGGTTGAGTCAGAAGGATTGCAATTTTAAGGCCAGCCTCAGAAACTTAGTGAAGGCCTAAGCAACTTAGTGAGACCCTGTCTCAGAATTAAAATATTGAAAAACGTCTGGGAATGTGGCTCAGTGATTAAGCGCTCTGGGTTTAATCCCTAGTACCCACCCCAACAAAAGCAACCACAAAAACACAAAAAAGTGGGCTGGGGTTGTGGCTCAGCTGTATAGTGCTTGTCTCACATGTGTGAGGCCCTGGGTTCGATCCTCAGCACCACATAAATAAAATAAAGGTATTGTGTTTACCTACAACAACAACAACAAAAATATTTAAAAAATAAAAACCTAAAACAAAACAAAAAACCATTATGGGGAAAAAACATTATGAAAAAGTTACTGAAAAATCTCTCCAAAGAAATTGGGGCTCCATTAAAAAGGAAAATAGATCCTACATTACTAACAATGTCAAATATTCACTATAAAATGAAAATTTGATGTCATTTCTATGCTTAAAGACTCTGCATCTTCACTGTTCATGGGATCAAGTACCATATATATATATATATATATATATATATATATATATATATTTTTTTTTTTTTTTTTTTTTTGGTACCAGGGATTGAACCAGGGGAGCTTAACCACTGTGTCACACTCCCAGCCCTTTTAAAAATATTTAATTTAGAGACAGGGTCTCACTAAATTGCTTAGGGCCTCACTAAATTGCTGAGGCTAGCTTTAAACTGTGATCCTTCTGCCTCAGCCTCCCAAGCCACTGGATTACAGGCATGTGCCACCACGTCCAGCCCAAGTATAAAATCCTTATTATGGCAATAAAGGCTCTTCATAGCCTTAGTTCCCAGTTATCTCCATTCAAATGCAACTCAACATTTATTAAATATGTGAATATTTGTTGAATGTTTATCATTTATTGAATATTGGCCATGTGCTAGAAGTCAAAGACAAATTAGCACTCTTGCCTTGAAAAATTCTACCATGTCATTGCCTGTCATGTCAAAAGCAGGGGTGACCATGACACCTGGTTTTTGTCTACTATCCTAGTGTAGTTACTAATAACACCAAATCCCATTTTCAATCTCAAAAGTTTTTAAGTTTGGACAATAAATTATACATCATTTTAATAATACTATCAGAATGTTTTCTTAGCTAACTCTCAAAACAATTCTGTGAAGGACTATATGTGTGTGGTAAGGTCTCCAGAGAAATGAGATGGTAGATTCCTACTGGAAATTTTGGGCAGAGTTCAACAAAAAGACCATTTGCAAAGGTGGTAAAATGTAATGAAACCACAGAGGGGCTACTCCAGGTCACTGTGGGGAAGTAAGTGACCTTTAGTTGAAGAATGGAGCCAGCCTGCAGAGGGGCCATGGTAAGAGAGCCTGGAGGAATAAATACCCCAATCTTACTCTCTGTTCTGCTGCTGCTCCCCATTGCCTGGACTCAACTGGAAGGTAGAAGGAATGATAGCCCTTTGAGTTCAGGCTCCTAGAGGCAGAGAGCAGGATGGAGAATGGTGATGTCCTCCATCAGAACTCACTCTTACTACCCTACTTTACAATAGAAAAAAACGGGGGCAGAGGATGAAGCAAGGCCAACCAGACTGATGTCACAAAGCTAAAAGTTACTAATGTAGTTAAAGTACCACGTTCATGCTACTACTCTACTGTTGCTCCTCTAAGGTTCCTAAACTCTAGCAATGCCAGAGTTTTTACTATAGCATCCTCACCCTGAATCTTAGCTCATTCTATTCCCATGCCTGGAATTTCTTCTTTGCTGGTTAAGCCTTTTCTATTCTGACATGCAGAGTTGATTAAGTAGCTCCTTCCACTGTGCTTTAAAATTCCATTACTCTTTTTTTTTTTTTTTTTTGGGTAGGGGAGCAAACCCAGAGCCTTGCAAAAGCTAGGCAAGTGTTCTACCAACTGAACTACATCCCTACTCATTATTCATATATCTTTAATAGGATTTGGCATTTATCTGAGTTATTTAAACATCTATCTGCTGGCACACTGTGTGCTGGTTAAGAGAGAGGCATCCTCATTTGAAAAATTCTTAGTCTTTAGCATAGTGCTAGGCATATAGTTGAAAAGGTAAACTAATCTCTAGCAACTCTATTAGGGAAAAAAATCTATTTTTAAACAGATTTTAAATATGAGAACACTGACACACTAAAAGATTAATGAACTTACCCAAGGTCACATAGCTATGAGGCGGTAAAGTCAGGATTTTTTTTTTTTTGTACCGGGGATTGAACTCAGGGGCAACTCGACCACTGGGCCACATCCCCAGCCCCTTTTTTTTTTTGTATTTTATTAGAGACAAGGTCTCACTGAGTTGCTAAGTGCCTCGCCATTGCTGAGGTTGGCTTTAAACTTGCGATCCTCCTGCCTCAGCCTCCCAAGTGCTGGGATTACAGGCATGCGCCACTGTGCCTGGCTTAAAGTCAGGATTTTGAACCTAGGTAGTCTGGCTATAGAATAATATTAAAATAATTTCATAATGAGAGCTGACATACTGAAATGGTGTCCATAGGTTGAAAGTGTTATTATTATAGTTATTATTTGCAGTGATGGGGATGGACATATTGTATTTTTTATTTTTTTAGTTATAGATGGACACAATATCTTTATTTTGTTTATTTATTTTTTATATTTATTTTTACGTGATGGTGAGGATCAAACCCAGCACCTCACATGTGTGAGGCAAGTGCTCTGCTACTGAGCCACAACCCCAGTACCCCACATATTGTATTTTTATTAAATATATTTATGCCTACAGCTGTATCCTACCCCCCCAAAAAAAAATCCCAAAAAATGGAGGAGAGAAGGAATAAGGCATTGTTCATAGTCAGTGAAAAGATTCAATGCTGGGTGAACTATCAGTGATTTTGTCCTAAATGGGTTTTCTCAAACATCAATTGAAATGTTAGAATATGTGAATTTTAGCTTTTGTAACTAGAATGAACTTACCTACCCACCAAAGTAGGGAATTCAGGTTCTTATAATCTAATTAGTTTACAAATAAGTATTCACAAGCTAAATTCAAAATAAAATAAATAAAATCTTCAGTCTGGTCCAGTTGGTAGAATACAAAGTGGAGAGTTTCTTTGCAATTGCCCTTATAGCCACTGGTGCTATGTGGAGCTCTTTCACAGGGCATACCTGAGCCTTCTTGTCCACTGGAAGTGCACAGTCTGAGACTTCCTATGAGAGAAAGAACAAAATATTCATATATCAGAGCTGCCGATGAAAGTATTTCTTTCTTTCCCCTCCCTCTGCACTGCAGCCGTCCACATGTAATCTTAATTCAACACTTATGGAGTGCCTAATGTATGTTTGACACAAAATGGTGGTCCCTGTCTTCAAAAGTTTTGAAGTCTTATGGCATAGACATTGATCAAAGGTTGGAGTCTTTTGAGTTTGGGCCCAGATATGAGGTTCCATGTCAGTGCCCCTCACCTTTCTTTCACCACTGTTCTTCTCTGCCTGTTCCACCTTTGTCCTGACAGTGGAATTCAGGAGCCCCTCACCTATCAGCGCAACTCAGTTGTCTGCTCCACCACAGCTGAACCAGCGCAGGAAGACCACCCTTCTTGACCCAAAAGCTGTGGAACGCATTAAAATCCTACAGAGACAGATGGAGGAACAAACTGAAGGTCCCCAGAAAGTTGGGTGCTTTCAAGTCTCAGGTCAGACTCAGAGGCGCCCTGGTCCAAACAGGCGGGTTGCCTATTACCTAATTCAATAGGCCTGGTTTTCCCTGAGGGCACAATCCCCTGGGCTGATCACCTTTCTTCAAAGCCTCACCACACTTTCCCAGTGCTTTAATCCAACTGGTTCCCGCCCCTGTCCAGTAGCTATCTTCAGTTATATTGTGGGTCTCCTTCTCTGGACTGTGAGAATCTACTGCATTTGACACACCTCACTGCCCAGCCTGTGCTGGTGTCACACAGCCCTGCAAGCCCCAGGACCCCGACCCCCACCCCACCCCCGGAACGCCCCATTCCTCCTGCCTCACAGATGCACAGTAACGTTTCAACATCTGCTGGAAAAATCCTTCCCCACAGCGGAGGAGTTTCTCAGTCTCACGCACGGGGAATCGCATCCACTCGGGTCACCCGCCTGGCGCCGACCCGGCGACCCGGAGTTGCAGCCCCAGAGCGCACACCTCCGAGTGGTCGGGTCTGTCTCCAGCGACCGAATAAAGTCAGTGGAGCCCCCACATGCGGCCTCCAGTTACACCCATGGGAGGCCTAGGTCCCTAAGCTCTCGACAGATGCCTTAATTCTCCAGCGGGGGCGTTTTTCTCTTCTGGCAGGCGGTGGTTGGCTCGTCTGCAGCAACAACTACTATACCCTCTTCCTCTCTAGTGGGGTCTCTTGTCTGGCACGCTATAGTGACAGCTTCCAGCTGCCTTTTAGCCTCTCCCTTTTGAAGGGAAGACTTCAAATTTTTCCCTTGTAGGGGCCTGCCCAACCCCAACTTGGTCGCCCACCGCTCTCCTTGGTGGCCTCAACCCATTCCAAACCTGTTACTCCAGGTAGGGCGTGCTCGTGCAGAGCTAACTTTCAGCGAGACGCTATCCCTATGACCTGTCCTCCCGTAGTCTCCCTTCCCCCTCTCTGCAGCCGCCCTGGCTGCCCGCTTCTTAAAAGCGCGTGGCGGGACCGGGGCTGGGACCTCTGTGCCCGGCTTTTACTTGGATTCCGGCACGTAATGGAGCGGGGGGTGGCAGTCAGCGCACAGGCTAGGGGTGGCTAGCGATAAGCGAGAGGGTCGCGCATGGCGTACCACTAAATTCAGGCAAGGCCAGCCCTGCGGCCAAAGCCCGTAGACCCCGGCTCTGAACCCGCCCATTACCCTTCCTCCCACCGCCTCTGCGGGGGGCGGCGCGCAGGATCACACCCCTTCCTGGGGAAGCGAATGGTCCCTTCCAGGCGGGTGGCCATGTTGCTCTAATAAAGCGGGAGGGGCGGCGGCGTGGGGGGAGCAGATGCCGCTGGCTGCGAGCGGGAGCCGAGCGCAAGCAGAGCGCAGCCGCAAGGAAGACGCGGGGGAGGCGAGCCGGAGCCCAAGCGCTAGCAGCAGCAGGCAGTGTCGGTCCAGAGCACCCAGGCGGAGCCGGAGCCGCAGCCGCGATGGCCGTGGCTGTGGGGAGACAGTCTGTGAGTGCTGGGGCCTCGTTTCCTACGCGCGCTGCTCCTCCAGCGCCGGGTGGTCTCGGATTTGGGGCGGGTGCGGGTGGGGACTACCGGGGAGCCCGGCCGGGGCTCTGGACCGTGGCGGCTCTGGCTGTGGGTGTGTGCGTGAATTTGGGCGCGCGTCTGGGGCTGTGGGGAGGTTGAGGAGCCCTGAGGCTCATATCCTACCTGATGCAACAGTGTATCTCCTCGTCGCGCCCCTATTCCAGAGATATGGAAGAAAAAGGACCCTCTCTGTGTTCCCTTTAAAAGGGTTCTTTTTGCCGCGGCATTTCTCAGCTACCTCCCTCTCCCCGCGCACACCGATTCCCTCGTGACAGTCGAGGAGGGCGCTGGGTGCCGGGGGTTTCCTCTCGGCATCTCCTCTCCTGGGGCGATCAGGGCATGGGAATTGTGAACCGAAGCGCTGTGTCACACGGTTGTAGAAGCGGGTCAAAGGGGTGGGATTTCCGTGGTGGCTTCTCCCCAAGCATTGTGAGATCCCGGACACCCTCAGGCACCCACCCGGGTGACCCGGCCCTGCCCAGGATGTGGACAAAGCCCTAGATATATACCCAAAGTTTTCAAAAGGCTCCCTTGTTGGAGTGGGTAGATGTACTTAAATGCTCTGCGACTGGAAGGCCGGGGGCGGCGGGCCCGGGGCGGAGACGCGAGGAAGAGGAAGGGAAGGCGGGTGCGCGGAGAATCGTGTGCCCCACTGGCCGGAGGGAGGAAGAGGGGATGCTCCTGCCCTGAGTTTGTGGGTCAGAGGTCCAGGCAGGGGCTGCGCCTCTTAGAGTGCCAGAGGCGGTTTGTAACTCGGTTTGTAACTCGGGACCCAGCCCAGGGGTGTGGGACTCGGAGGATGCAGTCAGTGGCTGCTTTACATCCCCGGCTTGAAAGCGGGAGGGAAGAGGCGGTAGCGGCCTTTCCTTTTTATTGAAAGGAGCCGAGCCAGATGGAAAAGGCGGAGTCCTCTTTCTCTTTTTTCTTTTTTCGGTTTCGGTTTTGCGGGTGCCTCGGGCGAGGTCCTTCCTGATCTACCTACCTCCTCTTCCTTTTCTCCTCTTTCCCTTCGCACAACTGTGCAGCTGCAGGTGGTGGCTTGGGAGATTTTATAGGTGTAGACAAAAGTCTCCCGGAGATATTGGGAGCTCAGAAACCTAGAAAAGCAAGGCCATGCTTTAAAACTCAAGGCTCTTCCCCTGTACTCCTCCCTGAGGCAACGCTTGCCTTTGGCACCTCCAGCCCGGCCCCAGGAGGAAGTTCAAGAAGTTTCCCCTCTATGAGTTCTACTTAGGTGTATCAAAATGCCGGGGTATTTTTCAAAGATTTTTCTCACGGTCAGAGAATGTGCAGTGGTCACGCCAAAGTGCAACTGTGGGTCTTTTAGGCCTTTTAAACTCTACTATTTAGTGGTACATTCTTAAGAATTCTGGCTTCCTCTTGCACACAAACTGTGGCCTTGCTAATTAGTGGTCATAGTTGTCACTGAGGGAATTTGCATAGTCTCTGGACTAATTTCTGTATTTTTGTAGTGAGGAAATTGAGGTCCATAGGTTTATCTGGTTAAACTTCTCCCACCCCCACTCTTCTTATTATCAGGGCACAGATTCAAAGAACTAAAATAACAATATCTGCTTTAGATAAATTGGCAAGTGTCTTGGAATGCAAATATTCTGTGTAGGGGGTATCTTTTTCAGTAACACCTATTGCTGGTGCATTCTTGAGGGCTGGAGGAAGTAGAAGAAATAATTTGCTGCACATTTTTCTATAAATTAGTTAGTTCATATATGTCAGTTAAATAGGAACAACATGTGGATTTAAGATTTAGTTGTGTGGCCTTAATCATATCCAACACCAGGTCTGCCCACCATATGTTTATGTGAGCTAGAGCCCCACTGAATTCTTGTGTAAGAACTCTCATTCAGATAATAGAGGAGATTTTTAAAAATATATGTGTACAGAGGAAGTTTCTGCTTTCTTCACATTTCCTGTAGTCACTGGAATTAAGATTAAATTACTTAAAATTTTAAAATGGAGGGCTGGGGTTGTGGCTCAATGGTAGAGCGCTCACCTAGCACGTGTGCGGCCCGGGTTCGATCCTCAGCACCACGTAAACATAAATGCATTGCATTATGTACAACTAAAGCAAATAAATAAATATTTTTTAAAAAAATTTAAAAATGGAAGACTTTTTTTTTTTCTGACTTGTATGAGTAATCAGGAATTGAGAATAAGTTTGAAAGTCTCTTAAAACATTACAGAAAATGTGTGACCCCATTTCCAAGGGAATTGTTGAACTGATTGACTTTTTTCATTGAGTTACTCTTTTAAGTGTGGTCTCTGTAGTTGTATCTAAGAACAACTCCAGTGAATGCAGAAGATTCTCTAAACCCAGTTCCAAAGGATCTGCACTGCATCTTTAATGTTAGAATTCTCTGCCTTTCCAATCCCCTTATCTATTCTATGTTTTGAACCAAAGAAGGGAAAAATATTTGAGGGAAAAGAATCACTCCAAAGTTGATTTACGTGGGAATGGATTTGCATAGTTACTCCTTTAGAATTGATTATGTTTTTTAAAATTTGTTTATTAAAACACAAGTTATCTCCTTTTCCTACAAACTATCTCTCCCATGTAGATTAAAGAAAAATTTAATTGGAATAATTGGCCCTCAGTTTTTAGACATGTTAGTGTGATATCAAAGGTAAATACATTTTCATGGGGAGAAATGTTTATATATCAAATGTAGTATTTTCTGTCTAATGACGTGGCTATATTCGGTTACAACCATTTAAACCATAAGGCTAAATTCAGATATGTTTCTTAAGTGAATTTGTTGTTGACTGCAAAAATGAAAGCTTCAGTTTAATGTGATATTGTTTGTTCCATTTGAAATCTCCATCCCTAACTTCTTCATTTAACCATGGATGGTTTTAGGGCTTGGTCCTGAGAAAATCCTGAAACACATGTGCGGTTTCCAGATTGTAACTGATAATTAGCAAGAGCATTTCCCTCCTAGGGATGTGTCTACATTTTGGATGAATTAGCATTTTTTCATCTGCATCCCAGGGCAGCAATTAGCTTGTTTTAAACAGCACATGGCAATTACTTTACCTGGGAATCAAGGTTTATGTAACTGATCCACTCCCTCTTAAGGTTTAGTATTCATCAAGTTATAGATTTTAAGAGTTGAAAATAACTTTGGAGGTCGTTTGGTTCAGTTTTTTCCATGCAAAAGTATTTCTTACTTGATTTCTAACAAAAGATATACTTAAACATTTCCAGTGACAGAAATTTCTCTATAATATCCTTCAGGAAATTTGTTTTAATTGTGCTTTTTTTCTGTTGAGCCAAAAGAAATAGAAAACCATTTATTGCTCAGTAATACCATTTATTGAGCATCTACTATGCATCAGATACTGTTTTAGGTGTTGGAGATACAGCAGTGGAAAAGAAAGATATTTCCTTCTTACCAGGAGCTTATATTTTCTGATATTTAGTGTCCTTGAATATTAAAGTGACAAACTTCAGTGGTGTTTGTAAACTAAGGAGAAAGGGAATTATGCACATATTGCTGAGTCAACAGTTATGGTTCAGGTAAAGGCTTTCATCTGTCTGGGGATCATTATATATAGTACCTAAAGGTAGGGTCTCTCTTGAACAGAGTAAGGGGTGGGAGGGACTATGTGTGAGGAAGTACTGAAAAAAATTGTTATTTTTCCACATTTCTCTGATTTGAGAATGTGGCCCCAGATGGAGGGCCAGCCAGAACCCTCCATCTGGGAAAGATTAATAAAGCTGAAAAAGGCTTAAGGAAGGGTCATCTATACAATAAAGGGCTGTCCTGTAAGGGGGGAGGGTTAAAAATTAAAATTCTATAGTCTGTGATATAAATTATACATGTGGAGGAGCTATAGGTAATCATTAAGGAATATAAAGAGTATTTCAAGAGCAGTAATCCTTTTTAAATATTTTGAAAGCTGTTGATTAATTTTTTTGCCAGGGTGGGAGTAACCAGGGACTGAACTCAGGGGCACTCGACCACTGAGCCACATATATAGCCCTATTTTGTATCTTATTCCAAGACAGGGTCTCACTGAGTTGCTTAGTGCCTCATTTTTGCTGAGGCTGTCTTTGTACTCACGATCCTCCTGCCTCAGCCTCCTGAGCAGTTGGGGTTACAGGTGTGCACCACCACGCCCAGCTGTAGATTAATTTTTTTATCTTTTAAATTATCTTGTTAAAATGATATATGTACCCTACAATAAAAAAATAAAAAATAAATTAAAAAAAAAAAACAAGGAATTGGTTAAAAGAACAAAACTATCCACATTCTGATAGAACAACCTTTAGATTTCTGGTGTATTTTCATCAACATCTATACTTACTTCAATAAAAATAACCCATCTTGTATGAACTGCTACTTAGAAACCAAGCTGTGTGCTGGATGGGGCCTGTTTGACCATTTGAACACTCCCATACTGTAGGAAATAGATGCTTAGTGTTGGACCTGGGCCACCCTGTGTCTATCCAGACAAATGAATGAATGATTGTGGGACTCTGCTATTTCCATGATTTGGATGGCTTATTTTAATTGATTGCCAAAAGGCCACATGATGCCACACTGATAGTGATCCTGGGGTTTGGAGTCTGGAGTAGTCTACAGGGTTTTCTATGCCTGTTTTTTCTCTTTATAGGACCTAAAACTTAGTTGAAGTGGAGGCCACTTTTGGATGTTATCATTTTATTGAGATCTATCTTTCATAATCTTGGCTAGACCTGTCTCAACTAGGGTCTCCAACGCCTGATCCATTATTTAAACAAAGACACAGCCTATCTAAAACTTCTATTCTTTTTTCTAAGGAAACTACTTTACAATATAATTGATGCTTCCCCTCCCCCTCTTTTTAAAAAAATCTAGATTGACAGAAAACTCCCTTCCAACTGAACAATACCTCCCGACCTATTCAGGCCTTGCTGGCAACCCATCAGTGCAGCTGCTATTGAACATAAAAACAATACTTGGGTTAAGGTGAGACAGGCAGACTTCTAAAAAAGAATTTGCTGGTGATCTGAAAGAAAATTTGCATTGTCTCATTGTCTCAGTTCTAGCCTGAGTTAGAAATCAGGAATCTGTTCCCTGATATGACTAAAGCCAAGGCACCGTAGCCACCTTTTTTTTGTTGTTGTTTGTTTTTTTGAATCAGTGCCAGTAAGTGTGAGCACATTGCTCAAGTCACACAATACAGGAAGTCTAGCAGACACATGTTATCCATATGCTGAACTGTGACCCTGTGGGATGGAGAGTGGCCTGTTGAGAGGGGGATATAGGCTGAGGTGGAGAGGTGGGGAAAATGTCATACTCAAACAACAACAACAGCAAAACAACTTTGGTACCAGGTGGGATGTCGCAGGTCTGTAATCACAGCTACTCCAGAGGGTGAGGCAGGAGGGTTGCAAGTTTGAGACCAGCCTCTGCAACTTAGAGAGACTCTATCTGAAAAAATAAAGAGGTCTGGGATGTCACTCTGTGATGAAGTGCTCAATACCAGTAGGGGAAAAAGCAGAAAGAATAACTGGCACCCAACAAGTGGGACTTTGTTCTTGCCCCCACCTTTTTTTTTTTTTTAAACCTTTTCTAATTGTGTGTGTGTGTGTGTGTGTGTGTGTGTTATATATATATATATATATATATATATAAATAAAAAACACACATTTTATATATATATATATCATAAAATTTACCTTCTTATTTTTGTAAGTAACATCCCTTTGGGAAGAATTTATGATATTCTTCATTTTTTTTTCTTATAGAAGTAGAATCAAAATAGTATAGATAGGTTAGAAATTGGAAAAAACATATCAGAAATCATTCTTGGCTTTCTAGTGTATCTGTTTTATCATATATTGCTTGCTGACGTTTTCATGTGCAGTTTCTGAGGTTATATCCCTGCTGCTCTGGTGAAATCTCTCTGAAGGATGAGTAAGCAGTGGGACTGAACAAGGAAAGCCAGGTAGAGAGGTGGCTGTGGAAAAGTGTTCCGAGCTAAGGGAACCCCATGTGCAAAAATCTCTAGAAGTGAGGGAGAACCTCTTAAAGAAATCCAGTATAGCTGGGCACGGTGGTGCATGCCTGTAATCCCAGCACTTGGGAGGCTGAGGCAGGAGAATCACGAGTTCAAAGCCAGCCTCAGCAATGGCGAGGCACTTAGCAACTCAGTCAGACCCTGTCTCTAATAAAATTCAAAAAAGGGCTGGGGATGTGGTCCAGTGGTCCAGTGCCCCTGAGTTCAATACCTGGTACCAAAAAGAAAAAAAAAAAAAGAAAGAAAGAAAAAGAAAAAAAAAAAATCCAGTATAGCTGGGACATCAGCATTCCAGGCTGGGTAGAGAAGTAGAGAAGGTAGACAGATGTGATGCTGGGGATGTGCAAGAGACTAGATCACGTGCACTTTCTATAGATGTGTAGTCACTATATTACTCTCTATATCCTATTCATCCCCCACCCCCTACCCCTGAAAAAAAGAACTCTGATTCTTGGAATTGGTTGATGGAAGACATTAAAAATCTGCAGAGTCCTTATTTTCCAGGATTCAGTGCTGTAGAGGGGTAATGAGAAAGGATCAGGGGAATGGAGAATTGATAGCTTTCTTGCCTGAACTGAGCCCCCAAAGAATAGAGAAAACAAAGTCTGAGGAAGGACACAGAGAAGGAAGAGGGGTCTAGTGGCAGCAAATGACAGTATATCTCCCCTGTCTAGTCTAAATGCATCAATCCCTTCCTCAAGATATAGAGCTAGAAATTCTTTCCAGATTCTAAAGAAACTAAGCCTGAAGCATGGAGCTGGGGGAGAATGGCAGGACTTTCCTTGGTAGCACGTTGAATTTCAAGTGGCAGTTCAAAGAGGAACTGGGGCTGGGTATAGCTCATTAGAAGAGCACTTACCTGGCTGGGTGCAGTGGCTCATGCCCATAATCCCAGTGGCTCAGGAGGCTTAGCGAGGGCCCTAAGCAATATAGTGAGACCCTGTCTCAAAATAAAACATAAAAAGGACTGGGGATCTGTGGGTTCAAATCCCCCTGCCTCTCCCCCCAACCCCTGCCAAAAAAAAAAAAATGAAAAAAAGATGAGCACTTGCCTAGCATTTATGAGGCCCTGGGTCCAACCCTTAGCACTGAAACAAACAAACAAACAAACAAACAAAAAAAAAAACAGAACAAACAAACAAAAAACAGAAAAACATTGCACCCTCTGAGAAAACTGTTTGAAAGCCAGAGTTTCCTTAAGACTTAAGGCCTTTTTCATTCATCTCATCTCACTGTGCAATGTGTACTCATTTTATACCAGTATAAAATTAGTGACTCTCTTAAGGATGCCCATTAAATTCACCTAGATCTGGCTTTTTTTTTTTTTTTTTTTTTATGAGGAATTGAATTACTGAGCCACACCCCCAGCCCTTTTTATTTTTTATTTTGAGAAAGGATCTTGCTAAGTTGCTTAGGGCCTCGCTGAGTTACTGAGGCTGGTTTTGAACTTGTGATCCTTCTGCCTCAGCTGCATGAGCCACCATGCTGGCTTCAAATCAGTTTTTGAAGTTTAAAAATGGGGGGAGGGTTTGACCAAAATCTTTGTGTATAGGAAGCCTATTTAACATTTTGATATTTTTAGTTTATTCAAATTGCTGCCAAGACAATCATGTCTCTGTATCTGCTCAATATACCTGAAAAATAATATAGATGAGCAAAGTAAGTCAAGAATAACCTGTCACTTATCTAATCTGGTTCAGCCTGTTGGGAAAGCTTGGCTTAGGAAACAATTGCTCTTTCCAACATGCATACAAACCTACCATCTGTGTCAGTCAGTTGGGCTAAATTATGTTGAGGTAACAAGTTGGCCTCAAGGTTTGGTGGCTTACACAGCAAAGGTTTGTCATTGAAGTTCTTGTTTGTTCCATCCTCTGAGGGCTATTCCATGCTACATTGACTCCAGGGCCTAGTCTCAGAGAATATACTCTGTCTGCATGTAGCTACTCTGATGACAGGAAAAAGAGACAGGCTGGACCCTGAACTGACTTCAGTGGGTTACTTCCACATGAATTTCATTGGCCAAAGTAAATGGTCACTCCTAAATTCAACAGAACAGGGATGGGTAAACTTCCTGCAAGGAGTGGCAAGCTTGAGAAGAGCTATGGGATGGGGAAGTAAATCCTCTTCTAGGGAGAAACATTTTGAATGATACTCTGTAGACTATAGCATCCTAGTCAAGGAATCTACTGTGAAGCCAAGGTGATTGATTGATTGATTGATTGATTGTTGTTTGGAATTGAACCCAGGGCCTTGAGCAGTTAGGTAAGCACTCTACCACTGAGCTACCTCCTCAGCAGTTAAAAAAAAAAATTTTTTTTTTTTTTTTTTTTTTTTTCTGTCTGTAATGATTTTTCTCACTCTTTTTGCCTTATTTTGGTTTCAGGTGGACATGGTAGAATGATGTGTATATGTATGTGTGTGAGCGTGTGTGTGTGTGTGTGTGTGTGTGTGTGAGTGAGAGAGAGAGAGAGAGAGAGAGAGAGAGAGAGAGAGAGAGAGAGACAGGGACAGAAACAGAGAAACTAAGAAGCAGTTAAAGAGAGATGAGCAGCCAGAATGAACTAAAGTCTGAGAGTGATTGCTCCTATTGTTCACTGATGATAGCTTCCAGTGGCATCATCACCAAGTAAGCGATGGGGTGACCTTCTGAAAGACCTTCTGTGCTGCTCCCACTCCCTGGTGGCTCCAGCTTGGGACTGTACTCTCTGGGAAATGGTTGTGAGGCCATTAGAACTTCCAGCTGCTTGACAGAATGATTTCCCTTGGGATGCTTCCAAATCAGACCTTTCCCAGCCTGTCTGTTCCTCATGCAGATGCCTCAGATGACTCCCTTCCTTCTCTTGCTGTTTTCTCTCTGCTTGGAGGCAGTAGAATACAGCCCTTTGGTCAAGAATCTGGGCTCTGGAGCCAGGCTGCGTGAGTTCCAGGGTATTGGCCAAGCTCTGTGACCTTAGGCAAGTTACTTATCTCACCTGTAAAATAAAAACAGTACCTTCTACTTTCTTCAAAAGAGGTAGAGATTAAGTGGGTTAGTTTACCTGAAGTGCTTACACTGATACCTGGGATATTGGCCTGCCATGAAAGTTAGTTATCTAGGGGAAACAAATGCTGAAATAATAGCTGCTTTATACTGAAGACTGTGCTCAGCCCAAACTGCCACCCACCCACCTCAGTAGGAACCCAGTTTCCCCCTCCTCCTGTGGGCTGCAGTGTGCAGGCCCCTCGCTTTTCCAGTCTGAGTTTCCCATTGAGGCATGCATCAAGCATTCCTTCTGTGAAGCCTGGCCCTCAATCTGGTCTTTGGTGATTTTGCTTTCTTTGAATTCCTGTAGCAGTGCTGGCCATGCTTTTGTGTCTCACACACAGTGCTCTGAAACCCCCCTTGCCCCTTTCTTTAAATTGTCTTTTTTAAATAAAGAGGAATTATCAAGTATAGTTGTGAACATTAAAAAGCAAACTCATTGCCATAAGCAGTATGTTCTACTATCCTTGGCTACATTTATGCATTCTTAGTGCATATTGCCAGACTTAAGGGAAGGGACTCTGTTGTATACCCTACCATAAACAGTTGAGTAAAGAAGTGAAAGTTCATCCTTCACATCAATTGGCCAAGAATTGTATTGGATGCAATTTGTGCTGGCCCCACATCCTCACAGTTCACCTTTTTATTACAGTTTTTGTTGTGTGAACTCAGGTAGCTGTAGACCTCATAGCTCCAATTTCTTTTTCTTTTTTTTTTTAAATATTTATTTATTTACTTTAGTTGTACACAATGCAATGTATTTATGTTCACGTGGTGCTGAGGATCGAACCCGGGCCGCGCACGTGCGAGGCGAGCGCTCCGCCGCTGAGCCACAACCCCAGCCCGATAGCTCCAATTTCTGCCTCAGGTTTTGCTGAAGCCCTTGGTTCTGCTTGGCTGTTCTGACCCATGTGCTTATCTGAATGCCCAAAGGAGTTAGCTGTCCCATGGGGCAACTTTTTTTTTTTTTTTTTAACATTTATTTTTTAGTTGGACATAATACCTTTATTTTATTTATTTATTTTTATGTGGTGCTGAGGATGAACGCAGGGCCTCGCATGTGCTAGGCAGGCACTCTACCGCTGAGCTACAGCCCCAGCCCAACTTTTGATTGATGGGGCATGGAAGCTGGTAGGTAAATACTTCTTCACTTCTGTCACTAAGTTGGATAATTCTGAGGTATGGGGCATGTGGCTTCTGAGAATTTGTGTGGGTCTCAGCCTCAGCCAGCATGCAGGCCCTGAGCCTGCAGGATCCCCTTAGAATGGCATTCCCTCCTTGGCTGTTGGACTCTTCCCAGTCCCTTTTCCTGTTCTTCTGAGTTAGTTCACAAATAACTGCATAAGTGCAAGTCCTTGTGCTGTCCTTGCATTTTGGAGAAACCTAGAAGAAAACCTCTCTTGGGCTCTTCTTTTACTTTATACAAATAAGGGAGTATGAATGTTTTGTAACATACCAGCTACTTGGCATGTTTCAAAAAATGCTCAAAATAAACTGATCTTTTAGTTGGGCGCGGTGGCGCACGCCTGTAATCCCAGCACTTTGGGAGGCTGAGGCAGGAGGATCGCGAGTTCAAAGCCAGCCTCAGCAATGGCGAGGCACTTAGCAACTCAGTGAGACCCTGTCTCTAATAAAATACAAAAAAGGGCTGGGGATGTGGCCCAGTGGTCGAGTGCCCCTGAGTTCAATCCCTGGTACCCCCCCCCCCAAAAAAAAAAAAAAAAAAAACAAAAAACTGATCTTTTACTAGGTTTTCACTTCTATATATTGGAGGGCAGACTTCAAACTTTGTACAGGTTGAACTCAGAAAAGAAAAAAGTTGGAGGCATCACCTAAACTTTTCTATGATTTTCATTTCTAGTTCTTAGCATTCTCTGGATAGAAGGGCTGGCTTTGAGTGTAGGATGCATACTTTGTAACTTGTTTAATAATTTATCCATTTCAATTCAATTACATTTTTACATTCCAGGAATTAGATACAGAGTGAATGGGGGAAATGTGGTTTTGATACATAAGCTGTGGACTTGGGCCAAAGCTTAGAACTGTTCAGAAAAAAATTTTGGGTCTATGCTGCATATATAGATTAGAAAAATGAGATAATTCTTGAAATAATCTTAAGTAATATTGAACAATTTCAAGAATCTGGATTCATGTAAGTGTCTGTCCTAAGCTTTTAGGATGATTTTTCAAATGATCTGTTCTCTTTGTCTTCAGTCTCTCTCTCCTTTTTTTTTTTTAAATTTTGAGACCGAGTCTCCCTAAGATTGCTGGGGCTGGCCTCAAATTTGTGATCCTTCTGCCTCAGCCTCCCAAGTAGCTGGGATTACAGGTTAGCTCAGACTACAGGTATGTGCTACCAAGCCTAGTGATCTCTCCTCTTTGTAGGAGCCTACTCCAGAAGCAGTTTCTGAGAATGTAGATCCTCAGAAATGTCATAAACCAGGATGACTCATTCTCAAAATCTTACCAAATATATCACCTGTGCTCTCAATCTTTGAGGTGCTTGATTTGAATTCTCTTGTGTGGGCAGGCAGTCTAAGACTAGTCCTTTGGACTGTTGCAACAATTTGTTTGTTTACCTGTTACATACCTCTTTATTTTCAAAGTCTTTCCCCATCCTTAAGTCAACATCTTAATCACTTCTCCCCAAGGGAATGTTTGAAGCAGTTTTTATCTATGAGCATTCCATAAAGGTTTTTAGTTTTTGGTAGTCAAATCTGCCCCATTCTGAAACCAAAATTCCTGGATATTTTATGGACTTAAAGCAGGAAATGAAGATCAATGTCTCAACCATTTAAATTACTAGTAACTAATTTGCTGCTACTAGCTGTAGTTCCAAAGCTGACTTTAAAGCTGTGTGGATGAGGAGCTTCTTCTAAGTTGGGTTTTATATCCCAGTCCAAGCTGGGAGCTGTTGTCTTTATATAGTGGAGATTTAGGTAGGCATATTGGGGAGCCCAGATGTTGCCCAAATATTGCCAAATCTTTTTCTTGAAGTATTTGTGTTGTTATTCCTTAGTGAGTTTACTATTTCCTGTTCATTAAGTCAATAAACATTGAGCCCCAGCTAGCACCTTGTAGGAGTGGAGATGTCAAAACTATTTTTCTTCTCATTTTCCTACCACACCAAACCAGAACCAAAATCTGTCTTTGGAAAATGGATCTCCCTATCACTGAGATTTGAAATCTTAAGAGTAGAACTTCAGTTCAGAGGTGAGTTTTCAAACTTGTCTTTCCTACTGCATATCTTGCCTCATGATGTGTTTCATCAACAAGTCTGATATTTGAGGATCTTCTTCTCATCACCCCCGAGTACTAGGGATTAAACCCCACCGCCTTGCATATAGTAGGCAAGTGCTCTACCACTGAGTCACATCTTTAGCCTATTTATTTATTTGTTTATTGGTTCTTTTTAGTTATACATGACAGTAGGATTCATTTTGATATATTTACACAAGCATGGAATATATCTTTTTAATTTTTTTTAAGTTGTTGATAGACCTGTATTTTATTCATTAATTTATATGTGGTGCTGAGAATCAAACCCAGTACCTCACACATGTGAGGTAAGTGCTCTACCACTGAGCCACAACCCTAGACCATGGAATATATCTTATTTTAATTAGGATCCCAGTCTTGTGGTTGTATATGATGTAGAGATTCACTGTGGTGTATTCATATATGTACACAGGAAAGTTATGTCAAAATCATTCTACTGTCTTTCCTTTTCCTATCCCCCTCCCTTTCCTTCATTCCCTTTGTCTAATCCACTGAACTTATATTCTTCCCTCTCCCCAAACTTTTTTTTTTTTTTTAATTTTTAAAATATCTATTAAATAGTTGTAGTTGGACACAATACCTTTATTTTATTTATTTTTATGTAGTGCTGAGGATTGAACCCAGGGCCTTGCACATGCTAGGTGAGCACTCTACTGCTGAGTCACAACCCCAGCCCCCGCCTTTTTATTTTTTGAGATAGTGTCTTGTTAAGTTGCCCAGCTGTCCTTGAACTTGCCATCCTTCTGCCTTAGCCTCCCAAGTGCCTGGGATTACTGGTGGGTGGCACTACACCAAGATTATTTGAGGACCTTCAGAGTTTTTAACCCTGTACCCCATGTTGTTAGAAAGCTTCCAGTTTAGTAGGTGATCAAAAGCTGAGACTTAAATAATGTTCAGCTTCCATTACTAGGCAAACTCTTGCTAGGCTCTCTGAACCGTTGTGTGGTCCTTACCTTTCTCCTAGAGAATAAGTGTCCAGAACTTTTTTTAGCATTTGCAAAGAGTGGGTCCCATTTTATTTTCCTTCCCCATCTTTTCCCCTTTTATAATGTAATTTGAGGAGTACTTGAAAGGAAATCTCCGGCTTACTTTCCTCACAGGCTACCATTAGGAATTTATTCTTTTGGTTTAAAGCAGGGATAAAAAGGGAACACCAAAGGGAATTGGAAAGTTGTATCAGAATCTGAAGGGAATGTTTTCAAACTCTGCCAGATTAATTTGCACTCTTCATTCCCTCTACAAAACACTCTGACTGCCCACAGCATGCCAAATGCTTTTGACTAGTAGACTAGCATTTTATTCTAGGGCACACAAGCATTTCTGTACCCACCAATAGAATTGCATGCTTACTGCATCATTGTCTGTTTTCAAGCCTGTTTATGCTAGCTGTAAAAATTGTCATAATTGCATAATTTAATTTCATGTCCTGTAACTATGAAATAAGTGCAAATATCAAGTCGCTGTTAAATATAGATGCTTTGGAAATATTTGGTAAAGGTGAGAATTTTGCTGAAATAAAACTGTTGTGCACTTAGTATAGGTGAGATAACTATGAAACAGTGGAGAAAAAATTATAAGGATCTAAAAAGAGTTTGCGCTCAGATTGCTTTGATGAAAAGATTTTTAAATTCTTTACTTTAAAGTAACAAACTTAAAATCATAGATGATGCCTATGGGTTTGGACTGGAAAGATAGATAGACATCCTTGTTGGAATTCCTCTCACACCCATTATGATGAAAAAGCCTTGGCCCTTTGTCAAAAAATTGGTGAATGGATGCACATTTAGAGGTTTTAAGGTAAAGTCAAATGTTTACATTATGACTATTTTTTAAATCCCCATCTTGAAATACCTTTCAAGATAAATTGCCCAACTCCAGGCTGTTGGATAAAGGAACTGGTAGTTAAGGAAACAACCATCTCCCAGCCTCTGCTAGCACATATGCCCTCTGATTGAGGATCATTGTGTGTATGGAACTATCCCCACATGGGTAAATGGGGAAAAATGGTTGAGAATTACTTGTTTTGTCTTGGGTTCAGCTGCAATTATCTCTCTTGCCTTATTTAACTTTTCTTTACTCCTGGATACAAATGATTTGTTGGGGCCTTGTGTTTGTTTTCTTATAGCAGGTTTAGAGACAAAAAGATGCTAGAAATATTACTTGTTTTATCAGTTTCTTTTAGATTAGTCCACAATAAAGGGGAATTTGGGTTGCAAAATAATCTCATTTTGGTTTAGTGGTCTTTAAGAATAGTTTCTTTTGAGATTGTTTGTGTTCACTTTGCAAAGGAGAAACTATCTCCTTATCTGAAGATGAAAAGCAGGACTACAGTCTTGGTTGTTAGCTCTTCTGAGTTTTTGCATTCATTCAAGTGCCTGGGCTGTTGGGTTCAATTGGTACATTTCAGCTATTAACCTTGGTCAATTTTCTATCATTTAATTTTTAATCTCAGCCATGAGAAAATTGCTAAAAAAGCAAGTAGAAGGTTATTTTTCTATTCCAAAATGAAGGGAGTGGGAGGAGAAAACTTAAATTGGAAGATGAAATGTGTGATTTCTCCATTTCTCAAACTAAAACTGAAGTCATTTGTAGTTTTTTTTTTTTTTCCATTTTCTTTTTAAAAATCTACTTCTGGAAAGTTATTGCTATCTTCAATATTGGTTTTGCCACTAAACTCATTGTACACACTGCAGTGAATTTCCTAATTGAAATTGTGCAATGCCACATATTTTTGTCTTATGATTAGATTTCAGAGGGCAAAAGTTTATCTTCATGACAACTTTGTGAGTGGGTCGATTAGATATTATTATTCCTGATACTTTCAACCCATATTCGATGGATCAGAATTTAAGACTTTCTCAAGGTAAACAGTGATGATCTCAAGGCCAAGACTTCTGACTGCTTGTTATACCCTCTTCTTATGGAATGGAGATACCTAGCAAGGGTGCAGAATAGCACTGCCAGTTAGAAATTTCTGTGATGATGGAAATATTTTTCCACTGCATTGTCCAGTGTGGTAGCCATTGGCCATGTGTGACAGTTGAGCCCCTGGAATGTGGCTGGTGCGGTTCGTGGATGAAATTTTTATTTTGTTTAATTTTAATTAATATTTAAGCAATCATACGGGGCTAGTGACTACCATATTGTATAGCATAGCAAAGCTTTAGGAGTACAGTCCAGAAGTATTTAATTTATAGCCTGAGTTTTTGCGTTTTTGTTTGTTTGTTTTTTGTTTTGTTTTTTAACCCAGTGGAGCTTAACTACAGAGCCACATCCCCAACTCCTTAGGGCCTCACTAAATTGCTGAGGCTGGCCTCAAACATGCAATCCTCCTGCCTCATCTTCTGAGTCACTGGGATTACAGGCATCTGCCACCATGCCAGCCTCTCACTCTTTCTTTAGGAAAACTTCTTTATTAATGAAAATTCCTAACATATACAATAGAGAGAAGGGTATAATGAAGACTTACATCCCATCACCCAGGCTAATTATCAATTCTTGGTCAATCTTATGTTGTCTGTTTCCCATTGCTTCTAACCTCCTTCCTCCCCTTCTTCTTATATTGTTTTGGAGTAAATCCAGGCACAGTCTGATCTCTTTTTAGAAGCCAAGATGGTGACCTGGAGTAAAGAGGAGAATGAATAACTTTAGGAAGAGGTACTCAAGTATTGTCAAATGTAGCTATGATTTAAAAAAAAAAAAGTAATAGTAAAAGTTGTGATTGGCAAAGGTAGGTGTGGCAAAGATAGACATGTGATGGTCTGTATGCTTAAACTATTTCATTACCATATCATAATAATAAAAAGCCGAGTTTGGCTTAGATGAAACAGTTACTCATTTACCTGTGCTTATATTGAACTTGGGTCTAATGCATAATTTAAAACACTTAAACATCATTCATATGCAATATTTATTATTGAGCTTTATTGAATGCCAGCAATGCGGTAGCATCATGGAAACTTTAAAAGGTAGAAAAAAAGTTGAGGATCATTTTTTAGCCCAGAGAGAAGCAGTAGCTTGATTTGACCTCTTTCAAGTGATTGAGTGCTTCCTGATATGCACACTTGCTAAGCCAGCTGATTTGTTGGGTTAAAACTTGGAGGAGCATTACGTTCCTCCTACTTAGTTTTTAAAGAGGTAGATTTTTCTGACCTCTTGAGAACAGAGATGTTATGTCTGGGTCTATTCATGGTGTTGTAGATACTCTAGTTGGAGAGAAATATTTTTGTCTTTGACAGTACAAAGGAGTCATTTATGATATTTTGTCTTTTGGGCTGAGAGTTTATGGCTATTACTGATAGAAGTTATTATAGAAAATGTCTCTTTATTTTTTGTCTCTCTGTTTATTTAAAAAAAAAAAAAAAGCCCTTGTAGCAAGGACATTTTAGTCATGTGGACACACTGAAGGAAATAATGCTTGCACTAATGATATTTAAAAGTGCATTTCTCCTCACAACATAAAGCAAGAATCATCACTGTGCTTTTGTCATTGAATTTAGAAGCTAATAATGATTTTTCTTCCTTATGATAGAGTGCAGAATATGTATATTCTATATTTGGAACTCTATACTTGGGATCTCTGAATTGAAGGGGAATGAATATGTGATGGTTAAAGGATCTTATATCATCAGAAATGCTCCTAGGTCTTGGCTGAACTGTCCTATTGATGGAAAAAGATAATATGCTTTAGAATAAGAGCTATATTGAAAATTTTAGCAACATTCTGGACCATTGCAAGCCTTCAGCTGCACTAGGATGCTGGGTTTTTTTGTTTATAACATGGTCACATCTCCAGCCTATTTGACCTTTTGGGTTCTCTTAGCCTTTTGTTAATGGTGTTTCTGGGAGACAGGGCAGGTCTATGTCTAATCTCATCATCCATGTTGCAGTTTAGTCTAATTTATTTTATTCCATTGTTAGTGGAGATAATGAATATTTGGATAACACCTTGTGTTAGTTTTATGTCACTGTAACAAATATCTGAGATAACCAATTTATAAAAAGAAAAAGTTTATTTTAGCTCACAGTTTTGGAGGTTCCATATGATTTTTTTTTTTTAATATTTATTTATTTGCTTTAGTTGTACACAACACGTTTATTTGTACGTGGTGCTGAGGATTGAACCCGGGCCGCGCACGTGCTAGGCGAGCGCTCTACCGCTGAGCCACAATCCCAGCCCTCCATATATGATTGATTGGCCCCTGTTGTTTTGGGGCTTGTGAAGAGGCAGTATATCATAGTGGGGAGTATGCAGTGGAGCAAAGCTGCTCACTTCGAAGCAGGCGTGTGAAAGAGAAGAGAAGTGACTGGCGTCCCACTATCCCTCTCAAGCCCCAAATGACATATTACCTTCTACTAGACTCTACCTCTTAAAAAGTTTCCATCACAAAATTTTCCATCCCAATAGCTTCAGGCTGGGAACTAAGCCTGTAGCACATGGACCTTTGAGGCACATTTAAAATCCAAACTATAGCATATTTTATATATTAATGCTACCACATTAATCAAGATCTATGCCATTTTTTGTTGGGGATTTTTGGGTGCACGCCCATAATCCCAGAGACTCAGGAGACTGAAGCAGTAGGATCATAAGTTTGAGGCCAGGCCAGTCTGGGTAACTTAGTGCAAACCTGTCTCAAAATAAAAAATAATAAGGGCTGGGGGTGTAGCTCAGTGGTAGAGTGACCCTGGTTTCAATCCCCAGTACCACCCATGATCTATGCCATTTTCACAAGTATTAATTCCATGAAATTAGTCTTTTTTTTACCTTTTTCCTTTTTTGGCAGTATGGGGATTGAACCCCGGGGCATTCTATCACTGAGTTATGAAGGAGCCCTAATTAGGAAGGGCTGTTGTAGCTAGCTGGAAGCCATAAGTTCCACCTGATATGTAACGCACCTGTAGGCACCCGCAAAGCTGAAGGTATATAACCGGGTGAAAGCGGTCCGAGTTAGGAGAACGGAGAATTCAGTCAGTCGGGCAGTCACTCGGTCGGTCAGAAGAATCAGAGCGGCCAGAACGTAGGCAGAGCGGTTACAGAAGAGAAACCAGATAGAAGACAGAAGAGAAGTAATGACTGGTCAGAGTTAGGCTGAGGCTCCTGAGGAAGACAGAAGACAGAAGAAAGAAGAAGGAAGAAAGAAGCAAGAAGAAAGAAGCTCTATCTTTCTTTCTCTCTAAGACTCTAAGCTAAGAAGACAAGAAGAAAAGCTCTCTTTAATCTTTCTCTCTAAAAATCTTTCTTTCCCTCTCTAAGCTCTCTCTAAGAAAGTAGAAGTAAAAGTAGTAAAAGCTTTACTCTGCCTCCGAGAGTTTTCCTCCCGGTTTTCGGTACCAGGCAGCTTACAGAGTTACATCCTCAGTCCTTTTTATTTTATTTTGAGACAGGGTTTCCCTGGCCTCAAATTTGTGATCCTCCTGTCTTAGCCTTCGGAGTCACTAAGATTACAGGCACGTATCACCACATCCAGAGAAATGAACCTTTTTATCTCCACTTGACAAGAAGCATTTGAATCCATGGGAAGGCTAAGAATGAAATTTAGGAAGATGTTTTATCAAATCAGTATGCTGTCCTTTTCATGCAGGGTAGAGACAAGAAATTATTAAGGCTTTTAAAATGACTATGACCTGATTAGGCGAATATAGCAACTATTTTCAGCAAAGAGGGCACAAGATCAGTATTAGCAGCAGTTTTTTTTTTTAATGTATTAAGTTTATGCATTTTGAAATGCTTCTATAATAGATCAAATTTAAATCCAGTAATAATACATCTTGAAAAAGAAAATAAATTTATGTAATCTAGACCTCAATTAATGCTTATACGTCAATACAGTTAGAAAAATGCTTAATTTAATGTTGCCATAACATTAATAATAGAAATTTACCGTATATGTTTTCTTTAAAATAGTTGATGATCAATGGCTCCTCAGGGTTTGGTGGACTTCAGTTTGGTTCTGAATTAAATTATTGATGGTAAGATAGTAAAGGAGTAAAAAATAATAAACCATCTTTGACCAAGGTGAGCTTCATTATTTAGCTGCTTTTTTTGGTCTTGTTGAAAGTCTAATTTTTGATACAATTATACATGCATGGAATATACCTTATTCTAGTTAGAGTCCCATTCTTATGGATATACTATTTAGCTGCTTTATTTGAAGGAGAAAAGGTACCAAAAGGACAACATTCAGATTCTTTAGTTAGACTGCCATAACTGCAAGCATTCACCGCCTCTTGGCCCTGGCTAGAGTAATCAGGGCCTATTGGTACTATGGTTTTCAATTTTTCTAGGAAAGATGGACATTTAGAATTTGAAGTGAAATTTACCCATATGAAAATTTTGGCAACATGAAATCAAATATTTGAAAAATACTGTGTGGGTCATATAAACATGTTTGTGAGCTAAGTCTGCCAATTTGCAATCTGATTTCCATTGGAAAAATTCCTTTTTATTTTTCTTGAATTTCAATGAAGAAACCACTAAAGAATTTTGGTATGTCTTTTAGAATACTTTAAAATTTGAACAATTAAAGCATTTGTGTGTGTGCAAGAAAAATATGCTTGTTTTTAAAATAGAAGTAAACCAAGTACTTGAGCTCTGGTTTCAAAGCATATATAGATTGTTCAAGGGCAGTATAGAAACCTTTATATCATCTCCTTGACAGGATCTCACCAAATAGTTTTGGGCCATAGAAGATCAAATTGGGATAAGTAGAACCTAGGTTGACATGCTGGTGAGTAGGACAGAGAGTATGCACAGAGAGTATGAGGGAGGGGTTATGGACTGCGTGGTGGGCAAGCAAATGTGCCTCTGCAAAAACATGTGCTATATATAGTCAAGGAGTTTGATTTTTAATTTTTGGTTGAGGTCCAATGACAGTTAATGGCTGTTCCTACAGGCTGTAAATTATTTATGAATTTGGCAACATGGTCATATAAAATGCAAGTAGATATAGGTAGAATAAGGTCTGTTACCAAATTCCAATAAATTGTTAGTGCTAGAGCCAGAAGGGACTTTAGAGGTCACCTAATCCAGGGCTTTCCTGTAAGATGAGGAATCTGAGGCCTGGGAGTTGAGTTAAATTTCTCATTATTAACCCTTCCCTGTCCAATAGGAACCCAGCATTCTTCTTTCTTTTCCTGTTTTCTTCTGCCTATAGAAAAATCACTATTTCATCTCCCTGAGGGTGGTGGTGGTGGTGGTGAGTATCTTCCAGGAACTATTTAAAACAATTACAGAGTATTGCAAAAACCAAAAAGAGAGGTGTTTAGTAAGTAGACTATTTATAAAACACCTTCCTAAGATTTTGATTTATCCTGTTTTTCTAATTATTATGACATTTTTATTGATAAAATTTCTGTTGTTTTTGTATGAGTTTTGATACTTTCTTTCCAAAAGTCTACTCTTTCATATAAACAAAAAATAAACAACAAAAACCCAGGCTGTTAACAAAAGAAAAAAAAAGGGAGGGGGAACAAAATTGCTCTTAAATCTGCAGAATTCCCTGGTAGTGGGTTGAATAACATGAAATAGTTGATTTAGCCACTTCTCAACTTCAAAAATGGTAGTTTCATAGGAATCAAAATAGTAGCCTTAGCAACAGGGCACTAAGGAGTATTAGGTATTGGGGTATCTTTCTATTTGTAAAGATACCCTTGGTGTTTTATGGGGTCATTGACCACTCAGCCCTCTGTTTATCCTGCTCAAACACTGTTACACTAGAGCATTTTTATTGAGAGATGTGGGATTGAAAGTTAATGGTTTTGAGTGCACTTGTGGAATAGTTTTCCTCTCATATGTTATGTTTGGCCTGAAACACCTCTCTTGCCTTGAAGAAAAGGCTCTCCAGCCAAAGTCAGATGCTGGACTTGTTTCTCATTTTTCAGGCCAACAGAAGCAAGTTGGAAAAAGAAGTCCTTCTCATGCTTAGTCTTGGTCAAGCACACCATGGTTTGATGTGCAGTTATTAGCATTACAGGTTGGGCTGAGGACTCAGATTCTTGAAAACATTGCCTTGTTATTGTAACTGTATCCTTTCAATTCTGATTTGCAGAGGGGTGAATGAGTCTAAAGCAATATCATAAGCTTCAGACTTTTTCTAATGCTTGATTTTCCAAAAAATATTTGCTTGATTGAATCAACTTTTGTAAAAAGTAGTGGTCTTTTAGCATTTTGGTAATTATAAAAATAAGTTTAAAAAAATAAGAGACATTTGAGCTTAACTTTGTAAGTTATAGAAAATTTTGAGATGTTGCCACCTCTGAATCTTTTTTCAGGCCCCTAAACAAAATGAATCTTTGACTTGAGGTATTGAGTCACATTAATAATTAATAAATATATGCATGCTCATACATTCTCAAGAAATTAGAAAAGAGAAATCTACCCAAAATCCAATAAAGAGTAAACCAACCTACCAACTTCATGGTTCCATAAAGACCAGAGCGTCCCACAGCTGAATGAATACAACCGAAGAATTCTCATAGGCAGCAACTTGGAAATGGGATTTTGCTCCACTTAAGCCAGATGTTAAATCAGAGGGTTAGTTAGAAATTTACTTGTGATATTTTCAGGCCCTTTCTGATTATAAATTAAAAATTCAGATCATTTACTCTAGTTCTTAAAAAACATTTCATGATACTTTTATTCAAACTGTAGAACTGAACAGCCCTTTTGTTCCTTTTGTTGGTATGAAACATTTTCCCTCCCCTCAACTCTTTTTTTTTTTTTTTGGTGATACTGGGGGTTTAACCAAGGGCCTCACACATGCTGGGCAGGCACTCTACCGCTGAGTTAGGTCTGCAACACTTTTTATATTTCATTTTGTGACAGGGTCTTGCTAAGTTATTCACCTGGCCTTAATCCTTAATCCTCCCACCTCAGCCTTCTGAATAACTGGGATTATAGGTATGTGCCACTGTGCCTGGCTCCCCTCCTAATTTATTGCTGCTAAAATGTCCTTCATACCGTGTACCTTCTGCATACATAAGGCTCAGTTCCCCAGGTGACACATGTGCCCTTCCATGACTCCATGCCTTACTTCTGAAAATTCCAAAGAAACTACTGGCAGGACCCTTCTCTCACCACCTCTCTTTGCACAGCTCTTTAATGCCTTTCTTGGGGCCTCTTCCACCCTCTTATACCCCTCTTCCTTCAAGACTCTCCAGGCAGGCTCGGGTTGTGGCTCAGTGGTAGAGCGCTTGCCTAGCACGTGTGAGGCATTGGGGTTGACCCTCAATACCATATTAAAAAAAAAATAAATAAAGTTAAAAAAAAAACAAAACAAAAAAAAAACAGTTTCCAGGCTTCTTTGCTGTTTCCCTCACCCAGGCAGAGTTAGGAGGACTAGTTTTCTGAATTTCCATTTATCTTAAGCTCCTATAATAAGCAGACACCTTATTGTACTATAATATTTTCATGCATTATTCATTTTTGCCTCTTAAACACAGCATCAAGTGGCTGGCACAAAGGAGTCATTCAATAAATGCTCCAAAAGTAACTGTGCAATACAGGCTCAGGTCTCTTCCTAGGCCGAGGAACTGAATCAGTAAGAATCACTGTGGCATAACATCCTAGGTGGAGATGACAGGACAAAGAATTTTGTTATCTGCTAAATTTTCTCCAGGAATTCTCACAGTTAATCAGTATATAGTGGTGAGCATCTGAGAGCAAGGCACTGTGGAGGACTGGCCAAGCATATGCAGTGGGCTCAAGATTTCAGTTTTCATTTCTCCTGTTTCTAGTCTCAGTCTAATTTTTCTCAGTCCTGGGTTACTGCAAACATACCACTTGGAGTTGACAGTGTAATATAATTTACTCCTATTAATCAGAACATATTGCAGTGAGTGGGTAGGGCAGTCTTGGCAAATGGTATAGGTGTTCTCTTTGATGCCATATTTAAGGTCTTCCCTTGGGCTTGTGTTTCCTAATAATTGAAATTACATGTATAGCAATGAGCCCTGAAGCAATTTTGTATGAAAATTAAAGTGTTTCTTTCAGTATTTTTATTTTCATTGCTTAATTACCTTCCAGAGAACTTCTAACATGTTTGGTGAAAGTTTTAGAAATAATAGTGTGAGAGGTGGTTATTCATAGGTGTCTGTGTCCTCTGAAAGTGGGGCTAGTAGGGTCTATAAAATGAATGAGTATTCACATTTTCGAAGTTTATAGTTATGTGTATCTTATATAAATATGCTTAAATGTCTAGCACAATTGGCGTTGAATTGATAATTGATAGAGAAGAATACTTTAAATATTGTCTACTATGGAATTGCCTAGTGTGGGTAAGACTGCCAGGTGCATTCATGTAAAAATCCCTGTTTTACAATTGAAGATAAAGATGCTTAAAAGTAACTTGCCTCAATGGCATTTAGCTAAAAAGTAGCAGAGCTGTAGTTTTTACATCTGACTCCCACCATTCCATGCTGCTTTTTTAAAAAATTCGTACAGTATAATCATAAACAATAGTGAGATCCCTTGTTACACAGTTATACATGCACACAACATAATTTGGTCAGCTTGATTCCCCAGGAGACTTCTCCTTTTCTCTGTACCTGTCCCCCCCATTATAGTGCCTTATTTTTTACATTAATTACAGAGATATTTTTTTTCAAGCATTATCAATTAAGATACTGAGATTTGAATACTAAATTTAAGGATAGCATGGGTTTCATGGAGGCTTGCCTGGATTTATATTGATAAAAGAAAACAATTATTTTTAAAATATAAATTGTTTTATGTATTGTTCTGGAACAGAATGTTGAGATGGTTCTTTTTTTCTTTGTATTGGGGATTGAACCCAGGAGTGCTTTACCATTGAACTACATCTCTAGCCCTCTTTTTTTTTTTTTTTTTTTTGGTAATTGAACTCAAGGGCACTTAACCACTGAGCTGCATCCCCAGCACCCCTCTCCACCCCCCTTTTTAAAATATATTTTTAATTATTGATAGACAGTGCCTCACACATGCCAGGCAAGTGTGCTACTGCTGAGCCACATTCCCAGCCCTTTTTATATTTTATTTAGAGACAGGGTTTCACTGAGTTGCTTACAGCCTCACTAAATTGCTGAGGCTGGCCTTGCTAAGTTGCTGAGGCTGGCTTTGAACTTGTGATCCTTCTGTCTCAGCCTTCCAAGCCATTGGGTAGCTAAGTACTTCTTAATTAGAACCTTTGAATCTTGTGTGGATGTAGCACAACACTTATGAATATGCAAAGACTTATAGCTTCTTTAAAGGGTAGTATACAGTTGGGAAAGTGGGAAAAAGAAAACCACTTTGAAATGACCACAACTTGGGTATTCCTTAGTAATATACTGCTTATTTTAAAAGAAGACCAGAATAGGCCACCGAAAGTCTAGATGTGAAATGCCAAGTGCAGTTGCTTCTTGCCTTATAATGGGTTATGTACTGATAAACCCATTGGTAAGTTAAAAACACCCTAAATGTATTTAATACACTTAACCTACTGGACATTGTAGCTTAGCAACATGGTACACTGTGGAGCATCTGACTGAGACCTGTGGCTTGTTGCCCCTGCTCAGCATCCCAAGAGAGTATTGGACTGCATATCACTAGCCTGGGAAAAGATAAATATTCAAAATTTGAAGTACAGTTCCTACTGAATATGTATTGCTTTTGCATTATTATAAAGTTGAAAAATCTTAAGTGGAACCTGGTAAGTCCAGTACCATGTGTGGTTGTCGTAGTGCCTTGGCTCTGCCCAGCTCTGCATGATCTTCTTAAAAATAGGCCTTTTAAAACATGGAGAAGTTAGGCCTTTTAAAACATGGAGAAGTAGTCGGGCCTGGTGGTGCATGCCTGTATCCAGCTATGTAGGAGGCTGAGGCAGGCATATGGCCAAATTCAGGGCCAACTTTAGCAACTTAGCAAGACCTTATCTCAAAAAATAAAAAGGGCTGGGGATATAGCTCAGTGGTAAAGCACCCCTGGGTTCAATCTCCAGCACCCCCCTCCCCCGCCCCAACATACATAAACACAGGAAATGTAACTTCTTATTTCTTTTTGGTAACTGGGGTTGAACCCAGGGGCCCTTAAGCACTGAGCCACATCCCTAGCCCTTTTAAATATTTTATTTACAGACAGGTTTTGCCAAATTGCTTAGGACCTTGCCAAGTTGTTGAGGCTGGCTTTGAACTTGTGATCCTCCTGCCTCAGCTTCCCTAGCCACTGGGATTACAGGTACATGCCACCATGCCTGGCAGGAGAGGTAACTTATTTTTCTAAAGTAAAGATGGTCAATGGCCCTACAAGATACAACAAGCTCTAGGTGGTTATGATCCCTAACTACCATGATTTAATGAGGTTTGACTTTTTAATTTTTCCTTTCCTTTCCTTTCTTTTCTTCTTCTTCTTCTTCTTTTTTTTTTTTTTTTGGTACCAGGGATTGAACCCAGGAGTCATTTACGACTGAACTACATCCCCAGCCCCTTTTATATTTTATTTAGAGACAGGGTCATACCAAGCTGCTTTGGGCCTCACTAAGTTGCTGAGGCTGGCTTTGAATTTGTAATCCTCCTGCCTCAGCCTTCTGAGCTTCTGGGATTACAGACATGTGCCACCATGCCTGGCACATATGTCTTCTTTTCATATGGCTATTGGCCATTATATTTATTTCTCTATGAATAACCTATTTTGCATCCTTACCTTTATCATCATCATCATCATCATTCCTGCCGCTCCCCCCCCCCCTCATTGGCCTATTTCTTTACCTTGCTGACATTCATCCTTGATGAAGTGTGCACCTGACTTCTCCTAGTCAGTCATGCATCTTTTGTTTTTGGTGTCTTATTATAAAAAGCTTTAAGTGTGCCAGCTTTTCTCTTTGGTTTGTTCTTCTGCTGTGTTGTTTAGAAATCTAGTTTACTTTTCACTGAAGTTCATCTAGTTGTATTTAACTATTGTTTTATCCTTTGCTCAGTGGTTTAGAGGAGACAAGAATGTAGCAACTGTTAAGAAACAAGAGTTCATTTATCTGGGAGATGTCCTGCACTAATAAATCAGAGACAACTCAAAGAGGCCACAGAAAGGCAAGAGCTTGGAACCCAGGACATGAAAAGGGAGAGGCTCCAGAATAGTCTTCCTAAATGGGGGCAGGCATTTAGTGCTCTGTGATTTGAAGAAACTTTTATGAGATAATTAACACCTAACTTGTAATTAGCAGTTGAGTACAAACTGAGCTAACTGGAGGGTAAGCAAGAAATCCTTTAGGATAGTGAGAGGTTCTGTAAGTTTGTTGAAATGTGCTGTTTTAGGATACAGACCCCATTTTAACACTCCTTTCAGTTGGTTTATTCCCTGGCTTAGAGATCAAAGTTTTCTTATCAATAACAATAAGTAATAATACTCAGGACTGACTCCAGTATGCATTGTGTCTGATCCTTTATTACACCGTCTCATTTAGCCAATAGTCTTCTGAGTGGGTGTCATGAACATGCCATTTTCCAGATGAGAAAAAGGCTCAGAAACATTAAAGAACTTGCCAGAGTCCAGAGCTGCTACCTGGCTGAGCAACTGCTCAGTCACCAGGATTTGGACTCCTTTTTTCCTGATCTTAGAGTTGCCCAAATGTGATCAGAACGTGTTTTTAAAAATAAAAAGAACACTCATACCTTGGTATCTGTGGAGGAGATACCAAAACCTGCAGATGCTTGAGTCCCTTTTTAAAATGGTTTGGTATTTGCATATAACCTACGCACATCCTCATATACTTTTAAATCATGTCTAATTGCTTATAGTACCTAATATAAGTGCTATGTAAATAGTTGTCACATTGTATTATTTAGAGAATGACAGGAAAAAATACTGTGCATTTCAACAAAGATGTGAAATCTATGGACATAAAAGGCTGATTGACTGTGAAGATGCTGGATCCTTGAAGTTAGTGGCTGTGCCTGTTTTGCTTTAAGTCAAGCTTCTATCTGCTGGTATGCTCTGAGAGAGTTAGTGGAAGTGAGAAGTTCTTGCCGGATTTTACTACTTGGACCTTTAAAAAAATAAATGAGAGAAAAAAAAAAAAGAAAGAAAAAAAAAGCAAAGCCCCAAATTCCTGGAGAGCCCAGTTCTAATTTGGCTTTGCTTTCCAGGCTGACAAATGGACCAGTCTCTCCCTCTGAGCCCTGGCATTGCTCTTTAGCATTTGTTACTTGGTCAGGTACCTGGTGGACCCACCTGTCACTGTGGTGCCAGGGGACTGAATGTAGCTTGCCAGCATGTGTGTACATGATACTTCCACATGCGTGGAGCAGCCGCGCAAAGCATGCACAAGTGATGTAGCTCAGTGACTGATGCTTAGAGAATTACCATCCCCTTCCCCCAGCTCTCCTCCATCAATAGTTTGGTTCTCCAAACAACTCAGCATGTATTTCATCAGACCATCCCATACACATTCTTCCACTTTTGTCTGTTGCTTTTTGTGAGACACATATCAAGCAAGCAAAATGGAAACTAATATTTATTTATATAAAAAATTTTGAGGTGAATTGCCGGTATCATTTCACAGTGTTAGTGTGGGTTAAAATCCAGGGTGACAATATCTATCATACGGGCTTGGGAAGATGTAAACCTTAATGTATATAAAGTACTTAGACCAATACCTGGCATGTACCTAGCACCTTATGAATGTTAGCTTGTTTTATAGATTGAAAGCAATAAGCCCTAGTGTCTAAAGTGGTGGTTCTGGTACTATTTCAATACGCTTCATGGGCATATTTATATCTTATATCTGAAACTTTTGGTGAATTGATAGCACTCTTATATCCCCTGGTAGATCAAAGCATCTTTGTGTTCTCTAGAGAAGTAAGGTTCATTTGAGCCCCAGATACTTCCTTTGGCTTTGGTCCTGTTCTTTTTCATCAATCTTTTGGTGACTGAAATGTTATCCCTTACTTAAGCCTAAAGGCTTAGGTCTTTCCCTCTTATCTTGGTATATACCTAAGTTATACCCCTTGCAGCTGGAATCTGAATGAAAATATCCTGGATATCCTGTGTTGACTCTCCCTACTTCCTCTTCCTGTTGCTTCTTCCTTCTTACCCGTCAGCTATGGTATTGTGGACCACATTGACTGTTTGAAGGTCAGGAACTCATGTTGAGCATTGACCCCCTGCGAATCCCTGTATGAGAAGCTGTGGAGGAAAAGTGAGTGCCCCTGCAGGCTTTTCTTGCTTGGAGTTTCATAGAGTGTTAGCATAGAAAGGACTTTTAAAGAAATCATCTCATCCAGCTCTTCCATTTTACAGAGAAGGAAGCCAAGACCCAGGAAAATAAATGACCTGCTTAAGGCCCACAGACCCAGAATTGGAGCCAAAATCTTTGACTTTTGCTTCTACTACAAATCCAAGGACAGTAGAATAAGGCATTCTAGATGGGTGGTTCAGAGGAAGATTCTTCAGTGGTTTTCCTAGTATTCAGTGGGGAAAACCCAAACTCCCCTTTTAGTCACCGATACTCTGAATAGGATCCTGGTCATTGGCTAATTTATGATGAAGAGAATCTTACAGTTTTGGAGCCAGCTGCAGATGAAATGAATCATATTTAACTTATATCCTCAATGCGGTTGAATATTTATGGTGAGCCAACCTTTGTAAAAAATGTAATCCTTTGTAAAAGGCTTATGTAACACAACTCAGGTTACGGTTGGTGCTACTTGTGTGTGTACCCTCAGCCAGTGGACTAACAAATAATGAATGCCTTACAGAGAACACAGGAAACTGTTTGAAAACTCTACCATCCAAAATATTTACTATACTAGTGTCAGTTTGGGATAATTTTGGTTAGTTGGTATACTTTGTAATAAAACAGAGTACTTCCCCTAGGCATTCCCAGGGGGGTTTTATTGCAACTTTAATCCTCTTCTATTATTACTAAGTTTTAAAAAACATTTGTTAATTAATTCATTTAAAGTAACAATAATAAACTTATTAAATGTTAACATAAATAACATCGTTTTATGATAAATAACTCAATTTTTCAAACCAAAACTTAGTGGGATGGAATGCATCATCCTACATTTTTTGCAAATCTCTTCCCGGCTTGACTTAATGGAAGACAGCTGTGTCCTCAGCTCTGCTTTTCATTCACTCTGATGCAATATATTGTTCTGGCTGAAGTACATGAAAAAGATTCAGCCTCACATGGGTATGTGGTTGGAAAAGGAGGAACTTGTATACCCCTGAAAAGTTCTCCAGGGATCTTCTGACCACATTTTGAGAACCACTCTTTTAAAGTAACTCTTCTGTGTTCTCACTCTGTGTCCTCCAGGGAGGAGCCCTGCATTTCCTGATAAAGAAGGAAGTGGACTCTCCTCTTATTTCCAAGTTAGGACTTGTAGTGACCACATGCTGATAGTGATGTGTAACGTAACACTATGAAGAAAAGCAAAAACATGATTTAATGCAAATTTCGGGTAGCGTTTATCTCTAGTGGAGGCCATGAAAGAAGGATGCTAATTACATTTGAAGGTCAATCCAATACATTGCTAATTAATTCATTTAAAGTAACAGTAATAAACTTATTAAATGTTAACATAAATAATATCGTTTTATGATAAATAACTCAATTTTTCAAACCAAAAACTTAGTGGGATGGAATGCATCATCCTTCATTTTTTTTGCAAATGTAGGGTACGCTGAGGCTTCAAAGCACTTAGAGACAGGTTTCTTGGGCTGAGTGTTGGGTATGTGGGTGTTTGTTCTATTTTCTTTACACAGTAAAGATGTTATAAAAGGTTATAAATATGAGTGTCTACTCATATTTAAAGAGAGCTCTGGATTTGAGTACTTGGAAACAATGAGTATGTTCTTTTACTCATTCAGTCTCCTTTGCCTTTTCAGCTTGAATCTCTTGAATCTTTCTAGACCTAATTTTAAAAGGTACTTATTTTGATACATGAATTACCCATTTAGTTATTCTTCACTTCTGGTACTTGTGTTACCATAAAGTCTGGAGCTTGTGGTTCCCTTATTGTAAGAATAAACAGAGTAGAGACTCCCAACTCAAATGCAGGGCTAGACTCAGGAGATCTCTTGGTCGCAACCTCAGGTGGCAGTAGCTTCACACTGCTCTGATCCCTCCCATTGATCCTGGCCCTTAAGAGCTGGTTGTTTTTGTTTTCTGCTAGATAATAGGCTAATTCTGTGGTCCCGAAACTGTACTACAGTTTGCTAGTAACTGTAACTCACTATGCCTTTCATTTGGTTCCATCTCACTTGGTCTTATTTTCTCATTTGGCTTTAGTGTCTTATCCTTTTGTTTTGATATTCAAACAACTTCTAGTAAAAATTGTTTTGAAGCCAAATGTCCACTCTAATGTAGGCTCTGACAGCCTTTCCTTTCTTTTCCTGTACTGAATGATAGAATCTTGTAATTTGAAAACTAGAGATTGTGTACCCTTTCTCAGCAACCCTTCTCCTCCCATCCATATTACAGATGGTTGGACTGAAGCCAGAGAGGTGGTGAGCCACATCATTTAAAGCAGACCCTACCTAGGGTGTACCTTAGTGGCAGAGTGCGTGTATGAGGTCAGGGTTTGCTCTCCACCAGTGTATGTGCGTGCACATGCTTGCACACACACATATAATAATATAAATGCAGACCCTAGCTGAAATAGGATTGGAAGGCTTGGAGGAGTTTTAGCTGTGGAGTTCAAGGGCTATAGTAGCTTTGTATGAGTGTACTTACCTGTTTTAAGGTAGGTAAATCCAACTATGCAACATATTGTGGAACAAAGTGACTAGAGGAGAGTGCAGTATTTTAAAGGAAGCCTATTTTGTGGGAGAGAATTGTAGACCACAGGAAAAATCATAAGAGGAAGCTACTACCAATTTTTGTTAGAAAGAGAATATGTTATTAAATAATATGTGACTTTAAATTTATTAAAGTTGGATTTTGGAATACTTTGCTATTTGTTGTACATATAGAAATATTATTGCCTAAGTAGATAACATCTGAATATAGATTCCAAGGGCATGAGTAAACTATTTGTAATTACCTCATGGTTTGTTAGAAAATCAACAAAAATAGGCATTTTGTGTTGGTGCCATAGTGGCTGGTGGTTTTAACATTTGTTCCAAATTGCAAGCTGCAGAGAAGTGAATATAAAGGAATGTGAATGTAATTAAAATGCCTTCAGAGATGGGAGTCTAAGTAAATATTATATTTATTAAGTGAAACAATGTAGTGAAATTGCCAACTAATGCTGAACTCAGGGTAGGCTTTAGAATCATAATTTCATTTACTGAGGTTAAAAATATTACTAGTCTCTAAAGAATTTTATTTTTCTTTGTGGTACTGGGAATGGAACCTAGGGCCTTGCACATGCCAGACAAATGCCCTACCACTAGGCTCCATCTCCAGCCCTTTTTTTTTTTTTTTTTTTGTAATTTTGAGACAAGGTCTTGTTAAGTTGCCGAAGCTGGCCTCAAACTTTTGATTGTTGTTAAAGCCTTAATTTTTCTAATATAAGCTCAGAAATGGATAATGATGTTCCATCAGTAAGTCACAGAGTTTTTTCCTTTAGTCTAATCTTAAACACCTGAATACTAAGCGTTTTTGGCCTTCTCCTCCAGACAGGATGAGGGATTGAATCTGAAGATGCCTTCTCATTCCAAAAGTTGCATTTTTTTAAAAGAACAATTAAGTTTATAAAATGGCTCACCAGTTCCTTTGTTCCTTTGCACACAGTAGGTAGGGGTATGGAAAATACTTCTTCTCCAGCCCTTATTACCAAGAGGGATTTTTTTTTTCTTTTCCTTTTTTTTTTTTTTTTTGGTACCAGGGATTGAACTCAGGGGCACTTGACCACTGGGCCACATCCCCAGCCCTTTTTTGTATTTTATTTAGAGACAGGGTCTCACTGAGTTGCTAAGTGCCTCGCCATTGCTGAGGCTGGCTTTGAACTTGCGATCCTCCTGCCTCAGCCTCCTAAGGGCTGGGATTACAGGCGTGCGCCACCATGCCCAGCCCAAGAGGGATTTTGGCAATAAAATCATACATATGTTTGCTCTTCAGTGGTCTACAAGAAACTAAGAAGGAGGTGATGGGAATTTTCTGTATATTAGGTACTTGGTTTTAATGATTCAGGGCTGCAGGCTGCATCCTGTCTTCTTTTATTCTCTTTGCTGCTTCTGTGTGGGTTGGTTTTTCTTTGCAACTGGTCCTTCTTATTTTTAGTACCAGGGATTGAACCCAGGGGTGCTTAACCACTGAGCCACATCCCCAGCCCTTTTTATTTTTTGAGACAGGGTCTCACTAAGTTGCTGAGGCTGGCTTCTTCTGCCTCAGCCTCCTGAGTCACTGGGATTACAGGTGTTTGCCACCATGCCCTCCTCTGCCACTGGGTCTTACACCTTTGTTAGAGAAAAGAAAGGAGACCTGATCGTATTTGCTTGTAGATGAGTGAGAGAGGAAGAGCAATTGCTAAGGGCTCAGCCTTCATCTATAACCTTTAGATTAGACTTGTTCTGCTCCTTTTATGTGAGAAGTATAAGAAATCCATTCCAGCAGTTTGATGGAAGTCTCATCTCCCTTTCTTCCACTTGCTTCCTGTGTCTACCCCCTGCCCCCATTTCTACTTCACTTTCCTTAAAACCTCCCACATGGTGGCATAGGACCTGTGTACCATGACAGAGTACATCTTATTTCTGATCTCAGAAGATAGTATAATGTGCCTGGGGGTGTGTGTGGCTGTGGGTATCCCACAATGATCAACACATACATATTATTTGATTAATGAAAGATTGACCAGAAGCAGCTTTTCTAGGCTCCCAGGCCTCACTAATGTAGTGCCAAGAACTTTGAAAACAGCCTGCTTGGCTTTGAATCTTGGCCCAGTACTATTTGCTGTGACTCTGAGGAGCTTAATTTCTTTGAGCTTCAATTTCCTCAGCTGTAAGATAGGAATGATAATTGATTGTGAGAAATAAATGAGATCCATGTAAAGTACTGGGATGGTACCTATCATGTATAAAATAAGAGCTTTATAAATATTAACTTTAGCAGAATAATAATTTCTTGAGAACAAGCACCCTATAGTGTGTGGCCTCTTAACTCCCATGTCTTCCCCATAGGCTGATTGGGCTAAGTGTTAGGGAAGGTCTATACCCAAGCATGTGACTGGCACATTGACCTCTCTATGTTATCCATTTTCTAAGGCCCTCTTAAACTTCTCCCTCATTAAACATACCCTAGGCCTTTGGGCCCATACTAAATGTTTCTGTGAGTTCTCTGTCACTGTGCTGCTGCTTGATGACATTTGATTCTGCTTGGAGAAGGCAGGTCATAGACCTGTTGGCAACTTAGTCTCTGCATTGATTTATCTGAAATGTGTAGCTGTGGCTACGTGGCTACATTGTCATAAGTGAAGTTCAAAGTAAGATGAGTAGCATCAATCAAAACACATAGCCTAGCAGATTGTATTAAAAATCAAGACTCAACAAGATGCTGTCTTTAAGAGACTCACCTCATAGGCAAAGACGTCCACAGACTGAAGATAAAAGGATGGGCAAAAAAAACCCCATATCATTCACATGGAACTTGTAAAGAAGCAGGGGTTTCTATCCTCATATCAGATAAAGTGGACTTTAAACCAAAGTTAATCAGAAGGGACAAAGAAAGCCATTATTATTATTATTCTGCTTAAGGGAACTCATATCAACAAGACATAACAACCATAAATATTTATGCCCCAAACAATGGAGCATCTGCATATATCAAACAAACCCTTCTCAATTTCAAGAATCAAATAGACCACAACAGAATAATACTGGGTAACTTTAGCATGCCTCTGTCACCACTGGATAGATCCTCCAAACAAAAACTAAATAAAGAAGCTTAGAACTAAAAAATACAATTGAAAATTTAGACTTAACAGACATATATAGAATATTTCATACATCAGTAACTGAATACACTTTCTTCTAAGCGGCACATGATCCTTCTCTAATATAGACCATGTTATGTAGGCTATCACATTTGTTGCATTCAAATGTAATATTATCTTACTATATTTTTTAGCCTCTGTAGCGTTGTTTTGATAGCTCTCTTTCCATTGATATTAATTTTTGTGTTCTTGCTTTTTTTGTTAGACTTGTTTGATTTTTATCAACTTGAACTATATTATTTCTTTTCTATTTCATATACTTCTGCTCCTACTTCTATTTTTTCCTTCCAATTACTTAATTTGAAAATAGTTCGGGGCTGGGATTGTGGCTCAGTGGTAGAGCGCTCGCCTAGCACGTGCGTGGCCCGGGTTCAATCCTCAGCACCACGTACGAATAAACTCATTGTGTACAACTAAAGCAAATAAATAAATATTTAAAAAAAATAGTTTGATTGTTAATCTAGTTTCTTTCTGATACAAGTACTTTAAGTTATACATCTGAGCACTGTTTCATCCCAGATTCTGATATTTTAAGCTTTTATCATCATCTAGTTCAAAGCACTTTTTATTTTTTCTTGTGCTTTCTTCTTTGATCCATGAGATATTTATAAGTGTGCCATTAGTTTTGAAGTAGTTGAGATGTGGGGGTGGGGTTCTATATATCTTAACATGACTGATTTCTAATACAATGAATCATGCAGAACACACTCTGCATGATTTCAAATTTTAAAAATAAGTAATGGAAATGCTTTTTATATTGATTGTATTGGTTACATATGTGTCAAAACATGTCACTACTGATCAAATTGCATACTTCGAATATGTGCATTTTATTGTACTTCAGTTTTACCTCAATAAAGCTATGGAAAAAAAGAAAAAGTAAGATGAGTAAGAGAGAGTTTCTGTCCTCACGCTTCACATTCTTCTGGGAGCCTGACAAGTAAAATAAACCAAGTGTACTACCACATGCAAGATGTGATGAATGACCCAAATACAGCAGACATTTGTGAAATAGAACAGTGGTGTCTAAGTCAGGAGTCAGGAAGGCTCATTGAAGAGGGTGGCATTTTGCCTGCAATTTTGAGTATGTGAAGGATTTTACAATTGGGGTGAGAGTGGAGGCCTTCTCTGTGCAAAGGTGGGTATGCTTTGAAAAGATTTGGTCGTCTAATTTAAGGCATGAGTGGTAGTGGCCTTGGAATCTGGCAAAACTGGTTTGAACACTGGTTCTACCATTTAACTGAGCTTTGGTTTCCTCATCTATAAAATGGGAACAATAATACCTACTTCCCAGTGTTGTGAGGATTAAGAGGGAAGATTTTTTTAAAGGGCCAGGCAGCACCCAGTAAACTGTGGTGGAAGGAGGGATATATTGGGGTGCTGGAAGGGTAGGCCGAGCGTGGCAGCCTTGGAGTATCTTGTTCATTTTGTTAGCCCATGCTTAACATTGTCATCTTTATTTAAATGTCCAGTGTTGTCTTTTGGTTGGTTGATGAAGGGAAATGTTAGATCCCCTCCCTCTTTAGATCTCTAGGTAAAAAAAGCAGTAGAACCCATTTCCTCGTTTTCATTCTCTGAGTGTTTCAACCATTATGATGCAGGTTCATTAGGCAACCTTGAAGTAACACTTTTTAAACATTTCCATCTACTTTTCCATCAAGATTGCCAGAGTAGGAGGCAGAATATAGGGTGCATTTACTAGTACTGTACTCTCCATGGGGACTGAAGCTTCATCAGTTTCTCTGTCCAGATACATCTGGTTTTACAGTGCTCCTTAGGTGCATGTGAATCATGGCTGTCACACCCACTCTGAGGAGGAACATCTGGCTGGGTAGGAAGTTGGGCTGGGAAGGAATCTGGGGGATGGCAGCGAAGCCAGGTTTCCCTCCCGTGGCGGTCAGAGCTGCCACATTGCACTAAACCCACTCCTGGTAATAACTAACCCAAGTGTGTACATTTGGGGCAATTGTGGCAGAAGGGGTTTAACTCTGTGTAGCCATGATTACAGTGAGATACACAGTTTGACCCTCTCTCTGTGGGCTGGGATTTGAGGCTTGGATTATTCTCAAATTCAGATGGCCAGAGTAATTCTTATTTTTACCAGTGTAATTATCACTTATTTCCCCTGACTGCTTTCATTTTCACTACTTGAATAATAATTATTCTAATGAACCATTCTGCTTTGGAAGAATTTAATGGCAGCAACTTGGATCAGTGCCTAAGACTTTTGCTAATTCTGGTCTTTCTTTCACCCTAGGTCTCATTTAACTTTCGTAGTTTCTCCTTCCTACAGAATATATGAATTATAGCAAGGCTCTCCTTCCTGCCAAGCTGTAATCTTTCAGGTTTGGATTTTAGGTTAATGGTTCCTTGTATTTATGCTATCAGAGACTGCCAGAAATGTATTCCCATATCCCATAACTCTTAATCTATTAATCTAGGGCATTGAAGTGGAGCAGGATTCCATCTCTTGAAATGTCTGCACTGCTGAACCAAATGCTTAGTGCTCTGTGGTGACAGTGTGCATGACAATGGAACCTCTGCTGTTGCACATATTTGAGCATCAGTTTTTGAGAGCTTATGGGATTTAATTTTTTAATTTTTTAGTTTTTGGTACTAGGGATTGGACCCAGGTACACTTTACTACTGAGCTCTATTCCCAGTTCTTTTTCTTTTTATCTTTTTTTAAGAGCCAGTGGGATTTTATAACAGATTATCCTATGTAGTAGACTTTTCCCAGTGTTCTGCATGGGCCCTATTTGATTATTCAGACATATCAACCTGATAATAATGATAATGAAAATGCCTCTTTAAGAGACATTCTTAGTGGACAATAGAGGGGGTGGAGAGGACTGTGGGAACATTCTTGGGAGCAGGCAGCATGTGAAAAGAAGGTTTGTTTTGCATTAGCTGATCAAGGCAAAAGAGCCAGCAGCTAAAATCATCCATCAATAGGACACTTTGAGTGAAGAGGAAAACTGTAACATAACCTCCTGGGTCTGCTTTCCAAGGAACACCAATATGTATGAGAAAACCCCTCAGCCGACTTTCTCTGCAGCTAGATGGATGCTTCCATGATGTGCAATTAACCTCAGTAAGGGAGAAAGTTTTCTCCTCTGCTAGTGGGAGTATTTATTTTGTTGGGGTTAATTGGACCTATTTTTTTTGAGAAGGAGAACAGAGTAAGGAATAAAGAAGAAAGCCTTAGCTTGTTTAGAATGGCAGGACTTGTAGGCATAACGAATGGAGTTAATCTCTTAGATTCTCTGCTAAATATGCACTTTTTTTTAAATGCTCTGATGGAAGTTCGCATCAAGCAGCTTACCATTTGGATGGTTGCCTGCCTAGTAATCTGAGTTAAAACCTTGGCTAGAGGGCAAGTTCTGTCCTCAAGATCTGGGTCTGGTGGGAAGATATGTTCATAAGCACACTGGGTGATAGTAGACAGAAAAATCTTTTATGATGTGGCTGCTCAGTGACTGTTTCTACATCTCTCTCTCACTCAAAGCTTGAACACAGTGTTAGATCCTGGGCACATAAATATTTACATATTACTGCTTGTATGTGTCTTTGTAATGTTTTGCTTTAAGAAATATTTCCAGTAAACAGAAATATGAACCAGTTTTAAAACCTGATATATCCTCAACTCTTAATTATTCTTCAATTTTTCTAGTTCACTGATTTCCTGCCCTTTGGAGCACTTTCTTTTCCTGCTGCCTTCTTTGCTGGGTTCCACTTCTTCCTTTCCTGTCATCTCCATATCCAGATTTATTTCAGCTCACCCAGACCCAGATCAGATCTGCCCTCTGCTAAGGAAGTATTCTTCTTTGCTGACCTTGACATCCATTGTCCAACCCCATAACTTTGGTCTTGTATTTCATTGTGAAACACTTCAGAGTTTGTTTTATCTCAATGACGTATCTTCCTAATAAAACTCAAGTTCCTAAGAATCTTTACATTTCCTAGAATTTTTGTCACACACTGGGCACCTAACTGTTTGCAGTTTACTTTCATTATTGGAAGACTTCCTCTAAAGACAGAGAGACTCTGGCCAGTCAGTGGTTGTCTGCCCTTATCAAGTTCAGTGTAAAAGATGCCCTGGAAATCTGAGAGAGATCTAGTTTACTGTGTGCTATTACTAATTTCTGTCTTTTTTTTCCGCAGGAAACTTAGTTGTGTTCTGTTTTGATATGGGGAAATGCTAATGTTCACTATTAGAGCCTATCCTAAAGAAATTGGAAGATTACAATCATGCATACTCTGTAGGCAGAATTCTAAAATGGTCCCATGGTCCCAGCTGTCTGGCATACATGATCTATATATCCCCAGAGCTTGTGGATATCATGGGATAGCCACTACTAGGAGCCAGTCATGTCATAGTTCACTTTTAAAAATGGAGATTATCCTGGTGGACTTGGACCTAATCAGGTGGTTCCTTAAAAGGGACAGGGCTCTTCCTGGGAAAGGAGATTCCAAATGAGAAAGGGATACAGGGAGATTTTCCAGTGCTGCTGCCCTCCTCCTCCTCCTCCTCCTCCTCCTCCTCCTCCTCCTCCTCCTCCTCCTTCTTCTTTTTCTTGTTCATATTTATTTTTTAGTTGTAGTTGGACACAATACCTTTAATTTATTTACTTATTTTTATGTGGTGCTGAGGATCAAACCCAGGGCCTTTCACGTGCTAGGCGAGTACTCTACCTCTGAGCCACAACCCCAGCCCCTCCAGTGGTGTTCTTGAATGTGGAGTGGACCATAAGGTTAGGAGCTGGCAGTAACTTTGTGGAGCTGAGCACTGCCTCAGCTACAAGGAGAGGAGGCCCTTCGTCCTACAGCTACAAGGAATTGAATGTGCCAGAAACCTGAATGAACTTGCTTGTGGACTTTCCTCCAGAGCCTCTGGCCAGCCTTTGATCCCAACCTTTTGGTGTCCCAAGCAAAGAATCCAAACCTGCCATACTCAGCCTTGTGACCTATGAGACCGAGAGCTAACAGTGAGTGCTGTTGCAAGGCATTAAGTTTGTGATAATTTATTATCACGGCAATAAGAAACTAATACATATTCCAAATTTATACAAACGACCTCTATTTCACTCTGATAGTGTTTCATCCAGGGGCTAAGATTAAGACAGTGAAACTCTTAGAAAAGCTTGAGAATGTGGGCCATATTATTTATTAATATTTGTAGAGGGCTGGAGTTGTGGCTCAGCAGCAGAGCGCTCGCCTCGCACATGCGCGGCCTGGGTTCGATCCTCAGCACCATGTAAACATAAATGCATTGCATTGTGTACAACTAAAGTAAATAAATAAATATTTTTAAAAACTATTTGTAGAACAAGGCCAGATGTTAATTTGTATGTTTATTTTCTTAGAACATATTTATTGTGGCTTTGGTCATTTTTTGCTGTGCTAGGTTGGTCTGGCTTAGGAACCAAAAATGCCTTGGGGGAAAAAGTAGCCAGGTTTTGACTGAGGGACACAGACCTGGTGCTTTGTTCATGACTGCCTTAGTGCTAGTTGGGATTATTTTTTCTCTCTCAGAGGCTACCATTTTGTGACCATTTCTATAACTGAGAATCCCCACTTTTCTAGAAAGGAACAGAAATAAATGGTATCTTTCAAAAAGGAAGTAGCCAGTTTATATCCACTGATGGAAATGGCAGCACAGGGAAAGAAGTGTCCCATCCATAGATCATTATTTGCTGATTAATACATTGGGTTGAATAGAGATATGTGAAGTAAGCCACAGTGTTACTCAAACAGGAAGCACCGAGGAATGGATGCATGAATATGGAGTACATGAAAAGTTGAAGAATTTTCCAGCTGACTTGGGCCTCTTAATTCTCTTTGACCTACTCATCCCTGCTTTGGAAACACTTGCCTGAAAGATATAGGCTATGGTAAAGGCAGGGCAGAAAGGATAATAATGACCCAAAGGAAGAACCATGAGAAAACTGGGTGATTTTTCTGCTCTACAGGAGATAACGATATATCTTAAATGGAGTCAGGTGATTTGGAAAATAACCTGGAAAGCTGGAGGTTTGAAATGATTTGTGACCCCATGATTGATTTGCTCATTGGCTTTCCTAGGAGGCCACAAACACAGCTTCTCATCATCTCTGTGATGGGAGGTGAGAACCACTGCAACATCTGTCTCTAATCATCCTGTGCCTTTATAAACACTTCTTGCCCATTTGTCACATTGTTTCCCTCCCGCTCTGTCTTCCTCTGAATACTGTAAAATTTGTAAGCGTTCCTGGAATGCACACGTGGACCCTGTCTTTCCCAAACATGAGACTTTCTGCTGGTCAGCACTTTGTAGATTTGTGAGACTCTTACAGGCATTAGTCACTTGGACTCCAACAGAAAGACTGTAGTCTTTGGAAACTTGAGAAAATGTCTTCTTGTTGTTGTTAATATTTGGCATCCAGTTAAGTTCAATCTCTTGAGTTGAAACAGACTTTTTGAAAAATATGTTGTCTGTTAAGAAAAAAAAATGCTCTCATTTTGTAGGATTGTTTGGATTGTCATACTCGCAGTTATTTGCCCATGGACTGTTTAAAGATCCTGTCCCCCATCCGGAGTTGTAAGAAGCAGCTGGGACAGTGTTTACTACATATACCCATTTGGGGGGCCTAATTTTTTCAACAGTATGTTTCCTAATTGGTATGTAAGAAATCTAATTTCTGATGGAAGGAAGGTAAAATTCTAGTCCAAGACAGACCAGCCAGATCTCAGAGAAAATGTGGATAGTTGTTGTTTAATCTGAAGGTTGGATGAATGTAGAGAAGACAGAAAGGACTGAAGTGAAGGAACTGAGACAGTGTGGTGTTTTTGGAGAGAAGAGTGGGCCATGTCAGGGGGCACTGGGCTCTCCTGAGGCTCTGTTCTCCTGTCCCTGTAAGTTGGAGAATATGTCCACCACACTAAACATAGACATTGGTGAAGTTCAGTGGGGATAAGGTGAGGGGATGGTAATCCCCAAGTCACTGGATTTTAGGTATAGAAATAGCAGCCATCTGGTAGATAGGTTGCAGTTATGTCAACAAGAGAGCAGGGTAGGAAGGGTTTAGCCAAACACAGTGTGCTTGGTGGGCAGTGAATGCTGGTATTAACATCTGGGTGCAGAGAAGAGTTAACTTGGTACCAACAACTTCAAATCATAGCATAGGGGCAGGTCTAAGATGATTTCTTCTACAAGAAAGTGGAACCTATAACTTTGTGCAGATTTAATTAGCTGTGTACTATGAATTGTTATTCTGGGAGCTTCTCTGATACCTTGAAGTAGATATTGCCACTTGGCATGATAAAATAGGAGGAAGGACATATTGGAATTGAGAAGGTTAGCTTAGAGATGCCTGAACTGTGGGTGAACAGGTAGGGAGCCCAGGAGCCAGGACTAGGCTGTGGATCATGAAGAAGGGGGTGCTAGCCTGTGGTTGGCAAGGATGAGCTAACCCAAGAAAATTGTGTAAAACATGCCGAGGATAGAGAATTATATTAATTCTTGCAACAGCACGCCAAAGTAGTTATTTGAAAGTTGACAAAACAGTGGCTAAATTTAGTGACTTACTGTATGTCACACAGCTAAAGGATGGATGACGTGCCCTTGTGAGGACATCATTTGTCAAGCTTACCTTCCACTGGACTGTCCTGCTTTTCTGTGACTTGGTTCTGCTATTAGAAAAATGAAGTGCTCACATTTTTATCCTATCACCCACCCAGGAGATGCAATAAAAATTGCAGGCTTACTCCTTAAAATAGATGCTAAGTACTTTTTTATTATTATCATTTCTGAATTTAAAATCCTTTATTTATTTTCTATTATAAAAGTGGAAGGGATTTTTTTTTTCTTTTGCAACAATACAAATTTATAGAAACCTAATTAGAAAGTAATATTTTCCTACAGAAAATCCTACCATCATCTAAAAAAAAACCTCTATATTCTTTTTGCCAGGATCAGGAAAAGCAAACTTTGTTCTTCACTGGAAGCTTTCTGGAGAAAGTTACTTAGAGGTAACATTTGGAATTGGGGCAATTACTCAGTATTAATCAAGTGCTTTTCTGATAATTCAGTGCTGATTTCCAGGGTGGCTCTGAGGGGTTAGCATTCAGAATTATCTACCAACTTCATGACCTGGGGACTGACTCCAGAATGTTGCTTGTCCCAGTCCCACCTTCCAGATGGGCCACACTGAGAAGTTGCTTTTCCTCATTAACATATGGTTTCCTCCCTAACTGTTCTGCTGTTCTCCCTGGCTCTCTCTGTTCTGCTGTTTGTTTAAGACAATTTCCTTGGGGTTTTTCTTGGCTCTAGCCTTAGGATGTCATGGTATAGATGACAAGCAAAGTAGCAAATGTTATCCGAATCATCCTTAAAGAATGTAACCTCATTGGTAATAAGATGCTTCAGACATTTTATATTATGAACATTACTTCAGCAATGCCTAGCCTTGATATTTCCAGAGCAAGCTTCATAGCTGTGGTTTGGGTCGATAGTTTGCATTCCAGCATTTTCCTTTTTGTATGGGAACTGAGGGCGTTTCCCATCTTTCCACAAACCTTCTTTTCTTTAAAGGAAAATATGAGACTAATTCAATATTCTATTAGTTGTAGTCCGATAAAAAGACATATTTACCAAAATGATCAATCCGGGACCTTGGATAAAACTTATTTCTCAGACAGTTTGTGAGGCCAGCATTTGTCCAACTCCTGGACTTGTGGTTAGTCAAAGATCTTATTATGAGAATCGGCTTGTTCTCTTTGCTCCTCTGTGGCCAGGTGATATCTATACTACTGAAGTAGAACTTAAAAAAAAAAAAAAAAAAGACACTGCCAAGGTGAGGAAGGAATGTGCACCTTTTCTCTTCCCAATGTCATTTTTATGGGGATGAGACGGAGCAAAGAGAGTATGCCTTTCCCTTCCCCTTTTTCTTTCTGCTGCCCCATGTTCCGTCTCAGCTTTATGTAAATCCAACCTCTTAGGACTTGAGACTTAATTATTTTTACCTCTGCCCATCAGGCAGTGCTGCTCAGAAGGACTCTTCATCTGAATACAAAAAAACCTACATATCAATTGTACATAGGTGCTACCTACAGTTAATTAATAAATTAATAAACAATTATTCTGAATTAATATCCAGGAGTGATTGGATTGATACATGTTCTTACACGCTATAGACTCGTGAATCCACTTGAGTCTCACATGAGTTATAAGGTTGCATTGCTTCCTGTACTTTGCATAGTTCAGTATTATTATATTTTGTTTGTGATTATTTGATTAACATCTGGGTGCCCCACCAACCTCCATGGGTTAGGACTGCTTTGTCTTCACTTTGCCCTTAGCCTTTCACAGTATCTAGTGCAGGTTAGCATGCAGAAGGTACTTGTAGAATGAATGTAATCATGAATAAAGCTTTACTTTTCTTCTTGAAAACAGGTGACTTACACCTGAGAGCTATTTCTTAGGTTTGGTTTTGAGGATATCAATCAGCTTTTCAAAAATTATGTGAAAGACTGCATATATATTGGACAGGAAAACTTGCTTTTAAGCAGAGCAGTTGTAAACAATGTATATAACTTAAAAAAAAAATCACAATCATTGTAGTAAAATAAGGAGAAACGAAAAGTTCAGGCGGAAAAACATGGAAACATGCACACAAATTTCAATTAGGTTTAGAGTTTTCCCTGGGATAATTGAAAGAAATTCCCTTTCATGGATCATTTAAAAATTGAGCCCTCTTGATCTGGCAAATGGAAATATACTACCAGAAATTTTTCACCATGTTTGCTTTCTTAAGCAAAATGACAGATTTGGATTTATGCATCTCTGATTTCCAGACTCAAGAAACCTTAGAACTGGCATTAGATTCAGAGACTTTGCTCTAAACAAAGGGTCATTTGATGAAATCTCACTTTACAGCTGAGGAAACATAAACCCTGGGATTAAGTGTCTTAGAGCAATATAATAATTTATTATCCATAAATGAATGTTTTGAGAAAAATGTAATCGCCACTTTTTAAAAAATATTTTTTTTAGTTGTAGATGGACACATGATATCTTTATTTATTTTTATGTGGTGCTTAGGAGCTGAGGATAGAACCCAGTGCTTCACACATTCGAGGCAAGCGCTCTACCACCGAGCTACAGCCCCAGCCCTAATCACCACTTCTTAATGAACAAAAATCTCTGATTAAATGCATAAAAGAAGTTGTCTCTTAAATTCAAATATATATAATTTAAATTTAAAAGTGGGGAAGTCTTTCTAAACTTAAATTGTAATTTCTGATTTTAAAGATAAAAATTACCTTGCTTTGTAATTTCGGATTTTAAAGACAAACGTTGCCTTGCTTTCAAATGGAAACATAATTTTAATTTGTTTTAATTAAACAGTAAAATATCACCTTAGTAACATGCTCTCTTGCTTCCGCCTGCTGATAAGAATCAGAGGCTGTAAGCTCCCAACCACATCCAGCCCTGAAGCATTGAAGTTTTAAAAGTAAAGTAAAAGGATACCACTTTGAGTAGGGTGAACAGAATCCATCTGGGCACATCCAGGCTGGATTAAAATAGAAACGAAAGTGAGGATGGGAAATCCAGAATGGTTTCCAGCCTTAGAAGATGTTGGTGCTGTTAAACCTTTGATTTTGCAAACGGGAATGTATTTCTTTTTTTCACCTCCAGCTTTGTAAATGAGTCTCCTATTTGAAGGTGGATTTTCTTCATACTAGAATCCCCTTTCTCTTGATTTCTTTTGTTCAGTCTGTTATTCCCTTTGCAATTTTAATTTCTCATTTACTCCAAGCACGTTGCTGATCAGCAGCTTCTCCTGGAATGCCTTGCAGCAGTAACAGAACTCCTAATTCATTTCAGATTTTAAAATTATAGTTGTCTATTTCACCTAATTTAGGGAAGGGAAACACAAGTTTCTTCAGGACCTATTAAATGCAACCCTGCCAAGTGCTCCATTTTTACTGGTGGCAGAACAAAGAGAAAAAAGCAAAACTGGGATTCAGATCCATCAAACTCCAGGCTTTTTGCTATCCTGCTCTGGTTAACCAAGATTTGGAACTGTGGAACATATTTTATAGCAGCACTCAGAAAGTAGGTGTTGGCACATTTTCTTATATAATTTGTTTTATAATTGTCTCAATAATTAAGTCAGCTGGACATCTTTGAAAACCTTCTCAATTATAAGCTTCAGAATATACATTCCTAATAAAGTGACCCTTTGGGCAGAGACAGCATTTATATAGAAGGCTTCTGCAAGCTGCATTCTTGTTTCACTGGTAGAATGGGGGAACTTAGCTTTCCTAAGAGATGCCCCCAGCATTTCTGTAGCCAAAAGCTGCTATTCCTCCCTGGCTGCCTAGAGTTGAGATCATGTTATCTGCCACTTTTATCCCTAGTAGTAGGACATTTAGTATGTTCTGTCTCTACTAATACATTGTAAAACTTCTTGCAGTCAAGAACAGTGTTATTAGTGAAAAACAAAAATAACGTATTTTAGCTTAGTGCTTTGGGTACTGTTTTTGAATGGACAAATAAATAATTATATCCAAGAGGAGACGTTTGAAATAATCCGGTTAAAGACCGGCTATTTTATTTTGCATCATTTTTAGTTATAACCCTTTTCAAGATGTAGTGGGCTATAGAAATCATCTAATAACAAATCCTCACCAGAGAGATTAGCTCATGAAGGGCTAAATCAATTAAGGTCTTATAGTTACTTACTTAGTGGCTTCATATTGGCACTTTTGTTTTGAAAACGGTTAAAACTAAGCCTTATATTATGGGCTTCACGTGCCTTAGCTGCAAAAATCAAAGTCTGGGTCTCAGCATTGCCAGGACCAATGAAACTAGACTTGGAGCTGCTTTGCCAATTCTAATTCTCAATTTCCACCCTTTATGATTGCCAAAGAATTAAGGTTTTGGAGACTTTTTTTCTTTCTTTCTTTCTTTCTATCTTAACACTGGGTTGATTTGTTTTTTATTTTTTTAAAAAATATTTATTTATTTGCTTTAGTTGTACACAATGAGTTTATTTTTATGTGGTACTGAGGATCGAACCCGGGCTGCGCTCGTGCTAGGTGAGCGCTCTACCACTGAGCCACAATCCCAGCCCCGGTTTGTTTGTTTTTTAAAAGAAGAATTTTTTTCAACCTTTATTTTATTTTTATGTGGTGCCAAGGATTGAACCCAGGACCTTATGCATGCTAGGCGAGCGCTCTACTGCTGAGCCACAACCCCAGCCCCTTAACACTGGGTTTTTGCCGCAGCAGAAGGCATTGTAATGTCTGGGGCCACCTGGAAACTTGGATCACTGTGAGATAGCTGTGACCAAGTGCATGGATTCTGGCCTCTGATGCTGACTTCCTGAGTTTAACTTTCAGCTCCTCATCGTTACTAGCTGTGTGACCTTGGGCTTATAGATAACTAAACTTGTGTTCTTCTATTTTCATCAGTTCATTTGTGTTTAGGACTTTTCTAGAACATTGGGGGGATGGTCAATAAATGTTAGCTGTCATGATGATGATCACAGAATGTCAAATAGCTTGAGCCACCTTTATTCAATCAGGATTTTCCTTTTATTGGCCTGGGAAGTGTTTACTGAAATTCCTCCTGAGATTTCATAATAGAACTGTTTTTGCAGGTAGAATTTCAGTAGAATCTGGAAGGTTTGTATGTGTAAATATGGGATATGAGGTCCTTCCTGATAAGAGGAAATAGTGTGAATCCCTGTTCTCTGATGGGCAGATACCTGGGTTTGTTGTCCCAGGACAGTGAGTAATTCAGTTTAACTGCAGCACTATGTGCTCCCTGAGTGAAGTGGCTTCAGCCCCTGGGGGGCCTGAGATGGCAGGCCAAGGAGTTTGGATTGGCAGCTTGTGAGTACTGAGATGCCTTTAGCCACAAGATATAGAGGAAAGAAGAATAAGGGATGGAATGGAGACAGGGAAGCTGTGGAGTTAGTAGGAGTTGAGTAGGAGAGGGTGTAGCATTGCTAAGCCTTTGGAATTGATAGTGGTAGGGGAGGTGGTTTCAAGCATAGGTAAGTACTATTAACAGAAATAGGGATGGCTAGAGAAGGGCAAGTCGGAGTTGGAAGGAAATGATTTCAGTTTTGTGAACGTGAGCTTGCAGTATAGATAGGAACCCCCCCCCAAAAAAAAAACAGACCTGCAATGATAAAAATCAAGAACTGGGTGAAGAGTTCAGTATTGGAGGTAAAGTTGGGGGAGTCGCTTGTAGATCTGTGATAGTATTACTAATGTAGGAATATATACAGTTTCTTAAAACAGGGACTATAGACTCAAATGAGATCCTGCATTCCTCGGATAGTGACAGCCAAGGCAAGTGCCCTGAAATGCTGGGTGTAGGAATTCAGTTCAGCTGCTGTGTGTGAGTCACCAGGTAAATTGCTCTGAGCCACTCCTTGCATTTCCTCCATGTTTTCCGGTTTTAAAGATCGCTCAAGCACCAGAGGAGGAACTTCTATTTCCTTTTTGACCACCACATGCTGATAAAGCAGTGACTCTTCTTTAATACTGGGCAGAGAATTCTATTCAAATTTTGAAATTTAAAAACAGCATTATAAAATATACATATTTTATTTCACACAGAGACTCTAGAAGACATAACTTTAAATTTCAAAAATTTCAAGACCAAAATGTTTTATAACCCTTCATTTTGTATGTGGTTTTCAATGGGTATAAAAATACTCTGTGGGTGTGTGGGCGGTTTCTCATGTTTTGGAAAATGGTGAGAATATGAGATGCTGAGCTTTGGGTTCTGGGATGAGAGCTATAATTACTAACTCTGATTCTGTCCTAGGATTGGCTCATGGGTGGATATCTGGTCTCTAGAAATCCAACAAGCTAGAATCCACAGCAGTAACCCCCAGCCCCTAGAAATTAAAGGAATTATTGTGATGGCAAGTGGAGGGGATGTAAGATGGGGTCCTCCCTCACCTCGACTACTTGGCAGGCCATTCATTCCCCAGATGCTCAGGTCTGCACTGTGACAGACTGAAGGCTGGTGCAATGGCATCTCCTAACCTGATGCATAGCAGCAGCTGTGATGGAAACCGTTTTAAATATAACCTAGGACTTATTTCAAATCCTCCTCCCCCAGGTCTTGGCGGATGTGGTAAACACCCTAAAAATACCTACTGTCTGAACCTTTGAGGTATCTGAAGAGGAAGGGGCAGGTTCTAGAATTGGGGTTGGAAGAAATCCACTGTTGGTGGGAGGCTTGTCCGGCTACCAGGACTGCTGCCCACTGGGCCGGATCCTGACGCTGTTTGGTGGCGGTGGACCAGGCCATCCTGTTCAAGCATAAGTGGCTGCTCTTGAGTCTGATATTCCCTGCTGTTGGCAGGTTTCAAGGAAGCTATTCATAGACTAGACATCTGTTCTGTCCTATTGACCTCAGACCTGCAGCTGCCAGCATGGTATTCATACAGTGTGTTGGGTTTTAGTTTTAGTTCACAGAATTAGAATTTTAGAGCTGGTATGGATTTAGATATTCTGTTGTTCATAACACCATTAAAACCCATTAAATTGCTACATTTTATGAAGTCACATTTCTGTCCCTATATAGTAACCATAGGAATTTGAAATTGGAATCTCAGTCTTTGATTATTAAATCACTCTCATAATTATCTAATATAAAATAGGAGAGTGAAAACGAGTCTTTAAAAATCATGGAGTAAGTAATCCCATGCAAAACTTTTCTTTTTTCCTTTTTGTGGTACTGGAAATTGAACCCAGGGGTGCTTTACCACTGAGCCACATCTTCAGCCCCTTTTTAATTTTTATTTTGAGACAGGGTCTTGCTAAGTTGCTGAGGCTGGCCTTGAACCTGCAATCTTCCCCATGCCTCAGCCTCCTGAGTTGCTAGGATTACAGGCATGTGCTACCATGCCTGGTTTCTTTTTTCTTTATCTTAAAAAAAAAAAAAGGATCGGTGAGGCTCATTTCCTCACCTGGACTTTAGTATTTTGAATGTAAAGTTCATTGGTGACATAGCCAGACCAGGAGTCTTGCTTTCAAGGGGAAGGATTTCTATATGCAGATTCTGGAATTGTAAAACATAACCATGGTATTATGATTGAAGGACCATCTGTGAGCTCTGTTCCCCAGGAAAGCAAGGTTTCCCACATTATCGATAACACTTGTGAGACACATACAAAGTTGTAGAAGCAGTCAGCATTACCTTATAAAGCAATATAAGTTACTGACTTTTTAAATGTGTGGTAACTGTCTTACCCCAGTGTCCATCAGTACATTCTGAGAAGCTCTTGGGAGTACAAAGCCTGTGCTAGGGAACTGTGCAGAGGGCAGAGAAGCCCTCACTAAGCCTGCATAGTAAATGGAGGAGATGGAACCAGTTTGTGCACTTAGTTTTTAATATATTGCATTATGGTGGTTATAACATTGCCTTGATTGTAACGAGTATATATCCTCCACTGTGAGCTTCTGAAAGCTCCTTTATATATCTGGAAGAGTGTTGGTTTGTTTATGCATTGAAAATAAATTGGAAGTTTCTCTTGAGTGATGGACGCTATCAAAATGGTTGGAGTCTTCTTTTTTTTAAATGTTACTTAATGCATGTCTGAAATAGCCACTTCTAGAAGCTTATATTTATTTCTTAGGATAAGTATACCTAATAAAAACAATAACACATGAAGTACCCTGGGATGCAGTCTGCTTTAGGAGGAAGACTTTGTGACCTTGTGGAAAGAGCATGGCTTTGGAGTTGTTAGTGCCCTCCCTTGTGAAGAAGCCAAGGAGGGTGTTGACACTGGGGAGTCTCTTTTTTTTCCCACACATGTCAAGGAGAGAGGGGAAAAGGTAATGTCTGTAATATGTTATGTTTGGTGGTATAGTTCATGGCCTCTCAAATGTTTCTTCTCTGAAATTCCAGAATGAAGAGCTTCGGAACTTGTCCCTTTCTGGCCATGTTGGATTTGACAGTCTCCCTGACCAACTGGTCAACAAGTCTACTTCTCAAGGATTCTGTTTCAACATCCTGTGTGTTGGTAAGTGATTGGTCACCTGCTGCCCAGCAGGGCATCTGACCCTTGGATATTGGCAGGTGAGTGTCAGAGGAGCATGTTTCAGGGAAATAAGGAAAATGATGCTTTTACTCTTCAGGAAAGCAAGGCAATAATACTTGCTGTATATACATTGTTATAAAGACAGAGTTCATTTGGAAAAATGCTTTGTAAGTATTGAGGTGTTACTCCAATTGTTATTTTTGTCACATGGTCAATACCAGTTTAATATTGTTATTAAAATATTTATTTTAATTTTTTGGTAGGGAGTGGGATATGGACTGTAACTAGACTATAGAAAGTTGAAAGGAAGAACTGAGATGCCCGCAATAAAAACATTCCAAAGCCTTATAAGAATCTGTTTCTAAGGACAGGCTGTAGCTCAGTGGCATAGCACTTGCCTAGCAGGCACAAGGCCCTGGGTGTGATGCCTAGGACCCCCCTCAAATTGATATTATGTTATGTTATATGTATATATTTACATATATGCGACTAGAATCTGTTTCTAGGTTTTCTGACTACAGTGAAATAATATGCTCCACCGAAGTCTTTTTAAAAATATACTACCTGCAGAAAGTGAAATCTAAAGTACTCTAACTACTTAACTATCCATACACTATTTAAAACTTTTGCCTCTAGGACAGAAGACAGTCTAAAATTCTATTTTATATCTGAAATAAATGTTCTACCTTAATTATTGAATTAACCTTCTGTCCTTAGTTGGAATCTAAAAATGACTTAGTTTGTTCCTGGTAGACAGATGGAAAAGTCCAAAGGATGACATGCAACCACAGTATGTTTTATTCATACCCTCTCAATGTTATCACGGTAGCCTAGGCCTCCAGCTTTGGTGTTTTTTCTTTCCCTTCTAGCTGTATCCTTGATTGATTGACTGAGGTACTGGGAATTGAACCCAGGACTTCACACATGTGAGTCAAGTACTTTGCCACTAAGCGACATCCCCGCCCTATTATTATTTTTTAATTTGAGACAAGGTTTCAATAAGTTACCCAGGCTGGCCTTGAACTTGCAATCAGCTTTTAAATTAAAAGGAAGGTAGAAAAGAGGGAGGAAAAAAGAAGAAAACCAAAATATAAATCTCCTATTTGAAGAAGAAATGTTCTTGGAACAGATGGCAACTGTCCTTTCACTGTCCCTGCACACTTGATAACTGACAGGGAGGGAGAGGTCTGGGCTGCATTGTTTTCTTGCTTTAGTCCTCTTTGCATCTAGCTAGCACTTTGAGATCGATCAGAGCAGTTCTGTATGTGGCCAAGTGGACCGTTCTTCCTCTGAGTTGACTTCTGTTGTCCAAGTAAAATGAAGTGAGTTTAGAAAAGGTGTGCATTCAGTGTGAGAAGCACCACTGACTGACTTGTTAGTAATGGCATTTGGGGGAGCAGATGCTTTCCTTTTTCAAAAGCTTCTTGAAGAATGTATAGCCTGTGGTCTCTGCACTGGGCATTATGAAAGCCCATAACATAGAAAGCCATAGTTGCCTGGCACGCTGGGCCAGCTTGCTGTCTGGCATTATGTCTTAAGCACCAGATAAGGAAATGACTGGGGAGCAACGGCCAAAGCAGCCAACTCTCATGCTTTCCTCCTTTCCCTGCATGAAAGCCTTTTAAAATTCAGCAGGGGATCTCCTGCACAGCAGCTAGTTCTACAGAGTGGCATAAATAAGTTGTCTTTTAGTACATGCTCACTGCAGAGCAGGGCAATTCTTCATTAGCATAGCAATTTGTTGGTTTTTGGTAGAAGAAAATTATGCTAAATTGTAATCTTAGGGCAATTACTATTCTGGCTTTCAAACCTCCCCAGCCCTGTCTCCAAAACCTACTTCAAGAATATGTCTGGTGGCCGGGCGCGGTGGCGCACGCCTGTAATCCCAGCACTTGGGAGGCTGAGGCAGAAGGATCGCGAGTTCAAAGCCAGCCTCAGCAATGGCGAGGCACTTAGCAACTCAGTGAGACCCTGTCTCTAATAAAATACAAAAAAAGGGCTGGGGATGTGGCCCAGTGGTCGAGTGCCCCTGAGTTCAATCCCTGGTACCAAAAAAAAAAAAAAAAAAAAAAAAAAAAGAATATGTCTGAAAGCTGTGTCCTGATGCCTGCACAGTAGTGGAAATCCTGCCAGTGGGACTGGACTAGGTGGAAGGGTCAGTTCTGACCAGCCGTGTGGTGTGTGTGGCTCAGTGGCCAGCCCCTTGTGCTAAATAGCACAGTTCTGATGCTGGTTGGAATTCCTCACAGGCCACATCAGTGCTACTGGGTTAGACTTGTAAAGCAGCTGCTATTCTGACTCCCTTGGGTGGGTCGTAATACCTGGGATTCTTAAAGTGTATCATGTTTCCACCCTTAAATATGGTTAAGATTAGTTTAAGAAAAAAAAAAAAAAAAACTAAATGATTTAATATATACTTGTAGTTTGAAAGTTATAAAATTCCCCCCTTTCACCTCCCACTCCCATTTCCATTCCATAGTGATAAGCATGTAGGATCCTTCCAGAAGCTTTCTACACCTTTCTGTAGCTGGAAATCATTTCTGGTGGCTGTTAACACCACCACAATACTGTCTTCCAGTTGTGTAGGTGGAAGTCTACCTGGGTCTGCAGGGGTGTGTCCTCCTTGGACCCTCCAGGGCAGAACATGTGCTGCCTTGCAACCCTTGGCTCTCAGACACTTCCTCCTTCTCTAAAGCCAGCAGCATGGCATCTCTCTGACTTTCTTGTATTTTCCACAGAGAATCGAAGAGATCCAATTTAAACTCAGTTAAGATCCCCCTAGACCCCAGCATACACTGAAAAGGTAACATGTTGAATTTTGGAATTAACAACTGGCTCCAGGGTCAGAGAATGTCATCAGGGCTCTGTGTCTCCTTTGTGATCATGCTTGCTTCTGTCGGGCTTCACGTTTGGCCCTTTTCCTCCAGCAACAATCTCGCCTCCAGCAGTTACCAGCTTAGCAACCCGAAGCGAAAGAACAAGCCATTCTTGACGTGTCTTGCTGAATGTCACAGGATTTCTCTGACTAACCAGGACTGGGTCACATACTTAGCCTGACTGGGAGGTGGGGTCAGTCCACTCCAAAACAAGGGACTCCTCACAGGAAAGAAGACATTATGAGAAAGGAGACTGGGCATGGATAGACACACACTAAGCAGATAAAAACAGCTCCCTCACAATTACCTAGGTGTGTTTTGTTTTGCTTTTACACAAATGAGATCATGCTGTTATCATTCTTCTGCATATTCTTTTTTTTTTTTTTTTTTTTTTTTTTTTTCCACTCCACAATAAGTCCTGGATATCTTTCCATGCTGGTATATTTAACTCTCCTAGTTCATTTCCATAGCCCTTTGGAATCTGCTGTGGTTTGGATATAGTTTGAATGTAGTCCTCAATAGTTGATGTGTTAGGGACTTTGTTCTCAGCCTGATGATATTGAGGGTTGTGAGACCATTAAGAGTTGAGGGGTAGTGGGAGGTCCTTAGGTCATTGGGGGTGCTGTTCTGAGAAGGGATTCAATTATAGTTCTCATGGGCCCCTTGAGTTAGTTCTTTCAAGAAAGTTATTACAAAAGAGCAAGTCTGGCTGTTCCCCAGCCTCTTTGGTTTCCTGTCTGGCCATGTGATCTCGTCTGTCATGTACCTGTTCCCACCATTGTTGTGCTATCAGACATGAGGTCTTCACCAGATTGAGTTATTGCTGGCACCAGGCCCTTGAACCTACAGAACTGTGGACTAAATAAACCTCTTTTCTAATAAAGTTCTCCAGCCTCAGGCATTTCATTATAATAACAGAAAATAGGTAATACAGAAGAACCCTTTGGTTAAAGCTGCCATTAGGTCTTTGGGGGATATGCTGTCAGTATTAAATTATTAATTTATTCTCAGGTAAAATGCATAAAAACCTTTTACCACAAATAATTTTAAAGAAAAATACCTATCTAAGTAAAAATTCCCATTGTCGGTCAATGATTTTTATAGTTAGAGTCTATAAAGAAGTGTTCTAGACAATCAAAACATTTGGACAGCCACACAGAGGATTAGGTATCATATTTAACTTAAGGGTATCCATGGTCATTACTTTCCTACTTGTCCTCCTACTATTTGTATTTTTTAAATATATTATACACTTGTGATGTTTACTTTCATGTGATAAATATGGAAGGGGATTGAGGATACACAAGTTAGTTACGTTAAAGAAATTTTTTTTTATCAAAAAAGGCTGTAGAATCATACTTTTGTTTTGTGACAAGAGCTTGTAGATAGAAAACAGAGGAAAAAACCAGGACAGAAACTGATCCTGGCATGAACTTAGTCTAGTTTCAGAAACCTTGAATTAAGTTTCCACTATTAGAACCCATCTCTGTTGAGTCCTGGGAATAAAGCAATAGAGTGAGAATAGTTTTCACTTACCTAAGAAGAGAATTCGGATGCTAATCAGATAACAAAACACCCTGGAGTTAATGGTTCCCCCACTGTCTATTTTGCTTACAACACGTTAAACCACTCCCTAAACTACACTTTAGTTTAAATAGAGCCTTTGTGTTTTATCCAGGCTGTATTTCTCCAAAGAATCTAAATTAGTATCCAGCCTCTTTTCAACATTTTAAATTTATGTGTCTTTCTCATTCATTTTCCAAAATGATTACGGTCTGAGAAGCCTCATCTGCATTGATCCAACTGTGTGTCAGTTCTTGGTGAACATAGAATGATGAATAAGATATTGTGATATTCCTGCTTTTGAAGAGGAACAAATTCAATAGAAGAGCTAAAAGAAAATTAGTAATACATTTTGAAAATAGATTTTTTTTCCCCCTTAAATTCAAGCTTAATTGTTTTGAGGAGATGAGAGAAGAGGAATTGAAAATAGACAAGTTTAAGGTTGTTTTAACTAAGGCCAAAAGTGTCAACATAAATTGTGAGGTTTAACAATCAAATCTCAAAAATTCTGATCCCATCTTTTCCCAGGAAAAGTTATGCATTGCTTACAAGGAAAAATGAATGAAGATAAAATTGACTCCAGAAAGTAAGGTAAAGCCAAAGATAGAGTAGAGCTCAAAGCCTGATATTGGGCTTGTTGATAGCAATTAATTTGTGAGGCAATACATTTGTCTCTCAACTTAGTAGTCATAGCACGGAGAGAATTCATTCATTTATTTATTCATTCAACAGATATTTATTGAGAATCACATATTACATGCCAAATAGAAGTTGATAGTTTAACAAATGACAGATTTATAGTGTCTACAATGTAAAAACAGAAATAGTTTCTCTAGAAAACTATACCTGAAGGGGCCGGGGATGTGGCTCAGTGGTATAGAGTACTGGCCAGGCATGCATGAGGCCCTGGGTTCAATCCCCAGCACACGAATAAAACAAACAAATGAACAGAGATATACTTTGAAAATTTCTCTCATGGATTTTCAGAAAAGAGATGGGGTAAATGTGGTGTTGGTTTGGGGGCATCCTCTAAATCAGTGCAACTGATTGAGGTCGAGCCATGTCATAGGCTGTTCCTTCAAGTTCCCCATGCAGCCTGGAGGTGTTGTGCTAGAGCAGGTTTCATTGAAGGTGAACGTGTGAGGAGTAACAACACAGCTTATAGGCTTATAGCTCTCTGATAACCCAGCTCCATCCAAGAAAAAAATCTAGACTCTGTACAGAAGGCAGGCAGACTTGCATGCATGATTACTTTCCTGAGTAGCCAGGCTTGGCGTTTAGAGTCAAGGATGCTGAATCATACATCAACTGTTTGATCAATCTGCTGCTACCTTTTAATTAATAATACAATCTTTCTGATGTTTTTTTCATGGCCATGTTGGAGCTGATGGGTGAGATAAGCCTGCGAGTAGAATGGAAGAGGTGGGATGCTTTCCCCTGGGATGTGGGCGGCATGTTCACCAGCACTGGCAGCAGCAGCAGAAACAGAAACCACAGATAGCACTTCCCGAGTGACTGTCTAATTACTCTAACGACCTAATGTTTAGGCAGACGAATTGACAACGGCATAAACAACAAACCGAAAAATGTACCAAAGCGGCAAATCTCAGAATAAATGATTACCATGATTTCATTTTTTATTTTCAATTAGTTTTTAATAAATGCCTCCTCTGTGTCTGGTACTCTTCTAAGGGAGTGTTGAAATGCTGCAAAGTCTGTGTGAGTCATTGATTTTCTGAACATATTGTTATGGTTGTTTGGTTTGGACTAGAACCTCTACCTCATAGGCTCTCAGTTACTCAATTAGAAAGACACTTTTTTTTGCTCTTGTGGGTCCTCAAAAGTATAGACAAGGCCCTGCCTTCAAAGTTCAGAGAGGAGTCTCAAAAGCCAAAGCATTGAAAACTCCGTTAGATCCATGGTTCCTTTTATTCCAGAACTGTCATTTCCTACTGAACTGCCTTGGTGAATCACACTGCTGCTAGCATTGCTGTGCCTAATTACGGCTCTTAAAAGCACAGAGCATAGAAATGGAAAGCAAAACACTCTGAAATTTAGAGGAACAGTGGTTTTTTTCAACCCATTGATTAACCCTGTGCTCTAAGTAAGGCCTGGAATGCTAATTGTTCATAATTTCCACGTTAATGTAAATGATCATTAAAATTACCATGCCTTTAAAAAACAAAAAGTTATGGTGCTGTGGATTCACATGTGCTAAGTAATTCTCAACCTAGTAAAGGAGATGGTGATTTCAGTCCTGTCTAAGTAGCCTAGAATTCTTGCCATGTAAATTGAAGTCTTTATTGCTATCCTTAGGGAACTGATGAAAGTTAAGTAGGTCACTTTCTACTGACAGAATCTTTGACTAAATGGAGAGATTTTTATAAGGGTACTCTGATGGTGTCCTATGTCCTACCCTGGAGAGTGTTACACACACAACGTGTGCTTACACTGACTCAAGTGCTATTCGTACTGAGTTGCCTACCAGATTCTCAGTGTTGTAGGTGTGGGCACCATGTTTTATTTCTGTGTCCATTACACAGTAACTTTGCTTTGCTCAAAGTTAATTTGTTAAGCCATGAATTGTGATTATAATCTTGTTAAGCTCCATCACATTAGGGAGCAGAGACTGGTTTGTTACTTGTATTGATGAGGGTTTTTTTTTTTTTTTTTTTTTGTAAGAGAACTGAGGAAGGAAGACAAAACATAGCCAGACCTCAGAGCAATCTGGAACAACATTAGGATATTACAGAAGTGCAGGCAGTGTCATTATTTGCTTTTGTTCAAACCTTTATCCCCATACCTATGCTTGTTACATAGCAAGTATTCAGGTATTAATTTAATGGGCTTCTGATACTTTGTTCTACTGTATCTATCTGTTCTCCTTCTCCTAGATTCCCGTCTAGTGGTGTATCTACAGTTTGGCTTCTGTTCACTAACAGCATTTGCTGCCTCATGGCTTCTACTTACTTCCTTCTTTCTCTACCTCTTTCCTTTATCATGTCACCCATTGTATGTCTCCCATTCAAATAGAGACGTTTTGATTGGATGGGTCCAATACACAGTGTCATATCTTAGCATAACGGTCAGGCTTGCGTGATTGTCTTTGGGTCAGGAGCCGAGCTCTGGCCCACATATCTGTGGTCAACTCACAAAGTCACAGGGTATAAAGTCTGTTCTTGCTCATAAGAAGAATGCCGTCGTGGCAGACACGTGGAATGTTATTCCCGTAATGATAAATTAGAGTCTGACTGGTATTCATCTGTGTTCTAGACCAGATTCTAAGACATTAGCCCCGTTCATTGTTGTATTCCCAGAACTTGGCACAGATCTTGGCACTGGAAAAATACTGGCTAAATGGAGGCTGATGAAGGAGGAAATTCTATGATCTTAGATACATCAGGGACACAGTGGGAAAGGTTAAAGAGTAAGGGAAATGCACTGGAACAACTCTTATCATGTAAATCAATCATAGTAAGTGGCAAGCCACATGGTGCTTCTAATCAAAGAAAGCTTGCATCTAGGAAGACCCCATCTTAGTTTAATTTTGGATTATGTTGGAAAGCAGTGACTATAATACAGAACTTCTAATTAACAGATTTTGTCCTTATTGTGGGAGTTGCCCTAAGGCTACAGATTCCAGAGCTTTTCTTTTTCCCATGGGACATCAGCATCCTAAAAGTCATTATAGCAATCCTTCAGATGAGGGAGTATTTCCAGGAATGTCATCAGCATTAAGATTTGTTGAATGGGCTGCTAGCTGTTGGTATGTTTAAATTGACCTAGAAATTGGAGACAATTTTCAGATTAAGAGGGGGAAAAAAAAAAAAGAAAGAAAGAAACACCAAAAAAGGCATCTTTCTGGTTGATGTTTCTTAGTTTCTACCTCTCTGTCTCCACCATCATATACTCAACCACCTTATCAACAAGGCTGAGTTCTTCCTCATTGTCAGCCATCTTTGATTAACAGAAGAATTAGAATTAAGAGAGACCTTTGCTTGGTTCCATTTTGAAGGTTGAGCTAAAAAAGTTCATCCTGGCTCCACATTTGGGTCCCACTCTTGGATTGGTAGAGTTGTTCCAGGTGTCTGCCACTCTGCTTTGTACATATGAGGGTCTTGATAAACATTTATTAATTGGAATTGTCAGTGTAAATTAATAAGTTTGTTATTGTTTCACATTACTTAGCATATTTAATTTCATTATCATTAAAGGTGACCAGGAAACTTGGAAAACTAACAAATGTTTGCCATCTTGTCTCCAGTTGAACAGAAGAAAAAAAGTAAAGAAATATATAACTGGAAAATACCAGAGAGGCAGTTTTCTCTATAATAGTAAAGTCAGGATGCTGAGGTGATTGAAGGTCAAGGTCTGAACTGCACACACCTGGGTTAGAACCCTGGCTCTGCCACTTTGCAATATCACTTTAGGCAAGATACTCATCTAAGCCTTAGTGCTTCATCTGCCAAATGGAGGAAACCATGGTACCTATTTCATGGGGGAATAGTAGGAACCTCTTGACATAGATTTTTGGCATAAAGTAATTATTATTGTCAGGAGAGTCATTTTGAAATAATTCTTTTCAACAACATGGAATTTTTGTTGTTTTTTAACAATTTTTAAAAAAGAATTTTTTTTTTAGTTGTTGATAGACCTTTATTTTATTTATTTATATGTGGTGCTGAGAACCAGTGCCTCACACATGCCAGGCAAGTGCACTACCACTGAGCCACAGCTCCAGCCCCTTTTAACAATTTTTTAACAAATTCAACAATATAGTTTTTTCCCCTTAATTAATACAGTTTTGCTTACCAACATTTAGGAAAGATGAAGATATAGTTTATATCCTTATAATATGCAAACTGACCACCGTCAAACTCACAGGTACTATTTTTCTACACTGAGGAGACGAACATCTTTAAGTTCAAGCTCTTTCTGCTGAATAGTTTCTGAAATTCACTGAGGCATTTCTAGGTAGGTATTCCACAGGACATACATAGAAAGAACTCTCTCTTCACAGCAGGAATTCTGGTGGTAACACTTTTTTTTGTTTGTTTTTTTAAACTTTGCAAGCATGATTAAGAAAAAAATACTGATGAATTGAACTAATAAGGCATATTCTCTGATGTTTTCCTTTGTGGTTATAGGTGAGACAGGCATCGGCAAATCCACGTTAATGGATACTTTATTCAACACCAAATTTGAAAGTGACCCAGCTACACACAACGAGCCAGGTGTTCGGTTAAAAGCCAGAAGTTACGAGCTTCAGGAAAGTAATGTACGGCTGAAGCTAACCATTGTTGACACCGTGGGATTTGGAGACCAGATAAATAAAGATGACAGGTATGTATTGGGGTTTTGTGGGGATGTAACTGGATGGGGAAGATAGTAGGATCCATTTCAGGTAACTTCAAAGATGAATTGTTGCCAGGCGTGGTGGCACACGCCTGTAATCCCAGCACTTGGGAGGCTGAGGCAGGAGGATTGTGAGTTCAAAGCCAGCCTCAGCAATGGCGAGGCACTTAGCAACTCAGTGAGACCCTATCTCTAATAAAAAACCAAAAAAGGACTGGGGATGTGGCCCAGTGGTTGAGTGCCCCTGAGTTCAATCCCCAGTACCAAACAACAACAACAAAAAAAAAAGATGAATTGTTGTGGGTGTTCTCTAGTTGTGGGATTCCATCCTCTGTCACCTAAAAGATAGGACATTCTTGTCCTCAGAGAAATTTTCTGAGAATATTCTTCCTTGAGGTCAGAACCAGACAACAACATTGATTTTAGTAAGAAGAAAGAGAGGCCTATTAGAGGGAATAAGGTAGCTTATGCCATTTGTCCCGAAAGGTGTTGGAGCCAGGTTTTGGGTTTACTCATGAGGAAAAGCAATCTAGAGAAATACCCCAGGTACTGCATAGACAGTGTTTGCAGAAAACCTGCCATCAATCACCTTAAACTAGTTGGGACCCATGGCATTCGGGGGAGGGTCCATCTGTCCCGGATAACCAAGGGCCTTCACCCTTGCTTCTCCCCTGGTGAAGCCTCCAGCTGTGTTGCTCACTTCCTGCATCCAGATCTTGAGTGGCTGCATCTATTTGGCAGAGATGAAGCCACACCCAGAATACTAGCTGCAAGAGAGTCTAGAAAATGAAATTTTCATTTTTTTAGCTATGCAAAAGAATAAGATATTAAAAAGTATGAGTTTTAAATGAATATCTGCCACACACTTCTAGTCCCTGAGGCAGAATGAGATATTTGACTTAATCTGCAAATTTGTACTGATTTGGATGAAAACTGAGAGTTGGTGTGATTTTGCACAAGAAACCACAGCCCAGGATTTAGGAGACTGCATCATGGTTGGGTTTTGACTGGTGACAAGCCATGTACCTAGGAATGTATCTAACTTTGAGGGAATTATCCCGGGTGTTTGCCACTCTGACACTTCATACAGTCCTCTTCTTATGTGGAGGCCTGAGGAAGGACATTGTGAAAGGTTAGACCTTAAAGAGGAGTATGATTATAGTAAGGTTATAATCCTGTACTTTAATGGCTTTTGGCAAAAGTGATATTACCCCTAAACCTCCACAGTGAAGAAAGCACTTTTATGCATGATCTGTTGGAAATATATTAGTGAATTTATAATTGGTATAGGATCTTAATGTTGATGGTAGTGGTGTGGCATGAGGCTCTTCTGGGGAGGGAAGCTGCTCTGTTAGGCAGCACTTTGGAGTCAGAATTGCCAAGTGGAGTCTGAATAGCAGTTGGGGTTTTGGTGAAGACTAATGAGGGTTCAAGTCAATTGAATAAAATCCTCCCACTCCCTGAGCAGAGATGATCTTAAACTAATTAAGTAATTTATTCTATAGAATTCTGTGCATCTGTGGAAAGACTTGTTGAACCTACTTAAGAAATTAAATATATATTAATACATACATACATACTTTTTTTTTTTTTGGTACCAGGGATTGAACCCAGGGGCGCGTAACCACTGAGTCACACTCCCAGCCCTTTTTACTTTTTATTTTTATTTTTTTTGCTGTGGGACAGGGTCTCCCTAAGTTTCTTAGGGCCATGCTAAGTTGCTGTGGCTGGCTTTGAACTTGTGAACCTTCTGCTTAGCCTCCCAAGTCTCTGGAATTACAAGCATGTGCCACTGTGCCTGGTTTAAAAAATAAAAATATTGGGGCTGGGGTTGTGGCTCAGCGGTAGAGCGCTTGCCTAGCACGTGTGTGGCCCGGGTTCGATCCTCAGCACCACGTAAACATAAATGCGTTGCATTGTGTACAACTAAAGCAAATAAATAAATATAAAAAAAATAATTTAGGGACTGGGGTTGTAGCTCAGTGGTAGAGTGCTTGCCTAGCATGTGTGAGTCATTGGGTTTGATTCTTGGTACCACATATAAATAAATAAAATTAAGGTATTGTGTCCATCTACAACTAGAAATATCAAAAAAAGAAAAAGAAAGAAAAAAAGAAAAGAAAGAAATATTTTTAAAGCATTTTGGCCCAGTAATTTATGTATAGATAGAGGCTCCTAGCTGCCAGTCAAGCATTGTGTATTCATTCATTAAAACTAGTATGGGTCTTCACATAAGCTTGAAAATATAATTATAAAATAATATATAGTGAGTTTTTAAAATATATATAGCCCATTTACAAGGACATGTAAATTTGGGTCTTCACTGTGAGCTGCTGTTTGTGCTTACTTGAGGGAAGCGTTAATCCTTAACCTCCCAATGCACAACCCCTGTGTTACTAATCTTACTTCCAAGATTTAGCTCACTCACCATCCTTCTCAACACCAGTCCTGTTCTTCAGTCTCAACTTCCGATAGCTTGACTGTTTGAAAATGTAAATTCATTCTCAAAAGGGAGTTAAGAACGTTAAAACTGTCTGGCCCAAAGATATTTCTAGAATGAGGCTTCCAGAGACATTTTGGGGCAGTGACATTATGAGAATGTCTCACCCCCTTAGAAAAACCAGTGTGTAGAAATAAGTTGTATATTTGCTTAAGGCTTCATTAATATCAGAGTTTTTGTCTTTTTAAAATTTTACTCAAAACTATGTTTCCTTAAAACACAACGCACATGTGTTTTGTAAAGTGGAACTTGAATTATTTTTATGTAAAAATGTGTGTTGTCTAGATATATTTTAACAATTCCTGATTTAAGTGTGAGCAGAGCATCACAATAATCAGAGAGAAATATTTAATTCATTCTTGGAGCACCGAGCTATTTATCTATAGAGCACTTGAAATGCTCTTCAATAGACCTTGTCCTGTGTCTATTGTTAGATAGGAAGATTTTATTTTGCATCTGGTCAGAATGGACTGTCTGTACATTGTGTTGGGGGCAGGGACAGCTAAGCTCTGACCCTGCAGCTGAGCAATTGCTCTTAACTTGAGACCTCAATGCCAAGTCATGAAGAAGAGGTTCCTGCCTGAAGGCTGGTTGTAATGCCAAGTGAAATAAATGAAGAGAAAGCCCTGGCATCAAGGAAAAAAAAAAAAAAAAGAAGAAGAAGTACGGTGCATTGTGGGAGCTGTGGAGAGTGCCAGGGGCTTCTGGTCATTGCATGGTCACAGAGCACACCAGAGCTGGGCCTGTTCCCTAGTTCTCAGGCTGGACAGATTCTCCCTGGGGTTAGGGAACATCATGCTTTTATATTAGACTTTTTCAGGATTCCCACTTGAGTAAGGACCATCCTCCACCTGGCGTCTTGCTACTAAGATTCCATGTGCTTTTCCAGTTCAAGAGTCATTGCCTCAGTGCCTCCCCTGAATGGGGACCGCCCCTCTGGCTGGTGGGGACCTCCCCTCTGGCTGGTGGTTTTCACTCACCGGTCCCGAACAGCAAATAGCTGAAGCTAGTGCAATGTGGAGCCTCATATTTGCAGCTGGAGTCCTCTTTAAGAACTGATCTGACTCATTTGGGTCAAATAATAGTTTCCAAGGAGATTTAAAAGAGAGGAAGTGTGATATTAACCTAACCTAGATACCAAATATTTTTTTCCCTCTGAAATTTCTTGACAGCTGTTGCATAACTTCTTTGAATGGCATTTGAAACTCCCCATTCCCTTGTGCCTCAGAAGGCATTGTTGACACTCTTGACTGTAAATCCGAATCACTTGTTTAAAAATAGTTATTCAGACGAGCTCTGCTTTCATCAAAAACTGGGAAGTAGAATATGCATTTTTGCATCTGTATGTAACCATATGGGAAAGGATGTGTGCCTTCTGTAACCCATGATTATTTTTACCTACTTTGGGGATTAGGCATAGATGCAAGACTTTTAAGAATGTCCCAGTTTGTTTATATAGGCTTTGGACATGTCAGCATTCCTGCATCATTATCTCTTTGACCAGGCTAGCTAGAAGGAGGCAGGAAGCGAGATCTGGTAAGGTTTCCTGTTATGTTTAACTCCTTGTTGTTTAAGGGTTTCCTTGCTTTGACTGTATGTACTCTTCCGTGAAAAAGGAAGGGGTCTGGAGAAGAAAGGAAACCATATTTTGCTGTCCAACTGGAAATACAATAGTTTGCCCACGTTTGAGAGATGGGAGGTGGATTTTCTATTGCGTATCACAAATTATGATAATAGTCAGTCCTGAAAGCCTGAATAACCAAATGCACTGAGAGAGAACCCTCACATTCACCAGATGTGCACTAGAGTTATAAAATAGTGGTGACATGGACTGTTAGGCTGTTAAATTCAATTTTTTAAAATTGTTTTCTGGCAGAGGTAGCACAGGGGTAAGGAAAATTATTTTGGGCTAACAGCAAGATAAGAGAAAAACTTGGTAACAGTTTGCCATTGTGTAAGAATGATCAGTAGGTAGATTGGATGGATAGAAAAGTGTATTAAATAACTTCTTCCAGTACTTTCAGGATCAACCTCTGTGATTTTATTGCCCTTTTTTCTAAATGGCTGGAGGTTTATAAAGAAAATGAGTAGTGGGTTACAAGGACTACACTCATGCCGTTAAAGGGGATTATGTGAAAATGTAGACTAGTTTGATTTGACCTCCTTCCTCTCCTCAGCTTGGTATGGTTAGAATCAAGAAGTTTGAATTGGCCATGCAGAATATAAGTAGGTGTCCTTTTTGTATGAATGGAAGAGAGCAAAAGGCCAGTTGGGATTCAGCTTCTTGATCTTTCTGACCATGAATGCAGATAGAAAGCAGAAAGGAAGTGGTTGAAGGAAGGGGCAGAAATTTGGGGTTATGACAAGGAGTACAAATCACTTGGCAGGCTTATTTCTTGTCAAGAGAAAACATTTGTAAACATAATTAAATCTTTGACGTAGGGAAGAGTGGTTTTGGTAAATAGCTCTCCAGGAGTGTGTTTCTTTTATTTGTTTATACAGAAGGTAAAACAGAAGGGATTTTATGCTTGACTAGGGCTGTGAGGTAAGAGAGGTCTCCAGGTTGAGTCCCAGGTCTCCAATGGGACAGTGGTGTGGATGCTGTGGTCAGTTCACCACCTTGAGGGCTGTGGGTGCAGGATGAACAGCTTGGTTTGGAGAACTTTTGGAAATATCTGATAAACAGTTGGGTAGGTGGTCTGAAGCTCAGTGAAAAGACCTTGGCTGGAAATAGACATTTGTGACTTGTCATTAGAGAGATGCAAAGGGAGACACAGGAAAAAGCATGATTGTTTTCAGGAAGACCACAGAGAGTGGAAGGAGGGAGACTGGAAGTCTGGCAGGAGTGGCTAACGGGGGCAGGCAAGGGAAGCCTAAGATGTGAGAGGAGATCAGAAGATTTCTTGAATCTAGCTCAGACAGCATCCCTCACTGAGGAAGGTAGAATCATTTTATAATAATAAACAAAGATACACCAAATAAAGGGGACTGAAATTTTTAAAGCACTGAGAGAGAACCCTCACAAAAAGGACAAAAATAAAACAAATCCAGTGTTATTATGCCTCCCAGGATCTTTTGAGGACCAAAATCAAAACCAGAAGTAAGAAAGGAAAATAATAGAAAGTGGAAATGCACTTAGACCAGTATTGAGAGGAGACAAGGACAGTTTAAATTCAGAAACTAGGGAGGCAAGAAGAATAAATGTGGTGAGCTGTTTTTCCTTCCTTTGGGCAAGAGGGTGCTAGGGAGAACCCTCATCTCTAAACACTGCCCCAGTGTCAGGAAACTGAAGCACCAGCCTGTAGACATGGGTGGATCTCCTCGGAGTGGCCTGGGCCACTTCCCCAGAGGCATGAGCTCAGTAGCAGAACAGTCACCAGGGAACTGGGTGGGTACAAATTTCCTGGTTTGGGTTTTTTGCTTTTGTTTTTTTAAATCCAGGACATTTTTATTTATTGTTCTTTTATGTGCTGGTCCTTTATATTAGCTCATTTAATTTTCAGAATAGCTGTATGGTAGAGGTACTATTTTTGTCCCTGATTTATCTCTGAGGAAAGTGAGGCAAGGGGAGAGTTAGTGGCCTGCTCACAGCCATATAGCTAGGGACTATGAAGACAGATTTTGGTCTTAGGCAGTCTGATTTGAATTCATCTTTCTAACCACCATCCTATATAACTATCCCATAATAATAATTATGATTATTGCTATGTAGTACAATCCTGCATTTCAAAATCGAAAAATACAGAAGAATCTAATTAATTACTTATCCTTTCTATTAGAATTTCACCTTTCATGACTCAGAGCTTTTAAGTTACAGAGATATATTCTATCTTTCTTTTTTAAACATCTAGAGACTCTATGTGCTTAAATCGAACCAGAGGATTATGATAAAATCACCAAATAAAAAATACCATCAAAAAGGTGTTTATTGACTGCTTTTAGTTTTGATCATAAATGCATTGTTATTTACTTCAGGGGTTTTTGTCTTTTTCCTGAGACTGTCTGCTGTCATCTTTATTATGAAAGATTTGTAGTGCCTATTCAAGGTTTCAGTTTAATTTATGGGTCTGGGATCTGTGTGTTGAAAGGTTTTTATTTTTCTTACAATTTAAATCATTCTCCAGAAAGGCAGTAAGTTTGGGGTGGATTAACCCTTTGTATTCCTAATAGATCTGTCTCTTTGCTGCTAAAATGAACTTCTGAGCCACTCCCCTTGGAGATTGAAAGAATTCATGGGTTTCCCACAATGACCTAACATAGGACTTAATCCCTGGAGAAGATGGGGTTTATGACAATGTAGTCCCAGAATGCTTTTAACAATATTTTTATGGTCAGTTAATAGAATCATACACAATTATCCAAAAAACAGAGTTGAACTATGTTTTGGTGAAGAAAAGAGTTACAGAGTTTACCATTAAATCATGAAATGTTTGAGTTAGAATATTGAAGGTCTTGATAGTACAAGCTCTTTAATTTCTAGATGGAGTTGGGGAGTATGTATAGGGTTTATGGGAGCACAGACAGGCACCCCACCCGTCTCTGGAGGAATGGTTAGAGGACCAGGGAAAGGCCCCCATGGGTGGTGATGCCATATCCCAAAGTCATAAACCAGTTTCATTTTGTGCACCAGGGCCAATCACTTGTTAGAGTCTGTCAGAAACACTTGTTAAGACAGATTTCAAGCCGGGCGTGGTGGCGCACACCTGTAATCCCAGCACTTTGGGAGGCTCATGGGCAGGAGGTTCGCGAGTTCAAAGCCAGCCTCAGCAATGGCGAGGCACTTAGCAACTCAGTGAGACCCTGTCTCTAATAAAATACAAAAAAGGGCTGGGGATGTGGCCCAGTGGTCTAGTGCCGCTAAGTTCAATCCCCAGTACCAAAAAAAAAAAAAAAAAAAAAAAAAAAAAAAAAGATAGATTTCAAGGCTAGTTTTGGCCCAGCAAGAAAGAATGCCAAAACCTCTTAGTAATATCTTGTCTGGGCACCTGGAGGGGCAAAGTGGGGAGTAGGTAGCAGCATGTTCCACGGATGTGTAGTCTCTGTTTTAAAGAATGAGTGTTAGCCAAGAGAATATTAGGAAGAAGACTGTTCCAGCTACAAGGGTCAGCATGACAGAGGCCCAGAGGCAAATGAAGATGTTCTGTATGGGGCCCACTACAAGTCGTTGTGTGTTGCTGGGGCGGAAGAAGGTGAGCCAGGGAGGGAGAGGGAGAGATGAATGAGCCTGGAGAGTTTTTCAGGGGCCAGGTGACAGAAGACCTTGGATGCCAAGGTAAGGAACTCGGGCTCCAGCTTTTAGGAGAAAGCTACTGATGATGTTTCTGTGAAAGAGGTTTGAGACTGGAAACATGCTGATTTAAAAGTATTTTCAAAACGTTCTGCTTTGTAGCTATAAGCCAATAGTGGAATACATCGATGCCCAATTTGAAGCCTACTTGCAAGAAGAGCTAAAGATTAAACGTTCTCTCTTCAACTACCATGACACAAGGATTCATGCCTGCCTCTACTTTATCGCCCCCACGGGACATTCACTGAAGTCCCTGGACCTGGTTACCATGAAGAAGCTGGACAGTAAGGTACTGTCTGTCACGCTGATTACATCCATTTCCTCTTAGAGTACCTTTATTCTAAGGCCTCAACTTATTCTCTGCTTTCACTGCAATTTGTTTTTTTCTGGATTACAGAACCACAGTGTTTGGCAGTGCGAGATAAATGCTTAAAATCATCTTCTGGATGTTAGGCCAAAACAAAACTTACAAAACGTGGCTTGTGGGCTGGGGATATAGCTCAGTTGGTAGTGCTTGCCTCGAATGCACAAGGCCCTGAGTTCAATCTCCAGAACTACCAAAAAAAAAAAAAAAAAAAAAAAAAAAACCAGCAGCAAAAAAATGTGGCTTGTTGCAAGGTATATTTAGTTCTTAAATAGGAGATTGAAGTATAAATTCAAGATTCATTTCTTTTCTTTGAAATCTTCCACTAAATCTCTCTTTAAAAGATTTTTAAAGATTAAATTAACTTCTAAAATGGAGATTTTTTTTTAAGGTTAAATGATTTTTAAAACTTTTATTCAAAGTTTAAAATGAAATGAAATTGTTAACTTTTTGTCTGTTTGAGGCCAGCCTCCTTTTTAGATTTTTGAACACATATGTTCAGAAGAAGTTGAGTCTCCATTCAGTTTGTCCCCTGAGCTTGCTGCCTTTGTATCCTCTTTTTCAGAGCATTCAAAGGAGGTGACTGTTAAATTTGATAAAATTTGGTGGCCTACTTTACAATTAATTTGATTTTCTGTTTTGAAATATATAGAAGACAACACATTTTGAAACAAAGCAAATGGCAACAAAAACAACCATAAATCTAAGTCATGGTATATTCACCTAGAAAAATACTTTTGTGCATTTGATAGAAATTATTTTTTAAAATATTTTTTAGTTGTCAATGGACCTTTATTTTTTTATATGCGGTGCTGAGAATTGAACCCAGTGCCTTGCTCATGCTAAGCAAGTACTCTACCACTGAGCCACCGCCCTAGCCCTCAATGGAAATTCTTATCAGGTGATAAAGACCTTAGAGGGTTTGGATGGTGTGATTTCTTTTTTATTTTTGGTCCAAACAACACTGTTTGAAAGATGCATTCTCTCCAGGGGGATAAAACAGTTAGAGGCCAAAATAGAGATCAGTCTGTCCTGAAGGCTTCTTCTGGAACAGCCCACAAAGGGCTTGGCTGGAGAGGCTGAAGCCAAGCCAGGCTCCTTGCGCTTCCAGCACACACAGACACAGTGGTTTACAGAAAAAATACTCCAATGGCCTAAAGGGATTATTGCAGTGAGAGCACTCTTGGGAGAATAAATAGAAACCCTTCTTCACCCCATTGGGTTTGCTGCACTTGAGCTGAGCACCTGGGAGCTGTGCCGTTACCCCAATGACATTCTGCACAGGGCGGGCTGCTCCCCTGCTGTCAGATCTTTGAAAGTGGGGCAGGTCCCCTGTCATCAGGAGCACCATTCTCCACAGACAGTATGAAGGAAGCAGAGTGAGGTGGCCTCTTATCTGAGGGTCACATATGTAGACTGAGCCAGGTTAATATCCCACAAAATGATTGTGTTTAGCAGAGGCAATTTTAAAATGAAAAGGGGGTAGGCATGCAAAACAAACACAACCAGCACAAGGCAACCAAACACCTCAATCACAGTGCAAGTTAAACTTTCAAGGATTGAATTGTTGTAGAGTTGGAGAGCTGCATAGCATCTGAAAATGGTATTATCCACATTTTGTTTATACAAGTGAAGGGAAGAATTAAGAAAACATGATCATTTCAGAAAAGATTTCCAAGCTCCTGCCAATGAGATAAAAGAGATTTTAAAACTAAATTGCTTGGTGTCTCTATCTACTTGATCAGTTTGGTCAAGGAAACATGAACTTCTGTCATCTTGTCCAGGTTGGTATTAATTGAGTACTAAGTGTGGATGCAAGATAGCCAATAAACACAAGAGGGAAGGTTTTGGTTCCCTGGTCGTGATCCAGACACATCCCCTGCTGTCAGCAGTGTTTTCCAGTCTGCACTTTGCTTGGAGGAAGCCCAAGTGCGAGGGACTTAGGTGTGTGTTGTAGAATAGGTTTAAGAAAAGGACTTTCTACCAGCCCATCTTCAGATTTGGCCTGTGAGAGATAAAAGGAGAAGCGAAAGAGTGCAGATGTGACCTGAAACCTCTCCCTAAAGACTCCTTCAGTGCTCCTGAGCTGGGTGAAGAGCATAGCCCCATCAGTAGCATCTTATTGAAACCGCCAAACAGGAAGAAGAAAGTTAATCTTAAAATGTGAATTTAAAAAATGTGTCCTGTGGACAGGGCTGGGGGATGGTGGGGAAAGAATGACCCACCTTGGGGTTTAAAGCCTGCACTCTAGGGTGTCCTTGGCCCTCATTCTGGGCTGTCTGCCATTAATGTGAAACTCCAATTTCTCCCCTGGTATTCATAACTGAGGAGGCTCAGAAACTGAGCCATGTTTTTGGCATTGGGTCTCCTTCTGGCATGAAGGAGAAATTTGATAGAAGCTGATTTTCAAAAAAAAATTAGCTGGTGTGAGTTCAAAAAATTTTGAAGTAAAAATATTCTTGCTTTAATACTTAGGTTCTCCTCTCCTAGCAATTTTCAGGGTATCAGAACAAAGAAAGGATTTTAACCTGCATGGGGCTGATATTCTACTGCTCTAACAAAATCTTTGTGATCACACTGTCAGGGCATGCAGAAGTCAAGCACCTAAAGAAAGTAGGAGGGGTCCAGAAGGAGTGGTTGGTTATTCAAAGAATAGGCTCCTTTGTTACCGCTATTTGTCATGGAATAATAACACTTCCTTTCCCTCTGTAAAAAAGAATGAGGTAGCACAGGAGAGGAAATTACAAGTATGATTTCTGTGTAGGATGGGAGAAAGTCTAATTGTTCTGAGATGGAGCTAAAAGATTATCCCAGGTCTTCTTAATTTTGCATCTAGGTAAGAAGTCTGATTTTCAGTGTTGTATGTGTTTTTTTACAGTGAGGTTTTACAGTTTTTATTTATTTATTTACTATGTTTTACATACATGTCTATTTCTCTATGTTGAAGTTGTGTAAAAATGGACATGTTCGTTTTACAGGTGAACATTATTCCAATTATTGCAAAAGCCGACACGATTGCCAAGAATGAACTGCACAAATTCAAAAGTAAGATCATGAGTGAACTAGTCAGCAATGGCGTCCAGATATATCAGTTCCCTACAGATGAAGAAACGGTGGCAGAGATTAATGCAACGATGAGTGTAAGTCCTCAAGTAAAATGGGTATAAATGACTTTCCTAGAAGATTTTCTCAGTAGCAGCATTGCAGAGTGGCTAGAACTTGCACTGGGGACCTGAGACTCCATTTGGAGTCCTCATCTGCCACTGCAAGTCTTTTAACCAGCCTGTGCCTTAGTTTCCCCACCTATCAAGTAGTAGAGTTAAACAGGATGATCTCAGATTTCCTTCCCACTCTAATGGTGATTTCCAAGACAAATCTCAGCTCAGGCGGAGATGCCATGTGTGCATTCTTCTGTAGAACTGCAATATGGGATCTTAGTGTAGGGTTCAGGAAGCATGAATGAAAATAATCTACTTTCCCTTTATATCCTTCTCCATCCTTTTTTTAAAGCCTTAATGGGAATTGAACCCAGGTTCTCATTCATGCCAGGCAAGCACTCATTTTTACTTTTTTAAATTTTGCTCTAATCAGTTATACATGACAGCAGGATGCACGTCAATTCATTGTACACAAATGGAGCACAATTTTTCATTTCTGTGGTTGTACATGAAGTAGAGTCACACCGTTAGTATAACATACATATACCTAAAGTAATGGTGTTCGTCTCATTCCACCATCTTTCCTGCCCCTGTGCCCCGTTCCCTTCCTTCCGTCCCCTGTGCCCAATCCAAAGTTCCTCCATTCATCCCATGCCCCTCTCCCCATTATGGATCAGCATCCACTCATCAGAGAAAACATTTGGCCTTTGGTTTTGGGGGATTGCCTTACTTCACTTAACATGATATTCTCCAACTCCCTTCATTTACCTGAAAGTGCCATAACTTTATTCTCTTTTAATGCTGAGTAATATTCCATTGTGTATATATACCACATTTTGTTTATCCATTCATCTATTGAAGGGCATGTAGGTTGGTTCTATTGTGAATTGTGCTGCTATAAACATTGATGTGGCTGTGTCACTGTAGTATGCTGTTTTTAAGTACTATGAGTATAGACCAAGGAGTGGAATAGTGGGGTCAAATGGTGATTCCATTTCAAGTTTTCTAAGGAATCTCCATACTGCTTTCCAGATAAGTTGCACCAATTTTCAGTCCCACCAGCAATGTATGAGTGTGCCTTTTCCTCCACATCCTTGTCAATACTTATTATTGCTTGTATTCTTAACAGCTGCCATTCTTACTGGAGTGTGATGAAATTTAGAGTAGTTTTGATTTGTTTTTCTCTAGTTGCTAGAGCTGTTGAACATTTTTTCATATATTTTTGACCAATTGTATATCTTCTTCTGAGCAGACAAGCACTCTTAATACTGAGCCACATCTCCATCCCCTCACCCCAATTCTTTTAAATAATGTTTCATGGTTATAAAATTAAATTTGCATTGAACTTCCTAGAAAGAAAATATCCACAAACTTTTGCTCTCTTTCTCTCTTTGTCTAATTAATAGGACTGAAGATCCAAACTAATCTTGCTGTTTATCAAAAAATTTTATTGTAGGCTCTTCATGCAAACAGCTCTTTCAGGCGTGATTCCATATGATGTGTGTGCAGATTCCCCTGGTAGTTGCTTTAGATACATTGAATGGAAATGTTTCCTTGGTCATCCGACCAGAATGTTAGCTGCAAAGGCCTTTTAGCTCCTCAACTTCAGGAACCATGGTTCACTTTCAGACTTTGAGTTTGAGAAGGAGAATGTGCTTTCCTTCCTTCCTTCAGAGTGGTGAGATTAACTAGGAAATTTAAATAATCTTGCATCTCCCACAAAGTCCCACTTGAGCAACCTGAGCTGAGGATTCTGCCAAGCTCTCTGTGGGAAAGAATTTGACTTGAAAACATTCTCCTCCTTCTCAATGGATCTGTAGGAGAAGGACATTGGGTTGTAATTCTCAGAGCAACTCTATCAAATCTTTTTATTCTTGTATGCTAATAGAAAAACAGAATTAGTTTTCTCTCTACCCACAGAATGTAGCCATAATTACCAAATAAACCATTAGGAAAGAGTTGGTTGTCTTGGACACCACCTATGCTTGAGATAAATCTAAGTGGAAGGCTTGATTCAATATTTTGGGCTAATGTGTATTTCTGACTTGAAATTTGTGAGTGATCAGCTATCTAAAAAAACAGTTCTGTTTAATAGGAATACAATGTGAGCTACACAAGTAGTTTAAATTTTTTTTAGTAATTACGTTTAAAAAAAGAAATTAATTTTAAGAATTTACTTAATCTTAATCCAGTGTATCCAGAATATTTTTATTTCTCTATGTAATGAACTAAAAAGTTATTAACATGATACTTTAATAGCAAGTCTTTGAAGTTTTATGATAGTACATCTCAATTTGTCTTTCCAATTTTTATCAAAAATACTTAATCTGTATTTACAATTCATTAAATTTACAGTTAAGATGGGCATGGTGGTACATACTTGTAATCCAAGCAATTCAGGAGGCTGAGGCAGGAGGATCACATGTTCAATGCCAGCCTGGGCAACTTAGTGAGAGCCTGTCTCAAAATAAACAATAAAAAGTACTAGGATGTAGCTCAGAGATAAAGCACTTCTGAGTTCAATACCTAGTGTTAAGAAAAAAGAAAAGAAAGAAGCCGGGCGTGGTAGTGCACGCCTATAATCTCAGCACTTGAGAGGCTGAGGCAGGAGGATCGTGAGTTCAAAGCCAGCCTCAGCAATGGTGATGCACTTAGCAACTCAGTGAGACCCTGTCTCTAATAAAATACAAAAAAAAAAAAAAAAGGGCTGGGGATGTGGCTCAGTGGTCAAGTGCCCCTGGGTTCAATCCCCAGTACCACCAAAAATTTACAGTTAAGAAGCAGATTTACATACTTAGGTTATTCCTAATATACTTTAAAGATTTTGTATGTGCAATAAATACAAATCCTCCCTCCCAAACAAATTTTTTAAAACCCTTTTCCTTTAAATTTGCACTTACCTTGCCAAAACTGGTCTTTTTTTTTTAGATTTGATTTTTGAGTTTGAAGTGTAGTAAAATGCTGTCCTTACAAATAAAGTTATGTTGAATGGGAAAACATTGTACACTGCTTTTATTTGGAATTTAAATGTATATTAATTAAAAGCAAATAAAATTAAAAAGTGAGGTTTTGGGTTGCACAAGCTATACTTTGAGTGCTCAGTGGCCACAGGGCGTGAGTGACTGCTGTGTTGGATAGGGCACATCTAGAGCTTACTGTATGGTTGCTACCGCTTCTGTAGCTTTCCCTTCAGTCTAGCTTGTAACAAGTATTTGGCTGTAGTGTGTAGGGTACATGAGCTAGAGATCTTCTAAGTGATCTACCTGGCCCACCTTTTGTCTTGCCACGAAATAGAGACTCTGCCTAAGGAGGAGCATGCAGAGGTGGGTGGAGAAACAGCCTCTGTCGGAGCTGTGGAAGATAACCACACTCCTCTTCTGTTTGGCAGGTCCACCTCCCATTCGCAGTGGTTGGCAGCACCGAAGAGGTGAAGATTGGCAACAAGATGGCAAAGGCCAGGCAGTACCCCTGGGGCGTGGTGCAGGGTATGTCCATCACAGGAAAGGGATTGTCAAAGTCAGTGCCTATGGTGAATGATCTCAATTCTTCTCTTCCTGGGTTAGGAGATGTAAAACAGGGGCAGGTGGGAGTAAGTGGTGTGGTGTCACTCCTGGCTGTCATCAGGGTGAGGAAGACAGAAACAGTAACCATGCAGGTAGATAGTGGAGAGAAGCAGCTGCCAAGCCCTAGTGGCTGTGAGGTGGCTCCTCTTACTAGCTTTCACTGGTTGTATAGAAATTCAGCATAAATTCCTAGAAAATGAAAATTCCCCCAGGAGCCTGAACCAGTTGTATCAGCAAAGTATCAGAAAGTGCAAAAAACTTCTTGCAAACAAGAGGATGACTTGCTCTGTCATCTCTGGGAAAGTTGTCTTCCAGTTAAATGTTATTCCAATAAATATCTGGTAATTGGGAATAATGGTGGTATTTAAAAACTGCCTGGTACAGTTCCTAATGCTATGGAATGATAGAAACAGGCCTGGCTTTGGACCCGATGATAATGGTGTTTGAATCTAGGCTCTGCTACCTCAGTTTGCTTATCAAAACCAGGCTCCTACATCCACAAGCAAAAATCACAAAGTTTATTGGTAGAATGATTGTGAAGGATATAGTCAAAATCTGTAAATCTCCTGACCTGAGTTTTTGCACAGAATAGGCACCAGGCTGTCAGCCTTATCACCATCAGTGTTATGTTTAGTGCTATCTGAAATCCTGTCTGATGGCTGTAAAGCATCTTTAGTTTAGAGTGATAGTAGCAACAGCTTGGAAGCATATAAAATTTTCAGTGATGTTGCTAATAGCCTTCCCCCATCTTTCCCCCATCATTTGCAGTTGAGAATGAAAACCATTGTGATTTTGTGAAGCTGCGGGAGATGCTGATTCGCGTGAACATGGAGGACTTGAGAGAACAGACACACACCCGCCATTATGAGTTGTATCGGCGCTGTAAGCTTGAGGAGATGGGGTTCAAGGACACTGACCCTGACAGCAAGCCCTTCAGGTATGAGGGTACCCAGCAGTCAAATGTCTATCAGGCAGTGCTGGGGGTAGCACATTGGTGCACCATAGAAATTCGTGTTGGATTGGGGTGTTGGTGGTGGAGTGGCCTGGGGAAGGAGATGAGTGGGACGTACAGCCAGGCACTGTGATAACCACTGTACCACTGTATTTGAATTATCGTAAATAACTGGTGTTGTAGATGATGAAACTTACAGCACTGGACGAGTGTAAGCAACCTAGCTAACACCCTATAAGTAAGTGAGGTGGGTGGGATTTAAGCTTCACCATGTGACTCCTGAGCCCAGGCTCTTAACTGTTAGGTTTGCAGAGTACAGAACCTGGCCCATACAATCTCCCCAACCCTTTGGTACTGGGGATTGAATCCAGGGGATTCAATCACTAAGCTATATCCTCAACTGTTTTTAATTTTTTAATTTTGAGATAAGGTCTCACTAAATTGTTTAGGGTCTTACTAAGTTGCTGCTGCTGGCCTGAAACTTGCTGACTCAGCCTCCCAATTTGCAGGAATTATAGGTGTGTGCCATTTTGCCTGACTACTGAGCCACACATTTTTTGCTGAATAGGTTTAACTTATAAAAGCTCTTAGTTTTTTGAGTGCTCTTACTAGCTTTCAGTGGTCCAGTATAGTTCTAACAACAGAGGAGTAGGAAAGGGAATAATTTTTTAGAAAATTTATGTATTTTCCCACATCATTGATGGATGGAGATGTAAAGTTTGAAAAGGAGTAATCAATGTAGAATTATTGCCCTTACAAATGCCCAGTCTCTGCTAGAGCCCAGTGACAGGGAAAGGGTTGACAGGGTTGGAGTACTGGTGCCCATCAGGCACAGCTCTGGGTCACCCAGGAAGGTGAAGCTGCCAAGCCAGGTCGCCACCTTCTGGTGGAGGAGAGGATCTACAGGCTGAACCCAAGCAATTTCTTAACGGGAATTTGAATTGAAGTGATGCGAAGTTTGGCTGGGCTGGCTGCCTCTTCTGATTGGAGGCTACAGTGCCTTGGAAGAAAAACTGTTTTCTTCCTCTTTTGTGGCTAGCTCCAAAACACTTTGGTATCTACAATCCATAGAATCTGAGGCAGCCTGTGCAGATTTCGTCCCCTGGGTCTGAGCTGCTTTGGAGAAAGAGAAGAGGTTCGTTTTCTTGCAAGTGCTTTGGAGATAGTTCAGTAATGCCTGCGCTGGTCCCCTGCTACAGTGCTATTGTGGAGTCCCACGAGCACGTGTGTATTTGGTGAGAATGCAGACCCAGACAGAAGTTAACTTCTAGCTGAATTAACCAAGAAGTTAACTTCTAGCTGAATTTGCATCATTTATCCTGCTCTGGGGGCTTATAAAACTGATTCTCTTCAGCCATATGAAATGTTACTTTCTTAGGCTAGGGGTAGGAGACCTTTTTGTCTACATAAGTTTCGCTACCTTGAAATGCATTTACCAAAATATAGTCCCACAAAATCAGGCTCACTCAATGGTTATTAAACCTGATAAAAATAATTTTTGTGCAGAAAAGGCTATCTTTAGCATTTCATGGAGTGTGTGTATTCCTGAAATGAAACAAAGGAACTGCCATAAAATTGAAGTCAGTAGCCACTGGATTTATTCAAATCCAAGCCACCCCAGCCCCGGTACTGGGAATTGAACCCAGGGTCCTATGCATACTAGGCAAGTGCTGTATTACTGGGCTGCATCCCTCACTTGTTCAAATCCAGATAGTGCTAAAAGAACACTGGGATTTGGGTTCAAGTCTTGTCCTTGTTCATACTCACATCTTCAACCCATCAGAGCCTGAGTTTCTTCATTTGGGCCAGATCAGGGGACAGATCAGATCTAGTAACAGGGCTTCTTGTAACAGGCTAGTTCTGCAGGCCTCAGGTCTCATCATAAGTAAGCAATTCTACTCTTGTCAATTGAAAGTGACCACAAGCCATAGTATAAATACATAGGTATGACTGTGTTTCAGTAAAGCTTTATTATATAAAAACATGTGGGAGTGTCCCATATTTGGTCCTTGGGCTATAATTTGCCAACACCTAGACTAGATCATAACCTGGACCCTATGAATTGCCGTAAAAGTTAGAATGTGTGACTGAGTTTGTTAGAGATAATTTGCCTCCCACAGTGTTAGGAACCATTCAGCATAGCTATGTTCTTTTCAGTTTTGAAATCTATGGAATATGAAGAGTGTGTGATGCTACCCTTAGCTCTCTACCACTACCAGGAGGGGCCAGGTGACCCAGGGCTCTATAGGTTTCTGGGAACCTAGGGATGCTGGGTGTTCTCCCCCCCTCCCCAGGTGCTGGCTTGCCACCTGCTCTGCTGTCTCTGTCGCTGGCATTTAAATTAAGGCATCTCCTATAAGCCCAAAGTAAGTGCCCACCAGGTTAAGTGCGCTGGGTGGGTCCAGCAGAGTTTCTGCAAGGCCTGGGGAGCTGCTGGGCCAACCTACTCCTCTGACCACCCTATAGACAGGGCCTTCAGGATTGGTAAGAGAAGACATTGGGGCTTACCTGACTCAGAGATCTTGTTTCCCCATTTCCATCTGGCCCCTTTTCTACTGGCCTGAAGTTTCCTTTTTGATGATAAAAAGGGAAAATATATATACTTGTAAATTTATTACCAAAGTCTTTACTCTTTGCCCTATATAAGAAAAAAATAAAACTAGGAAAAAACAGACCCTCTAAAAATGAATACCTTTGCCGGGCACAGTGGCACATGCCTGTAATCCCAGCACTTGGGAGGCTGAGGCAGGAGGAGCCTGAGTTCAAAGCCAGCCTTAGCGATGGTGAGGCACTTAGTAACTCAGTGAGACCCTGTCTCTAATAAAAATACAAAAAAGGGCTGGGGATGTGGCCCAGTGGTCAAGTGCCCCTGAGTTCAATCCCCGGTACCAAAAAAAAAAAAAAAAAAAAAAAAAAAAATGAAGACCTTCCATCCCTTCAATAAGCAGGAACCCTGCTTTCCATTTAAACTGGAAACATTTTCTCCTCTTAGAGAGTTGCTTGCTCAAATCAGGTCCCTTTCACTACTGGAAAGATCATTTGGAACAAAAAAGTTAACATTGATTTATACATGAGGGTAAAAAGCATGTTAGATGAGTTTGATTTCCTTTTCTTGGAAACCACTACTTTAATAAAAGGATTGAGCCTTTCACCCAAGGAATCATTACCCCACCCAGCACTTCCTGAGCACCTGGGGCCACTGAGGGAAGAGTGGAGTTAGGTGACCTCACGTGAAGGATGGCAGAATTCAGGAAAAGCAGAAACCACAGTTGATTTCAGGGACTTTCCAGAATTTCACCTTCAAAATCACCATTCCTGGATGTTCTTAGAAGATTTTTTTCCCCATATAAATTCAGGATGACTTTGGAGGAATCTAAAAGCCTTAAGGTTTTTTAATATCCTCAAAGTAGATTCCTATGTGGTGTTTGCTGACGCTCATCCTGCTCATCCTTCTTTTTAAGTGTGCCTGTATCGTGTCTGTAGCAGAGAGTGACCTTTAAGGTCAATCCTAGTAGTGACAGCCATCACCTGTACGTATTACATAGTGTGAGAATGAGGGGCAGGGTTGCCGGTGACAGAAGAATTCAGGGCTTGGAAGCACACCAGAGGCAGTAAAGCTAATGGAGCCTGGCCCTGGGGTTGTCCTTGAACCTGCCTACCAGCCTACCCTTCCTGTGCCTGCTTACGCCCATGTATGCCCACCACTGCCCTGCAGCCTTGAACTCACTTCCACCTACCCAGAGCACCAATCTCTTCCCTGGACTCAGGGCCCTCTTTTTTGAACTCCCTTTCTAAAAGTGGCATTTTAGGGTGAATGAGGAGAGAGGACTTAGGCCACCACTGGACCTGATCCTGTCTCCCTTGGCTATTCCCCACTTCTTTTCTCCTGAGATACCATTGCCCTTTGTACAAAAGTCCCCGCCCAAACTGCTTCTTCCTCCTCACAAAAGCCCCTCTTGACTCACCACGAGTCAGGTCACAAAAAGTGCTCATTTCCACCACTGTTTCAGAGATTAAAACATTTTTGGGCAACCCCTATAGGGGTCCCATTTGCCCCTGTGAGAGTTCTATTTCTATTTTTTATACTTGAATAAATCCTACTCTTTTTACTCTTAAAATTTTTTTTTCCAAGTCATGAGACCCATTCATTTTTAGGAGTGCCTAGGGTTCATTGGTTCACCAGTGTGGAGAAAGAGTAGAGCTCTCCTCTGAGTGAGGCAGCCTGGGTTCTGTCCTTTTTTGTCCCTTCTTCTTGGTGTGACCTGGAGAAATCACTAAGTATACATGTGTCCAAGGTTTTCCAACTGTAAAATGGGAGTCACTAGATGCCTACCTTATTGAGTTGTAAGTATTAAATGAATTCACATGTAAATGGCTCCATAAAAATCCTGGTAGTGATGATCATACTCTGGCATGCCCTTTACTAGATGGTTCCAGGAGATTCCAACAGGGAGAGGATGATGTTGTGCAAATTACCAAAATTAAGGATGAACTAAAGTATTAGTGTTCCTTCTCTCTTCCCTTGACTTCCACAAACAATATTGCTAAAAAGAAAATCAAAAGATAATTTCAAACCAGCCTGAAAACTTGTGAACCAATTGCAGATTTCTTATTCAGAAAAGGGTGTTAATAACTGCAACTGAAAATTGTTTGAAGAGCTAAAAATTGCGAATGATATGATTTCTTTAGGTACCTGTGAGTGGATAATATAGAACCAGCTCCTTCTGAACTGTTTTTTTTTTTTTTTTTTAAGTTGTAGACAGATACAATAACTTTATTTAGTTTTGTGTGGTGCTGAGGATCAAATCCAGTGCCTCACACATGCTAGGTAAGCACTCTACCACTGAGCTACAACCCCAGCCCCTGAACTGGGGTTTGATACCTGGAAATATTAGGGTTTCAAGAATCTCTGGGTAATAACAGCTCAACTGGTGGATATGCCTGGGGAATAGGACTCTGGATGTTACAGGTTTTCTAAATTATTTGTAAGTACCTTAATTTTGTTTGGTTCCTTGGGCTAAGCTTTTAGGATTCTTTCTCATATGTTGCTGTGATTATTGTTTCCCATGTCAAAGCTGGTTCACATCATAGGGTACAGTATAATTAAGTAGAAACATTTGTTGAGCCCTTTTTCCCTGTGCTGGACCAGGATATTAGAACTACTACCAGCCTGTGGCTAAGACCAGTCTTGCTGATAGCAAAGGTGCTCTTAAGCTTTCTCAAGAACAGGGCATTCTAGACAGGAATCTGAAGTATACAAAACGTTTTCCATCATGATCTGGTGTAGACACACCAACTCTTACTGTTTGTACCGCAGTCTGGTGCTTTCTGTCCTAGTCTGTTTTTTTTTTTTTTTTTTGATACCAGGGGAACTCAGGAGCACTCGACCACTGGGCCACATCCCCAGCCCTTTTTTTTTTTTCCTCATATTTTATTAGAGACAGGGTCTCACTGAGTTGCTAAGTGCCTTGCCATTGCTGAGGCTGGCTTTGAACTCGCGATCCTCCTGCCTCAGCCTCCCAAGTGCTGGGATTACAGGCGTGCGCCACCATGCCCGGCTGTTTTTTTTCTTTTAAAATCTTGATTGAGATCTATGACTGGACTGTGATACATAGTTTGAAAATGTATTTCCAGAGACTGGAGCATGGGTTAGGTTGTGGATGGGACTCGATACGATGGAGTCATCGTGGGAGTTCTCAGTATTTGGGGTAGCATTCCTCAAACCACGTTCTATCTGTGAGTTCCTTCAGAAAGCTTCTATGATAAAACGTATATGAGGAACTCAAAACAAGTTAAGCTGTTTCTTTCACTGAAGGGCTTCTCGGAGCACTTCAAACAAGCAGTGGTTAGCCAACTGGTTACCTGTGATCTCCCAGGAAGCATTTCAAAACAGACTATTTTACCTTAGCCAGATGTTCTGAATCAGCATCTGCAGGAGTAGGCTTGGGAATCTGAATTTAGAAGTACACTAAGTACACTGCCAGGTCCTGTGCTGCTGGGGGGATGCCCTGTGCGTTGTAAATCCTCTTAAGGAGAAGCACACACAGCATGGCCCTGGGAACTCTCGGTTTTGGAAACTTCATTAAGATATCCTCTCTTGAAACTAGGTGGTGATCTCTGAAACACCACATGTTGGGTATTATTTCGATGAAAAGGTGTTCCATTGCTTGTTAGAAGAGATGCATTCATTGTACTAAAATCAACAGAAACTGAGTTTTCTGTAACATTTCAGAATAAGGACAAGTCATTCTCTTCCTTTGGCAATTCTTTCTTTTCTTTTCTTTTTACCAGTGATTGAACCCAGGGGTGCTTAACCACCAAGCCACATCCCCAGCCCTTTTTTTATATTTTATAGAGACAGGATCTTGCCGAGTTGCTTAGGGCCTCGCTAAGTTGCTGGCTTGGAACTTGTGATCCTCATGCCTCAGCCTCGTGAGCCACTGGGATTATAGGCACGCACCGCCATGCCTAGCTTCCTTTGGCAGTTCTGACCCACAAAACAGTGATGGAGAGTTTATTACAAGCTGACAAAACCAAATTCATGAATTATTTTATAGTTCTCTTATCAACAGAAGTCTGTATCTCAGTGACTATAGATCTTGAACTGGTAGTCCAAATAGTGCTATTAGTATTAGCTAACATTAACACTGTCCAACTCATAATATGAAAGCTAAATATATTTCTGGAAACTCAAAACATATGATTGTTCACAAGTAGATGGGGCCGGCAGTGTTGGGGATTTTATTTATTTCTCATAAACTAATAAGGGTGATAATTATAGGAGTGCAGCCATCCTAACTAATAGCTTCTAACCCTAACGTAATTGTTCAGTTCCTGCCCTGCCCCCTTCTTTCCACCTACTGTTTCTGTGCTTGGTGTCCACCCCCAGGCCAAACTAACTGAGTCCTAAAAGTTTACATGAATTTCGAACATAACACTCATCCCATTCTGTTTGAGATGGCTGTTTTTGCTGGTAGATAATGAGTATCTCAAGCGCTTGACCTATATAGCTCAGTACTTCTCTAAATGAAATCATCTAAGTAACTTTATCTTATTTTAACTTATCTTTGAAAGACTAGTGAAACTTGGAGGCTATTTGTTGTGGGGGTTTTGCAGGGCCCCTGGGCCCTCCACAGTTGCTATTCAGTTTATAGGTTACCCCTGGGGTGAATTAGGTCCATGGGTAAAGGTAGATAGAATACAAACATTGTATTGCAGACTCCATACAACCATTGTTCTAGGGAAACTGATGGGGGGAGGAAACAAACACCTTATAAAATATCAGCAGCTATTTATAATGTACCTGTGGGGTGGGGTGTGCTTTCTTGATTGTGTTACCAAAGGTAGTTTCTCTGTAAATATCTTTGTTCTGACTTAGAGTTAAAGCTGCATTATGGCATTCAATATAAGATATTAGGCTCTCAGTTCTGCAGACAGGAAGAAGATTGGACTTAAAATGAAAATAAAACTCCTTCCTGCACTATTTACATTTGTTAATATAACTTGAAAAGTAGCAGTTTTCTATTCTACCTTAGAAGTACTCTTGTCTCTCTAGTTTTTTCACTGAGTCTGTTTTTCAGATTGAGGGCTGGAGGGAAATGAGTGGAGGAAGGGGAACATTTTTAAGCACTGATTGTATGTCAAATGCTTTACTCACTTGTCCTGCATCTAATTCTAATAATCACGTCCCAGAAGGTAAGTGCTGTTGTATCCATGTCTCATAGTCGCAGGGTTAGAGAGGCTGGTCCTTTCCCCAGGCCAGTCAGTTGGTGGGGCCAAAATTCAAATCTTGCTCTGTCTGACTCCATTTCCTGTTCATTTCACCCCTGACTAGGCCACCTTCATCTTCTAAAACTCAAAATCATATCCTCAGCCCAGGCTTTCCTTGTGTGAACATGTGTGAGATAAAACTTGGCTAGTTAGTGATATCCCTTAGTGCAGCATTGTGTTATTGACTCATTTTTAGTTCTTGATACACCTGTCTTTTCAATCCCAGTGTAAATAATATTTTTTCAAAAAAAAAAAAAAAATCTTTTGTTTTCTTTCAGCTTTAATATGGTAGGCAGCAGTTTTATTTATTTTTTTAAGTACATGGGTAGAAATGATGTAAACTGAAATTTTATAACTATGATATTTCATAACCCTGCCCTTGGTTTGTGGATTTTGAATAGTCTTCAGGAGACCTATGAAGCAAAAAGGAATGAATTCCTGGGAGAATTGCAGAAGAAAGAAGAAGAGATGAGACAGATGTTTGTTATGAGAGTGAAGGAGAAAGAGGCTGAACTTAAAGAGGCAGAGAAAGAGGTAAGCTGTCTGTCCTCCTGCAAGAAATAGAAATCTAGGAGAAGTATTTTAATAATGCTTTGCATTTGTAGGATTTCGTGTTAGTCCAAGTACTTGCTGTACATATTTTATCACAAGTGGCATACTAGCCTGGCAACAAGAGTGAGCCAGATATCTTTTTTTTTGACAGCGGGATAAAACTGAGGGGTGCTTAACTACTGAGTTACATCCCCAGTCCCCCCAACCTTCTTCTTCTTCTTCTTCTTTTTTTTTTTATATTTTGAGACAGGGTCTTGATAAGTTGCTGAGGCTGGCTTTGAACTTGCAATCCTCCTGCCTCAGCCTCCTGAGCTCCTGAGCTCCTCACTTTGCAGATGATAAACTGGGAGCCATATAGGTAGCATGATTTTTATAGTGACATACCTAGTTAGTAGCAATACTAATAATAACATTAGATCTTGGGTTTCTAGACCTGATCATATGATCTTTGCAGCTCTGTGTTTCTTCAATTTATAGTTCTTGAAATATGAAAGTCAGGATTCTGGAACTCTTGTTATTATCTTAGTCTATCAGACAATTCAGCTAAACAGTGTAGGGCACTCTCTGGTGGGTTGCAGTCTGAAGCAAAACCCATACTCCACATCTGGGCCCAGGTTTCTCCCTTACCAGCATGCACTTCCTAATCCCAGCATCCCTCCAACCTTGGTGTCCACCCCCAGGCCAAACTAACTGAGTCCTAAAAGTTTACATGAATTTTGACCTTAACACTCATCCCATTCTGTTTGAGAGAGACAGCTGTTTTTGCTGGTAGATAATGAGTATCTCAAGCGCTTGACCTATAGCTCAGTACTTCTCTAAATGAAATCATCTAAGTAACTTTCTCTTGTTTTAACATCTTTGAAAGACTAGTGAAACTTAGAGGCTATTTGAATAAGTAAGCACTCAAGATGGTTTTGCTGCAGAGAAAGGAATATTGAGCTTTATTTGCTATAGCTTTAAGAACCAAATGGATGATTGGTAAAAAATTATGATTATCTAGCAAGCATTCCTTCCCTCTCTTCTTCCCTTCCTGCCTCCCTCCCTCTCTATTTTTGTTTCTGAATATGTCTGTGTATCTGTGTTTTTGCTGGAAATTAAATCCAGAGCCTCACACATGCTGAGAGGCACTATACCACGGAGCTACACCCCCATCCCATGATTGTGATTTTTTAAATGCATCTTGTCAAGGGCCAGAAATTTCTTAACACATTATTGAAATAGATAATACATATATAGCTAATACATACGTATGAGCTACATACAGAGAGATAGATATAGATATATGTTTATATAGATATAGATATGTATATAGATATATCTATATATATATTTATATAGATATAGATAGATATAGATATGTGTTTATATAGATATGTGTTTATATCTCTGTAGTCATTGTGTATATCTCTTAAGTTAATGTATTTTATACATGGTGAAAAAGAGCACTTTTACCACCAGGGTGGATTTTTTGTTACCTTCTTTTTGCTTTTTATCAGGGTGTTCAAGGAATTTTTAGCCTAAAGGAGCTCAAGTAACAGAGGAGCCTGGGACTCAGGGATGCTCTGAGCACCTTAGCCTGGCTCCTCCAATAAGCCACCAGATAGTACTTCACTCCTATAAGGAAGGCACAGGCAGCCACATGATGCAACTTTTGTTTTCGAGCAGATTCACATGGTCTTACATTAGTAAGAGTTTCGTTCCCTTCACCAAGTATGTCTTCCTCTTTTCTCTCCAGCTTCATGAGAAGTTTGACCTTCTAAAGCGGACACACCAAGAAGAGAAGAAGAAAGTGGAAGACAAGAAGAAGGAACTCGAGGATGAGGTGAACAACTTCCAGAAGAAGAAAGCAGCAGCTCAGCTACTACAGTCCCAGGCCCAGCAGTCTGGGGCCCAGCAAACCAAGAAAGACAAGGATAAGAAAAAGTAAGCAGGTGCCACCCCATCTATTGGGGACCTCTAACAATTTATTCTTCTTGCATGTCTGCTTTACCCATTGACAGACTGGAAACTGGTCTATTACCAGAAAACTAAAAAGGAAGTATTTTCTCTACAGTGCAGGGAAGATGATAAATGTTTTTAAAAGTATTTTTAAAGGGTACACAAGGATTAATTTATAAAACTTGACCACGTTGATCAAGCAATCAGGACCGGACTAACCTGTCATCTCCCATAGCATCGTCTGCATCAATGCTAGGATTCTCAGAGAAGACAGGTGTATTTCTCTTCAGTACCCCTGAAGACAGTTTCCTGATTCTTTTGATAAAGAGCATCTTAAAATCTTGATTGTTAAAATTGTTTTCCCACTCTGTGTTGTGAGGCCTGGCAAGCCAATCATTGAGGGTCTCATTTCCAAACTAAGACAGCTGGAAAAGCTGCTCATAGCCACTGGTTTTCCTCTAAATTCAACAAGATGGTGAATTATCATATTGTGAAATGCAGTCAGAATGCCCTTCCAGTTAACATACCCTGCCAACCCTCAAGTCTCAGCTGTACTTGCACACAAAACAGTTTTTAAGTATGGTCTCGAGTCAATGTGCCAAAGGTTCATATTCTGCTCTTGAGTTGGTCACTTCTTAGGATGCTCCAGTAGCAGCTGTTCGAACCCAGGAGAGATTTGAGCTTCCTTGAAATTCTGTCATTTGAAGCTCTCCTGTGAATTACGTTAAAGAATACAGAGTGAGTTTTATGACAATAGCTGCTGGTTATAGTCAGTATGGTGATAAGAAGACCTTTGAAGGAAACCTATGTGGTGGCCCAATAACATGATGCCACCCTCCTTTGTCTATTTAATCTGCCATACTCTTAGGGCAGCTATGAAGCAGCTCGGAGCTTGTTTGAGGATTCTTGCTCTTCATCCTTAGATGCCACAGGCTTCTAGGGAAAGAGCAGACAACTAAGCAAACAACAAAAATATTGACACTCAAGAAGGCAAAAAATTACATTCTTAAAAATATAGCACATAGGATTGAGTGTCTGTGCAATCCTAATTAAAGCTGCTGTAGGGCAAAGTGAGCACAACCATTGTCCCCTTAGTCCTGCTGAACGTGGGTAGGCCCTCCCCTAAGGAATCTTTTGACAATGCCTGTAGTAAAGATCAAAATGTACTGCTACCAAGACACAGTGAGAGAATATTAAGTTATACTTTGTACACTGACTTTCCAAGCTTTGAAGTAGCAGGAAATGTGTCAAAAGGGTAAAGGGGCACGCATCTTTTCTAAGCAATAACAGAAATAGTTGGTGTAGGTGAGGTATGATTTTAACTGGGGTGGGTACAGATGTCAGTGACCAAAGAGGAGTCCAGGGGCCCCAGATTGGTTATCCAGGATTAATTCTGAGAGAATCAGTTGCCCAGATCATAATCCAATTCAAGAAAATGCTTCTTGGCTCTGCGTGTTGGAAGAGTGTCTGACGCTGTGGTGATGTTCTCCACACAAAGCTTCAGAGGCTACATGACTCTTCCAGTGAAGATACATGAAAGCCATTTGGCATTGTACCCTCGATCCAGACTAACCCAAGATAAAAATAGGATGCACAAGTGTGTATGGTGTGTGTGTGCATGTATGTCTGTAGGTGTGGATGAGAGAGGAAGCTGCTGATTCAGCTTAGAGAACCCAAAGTCTAGGTTCCTTCCCCACAGCACTAAAGTGCGTCAAGGTACAGGTCTTAACACTAAAAATGTTTATAGAAGACCAGCAATGTTAAAGAATATTTCATGTATACTGGATGTGCCTTTAAGCAATGGAAATCCCAAGAGCTGATCAATATTGTGCCTCCATTAAAAAATAAAAAAATCTACGTAGTAACAAACTTTCCAGCCCAGGGAGGTTTTTTCTTGCCCCTTTGATATGTTAGCTTATTTTCTTCCCATTTTGAGCCTTACCAATTAAGCTTTTAAAGTTTACATGACATCTGCGTAAATTATGTTTTAGCTTTATTTATATATTCTCATTTGTTACTAATGGCATTAAACTTGGTTCATAATAGTCACCAGGTTCTGCGCCCAACAATGGCACGTATTTTTCATATCTCTTTTGTATAGTGAAGGCAACGGCTAGTTGGAGGCCTGAAGTGTCACAGTTGAAAAACGAAAATCCACCCTTCTTATTGCCTGTGACAGTGGAGGGATTTTGGTTAGAGAGGCCCACAGAAAGACAGTAACCAGGGCAACCAGAGGAACACCTTGCACAGAAATAGCCTCGTCCTCTTAGAGTAGCTGGATCAGGTGCCAGAGTTGCCAGTCACCTCTTAGGAGCTGGCTTTGTTTGAGGTAGGAAATTTACAAAGACACTTTTTAAAAAAAATCTGCTATGCTTCCCCCTCCAAGCTTACGTTAGTTTTTCTAATAGTTTAAAATTCTCTTTTTGTATTCTAATGACACGCTCCTTTTTTAACATAGGTAAGGCTTTATACTTCTCCTTGACCTGTAGTGGCATGAGAGTATATAACATTACCTAAGATTACAGACAAAGTAGAACTAACCCTGGCACTGCCATTAGCTGGACCCCACCTTCTGCCATCTCTGGCCACCAAGTCACTTTCCTTGTTTGCGGCTACACCACAGTGGTGAGACTGCCCGAGGGTAAGTTGTTCAGTAGACAGCACTCATCTCTTCTGAAAACAGTTTGCACAATTGCCAGTAGGCATTAGCTGGTTAAAATGCATCTATTCCAAAAGAAAGCTTTCAAATTCATCGTTTAAAAACTGGCATGGAGTAACAGTTTACACAACCATCTACTCACCTTTGTTTTTAAGCACACATACATTTTGATTTTTGCTAAGGAATAAAGTTGCATGTTTTGGACTTGCCTAAAATTAGACATGGATCTTGGGTTTGGCCTTACTTTGTTCCTAAAAGAGGGGGAAAGCTCTTGGCATTGTAGTAGCTGTAACCATATAATGATCTTTTTTGTCTTTCCCAACTAGATTAGTAGCATGTCTTCATCCACTATATTCCAATCCCCAAGCTACTTTAGATGTTTTCAAGTCATTTATACAAAGGCATTTATTGTGTATTTATTCTCTGACTCCTTTAGCAGCTCAAAAGTGGAAGATGAAGCTCCTATTCAGTGCTAATATGATAACAACATCCAATAGATCATGGTTTTGTGTTATTTGAGAAAAAAAACTGAACAGTAAATCCTTCCACTGGAACATGCAGTGGTTTCAAGAAGTCACTCATGAATTCTAAATTACATGCAAATGGAAACTAACCTTGTGTTCTTTAATTCAGTATTAAAATTTTGCTTTTGCTTGTCACGTAGAATAGCCTATTCAGATTTTTGGTTTTAATTTCTGTCAGTTCCATAATCATTGCATGAGCATTCACCATCACTGAATGCTGGTGCTGGCGCTCCTAATTTTCCTTTCTTTTTAATTTATTATTATTTCTAACTTTTTTGTTTTGTTTTTAACTTGCAGTGCAAGCTTCACATAAAGCCTGGCAAGCCAAGGATGTTCCCGCATTCACCTGCTTTTGCAGTAATAGTGTATCTCTGCCATCTGTGTCCTTTTGTTTTATTTTGTTTTGCCCTTCCCCAAACACCAATAACTCTTAACTCATTTTGCTGAATGTTGTCGGGTGGTGGAAAACGATAGAACAAGGGAATAACACCAAAGGCTCTGTGCAGCTGGACTTTGTTTCTGGAAAGTAAATGATTTGCCCTTATTGCCTGTTCCAAATGGCAGCTGGAAGCATGCCTGTTACTTGTATGTCGCTTTGGATCGAGGAAAGTGGGTAAAATGCTACCTGTACGTCTGATGTGAAAACTTCTCACCGCCTCAGCAGCTGAACTAAAACCCTGAATAGCCATGACAACAACTTGCATTTTCTTGATTGTTCATCTCCATGATTGCACAATCCCGAACTCCCTGTCTTTTCTCCACACTAGCCCCAAACTAAGATAGATTTGAATGTAGGCAGAAAGGTGGGTGAGCATCATAGATGACTTTTACATTTGCATAAATTTTGTTTTGTTTTGTTTTAATGGCTAACATTATTGGCTTGAGTTTGTGGTCTGTTCAAACTGTCTCCCCTCAGGGGTTGAGACTGCATCTGAACACCCACTCAAAGCCTGACTGAGTTGGCAGCGACTGGTGTAAGGAAATGATGATCATGTTCACATTGACCAATGTGTCTTTCATCCTCTCTCCGATCAAGATTTCAAAGGTCAGGTCATATATCACTGATTGTAAAAGAACTTCCACTAAGGACGATGGGCTTCCCACCATCTATTTACAGTGAGGACGCTTTCCTAAGCATCCCTACATTGGCTCTCAGCAGGCTGAGGGGCTCAACCTTATGACTGATTCCAGGACATTGGTACTTGTAATAAAAATTTTCACTAACCATGAGAGAAAATTTCACAAATACTTCACTTAGAAAATTTGCTAGAAATTGTGTGTCATCTGTAGCACTAATTTGAAAGGACATCATCAATTTAAGGTAAAAATGAGAAGACAGGCAACAAAACCCATGAGTCAAAAAAAAAAAAAAAAAAAGAAGTTCAACTTCACTTCCAGCTTCCTTGCTGATGTTTCAGATCCAGTTGTCTTGAATGAACTTTCGACACTTGTCCCCTCACCATGACCAACTCCACCTGCCCTTTGTGTCTCAGGCCCACCATCTCATCCAGGATGAGGACTAACTCGTATGCCAGGACATATACTACCTGCCTAATTTGTATGGAGAAGGGCATATCTGATCGCTTTTCTGTAACAGTCCTTTCTCATGCTTATCTTTTCATACGCTTGTTCCCCTGATCCCAGCAAGATCCTCCCAGCTTTCTAACTCTGTCATCTCCTGCTTCTTACTTAAAAGGAAAACATTTCTCATGAACCCAACACTTCACCTCTGGGTTTCCCCTCTGACCATCACTAGTTGCATGTTAAGTTAAACAAGATAGAATGTGGTGCACCTACCCTCCCCTGGCACACACTTTGTTTTTAAAGTAATAAGTATTTGATTCCAAGAAATATCCCCCCAACCTTCTCTTTGTCCCCAGTCATACTGAAGGGAAAGAAGGGACGCTCTCCCATGAACCTGATCGAGGCTTAATTAGGCAAAGTAAGGAAATGAGTTTCACTGAAATGCAAACTAAGCTGGGAAAGACACTGCCAACTAGAACAGCAGCAGTTGTGGTCTTCTTAGGTTGAGAAGCCACTAGACCAGCATTTTGTCTTAGCTTTTGTTTGTATAGCAGTTCTAGTCTGAAGCTAGCCGTCCAGCACTAGATGGCATGCCGACTCTAACCATGGGCTGCATTTGCTCCTATGCTGAGCACTGCACAAAAGCTTGAATCTTTGTGTCATATGCTTGTTCCGACCACTGCTTGTGTGAGCGTTTTTGTGCCTTGTAACCAGAAAATATGCTTTTCGATTCTATTTCTTGCATCCCTAAAAGCTTTTAAATATGAGCCTAGCACAAAAAGCATCCTGCTGACTTTTTGATTCCAAGATGATTGATTGATTGATTTTTTTCTGCATTAAAATTTACACATCAAAATAAATCAGATGGAGAGTCAGGGAATAAAAAGTCAAAAGAAACATATAGAAGCTTTTTTTTTTTTTTTTTTTTTAATTGTGTTGCTTCTGAACTTTTTTCTACCACTGCTCCCCAGCCCTGTTTAGTTTGTTATTGCTGCTCTTTTTCTTTCTGTATCTATGCCTTTTTTCACAGTAGTCCTTGGCTCTGCACGGAATAAATGATATCCTCAAATCTAATTGGATGTGCTTTCGCCTTTGCATGTAAGTATAGTAGTAAGAAACCTTCCAGATCTTTCTAACTCTTTAAAATCAGAGAAAACAAATGGAATGGATGGATTTTCTTTTTTTCCTTTTTTTTTTTGAGGGGGTAGGGAGAGAATGGTCTGAGTAACCTTTCTTCAAAACAAGTTAAAAATATCTAAAGAGGCCATTTTTTTGTTTTATTTTTCATAATTTACATGTTTTTCAACTTCTTGATTTCAATGTGGAAGTCAGAAATCCTGATCGCAGCCTGTGTTCTGCACAGTATCATGGGCATCATTGGATATTCCACAGAGTCCTTGACTCTGATGATGTAAATTAGAATGAGAAACAACCACCTTCCACTGGAGCAAATCAAGAAGAAAGAAACCTTTACACTGGGCCAAATTCATGATCACTTTAATTTTGGATCTTGATAAATGGGCTCTCCTTGGTGCTAACAGTGACAGTGGTCATTGTTTTTTGTTGTTCTTTTTCTTTTTTGGCCAGTTAGTTGTGGCTGCCCTTCCCCACATCTTCTGTTCAAATATAATAACCATCTTTTTACTTCTTCTGGACTGTACATACCCACAACAGTTGTATGTGTTGTAGGATGTGATGGAAAAGGATGTATGAGAATTTATTGCAGGTCAGAGACTGTGTTTTCCCAGCATAGGCTCTGCATTAATTGGTCAAGGTTTTGTCTAAAAGGGCATCATCTCTCAACCAGGGAACTGTTTGATACAACGCTGGGCAAGGTGTCTTGTAATCTTCCTTCCCTGCTTTGTAACTCACCAGCAATATGCTTATTTTCCATATCTTGTGCACCTCCGATGAACGCACATGTTTTCCTCACTTTCTTGGACGTATCCATAAATGTTTCACACATGGTTTGTTGAGTCGGGTTTTTCAGCTGTTCCTGACCCTCGTCATGCTGTCTCTGTGTGGTCCGACCAGAACTGTCCATTCAGATTCCTTGGCTTTGCCACTTGCAAGTGTCTGGGATTGTCAAGTCTCAGCTTCCAAAAGTCCTGGTTCTGTTGGCAGGACACGTGTGATTATTCTTTAGCGGGAACTATAACCTACAAAGTCTAGTTTGTATGTAGGTATGAAGGGAATTTTTAAAAATAAATTGAAAATTAAGCTGTGAACAGCATTAGAACTTTGTCTATTTCTTAATTTTTAAAATATGCTGATATGCCTTAAACTGTAGTTGTAGATTCTTGTCATTTTGCTGTTTGAAAATAACCGATGTGTTTTCTAAAACTGTTGTGTAATCTACTTTCAGTGTTAAAGCAGAATTGTCATATATGTAAGATGCATGTTAGACACTTGTCTTTTTTAAAAACTAAAATAATTGTATTATTGTGAAGTATCATTTTTTCAAATATGACGTTAATCACTCAGCAACATGCTGCGTAATTTGGTGTCTGTTAAGGTAGGAGAGTGGTGAACAGGTAATCTATGCATATATCACTAGTGCCAAGACATTAAGCAGGGGAAAATATATTTTTACCCAAACATTGTTTTGTGTGCCCTTTTGTGAGTTCTTTTTAGTCACTGCTTGATATACATATGTACATACACGTGCTTATTACATTGGATAAAAGAACTAGGGGTGGCAGTGTCTCACGCTTTCTTGCCTCGTGTGGTGACCTCAGATGCTGCTCTACAGGCAGCTCCAGCTTCTCCAAGACACTTGCCATGTCGGGTCCTGCAGCTCACGTATGGTGTCCGCCTGCCTCCCCTCCATTCCTACCCCTGCCTGCCCTGTGGATTCACGTGTCTGGGTGCCCAGCAGAGGTATCCTCTTCTCTGACGTGTGGTGCCCATGCTGCCACTATGCCTCCAGCTGTGCTTAGTGACATTATCCCTCTAACTGACACATCGCTGTTCTTTCACAGCTTGTTATAGAGAAGCACTTTTTTTTTTTTAAGGTTTTAAGAACCAAATTTGAATCTGAACCTTTCTTTTTTCTCTTCTGTAGCTTCTTCTTTATGTAACCATCCTGTTGACAAGCCCTACTCTCTCCTAATGGACATAGAGCATTAGAAGAGCAGGAGCTGTCTGTTCACACGTGTTGGGGAAGAGTTACCTCATTTCCACCATCGCCTCCCGTTCTTTTTAAAGTCTGGGTCAAATATCGCACTGCTGTCTGTATTTGTCAATGTTTGTTTACAAACCACTGCCCACAGTGGCTACCGAAGTGACTTCACTACCAAAAATAGTTTAATAATATTAATTAAAAGAAAAAAAGGAAATAGAGCGAAACAGAGAGCTTGGGCCCAGACCCAAGGTCTTGTGCTGGAATCCTCTTGCTTAGCTGTCATGTTCTTGATGCTGCTGATCCAAGAACTAATGGACCCTAACCTGAGGTGGCCATCACCTCCAGGGCAAACTTGATCTCATGGTAACTCCTGACCTCTCTATCCCATGAGCAACATTCTGAACAGCCCCATCAGGATCCTCACCACCATCAGGTCATAAGATCTGAGCAACGTGTTCCTTCCTTCTGTTAGTTTTGTGGGCTTGTGGGTTGTTTTGGTGTTTGGGATTTTTTTTTTTTTAAACATTTGATATTGCATGAATAGAGATGGCTGCAATTTTTTCTTTGGAGTGTCCTATTGATACAATGTTTTTATTTTTCAGCTGACCATCTGCCTCTTGAGAAAGAGAAGTGGGCATCCTTCCTTTAAATTCAGGAACCGTTGTTTTCTTTGACCCTTTTTCTGTTACCTGCATCCCTTATATAAATTGTTTTGGGATTGGGATTCTGCTTTGGAAAAAAAGAAAAGAAATTCTAGTTAGTCAGTTTTGCTTTCTGTATTGGTTGTTTAAACTTACTTTTGGTACCAAAATTATACCAGTTTTAAGCTCACTTCAAGGAGAAGTAAGTATGAGTGAAGTTTAAGTCACAAAATTTTGTTTAATATGCTCTCTTCATCTTAGATACAACTAAAAAAAATCCCTTTTTGTTACTAGGGTTTTGATCTACAGGTCTTAATCGTGTTTAAAATGAATAGGTGACTTTTCTGCCTCTGAGGCTCAATTTATATTTAAAGATATCTTAAAATGGTTTTTCTGATCCATCCCTGCCTTTTTATTTGTTGTGAAGCTCTGCTTTACCTTGTGTCCATGATTTTTCACCAGGACGTGTATGTGTCCTGCACCATGAGAAATGAACCCCACACAACCACATTCCAGCTCCCTCCCAGATGACAGCATTGTTAACAAGGGCTGATTGACAGTGTCTTCAAGCGATCCAAGAGGTTTTTGCCACACTGTTTGCAAAATATCTGCTGGGAATCAAAGCATTCAGAATCGATCACTTCAGACACACCCACATCCAAACACACGCTTTTGCCACTTGCGTGAGTCTGATTTCCAGTGCTAACTTGTTGTGATGAGTCAGATTCGGGGCTCAATTACCTAAATAAGCTCTACCTTTTGTACAATTTTCAAAGTCGGCAATAGATAGTAGAACATAGTCATGCCTTTGAAGTTAGCTTCCAAGCATTACTTACCTATAGTTTTGCTTATTTGCATCTTTTTCAGCCCTAGTAGGTAGATCATAAAAGTACTATTGGTGGCATGAGTTGGTCGGTCCTTAGCAGTGGTCCCTCTGTACGAGAAGGTAATCTATCCTTTTGTTGGGCAGTGAGATAGATGATGCAGCAACAGTGGCTGGTGCTTTGATTCCTGGAAAGAGGTTCCTTAGAGCCATGAGATGAGCATGCTGGCAAGCAGCCTTCTTTCCTTATAAAGAAGCTAAATGTAAGTAAAATCAGATTCATCTAAGCCATTATTAGATAATCAAACCATGAGTCAAGAGCTGTCTCCATCACGCTACACCACAGTCTGTAAAGACAGAAATCTAGTGATGTGATCAGTGGCAACAGAGGGGTTACAACTCTTTAATGCTAGAATATGACACATTATCATCTTCTAGAGTTAAACATGTAGGTCTCATTGAAACCATGGTAATCACTAAAGTATAATTGGCTTTATTCTTAAGCCCCTTATTTTTAATATTGTATCAATTTTATACTATTATTTTAAGAACATTCTGTATTCGGTTGTAAAGATTTTTTAGAGCAATATTTAGAAGTCTAGGTAGTATTATTTTTCTAAGTAGAGAAATGTATGGTCTGAAGTTGCTATTCGTTTTTTCAGTTTTAGCCCTCAGGTTAGAGGCAGTCTAAGAATAACATCTTCATAGGAAGAGAGGCTGATCTAAGCAGGTTAGCCTCCATTCAGTAAACTTAGGGAAGCCAGTCATAGACACCATTGGTCAAGTGCCTTGCTGTCTCTCTCTCTCTCTAAGGTAGACTGCCATTGATTTGGCATTTTACCGCAGGTGGCTCCTACAAAACTGTTAGGTTCTCAGGTTCTCCTGGCTGCCTAAGGGATGTGAAACCACCCTAGGGATAATGATCAGCAATAATAAAAATTACTGGGTTATCTCAAAAGTAGACAGTGGAAAAGAAAAACAAGGAGAATTTAGCCATCAGAACTTATTTCCATGGGTGACAGCCTTGTTATTTTTCATTCAATCTTTAAAAAATATTACTTGATATTAGATACAGACTCTGCCTAATACAGGCATAGTCTGGGTGGTCCATTTAAAGATTAGTACAACACAAGAATAAAGTGACATCTGATCTTCTGAATCAGTACACATTGAGCCACAGCAAATGAAAATAAGGCATCATCCCAATGTTTGACCAAACCTCTTCCCCATCAACAGTACTTATATGAAACTTCCTTCTTATTTATATTTTTGTCCACCATTGGCACAGATTATGGGTAAATAGTTCTGGATGTCTGAGAAGATTTTTTTTTGCTGTATTTAGATGAACTTTCTACACAAACCCTTTTGTTTCATAGATGATTTACCATCTTTCTACCCTGGAGATTGACAGGGCATTGGGGCCCACTTGGAAGTCCCTTGTGCTTGAACTGTTATGACCGTGGTATCTAGTCCTTGTGAATGATGCCATCTGGCTTTCAGATCAATCTGCAGCTAGCAACTGTCATTCCCAGGGCTGGTGAAGGCACTGAATATATTCATTTGAGAAGACTCACGTAAGCCCTTTGAACCTTGCCATTCCTGACTAGTAACTCTATATAAATGCAATCTGCTGTTTGTCAGTGGAACATCATGTGGAGTGCAAGAGTCCACATCTGCCTCAAATCATTTACAGTACCATGAGTTGAATGGCCTTCCAGTCCTTTGTGGAAATTATCTTTCAAAATTATGCCTCGGGAGAGGCAGAGGCTATTTTAATGAGATCTGTCCCACAAAAGAATGAATGTGCTTGTATGTGTATGAGTAGAATAACATTCCATCAGGAGCTGGGCTTAACCCAGGCATTCTTTGTACATGCTTTTGGAACCATGATGAGTTGCAGATCTAGCTCTCCTTGCTTTTTACATCCACCCATACTACTTACTCCCTTTCCAAAAGCTTTATTCTACGTAATGCACCAAACCTACATTAGGTGCTGGGGATAGGACCACACGATACTAATTGTACTTCTCCCTCTCTACACCTAAGCATAGTAAATTTTTGAAGGAAAAAGTAAGCCCTTTCCATTGCTAACTTATCTGCTGACAATAGATTATATTCTGAACAGCAAGAAAGTCCCATTCCCCACCAGTTGCATTTCTGTGCTTCTTTGCCTGAGTTTGCCCTTCATTCAGGGGTATCTGCTGCCTAACAAAATAAGCTGTTCCCAGGAAATAAGAAACCAGTTCACTGTGTCTAGGGCTATTTGAGGGCAAAAAAAAATTTTTTTTTCCTTCTTTATTGCCTTAGCTATTGTGTAACATAATAAGGCCAACAGTTCTGACATTTGATCTGCTATGAATTTATATGTTGAGTCTAAAATAAAGGAGAGTTCTTCATCCTTAACTCAGAAGCTAGGAGCTACAAAACTAGAATTGTGAGCTCATATTTCTGTATAAGACATTGTTGGTTGTGCATTTTCAAGTGAAGAGTAATCAACAGATGGCAGGATGGGAGTTGTCCTACATTTAGTATATTATAAAAACCACTAAATTCATCACTATTTTTTAAATTCCTTGATGCATGCTGGCTGTGTGCACTATTCTTTACTGTCCTAATGACTGGTGGAGTCCAACTCAAGCAGTAAGCTTTTGCGACCTGGCTGTTTTCACGCCATCTCAATTTTATTTCTAAGCTACTTTGCAGGACTGCACAAAATCACAATCAGGATGTTTAATTTGTAAAACTGGTCTGGGTTTTGTTTTGGTTTTGGTTTGAGACTGGGTATCCAGTCATTTTCTATCCCTTCCCTAATCTTGCTGTAGTTCCATTTAACATGCATCCTGTACCTTAAGTGATCTGTACTTGTAACTACAAAAAATTGTTGATGCAGTGGCACGTAGTAAACAGGGTAGTGTTCAACTGCTCATTACCTTAGAAGAAGCCCCCCAAAACTCAATTTCTTCCAGAAATGTAAAAAGATGAATTATTTTTTCCTGGAAGCACCATCTAGTGGTCAAAGCTCAAAGCATTTATTTAATGAGTATAGGAGACTTACTAACACAGTTTAAAGGCTAATTTCAAGAATTTGAGAGGCTTTAGAAGTAACATTTACATGTTCGTCTAACTTCCTGATGTCAAATAGAAGGGTAAAGTTTTAAGATGAGTTAGAAGTTGAACATCTTTCAAAATTCTTAGCTCTGTGGCACTGTACAACTCCCTAACCCTCAATTTGCTAATGTCAACCAGGGATGCTTCTCTCTCAGGATGATTGTGAGAAAAAGTTTGGCACAGTGTCTTCCCTTTTCAGTTAAGAATGTATAAACTACCTTAGAAGATAAGCTACCCACCATGTTGGCAGAGCATCATTAGCTTAATAACATTTTCTGCTCAAGGGAAGAAGCCACCATGCTGCTTTGGGCAGTAATGTTCAAGCACAACTTGCCTTCTTGTTGCAGGAACTTGAGTTAACTGGGAATCTTGACAATCCAGCTACAGACAACACAGAAGTGGTTGGCTCTAACACAGATTGGGTGGGCAGACAGTGATGCCTCGATTCCCTCAACAGTGGGAACCCAAGGCTGGTTCTCAGCAGGTTAGCTGAGTCAAGAGCTACCCTCTAGCTTTCTTCAGAGACAAAGGCAGTGTCAGGAATATTTTTCATAAGTCTGTTACATCTGCTTTCTTTGGTGTTTGAGAACACTCATTCCCAGCTTCCCTTCCCCCTCCACACTAAGATAATCCTCCACTTATAGGTAAAACATTCAGTTCTCCACAGTAACTAACTTCATCTCAGTCTTTCAGAGAATAGTTTCATCTTCAAGAACTACAGCATATTCTTCCACCTCTTCTGTGGGAGTGTTAGAGAATAACTACTTTATGCCCATCAAGTTTCCTAGCCTTTCCAGAGGCTTCATGGAATGATAGGTCTTTTAACCACCAGGAGGCAACAATTATGATACATAAAGTTTTAAGTTTCCAAATCTTGGCTGATGCCAAGATACCAACTTGGGACAGATCAAGTAAATTTTAGATAAAACGGGAATAGCTAGAATATTCTTAAAGAAGTTAGTTCACTATTTGCCATTTCTAAAGCCAGAGTTCTCAAAGAGCCCATAGAAGGTTGTGAGGAAGGGGGCTGAGTTCTCTAGAATTACAAAGGCACACATTGAAAGGGTATTCAGGAAGGTCAGGTCTCAAGTATTATAACTTAAACTGTGGGTTAAATGAACTTTGAGGCATGAGAGCTAGTAGTCCAACCTCCCACTTGATTCAGTATCTCATGAAAATAATATTGTTTCCAAACTGATTTACCTTTTTTTTTTTTTGAGACAGGGTAGGGTCTTGGTACATTGCCCAGGCTGGTTGCCAATTCCTGGGCTTGAGCAATCCTCCTACCTCAGCCTCCCAAGTAGCAGGGTATGCAGCACCATGCTTTTATTTATTTATTTATTTGAGGGGGAGCATGAAGTACTGGAGATTGAATCCAGGGGCACTGTACCCCTGGGCTACATCCACAGCCCCACTCTATTTAAAAGACAGGGTCTCTTAGTTTGCTGAGGCTGGCCTCAAACTTGCTATTCTCGTCTCTAGCTGGGTTTACACTGTACCTGACTACCATCTATTTTTAAAAAACTTAAGATCAAGTGATCAAAATCCTATTACCCTCTGACTTTGCTCAACTTGAAGCTCCAGGACTACAAATTAAGTATTCTAACTCTGGACTTAATTTTACTCCTGGCTTTCTACATAACAAAACTGTCATCTGTTAAGTGTGGGGGGAGGGAACTAAGTGCCATTTGTTTGTAGATACTGTGAATATACAGTTATGGAATTTTTAAAAATATGCATCCCAAGCCAGTTCCTGCTATCTTCACTAACAATTCCTTCATTATCTTCCCTCATTCCCTGTACTCAGACATGAGCAAATTATTCCCCTTCAAGGTTATAAAATAGGTAGGAAAGTCAACCTTGCTCTGCTACACCTGAACAAAATCAGTGGGTGGGCTAAAAATGTTTTCTAGATGCAGGTCTGGGCCTTCCCTTACACAGTTCCATTAGTATAAGAATTTACTGTTTGGAAGATCCACAGCCCATCAGTGAGAAAATATCACAAAGGGAAAATTCTTATGTCTAAAATCTACATCCTTGTCACATTTGAATCCCTTTTTCTTCATGTTTTATTTTCAGTAAGCATATCATATCTTAATCTTTCTATTGTTTTCCTTATTTCAAATAGCAGTGCCTAAGCACACAGGAAACCATCCCTTCTAAGCAGGAAAAAAAACTTCAGACACAAAGAGTAAGGACAACTTTTTATTGCTTCCAGAGGCTTTTATCATCAGTACATGGTTCTGGCTGCAATACCTTATTCAGACTGTGAAGGGAGCTCAGGATCCAGAAGTTGTTAAGAAAAATATAGGTAGACTGGGGTGGGGGAGGGGAGAATAACTTATCAAGAAAGTCCTAATAGCTTAACATTAAAACTAGAGTACTAAATTCAGTTATTACATATTACAAGACTCAAATCATAGAGCTGCCCCAATATCTAGACAATCTCTCCTACTGATTATAAATGAGTGAAAACAAATCAGTTACAAAAATCTAATTATAGGTTACATACATGTTTCTTTGGTGAGCACCTGGATATATTAACTTTATCACAAATTCTTTTATATAACTGTCAAAAATGCTTTCAACAAATCTGTCTTAATTACATGCCATTTCAAGCTTCACTTTAAACAAAAACGAAACTCTAAAAATTGAAATAAGACAAAAAAAAAAAAAAATCAATGTGGTAACATGAGAACTTTTTCCTACTACCACCTCTGATTCATAGGGGACAATTCCAAAGTACCCTTTTCAGGCTAATTGGAACTGAATCATGGATTGAACATGGCTGCCATACTAAATTAAACTGCTAAAAAAAATTTTTTTTCAGGGGTTACCTATTCAGTGAAGTCAGGAGATAGAGATAAACATGCATAAAATTTGTTAAGCATTCAATGGAGAAGCAAGCAAAAGCAATACAATTTAAATCAGGATGACAGGATGCTAGCTCCGAGTTTTAGAACTTTTTTCCGAACACTAAGTGTGTAATTTTTGACATGGGGCAAACTACATTTTGGCAGAGAAAAGAGTGGAACTGGTATACTACAAAGAAGTTGTTTTTTTTTTTTTTTTTTTTTTTTTTTTTAATATTTTGGATCTTTTGAGTTTATAGGCCTTTAAACAATGAATTTAATTAGTTGCACAAGTGAATGAAATTAAAAAAAAAAAAAAAAAAAAAAAAAAAAAAAAAAAAAAAAACCTTCTTCCTGGCTCACTTCAAATCAGATGGATAAGATATACAGACCTCTACAGACTTTCCTGGTTTTGCATATTCTCATTTCCAGAATAGTCAACCTTAGTTTGCACTGAAAGGTAACTACATGACAGAAACAGGCTGCAAAGGTGGACAAGGGGAAGCATGTCCCTCTTGCCTTGATAAATCAGTGCCACACACAGAACCCACATTTTCTGAAGCACTGTCTTCATTATAGAGCCGTTTAATTCCATCATAGAAATCATCCACTTCCATTTCCTCTACTTTGCGCTTAGCAGAGGTATGCTTGCACCCACTGACAGCTGGGAGATGATAGAAGGCTGATGTACCTCTGACTGGCACTTCTGGCTTGCTGTTGTCCTTGGAGAAATCTGGGTCTGAGACAGAGGAGGGATGTAATCTGAATGCTCCTTTGTCACAGGTCACCAGGGTGTGCTTGAGGGGACGGTAGACATAAACGGAATTTAGAGGCAGGGAAGACTGCAGAGTAGAGAGGTGATGTGCCACAAGCTCCCGACAGTGGATCAAGTGGGAGCTATCCATCTGGACCAAAGAGGGGTAAAAACAACATGGATCATTAATTAAAATAGGCTACTGTAATTTTTGCAGGCCACTTTTCCTCACTGCACCCTCTTGTTTTTTCAGCTTTCTTTTCTTTCCCCACATCTACTTCAAACTCCTATGGCCTACCCACCCCATCTTAAATTGTGTCCATATCTATTTCTAATGTAAATATTTTTGGAACTTGAATTCTATATCTGCAATTATGTAGTGAACATTTACTTGGGATCAAAAAACTATTCTCTTTTGTGTGCTGCTATATAACCAATGTCTTTTTGTCCGTTTGTTTACTTATTTATCACCCCATTGCCCACCCCCACCCCCAGTCTATTCCTCCTGTCTAGCCTTCACCCTACCCTTTTGGCCTTTTCTAATGTTTTTCCATGAAGATCAAAGTAGAAGATAAATACAAAAGTCATTAAGAATTTAAGGAAGAAGCCAGATGCAAGGGGGAAAATAATTGGGTGGGGAATCTTATCTAAGAATTTAAAACAGTTTCAGTACCTTGTTTTAAAACTTTAGACATTTTATTTTTATAGAAAATAGTAAAACTTGAAAATTCTAGGCAATGTCTTTGTTAATCTTTCCACCTGATTTGGGAATTTACTTTCTTATCCTTCAGAATAGTTCAAGTATCAATCCTTTTTGAAGTCACACTTGACTCCAACCCTCTGAATCCCCCAATTTATGGTCATCTGTTTCTATATCAACCTATCATCATACTTACCACATATATTAGAATAAATCTGTTTAATCACTTAGCTTTTCCACTATAGACTAAAAGATCTCAAATTATAAGCACTGTATCACATCCCTAAATTTCTAGTCAAATGTCTGCAGCACATGTAAGGCCTCCAAAATCTTAACTGTAGTAAAAAGTCTTACTTTACCTGTAATTATAGCACTGTCTAAATAATGTACAGCATCGTATATATCTAGCATATTCAAATTTCTCTAGTCATACCCCAATGCCTACCAGAAATAAGCTAACTTCCTTATTTGATATTATAGATAATCTGCCTCAACCTCCTTTTCTAGCCCTATTTCCTAACATACCCCAAATCCATGTTCTACATTCCTGCAAAACAGGCCTGGTCTACTTACAATTTCCCCTCTTTCTTTCTTTATCCTGGCTTATCCTGTTTCTACCTGCTGAAATTGCATTACCCATTGCCTCTAGCCTAACTAAACACCATTACCTTCAGGAAGCTTCTTTTGGACATTTATCTATCAGGGATTACTTTTTCCCCAGTGTTGTGCACTTTGTAGGTATTGTGGACCTTTCTTAATAAGTGTTATTCATTCCTATATAACCTGTAGCATATAACGTTGAGTGTCTGCAATACTTTATAGTGAAAACAAAGGAAAATAACACATTCTACAAGAAGACATTTGGTCACAAAATTAATTTTATCTTTAAATATATTCATTATATGTTACCCAAGAAAGAAGGGTGACAGGCTCATATTAGTCATCATGTAATACAAACGGAAGATTACCTCATCAAACTGTCAGAAATAAAACAAGAAAATGGCATTTTAAGATCTACTGTTCTGTTCACTGATATTTTCTCCCTACTTTGAACTACTTCACCATTGGTAAGATATTAGCTAGTATTAGGAATGTATTTCCTTAGATAAAATTACATAATACTTAAGATAGTCCCCCAACTATCAAGCTTATTACTATAGGCTGGGTCTTATATAGAACCCAGAGATGTAGAATAAGCTGGCCCATGGTGAAAAACTAGAAAAAGCACAGGGGCTTCTGCAATAGTTTAAGCAGCTTATTAAAGAGAAATACTAGAAATAAAAGAAATTGGACAGTTAAAAGAAAATTATGGTGTAGAAATTACTTCTGATATGTTCCCAGTTTAACAAATTTGTTCTTTAGCAACTAGATGACATGTTGCAACCTAGAAAAGCAAAGTTACAAAAATATTCTAAATCTATGATCACTGGGCATAATAAATACTATGGAAGAATAAAAAAAATGATACATGTATTTAAATGAAAGGCTAAGTAACTGTAATCTTTCTGTGTGGGGGGAAAAAAAGAAATATGGAGTTGTTTTACAAGTGAAGACTGGCAGAAAATAATAGCTAGAAAGTCAGTAAAAATTATTCAAATCTGGGCTGGAGACATAGCTCAGTTGGTAGAGTGCTTGCCTTACATGCACAAGGCCCTGGGTTCAATTCCCAGCAAAACACACACACACATATCAAACCAGTACTATCTGTACAAGCTCTATCTTCCACCCAAGTCTCAAGGCAGTCCTCTGTCCAAAATAACACACATTAAACCTCTCGTCTAGTAACAATCTGAACTTGTTCTAAAGAAAAATATCCTTATTGAGATCCAGTGGCAAAAACAAATGTACATAATATTGGAATCACCACAACTCTAGATGCCAGACAAGTCCTCTAATGGATCTGTTAAAAACATTTAAAATGAACATTTTCTAATTACACAGTGCCAAGAGAACCATATTAATTTTTATGACAGTCTCTCCAAATCTGAATATGGTGTATCCTCTGCCTGAAAAACAAAACTAATTTAGTTTACCAAGGAGATAGGTTAAGAAGCCCTAAAACAGATATTCAGATAGGTTACTGATGAGAATCAGGAGCACAACAGTATAACATAAAGTGATAGACCCAAATAGATTTAGGTTTGATGGGCAGAAAAAAGCACTGAAAATACATGCTGGAATAGTATGACCTTAGGCACCTTTAGGAATAACCAGAAGACCCTGGTGGGGAGGGTATGGCTTTTTCAAGTCTAGTTTTAAACTAGAACATTGATGAACTGCTTCACTAGAAATTAGAGAGATCACCACACTATCTAGGTAGAGTTAAGACCCTGAGATTACATAAGAGTGGGCCACATCAGTCACAAAGAGAACGTGAGAGCACAGCCAAGTAAACAGAGCAAGGGTAGAGGGGGTAAAAGAAAAAGGTTGAGCCATCCCAGAGTGGAGACCAAGAGGTAGTACAAAATTTCGGCTTGGGAGGGGGAAAGGCCAGGAGGGACAAAAGTTTTGCCTTTCAAACCAGAGAACACTCACCATACCTTGTCCCAGATGCAGAGTGCAGAGCTAGTGATTGTGGCCTCTTCGCCAGCACAAAAATGTCTACAGATAGACCCTCCCCCACAAACCAAGATGCAGGGAATCATGTCAGAAGTAATACTGGCATTTGGCAAGGGGCTACCATGTGCAAGATCCCAAGTTTGATCCCCAGCACTGCCAAAATAATATTAATATGATCTCATCAGTTTGATGCAAAAATTTGCTGTATCAGACCAGGCCTTATCACAGGTGAATTATAAAGATACTACACCTGGTGTTCCAATCTGAACAAAGATAAACTTAGCCAAGATAGAACTGAGTCCAGAAGAACCAGAAGCCATCTGTGTTGGGGCCACAAGGGCTAGTCATCAACCCAAGTTTTGTTTTGGAGGAGGAAAAAAACTACTAGACAAAATTCCAAAGTCTCTACCAAGTTTTGTGAGCTTACTTGTTTTGGTTTATTATCTTCCCCACTGGAACTTGAATACTATATGTAGCAGAAACCTTTATTTCTTTTAAAACCATTGTTTTCCCAATGTGTAGATCATAGATTTCTCAATAAATGTTTGTGGAATGTAATTGTTAATATATGTATATGAGAAAGAATGGAACAGTAGTGTTCAGAACTATGTCCAAGCAGCTTATAGAAAGGAAAACATCCTTATCAGTAAGGACTCTGTCCCCAACAGGTCTCTGCCCTGAATGCTTATTACAAAGGCCACTTTTCTACTCTGTTCTGGGATTGTATATATAAATTTTGTTGTAAGGAGGAAGACAAAGAAAAGGTTCCACTTCTACAAGAAACTCTGAAAACCACTGGACTAAATTCTTTAAGAGTTGTGCGGTATCAAAAAAACACTGGTTCTTAGTCTTCTGCACTAGTAAGTTCTATGTGACTCTAACAAAGTCCAAAGTTTCCTAAACTACAGCTATAAAATAAAGGAGTTGATCTAAGAAAATCCTATCAAACATCAAGTTTGAAAAGAAATTTCAGTAAACACTTTCTTCTTTTAGGCCCCCCCCCCCCCAAAAATATACAAGGGAATCAGGAGATTCCCCAGGGTTCTTCAACAAAGAACAAAGAACAAACTCACAAAGCTACAGAATTCATACTGCTATTTACAACATTCTTATTTAGGCTTCAAAATCTCTTCTTTCTTTATGACAATAACATTTTATATAGCAAGTTTTTTTTTTTTTTTCCCCTGTACTACCTTAGGAACAGACATAGGTCACTTTTTTCAATAAAATAAATAAAGTAATATAGGAGGTTTTCTATTAATGCCTGTTCCCCAACTTGAAAGTCTAATGTGGATGATTAATATTCAACTTTACTTTCTAACACCTGATGCAGGCAAAGTCAATTTTCTGGTTCATGCTATTCACTTGTATGGTAGTTTATAACAGTTTCTAAAACTCCTCACTAAATAGCAACTACCTCTTAGGATTTATTTTCATTACCCATTTAATTTAATGGAAAGAAACACTCAAGTTATTTCAATCTAAGATATACTATTTATTAAACAATGTGTCTCCTTTATAAAGGAAAACAGTCCGTTATCTACATAGGTAGACTCAGTTCTTCTCTGCTCACAAACTACAGTCCAAAATTCTCAGAAGCTAAGGTATTAGCACTGAGATACTTCTTAAGTGTCTGCTAACTTCAGAGTGCTCATCATTAAAGATCATCAATAATATCCCACCGAAGAGCAAATTCCAGTATTATTCTTTTTTTTTTTTATGTTTTTAAGCTCAGAATTTGTCTTCTAAATAAAACCAATATAACAAGTCAGAATATGTATTGCTAAATGAGAATAAATAGAGCCATAAAAGGGAAAGGAGGTTCCTGAGTCTTTTATTGTAAGGGCACAGCTAGCAAGAGTATGGTTTGCAACAGATCTAAACTTGATAAATTCTACTTAGTGATATAATGGAACCGATAAGGATTCCCTCCAAGTAACTGATAACAGATAGCACTATTACTAACTTGCCATTTGAATGAGAACTTTCTCCACTAAATCTTTACATTTTGCTCAGATGGTTGCTGATTTATCAACCTACAAACAAACTAAACAATTGAAGTACTACATGAAAACTACAGATATAACCAGAAGTTCCTTTATGTAAAACTAAAGAAGAATATATTGAAAATTTTAGTTTTCAAAATTCTTAAAGATATTAAGTAACCTAGAAAGGTTGAAAAGAATGAAAAAACAATTCCAAATTTTATAAAAGAAAAAGACATCTACCCCACAAGTTTAAAGTGTATAACTCTTTATTCTTTTCTACTCTTAAGAATGGTTTACCTTTACAGATTAGAAATGTCCTTTTTATAATTTTTTAATCCTATGTGTTCCAATAAAATAAAAACAAAATGAACTCTATTTAATTAGACTGACACCTACCTGTGCTTTCTGAAGCAGTTCAATTGTAAGAGGAAGCCAATCAGGAATGAGTTTCTCCATTTCCAAACTAACCATGGCCAGAGCAAGCATGGATCCTTTGAATTGCAGAAGTTGGTTACAGGCCATACAGTGAAGAAGTTGCTTGGTAAGGACGGCCAAATGTTGAGATGGGCTCAATTTGGGCAAACTGAAAAGTATCTGAGGCCTAGTTGATACAGCAATGGCATGGAACTGGAAAAAAAAAAAAAAAAATCAAAAGGACATTTATTTTACTTTTACTTAAATGTGTAGGAAATTACTTAATAAAAATTAATGTAACCTCCTCAGGTATTATTCAATTTCTATATTTGCAACTTTGGCTTCAGAGATTTGACATATATCATACTTTCTAACTTTTTCTTAGCTAATTTCAAAAGTTTTTCCTAAAAATCAGTACCAAAAAAATGAGTGGGTAATCCCTCTCTTTCAAATTACTAAAAAACTTTGGGTATAATTTATATATTACATATACATTCAAATACGAAAACTGAAAAACTTTAGGTATAATTACAATGTGAAGAAAATCCAATGGTGTGGCTGTGTGAAGATCCCAATTCAACTTATCCAGAATAATTCTCTCCATTCTCAAAATTTCAGATGAGGAACACCCACAGAAACTGTCTCTTGCCAAAACCTTCAGTATTGGAATTTTCTATCCAAAGAAAAGGGGAAGAGAACAGGAAGAAGACAGAAATAAATTCATTCAAAATTTTTGTTTTGGCAAACAAAAGGCAAGTTAATAAATGAGAAAAAAGAGAAACAACTAATCTTACCTCATCCTCTTCAACAGTCTTGGCAGCTAGGAAAAAACAGCTGATTGCAATACAACTCAAGTATTTTGGGTGGGCCTAAAAATTTTGAAAAGGGGAGAAAAAAAGCACCTTTAGTAGTTTTTTAAAGAGTTTTTAAACTATGCTGAGACAAGTACACACAATTCTATGGAATTCAATTAATTCAATTCCCACCAATTCCTTTCTAGCTCAAAGCTAACTTCACATCACAACTTTAGCCATGTGCTATGGAAATAAAATTACTCCACTACTGAAAAGTTTAACCAAAGTCATCTAGCTAAAGTCAATTTCTATCCAGCAAAGAGCTTGATTTTAGAAGTATTTAATAATGTTCCCCAAATTTAAAAGTATATTTATGTGTATGCATACATATTTTTAAAGTTAGATTGGTAAAAAGAATAAAACTAAGATTCTTAAAGTATTCATAAGATAATATACAAGGTATTATGGAAATTAGAGAAAGAATAAAATAAAAAGACCACTAGTAACTACTACATTTCAAATGCTTTAAAATCTATGATGCTAGATGAGTAGAATTTTTTCTAATTCAGTGTGTACACACGTACACACCTATTTCCTGATAAGAAAGGTCCTAAAAAGTCATACAAGATTAGTGGTGAAAAAATATCTTTCTTGGGTTTGACACAAATTCACCTGTTTTCCTATGTATAATAAAGTAGGCTCATTTTCAGTGTGTCTGCCAATGCAGAACCAAAATGCTATTTTCACAAATTCAAACAATTTAGCCACATTAAATTCAAAGACATACAAGTTAAATAATATACAAACAGTATAACCTGTTTCAACACTTATTTTATACTGATATGAACATGCCAATGATTATATTATGCCTCGGCATAAGTGGTGCACAGTCTATAGATTTTCAATCTTTTGTTCACAAGAGAAATAAAATATGGTTCAATACTATCAACATTTTTGAATAATTATTAATCAGAGATTTATAGTTAAAAAGTCATGTCCAAAAATAATATCATGTCTATTAGGTTTTCATTTTATAGTTGAGAAACTACTCTCAGAGGTAAAGGAACATGACACTGGTAATCTAGGAAGTGAATTTAATTTTGTTGCTAGGGACAGTTTTCTACGGTTTCTTATTTCTCCATGTATGTAATACATAAAACCCTCATCTCTGAGATAAGCTGAATTCTTTACAAAGAAAAGAACCTAACAGTTAACAACTATAGCAAGCACTACTTCTTCTAAATCAAAGGTACCAATGAAAAATTTAATAATAAAAAGAATCCCCAATGGGCGTGGTGGCACATGCCTGTAATCCCAGCGGATTGGGAGGCTGAGACAGGAGAATCATGAGTTCAAAGCCAGCCTCAGCAACTGTGAGGCACTAAGCAAACTCAGTGAGACCCTGTCTCTAAATGAAATACAAAATAGGGCTGGGCGTGGGGCTCAGTGGTCAAGTGCCCCTGAGTTTAATCCCTGGTACCAAAAAAAAAAAAAAATAATAATAATAATCCCAATAATGTTTTCTAAAAAAGCATTAGTTCTCAGTCTGATTATATATATTACAATCAGCTATACAGTTTATTTTGAGCCCAGGGCCTCAAGCATTTTAGACAAATACACCACTATTGAGCCCCATCCCCAATCCAGACTTTTTTGTTGTTTGTTTTCTTTTTAGATATACTGACAGTAGTTTTTTTTTTTTTTTTTAATTATCTGCAGTGCTGGGGATTGAACCCAGGGCTTCATATGTGCTAATAGGCAAGCACTCTACCACTGAGCTAAATCCCTAGCCACTCCTTATTTTTAAGAGTTTCACAGTGATTTCTTCTGTTAGGATTGAGGCTCCCTTCACTACTGCAGCCCTTTTATTGTTTTTGTCTTAAGTGTCTTTAATTTAAGCTACATTTTAGACTATTTCAATATAGATCAACCATACATAACCACCTATACCATAAGGTTATTTGATGTTAATAAACATGATAAAACCTAATAAATAACAAATATGAAAAAATAGATTATATTTGGCAAAATTATTTCTAGAATTTCCAAAAATGTTTTGAAAATCTTTAGTAAACACAGGAAGAATTTTTATGATAGAAGTCACAAGTTCATTAACAATTCTGAAAAATATGCAACCCAAGAAAGAATGCTAACCTTGAAAACTCAACTTTCTATGGAAATACCTGTAAAAGAAAGGTTAGCTATAGTAAAGGGAAAGGGAAGAGTGTAGAGACTGAAGACTGAGATAAAAAGTACCATTCCAGCCTGTAATCCCAGAAATTTGGGACACTGAGACAGGAGAACCGTTGAGTTCAAACCCAGCCTCAGCAATAGCAAGGTGCTAAGCAACTCAGGGAGACCCTGTCTAAATAAAATACAAAATAGTGCTGGGGATGTGGCTCAATCCCTGGTACCAAAAACCAAAACAAAAAAGTATATTTTACATACACCAAAGTTGTTTTATGACCTCTTTACATCCCTAAGTATGTTCCTGGAAAGTATTTACACATTGTCCAGAAAAATCATGCACTATGCATATTCAATAAATAAGAATGACAGAGAAAAATGTGTAAAAAACTTATTATAATTTTTAAGTCTGATTAAACCATCCACCTCTAGTACACCAACATGTTAGAAGATGGCTAGACACTCTGCCAATGCTATATGGTTTGTACTAAATAAAGAGATCAAAATTTCACAGGCTAGCCAGGTGTACACCTGTAATGCCAGCAATTTGGGAGGTTGAGACAGGAGGATCACAAATTCAAAGCCAGACTCAGCAATTTAGCGAGGCCTTAAGCAACTTGGTGAGACTCTGTCTCAAAATAAAAAAATGAAAAGGGCTGGGTATATACCTCAGTGGCGAAGACCTTTGGGATCAATCCCCAATAACCAAAAAAAAAAAAAAAAAAAAAAAAAAATTTCATAGGGTAAATATGAGTTATGAGTACTTGTACCAAAAAGAAAGTTATAGAAGTTATAGAATACAATTACACACACAAAAAAATTTAAACAATAGAAGGTATTATGTCTTGACATGGGTACATATCACCTTATCCAAGAAAGTTCTTCACTTATACTTTATACCATGTATACCAACAGCCTGTGGTTTAATATCTAAACTCTCAAGAAAAGGTTATGTGTAAATATATCTTAAAATATTTACCTTTACAGTAGCTAAAAATCTGTCCAAAAGACTGCTAGCAAGAGCAAATGTTTCTGGGTAGAGGTTGAATTGGTACTTGAGTTTAGCCAGCCATTGAATTACTTCATCTCTCTGGGATGGGGAAACATTCTATAAGGGAATAATTAAAAAATAAATTAAATTAAAAGACAACAAAATTTTAGCTACCATCAAGAATGTAATTTAGAATTATTCTCAAAAACTTATGTTTTTATTATAGAAAATACATTTATATGTTAAAAACATCTTTTAAGATTATTCAAAATCAAACCTGAGATAGGCAAAGATAAAACTTTGTGTACCGGTTATTGCATTTAATTCAATACCAATATACTTTTGCTCTTTATTAAAATCTTCACTACATCATCTCAATAAGGTATCTACTTTAATTGAGATGCTCAGGGAATATATCATTTTAAAAATTAAATAAATTAATATCAACTGATAGTGATTTTGTAATTAAATTTTCCCAGTTCTTGAAGAATAAGAAGAGAATGAATTTCTGAGGCAGTAAATAACTATTAACTTATATTACTAAACATAAATGGACTCTGATAACAGAATGATAGCACATTATAAAATAAAATAAATCAATAGTAATAAATGAAAAATACCAAGGACAACAAATGAATTCCAGTTAAAGATGATGGAAAAACACTGAAAAAGAAATTGACCTGAACTAAATTATTACTGGGAAAGACTGCCATAAACACAAACATTTTGCTTTTGTTTTAATATCCCTACATGTTGTTTTTAACTCCTGAGGCTTAATTTTTCAAGGGTAACACATTTTAAAGCAACAGTGACTTAGATATTTACTCTTTTGAGTTTCAGTCACTATTAACAACTAATAATAATTGAAAGCTAAATGAAACATCCTTATGAATACTACTTCTGCAAAGTTAAACACAACAGAGTATGTGGAAAAGGGTATTTTCAGTAAGGGACAGTTCCAGATATGTAGAGATAATACAAGCATTGCAGTCTTTATCTCGTTTTCATTTTATCAAAATCTTTTTAAAAATATATTATTTATCTCATTCCTTGATCCCTGAGTGTCAACTTTATGAAATTAATTCCTTTATCATACAAAGATGCATTAATAGCCATGAAAGCATTAAACGCTACATATCTTAACAACGTATCTCCTCAAAAAGGAATTTTAACTGTGATTTGTTTTTTCTTGGCTTTCTCTAGTGTTATGGGGGAACATATGGCTTGCTGCTCATTATAATTTCTGCCAATGCATCTGCCAATTTCTGTTCTAATTTTATTCCAACTCCTCCTCCCTGACTTCCTGTAACTTCACTTTTCAGCTTTGGCATGACAAAGTAAAATGTTCTTTGTGTCAGCCAACCAACTAATCACACAATTTTTACATCTAATTCTAAACTCAATTATAACTAAAATTTTCATCTAATTCTAAACTCAATTATAACTAATAATTATAACTAATGTTTAAAGGAAGAAAAAAACATTTAACTACCACATATACACTTACTGTTCACTTACCTTTGGAATGACCCTGCAATAATGCATAAGAAATACTAAAAAGAAGATAAAGATGGTTTATGTTACTAAGATAGTGAATGAAAAAAAAAAAAAAATCATTGTTTTCACCTGAAAGATTTAAGTTGTATGGTGAGGTAGGCCATAAAAAAATGTCAATAAAATATGAAAAGAGGTATGCACAGAGTACCAGGGAAGGGGACCTGGCCCAGTGTAAGAGTAAAACAAGAGCTTCTTGAGATAACACATAATTTGTAACTTAAAAGTGAGGGGAGAGGGTGATCACTGGAGCTGCAAGGAAAGAAGTCATGGTGTGGAAGCCTGTGAACTTTACTCTGAAGGATAGAAATGATTGATGTCAACCTCAAGGCAATAAATTTTAGTTAAACTCCTCAGACTTGCAAATAACATCAAGGATGACAGAACAGATTCCTACAAATCATTTTCCTTAAGAACCAGTCATATCATTCTATGAATCAAGAAGGGAAACAGGAACTTAAGGCAGTTCATGAGACTAAAGTTATGGGCTTGGTGGGTTCTTGCGGCATCAGAGTAGCAGGGGAATTTATGCCCTGTGGACTACTGTCCAATATGAAAGAAGAAAATGGAATAAGGCCATTACTAATGTTATGAGATGGGCTATCCCTCTCACAAAAAAAAAAAAAAAAAAAGAGTCTGAAAAAGGCAGCAAAACACCACTGTCTAGAGCTATGGTTTCTCTAGGTAAGAGAAAGATACAGTCTTGCAGCTAGGATCCGGGTCAAGTATCTGTTAGCATGGTCCTTAGTTCTACAATAAACCATATTTCTATAGAGCCCCAAGATGCTTTTCTAAGATCTAGTTCTGCTCCTAAAGGTTGCTGGGAAGTAAAAGCAGTCACAAAACTTTCCAAAGGAAAGTATTTAAAAGAAGAAAAAGCAATATTAAGTGAGCCAGCCAAACAAATCAATAATGAGAAAATAAATTCACAAAAGCAGCTGGGGAGGCTTTTATTATGTTTAAAGGAAGAAAAAACATTTCTGAATAACAGATTAAGTAATATCATTTGGTATTTGACATTAAACAACAAAAAATATCACAAAAGGTGACATAATAGAACAGTTATATGAAGATTACCATACCAAAGTTAACTAAGTGATTTAACATATGAAGCACACATTCAGAATGAATACTAATTTTCTCCTTTTCTACCTTTAAGCTACCTGATTCTTTGATGACAGAAAAGAAATTTATGAAATATCATGTATGAATTAATCTTTTAAACAGGACAATAATAAAAGAGATCACAAGTAGGACCAAGAAAGCATGTCATCACTAGCCAAAACCAGTAGCAGCAACAACAAAAACAAACCCACAAATAGTTTAAGATGACCCACTCTTATTGAAGTAATAGTATCAAATCAATTCAAATGTACTAAAACCAGTAATATTATCAGAATAGCTTTACAAAAAAATAAGTTCAATGCATTAAGTAATTCTATTCCCATTCATCTAAATGAAGAAAGGATGAAAGAAAGAGGGAAAATGAGCAAGCTCTGGACAAGTATTTATTGATTTTATCAATGGAACTTTTATTTTTTCTTCTTTCCACACGGATTGCTCAAACAAGGTTAAGAGGATTCAGTAAGGTGAGTGAATAACCAATCTCAAGGAGAATTTATATTGTTATCAACATGGTAAATCACAGACTGCTGTATTTCGTAAATCTATATCTGAAGAACAGTAAATTCCACAAAAAGTAGAAAGCAGCAAATTAAGTAAAAAAATTTCTAAAGAAAATTTGTACATAATTCTGCATGCTGCCTAGTCTTTTCATTAAATACATATCCTGCTCAGCTTTAAACTCTAAAAGGTTGGCCATTATCTCTAAGATTAAGTACTGTCCCTGAGATGTGGCATACAAATCCCTCCATCACCTACCTTTCTACTCTCATATACTTTCCATCATTTTCTGCCTTAAACTTCATACTCTAATAGAACTTTTGATTCTCCCTTGCTCCTGTGATACTTTGCTAATAACATTGTTCCTTCTAGTTGGAACACACACCTGTCTTCACTTCACCTGCTTGTATATCTTTCCAAGCTATTTCAGTGGTCATTCTCCACTACTTTTCCTGATAACTCAAGAGCTAAGGACCTTCCTGTGTTTTCACAGCATCTCATCACACCTATTATGTTCAATTTTTTTTTTTAATTATAGTTTTGTTCAAACTTTCTTAAAAGATTATATTTCTGCTTTTGGTTATGAATAAATAAGTAGCAGCAAACCTACACTCCAACTGAGAATAACTAGAAAAGCTGCTAAAACAACCTATTTTTAAAGGTACAGAACTACTGGAATAACTAAGCCACAAGGAGCCAAGATTCTGGAGAGGGTAGTAACAAGAGATGAGTCGACATTCTGTAGTTTTTTCTTCAGGATGTTTTCCTTTCCCAAGGAGGGCAAAAGGCTAAAAATAAACTAACAGCTTTCAGAGTTTACACAGCTAGAGTCAAAATTTGGAGATTTGATGAGCCAAGAACCTAGTAGGGAGTGGTCAGATATCTGAATGCCACTCTCAGCTGATTTTCCCCCCTTAAAACAGTTTTCTGAATGAAATTCTGAAGGCAGATACAGGGTTCTTAAATGCTAAGCAAAAAACTCTGAAAAGCAAGAATGAGTTTAGGGAATAGTTTAGCACCCTTTGGGAGTAAGAGGACCCTGGAACAAACCAAACTCTCAGCTGGAACCTACAGGTTCACTCTAGGAATTGGGGCAAACCAGAGATAGATGAAGCCATATCTGACTGCAACCCAGCCTCCCATCAGCTCAGTCCTTCCTTGGAGTAAAGTGATAAGGTATTGTCATCTAAAGTCTCAGCAATTTATATAATACAATGTTCAACATTAAATAATAATTATTAGGCATGACAAAAAAAGAGCCAAATTTAAAAAACAGGCAAAGAGATCAGAAAACTATTTAATATAAGAACTTAGAGTAAAAGGAGAACAGATGAATTTACTCAAAGAGAGCAAGTAATTAAAACAAGAATAAAAAAATTTAAGAAAATAAGTGTACAATAAGGAAAACAAACAGAACTAAAAAAGTCTGATTGGCAGACCTTTAGCAAGACTGAACAAGAAAGAAAAGCATAAATTGTTAAGTCAAAAACTTTAAAAGTAGCACCATTACAGGGTCTTCAGGTGTTAAGATATTATGGATAAATTCACATGAATTTGAAAAATGTAGATAAAATGAATAAATTTCCTGTAAAACATAATTTACTTAAATTTAAAGAATAAATGAACAGATCTGGATGTCAGGCCTAGAATCTCTATTTTTAAGAACACTTTTGGGTAATTCTGATACTTAGTAGCCCAGTGATCCAAGAGCTTGTGTTTTAAAAGCCAGGTGTGGTAGTGCACACCTGGAATCCCAGAAATTCGGGAGGCTGAGACAAGACAGTCCGAATTTGAGGCCAGCCTCAGCAACTTAGCAAGACCCTAAGCAACTCAGTGAGATCCTGTCTCAAAATAAAAAATAAAAAAACAGTTGGGGATGTGGTTCAATCCCCAGTACAAAAATAAATAATTTTTTAAAAGGGCTGGGGAATATAATTCAGTGCTTGACTACCACATGTAATTCACAGTCAATCACTAGGAAATTATTATACTATATTCCATCATAAGTACAGAATGCTGTAAAAGCACATAGAGAAAGTGAGTGATAGGTATTATATATTCTTGCCTGACTACACTGTCCTAAACTGGGGAGTAAGTGATACAAATTAAAAGAGAACTGTGAGAGAATAACCTCAAAGTAGAGTTTAGGAAAAGGAAAAAAGGAGAAGAAAACTAGAGTAAATAAGCATAAAAGGAAGCTTTGAAATATTGAGTTTTTCCATTTTTATTACCAGCACTTAAAAAAAAAAAAAAAGTTGAACCAACAGTAAAAACGGAAGAAGAAAAGCCAAAGCCAATCGCTGAGAGAAGCAGAATTATGACTAAAATAGTGTCCCTGGGGGGTTACTCTGGCAAGTAGGTCAAGCTCCCTTAAATCTTTACATCCCGAGCCCCATCTTCTTCCCTATCCCGACCAGACCAAGTTCACCCAAATTTTACTAGTAACTTCTACTTGGCATTACTTAAGGCAGTTCCTTAAGAAGTGGGTTCCTCTTAGAAGTTTTAATACTATATAGTTCTAATGTTACCTTGCTAAAATTTGTTAAATCACCTATAGAAATAGACCAGATTAAGTGTAATACAGCAATAATAGCCTTCAAAGACTACGTTGTTAAAGTTTATTATTACTAAACTCAGGAGTGGTAGCCCATGCTTACATCCCAATTCCAGCTACTTAGGAGACTGAGACAGGAAGACTGCAAACTCAAGGCCAGCGTAGGAAATTTACCAAGACCGTGTTTCAAATAAAAAATAAAAAGGGGTGTAGCTCAGAAGTTCAATATAAAAAAAAAAAAAAAAAAAGTTTATCATTTTTATTATTGTTGGTTACATGCTGACTCTAGGATATAGCAGGAGAAGGAAGGTAAAGTTCTAAAAGCAACTGTTAAAAGGCTTTGAGGCTCACTAGCATGTCATAAGATAAAGGCAGGAATTTTTTTCCATTGTTATATACCCAATTTATAGAATAGTATCCAGAATATAACAAACATTCAGTAAACATTTAAAGAAATCTAAAACTCACACATACAGACAAAAATTTAAAAGAAAGTAAAATGGAAAGAGACTGCAGTTCAGGTAAAGGTTTGAAATGTAACTTATTAACTAAAGTCTTAAGCAAATTAAACAGTATTGCTTATTTCAGAGGATTAATCAATATATGTTAAATCACAGCATATGTAAGCCAGCTTCAGTGGTGCACACCTGTAATCCCAGGGATTTGGGAGACTGAGGCAGGAGGATCGTGAGTTCAAAGCCAGCCTCAGCAACTTAGCGAGGCACTTAGCAACTCAGTGAGACCCATCTCTAAATAAAATATAAAAGAGGGCTGGGGATGTTGCTCAGTGGTTAACCACCCCTGGGTTCAATCTTCAGTACCAAGAAAAAAAAAAAAAAAAATGATACCATATATAAATATTCCTACCATAGAAGATACTCATTCAAGTCAACTAATCTTCAATTGCAAAATGCTACATAATAGTAAATGCAGAACATATTTTTTGGCTTGTAGAAAACAATAGAGAAAAAGTTTACAATTTCAATAACCTGTGAGTGAACGATAACACAAGAAGGTCTTAGATATTTGTCATTTATTCACCCATGCATATTACAAATATCTTGGCCACTATTCTATATCCCAAGTACCATGCTAGATACTAGAAATAAAAAGATGTGTAACACATCTTATATAATCAACTTTTGCAATGAATAAACTTCACAGTTATTTGTTTTAAAAAATAACTGATATAATAATTTTGATAGAAGTACAAAAAATCTCTAAAAGACATACAGCCAATAGTAATTATGAATTTAGCTGGCTATCTCCCAAGAGGCTTCCAATATTGGGTTACCCGAGTAGCTCACTTGAACTGCTTATAAATACTGATAGATTTTTTGGTTCACTAAAGACATAATGTTATGAATTTTGTTCTACCTGTAAGGCTAACTGCATGTCTAGAAGTAAAGTTATCTTATTGTTAGTTAAACCATGAGGCAAATGAATAACTATCTTCTTATAGCTGTAACTCAGAAAACAACAAAAACGGTTTAACTCTTGTTTCAGAAAGAATCAAGGAGATGTGAGCATGTTCTTGATGTACATACTTATCCAATGTAGTGTCAAGAAATTATTATATATATGCAGTATTACACTGACCTCTAATAAAACTCATCTATCTAAACAGAAATCATTACCTGATTTGTAGGTATTTTCGGCACATTCACCTTCCACATCTGGGCTTCCCTAGAGATTGCCTTTTCCAATAGGAAAGACAATCTCTGGTTTTCCAAAGATCCTGGAAACTTCATGATATCCTTTGGATCTGCCTGCCACCCAGCTTGATGTAGCTACCTATAAAATCAAATATAAATAATGTTTATTATATAATTACAGAATAAGTGTAAAACGTATATATGTTGGTACTTATTAAGTAATTCATAAAACAAAGTACAAATGTTATAAGCCCATATAGATTTTACAGCTCTTTTAAATATTAAAATGTTACACTAATAATCAGTTATCTGAAATGTTCTCAATTTCAATCTGAAAGTCAGTTATAAAGAGCAAAAACATGGCCATGTAATTAATAGAGCCTTTGGACTTTGATCAAAATGTTATTGTTGCATAAAACTGGCAAAAAAAAAAAAAAAAAAAAAAAAAAAAAAAAAGTCACTGGCTTTTTATACTAGACATTCTTAGAAATGGCTGTCCCAAACATTCCTCTTAAAAAACTATAAGGGTCATTAATGTTTTTCATTTTAAGATTATTATATCAATTACATTAATTCATACCCACTCCCACTTCTCTAGTATGAAGTCATCTTAAATTGTGCTTTTGGGCTGGAGGGATAATGGTAGAGTACGTGTTTAGCATTCAGTAGGTTTGGAGTTCAATCCCCAGCACCACCCCTACCCTCCCCGCCCCCAAAAAATTGTGCTTCCAATTCAGTGCCCACTAGCTACCTATGTAACTATTTACATTTGAACTGAACAGGTAAAAAACACACTAGCTCCCACTTCAATAGCCAAACATGACTAGTACTAGGTACTGGACAGTTCAGAAAATGAACATTTCTATCAATACAGAAAGTTCTGATAACATTGTTCTAGAAAGCTAAACAGTACAATGATTGATGTTCTAATAGTTTAGATCAGAGCAGGGCAACTGAGCGCCCAAAAGCGATGATCTAGATTTTTTTTTTTTTTTAAGGGAACTACAGATAAGAGTTTAGTGACATAAAATTGGATTGAGAAGTTGAAGAATGTGAAAAAAAATCAGCTAAATTTCTTGAAAAGTAATCATCTAAAAAGGTAATGAATTTGGGGAAAAATTATATAAGTATAATTAATGCCATAATATTTACATAGCAGTAATAATGAAAATATTGTATACAAATTTTAACAAACATGATAAAATGTTTTGTAGTACAGTATATGTAATAAGTGTGGATTCTGGGAGATGGTAGAATGAGAACCTTATACATTTCATAGTAGGAAATCTATAAACTGTATCTGAAACTGGATGCCATCTATGATGGCATATACCTGTAATCCCAGCAACTCAGGAGGCTGAGGCAGGAAGACCAAAAGTTCAAGGCCAGCCTCAGAAATTTAGCAAAGCTCTAAACAACTGAGACCCTGTCACAAACAAAAAGGGTTGGGGATAAGCTGGACCTGGTGGTGCATGCCTGTAATCCCAGCACTTGGAAGGCTGAGGCAGGAGGATGGTGAGTTCAAAGCCAGCCTCAGCAATGGTGAGGCACTTAGCAACTCAGTGAGACCCTGTCTCTAATAAAATACAAAAAAGGGCTGGGGATGTGGCCCAGTGGTCTAGTGCCCCTGAGTTCAATCCCTGGTACCAAAAAACAAACAAAAAAAAAAAAAAAAAAAAAGAGGGAGGGGGGTCTGGGTTTGATATAGCTCAGTGGTAAAGTGCCCTTGGGTTCAATTCCCAGTGCCAAAACCAAACAAAAACAAACCCAAAACAACATCTAAAACTGACATATCAAAAAACAGCAGTAGGGCAAGTGATCAGAAAATGTGATCTTATATAACAGGAGAAACAGGTAAGGGTTGAAAGAGCTAACTCTCCAGAGAATGAGGAAAGGGCGAGAAGACTTGCCGCAGGGATATGCTGTTTTTCATTATAAAAGTCTTGTAATTATTCAATTTTTAAAACTATGTACCTGTATTATGATTCATGTTTTAGGAATTCATGTTTTAGGAATCTTTAACAAGTTCCAAATTTTTTATAAAATTAAAAAGTTCAAACAAAAAGCAAACCTCTTATTTCCACATTCTACATACCCAACTCTAGCTACTGTCTGTCATCTTTTGTATTAACTTATTTCACATACTCCATTTCCTTGCCACTCAATTTATTACAGACTACCTTCATTTAACCGGATTTTTTCCTTTTTGCTTCTTTAAACTCGAGTTTGGGGAAATTTTCTATAATGATGATGAAGTATTTTCATACTACGAAAAAAAGGAAAATAACTTAAGGAAAAGAAATTATACCTATCCTAAAAGGCCCAATTCAAAGGTAATTTCTTTCAAGAATTCTATTCTTGTTTCTCTAATCAGATGTGATTTCTTTCTCCTTTGAAAGCAGCTTTCCACTATCTCCCAATAAAATTATAAGTTCTTTTGAAGCCACATCTACCAATTATCATCTTTTATACTGTGATATAAATATTATACCCACAGCAGAGTACTTTTGAAGAAAGAGGGACTTGACAAATGATTCTAGTTTCAGCCACTGGAAGCAAAAACAAAAGCATACAACAAAACCAAAACAAACATACCCAAACCTAATTTCTCTATCATAAGTCAATCCTTCAGATGTTTAAAGGCTGCTATCATGCTCCCTGGCTCATCTTTTTAATAGCTGAAAAACTGTTCAATGATTCCTCACATGACATTTGGCTCTTCTAAATTAGCACCACTTTTACACTACCAATTCAGATAAAAATTTATGATCAACTAAAACTTTTAAGACTTTCTCAGGTATACTGTAGGCCAATTCCACGTCTCCCTGCCCCATCTCTGTATGGGTTTTTGGTAATTTTGGGGGTGGGTGGAAGGGAATAGATGCTTGTTCAGAACTTTAAAAGGATTTTTTAGTTTTGAGTCATCTTGTTAGATTCAATCCATTGTTGCATTTTGCCAACATGTTTAAGATTCTAATTTTATTGCCTTGGTGCTTTTCTCATCTTTCACAATTTGATGAGCAGACTCACTACAAATTCATCTAAAGCAGATAGAAATATTAGCTTTGGAAATGTAGTATAAGCCAGATAACCATCTGTCAAGATATATTTAAAAGAAACACTAATATCAGATAGAGATAGGACTTCATAGGCTGTAAGATCTCTTCCAAACCAAATTTTAGTCCATAGTTTATAAATTCTTGTCAAACCTCAAATTCAAGTAATTTTTTCATGCCATTAGCTATACCCAACAGGATGGCTCACGCTCACCAGGATCCATCTACCTTCTCAATATACCCCAACAACTAGCTGCCACTAAGGACTTTTCCCTTAAAATGCTTGATTTGAAGATTATTTTTAAGGAGGTACAGATGAGGACAGAGAGGGACAGAACCATGTACGGAAGAATAAAATTGGGCTCAAGGAATTCCTAGGCTCCAATCGCCTACAATTAAGGCCCTTAGTAAGACTTTTAAATAGGTAGACGCTCTAACAACTTTTTAAAAACAACGGAATCTGATCAAAGAAAAAAAGTCACCATCAGAAAACACTTTTGAGATGAGTGAAAATGAAGACATAACATACCAAAACTTACAGGATGCAATAATGAAAGCAGCAGTGCTTAGAGGGAAATATCAGAAAATGTCTTACTTAAAAAATTGATCTCAAATCAATATAGACTAACCTCCCACCTTAAGATAATGGAAAAATAAAACTATAGCTAAAGCAATCCAGAAGAAATTACATTAGTAGAAATTAATGAAGTAGAGAATATTAAATATAGAGAAAAATCAATGAAATCAAAAGTTGGTTCTTTGGAAAGATTAAACTGGCAAACATTTAGCTAGTCTCACCAACAAAAAACAGAAAAGATAAGTTACTAAGATCAGAAATAAAAACAGGACATTACTATGTACTTACAGAAATAAAAATTATAGAAGAATTTTATGAACAACTATATGCAAATACATTGGGACAACTTAGAAGAAACGGACAAATTCCAAGAAACAAACTACAAAAACTGACTTAAGAGCTGAGTAGCCATTAGAAGATAAAAAAGCTACTAAGAAAAATCCATGCTCAGATAGCTTCACTGATTAATTCTACCAATCATTTACAGAAAAATGCCTTTTTTTAAATGAACTCTTCCCCAAAAATAGAAATCTTCCCAACTCAATTCTATGAAGCCAGTTATTACCTTGCTACCAAAACCAGATAAGCATAACTAGAAAACTCCATCTGAATAAGATGCATAATTCCTCAACAAAATACTAGCAAACTGAATTCTGCAACATAATAAAAAGGATTATAAACCATAACTAAGAGGGATTTGTCCCTCGATGCAAGATTGGCTCAATGATGAGAAATCAATTAACATAATACACCACATTAATAGGGGAAAAAGTATTTCTTTGCTCACACTGGGGAAATGTAACAAAGGAAAGGGGAAAAAAGTTAAATTTTCTTATATTTTAAAAAATAGTACATAAACAATGCAAGTTAAAAAAAAAAGGGGGGGGGGTTAACTGTAGAAATGTTTCAGATTAAATGAAGCTACAGAAAAATCAAAGTGAATACCTAGCCTGGACTGGATTCTGAACTGGATCCTGTACTGGAGGGAGATAAATGCCATAAGGGTCATTAACTGGTCAAATGACATAAGTGAAGTATGGACAGTAGATTATACAAAACTGTCTATCAATTTTAAATCTGAAATTAAAAACTGTACTGTGATTCAAGAGAATATCCCTATTCCTAGGAAATACACACTTTAGAAGTAAAAAGTCATAATGTATGCAATTTATACAGAGGGGAAAAAGATAAAACAATGGGATGAAATGTTAACAGGTGAAATCTGAGCAAGATCTAAGTTTTAAATTACTTACAAATAATGTAGAAAAAGGAAAAAAGCCCATAACTTATGAAAATACTTAAATTAGTATTTTTATACTCCTTTTATAATACTACTACAACAGATACCATGATATGGAGATACTATGGGTTTCATTTTTCACTTTTACTGACAATGTACCAGCCCATTTAAAATGTGTAAAACAGATTATTTAGGTCACATGAATAATGAATTCTGCTAAAAAATAAAATACAAACACTTAAAATATAATTTTACTCCTTTTAATAAGAACTTTATAGTTATATCTTATTAATGCATGCCTATTCTTAGTGCTATGCAGAATAAGCTCTAAAAACAAATATAAATTTATATATATGTATATATAATTTATATATAAAATTGTGTACCCGTTACCCAAAACGCTTGGGGCCAAAACCGTTTTATTTTTTTGGATCCTGGAATATTTGCATATATATAATGAGTTGGATGGGGTCCTAGTCAAAACAGGAAATTTACATATAGTCTGAAGGTAATCTTAATACAATTTTTTGGTAATTTCGCACATGAAACAAAGTTTCAAGGTGTGGAATTTTCCATTTGTGATCTCAAGTCAGCACTCAAAAAATTTTTGGACTTTGAAGCATTTTGTTTTTTCAGATCAAGGCAGTTCAATCTGAATTTGGGTAGATATGTCCCACACAAAATTAATTTTGAGTTTCACATTCCTCCTCTTTCCATTCTCAACTACTTCTACTATACTGTTCTAAACACAGACTAATTTCTGAGTTAATAATTCATAAAATGCTTATTGAACAGCATAAACAATATTACATACAGGACCTCCTGCTCTTCTGAGGAAAAGTGCTGCACAGTACTATGTATATAATACAAACAACTTCATTAATGTGTAATTATTCTGTTTACAATCATAATACCAATTCTAATCCTGTACTGATGCTGACTTCTGAAGTTCCTCATCTGAAAAGTGTGACTAACATGACCCTACAAGGAATCTCACATTCTAATACTCCCTCCTTGACTTTATACACCAGCAAAAACTACAGGTAATTACAAAATGTGCTCTTTCCCAGTCCACATGCCTTTCCATATACTATTCTTTCAACTAAAAATATTCTTCTCAAGCTTATACTCCTTCATAAATTACTATCAGTCTGTAAATGGTACCCTCTGGAATGGCCCAGCCGCACCATCTGCACTTGGGCATAATTCTACTTCTGCATTTAATAGCCTTACAATAATTATTTGTAGGCTATCTCCTACTAACCCTTAGGTTCCTTGATAACAAACTCTGAAGTTCAGTATCATAATAAATAATAAGCTTATATTTGTTAGGTGCTTGCCAAGTAAAAACACTTGAGTGTTTACTATTTGGCCAGCTATTGTTCAAAGTGTATGTCACATTAACCTCACGTAATACTCACACTTTATTTAGTGGAAATTACCAAATCCATTTTAAAGATGAACAAGCACACACAGAAAGGTAAATACACTTCATTTAAAAGGTATTACACAATCAGTGCACAGGCCTGTAATCCCCAGGCAGCCTGCCTGCCTGCCTGTAGGAGGGGGGCACTAGAGGGGGGCTGATGCAGGAGGATCACAAGTTCAAAGCCAGCCTCAAAAACTGGGGAAAGCCTCAGCAAAAGCGAGGTGCTAAACAACTCAGTGAGACCCTGTCTCTAGATAAAATACAAAATAGGGCTGGGGATGTGGCTTAGTGGTCCAGCGTCCCTGATTCAATGCCCAGTACCAAAAAAGCCCCACAAAATTTGACAAGACCCTAAGCAATTCAGCAAGACCCTGTCTCTAGATGAAACATTTTTTAAAAAGGGGGCTGGGATGTGGCTCAGTAGGTAAGAACCCCTGGTTTCAATCCCCAGCACCAAAAATATAAAAATAAAAAAAGAAGAAAATGCAATCAAAATACGTACAATCTCATTTCCAATCTTGACCAAGATATGACAGAATTCCACTGTAACCTACTAGAATGTCACACTACACCACACACACAGTATTTACCTGTCAACTGCAGTTCATGTCTACTATACCTTCCCAACATATGCTGATTCTAATAGTCTACCCTTACATTCAGTATTAAACTTTTCCTAGTCCAAGGGAATGGCATTCATTTCTCTGGTCCTAGTTTAGCTAACTTAAACCCTGTCCATATTTTCTTAGTTTGTCTATTCCTTTCTACCACAAATGACCTGGAAAAACTAGAAGCAGATTAAGACTCCTACTAATCTTTTCAACAAATTCATTTTCAGAATGGAGACGTTAGAGCTAAGATTCAGACTAAACTTTGGCTTAGCGGGTTCTCGCTGTTATCTAAACGGAAGCAAATCTTGTGGAGTCTCAGTTTTCCTCATCTGTAAAATGAATCTCCAACCACCTTTGTGGAGTCCTTGTGAGGATGAAGAATGAACAGTGCCTGGCAGATAAGTCTTATCTAGAAATGCTGGTCTAACACCGAGTGGCTCCTAACAGAAAAACAATCGAAATAGTTTAACCTGATATTCAAAGAAAGACTTTCATTCAGTCTTTCACTATTTTGCTTCCCAATTCTCAATTTCTGCTGAAATGATCTGCAGCGGGACCCCTTCCTCGGCAGAGAGCCTTAGGCTCTCTCTTCAAATTCGGTACTTTCAACCTCTAGTTCAGGGTGCAACTCAGTTCTCACCGCTACGGGTTCCCCCAACCGCCCAAGCCCTGGGTAACGCTCCTCTCTTGCAAATTTGCGCAGCACAGGCAGTCCTCCCCATGCACTCGGCTTTGAAACCCACGTTATCTAGGGGCAGTCGCGGCAGGATCCCTCGAGCGTGAGGGTGGGCGTGTGTATCCTTTGTGTAATGATACAGGCTTGCGGAGCCTGGAACACGCACGCCCAAACAGGGAATGTGCTGTTACTACTAAAAAGTTACTTGCGAACAGAAAAATCGGCCTGAAAGGGAACCCCGCACGGTCGTTTCAAAACCAGGCAGGTACGGGGGTGGGGGGGTGTACTTCGGCCAGAGAGCAAGGGGTCGTCCCTAGGTTCCTCCAGAGGGGGGCCGTGCTTACGGCTCGGGCGAGCAGCGCGCGCCGCCGGGCGCCTCCACTCGGGCGGCAGGGGCGTAGCGCGCGGGCGGCGGTCACTGACACGCGTCGAGCCCCCCGCCCCCGGCCCTCACCTTCTCCTCCTCTTCCTCCTCCTCCTCCTCCCCGGCAGAGCTGTAGGCCGCACAGTGGTGACGCGAGGTCATCCGCGGGCCCGTTACCACCTCATTTTCCTCAGCGCGCAGCGGCGGGGGCGCGCAGGACGAGGACCGGGCCGACAGAGGAGGGAGAAGAGAAGGAACCCGGCGGGGTTGGGGGGGGGGGTCGCGGTAGCTGGCGCTCGAGCGGGACGCACGGCTGCGGCCAGAGGGTCGGTCAGCGAATTAGTTCCATGACCACCCCGGACCTGAGGCCGCCACCGTCGGTCCCGCTCCTCCAACCGCCGCCGCTGGTGCCCGGGTGAGGAGGGGGCTCCCTATCGCCATAGGGCGGCGGGGGCCGGGGAGAGGCGGGGGGTGAGACCGGCTCTGCCCCTGCCCGGGGGAAGCGCCTCCGAGGGGAAATGGTGAAAGGGGGGGAAGGGGAAAAAGAAAAGAAAAGAAAGGGGAAAGGGGGGGGGAAAAAATAAGAAAAAGCGAGACAGAGGCGCTGCCGCGTCCGCTCGCGGGGAAGGCTGGGGAGGGAGGGGAAGAGAAGAAGTGCCGGCTGCCTCGGCTCCGCCTTCGCGGACTGATTCCTAGCTGGTCCACTTCTTGTAAACAACACTGGCTTAGTCTCTCCCCGTCCCCCTTTTCCTCTCCGCCGCCTTCCCCGTCCAACCAACGCGAATAGAAGTCTGCCCAAAAGTTAGGCTATTGTAGGGGGGTTGGGGAAGTCGTTGACACTCGGGTGGAAGAAGGGAGGACATTTTCCGTGGGTTAAGATGCGCTAAAAGCGCGCGGACTCGTTTTCTTTGAAGGAGCGGAAGGGTCCCTTCTCAACCTCACGATGACGTAAGTGCCTTCTCGGCTAGCTGAAGAGGCGTGTGGTGGCCGGAGAGTGCGCTGCGCATGCGCTCCTGTGAAGAAAGAACCAGCTGAGCGCTCGCCTGGGGGCAGGGTTGCCTAGTCTACTCTTCAGCTCAACCTACAGTCACCTGGTCTTTTTCTGATCTAGCTGATCTCCAACACTTATAGAAGGATTTATAGATAAAGGGCTGGGGATCTTTTGTATAAAGATCATGCATTCTTGTTGGCTTCGCAAATAATGTCTTCTTTCTTTATCGTTGACGTGTAAAAGAATTTGTAGGTCTTTTTTCTTCCCCTGCTGCCACATCCTGTGGGTGAAGGGGGATTCTAAAGAGCTTTAGAAATCAGAAAATGGGGCTGGCGGGGGGCGGGGCATCATTCGGGTGCTTAAGGCTTCATTTAAAGCAGCGGATTGTACATACAGCTGACGGCTGGGACCCTGGCTGCTTGGTAGTGCGCCAAGAGCATTCTATCCATTTAACCAACATGTCTGAGTCTTTCAGGGTAGATTACTAGGTTCTTAAGGAGTGGGTGACATAAATGCGTTTTACTCCAAATGGTAATTTTTGCCTACCTTTTAATTGTTTTAATTATTAAAAGAATGTTTTAATTATTAAAAGAATGTATAGTCTTACAGAGTGCTTTGGAAGAGAGGAGAGAAAACCTTAAACTTAACCATTTATAGATATAACCTCATTGGAGTTTTCCATTTTTGTCTTCCATATGCCCGTTATAACAGTGGGGAAAAAATTGATACAGCATTGAGTTTATTCAGCAGTCAAACTAGCAATCTTGAAGTAACCAAGAAAGAAATAGCTCCTGCCTTCAAGGAGTTTACAGTCCAAGCAGAGGTAGCCTTTGAGCTAATTATCACTACCTAAAATTACCCAATGCATTCATTTGTTTACTTATATTCTAAGGAGGGGAAGGCACAAGATCATAGATGGCAGGAATCTTGTATGGTTTCTTTCATCAGGTATCACCACATATAAAAGACTCAATATTTGATTACTGACTGAATAAACAATTACCAGTATCAAAAGTATTAAAATGGAAAATTGCATGCTGCTAAGGAAACAGTTACCTGTAACCTAGTTTGGAGTATCAGAGGTTTCTCTGAAGAAGTGACATTTAAGATGAGACTTGAAACCATGGGACAAAGTGGGCAAAGAATGAGATGGGTGGAGGAAGTAACATGTGCCAAGGTTCTAAAGCTGACATTGTGAAAAGTCCCTGGAAACTAGTGTGGCAGGCCCTCAGGGAATTGAGGGGCAGAGCCCAGGCCCCATAGGAAGACAGGGGACAGATCCATAAGACAGTATGAATTGGGAAACCCCATGGGAATTCCTGGAAGGATTTCAGGTGGGTTAGCTTTGTGTCTTGCTTTTTCCCTTCATGTAGCCTTTTTTCTGTATTAAGTGTTCTTCATTTTACATAGCCAACATTTAAGCATAAAAGAGTATTATAATTCCATTGTTGATCCAAAAAATATTGCTTATTTTCACTTTTATAAGAATATTAGGGGCTAGGAGTGTATCTCAATGATAGTGTGCTTTCCTAGTATGTACAAGGGTTTGAGTTCAATCCTCTAGCACTGGGGAAAAAAAAAAATCTCCTAGATGTATGTATACTCAAAAAAAAAAAAAAGGAAAGAAAATGTATACCGGCTCAAGAAATACTCACAGAGCATTATTCATAGTCAGCAAAAGGCAAAACAACTCAAATGACTGTTGTCATAGTTTGAATATGATTTGTCCTCATACTGAGGCTATGTCCCCTATGTGTGTTGTGAGATGTGAAGCCTTAAAGAGTGATTAATGTCTTTTGAGAGAGACTGGATTAGATCTCATGGGAATGGATTAATTCTTGAAAGAATAAGTTGTTACAAGATGAGTTCACTTTCCTTGGCTCCCTTGCTTGCTCCCTTCTTACCACGTGATCTCTTCCACTCTTCCACATGTACCTGCTTCCCCTTCCACCACCAGAAAGCCCTCTTCAGAAGCCAAGCAAATGCCAGCATCATACTGTTGGACTTCCAGAACTGTGAGCACAAAGAAACCAATCTCTGTCTCTCTCTCATCCATAAGTCACCCAGTCTCAGGTATTTTACTTTAACAGAAAACTAAGACAGCCATCAACTGATGAATATACAAGTCAAATATAGTAAATCTGTACAATAAAATATTAAATAGCCTTAAAAAGAAAGTTCTCATGTGTGCTATGGATGACCTTTGAAACAAGCTAAGGGAAAGAAGCCAATCACAAAAGACCACATATTATATGATTCTCTTTCTATGAATGTCCAGAATAGGCAAACCTATAAGGACAGAAAGTAGATTAATGGTTGCTTAGGCTGGCAACAGACGTGGGTTTGGGGGATGATAGCTAATGGACATTGGGTTGGTTTTTGAGGTGAAAAAAATGTTTTGAAATTGTGGCAATGTTTGCTCTGAATATATTAAAAAACAGTGAATTGTACACTTTAAATGGATGAATTATGAATTATGGTATGTAAAGTATATATTAGTAAAGCTGTTACTGAAAAAAATGAAGGAAAAAAAAACTTCCCTTAACATCTTTTTTTCATAACCTCTTCTGGGTTATTCCTAGGTCCTATGGTGTTTATATTTCTATGGCTTTTAATGAATATTAATTTGCAAAATTGTTTGTCATAGGAATTGAACCAATTAAAATGTAACCAGGATTATTTTAAGAGCAACCACTTCATTGTATATATATATATATATATATATTTTTTTTTTTTTTTCGGTTCAGGTTAATTAAAACCATCTTGCTGTCTGCAGGATTGCCAATGACAATTTAATTCACAGTACTATAAATATAATTACAAGTAGTTAATAGATAAGTAAGGAGCTAGTTCCAGTTGTCTGAAAAACAAATGGACATTCTTTTTCTTCACTATTCATTTATAAAATTTTAACCCAATAGTTTTTTATAATTTTCTTATAATGAATTAAATTGTAAAAATGGAAAGTTATGAGATCCCCCTGAGAAAATAAATACAGCATATAAGAAGACATTAATATTCATATATTGATAAGGAATTTATATTTTAGGGATGTTTCCCTTTTATCCTAAATTCTAAAATTAGATTGCCATTCTACATGACATTTGAGAATAATAATAACCTAACACATACCGATGATTCACTACCTACCAGGCATTATACCAAGCACTTTTATCATACGCTCTCTCTTTTTTTTTAATCCCCACAGCACTTTTCTGTAGTAGTATTTTTATTGTTCCCATGTTTCAGAAGATCAAGAGGCAAAGTAAATCCCCAAGGTTGGCCACACAGCTTAGAAAGGCACAGCCAGGATTCAAACCCTGCTTGATTGACTCCCAGGCATGGTATGCTTTTAATCACTACTCTTTACTGGCTTGGCCTATAAATATTTTGGGCTAGCATTAAATTTTAGAATAAAAATACTCACCCCCTGTGGTTATTTTTGGCTTATCTTTAAATCTTAGAACAAATATTTTTTTAAAAAACAATTCAGTGAGCAGTTGTTATTTGTGTTTCTAACGAGCTGATTTTTTTTTTAGGAGTTATTAAAATTCTTAGACTTGCTTTATTTCATGACTGAAATAGCAAATCTTAAAATAAAAAACATGCCTTGCTTCAAATGCAGAATAGTAAAGTAAGGAAGCACCTAAGAAATTGTGCTCTTTAAATAAAGGGTCTGTTCTGAAATGCAAAATACTGTAAAGTCTATGAAGATTTCAGAAGTCTAGGACTGGGGAAGGGAACCAAATCATTCAACACAAAGTGGTTTGTTATCCTTAATTTTTCAAGAAATACCATTGGAAGTGCACTACTTAGATTTTTATGAATAAAGAAGGCAATTTCACTTTTGCCTATTTAATCTTTAGGCAGAAATTTCTAGTTTGATTTTCTGAATGAACCTTTTGGGTAATATTTCCACCAGACAATTTATGAAGTGCTATCTTGTAGGAGAAATATCAAAGCCTACAGAAAAAGGGAATGGTTTACTGTCTTTATAAACACTTATATTTAGCATCTCCCTACACTTAAAGATTATGTTAATAGCTTCCAAAATATTTGTTTTCATTCATTTCTACAGAGATGGAATGTAAGAGAAGTTCCCAAATCAACCATCATGATATCAAGAGAATGGGATCCCCCATTCACCAAATAATGTAAGACCTCCTAATAAACATGAAAAAGGACTCAGAGCATGCCAAAATCAACTGCTTTTCATATTTCAGACAACTCTGTATGTAAACTGACTTTCAGTTTCTCATATTTAGGTACTTACTTAAAAAGACTTCATCAGAAGGGACCATTGGTTTCCTGCTTTATCAAGAGGAGCCATCGAAATCAAATAACCACCACCTGTTTGTATTGGTATCTCAAAAGTCTTCAGTAGAAACATTTTATTTATGTATTTTGGTTGGGAGAAAAATACATCACTAATGTATTTTCCTCTTTTAAAAAGACTGCTTGGAATCTTAAACCACTACGTTTAGTAAATTTGATAAAAATTATTTTTGTATATTTTATAAAAGCAAAGTAAGAAGACCTTTTTTTTTTCTCATTATGCATTTATGGGGGAGAGGTGTGGAGAAAGGTTTCAATCTTCCAAAGTTTAATTTTAGTCTCATCACCACTTAGTTTACTGTAACCCTCCTTTTATTTAAATTGGGAATCAAATTATCCACAAGCAAGGTTTCCGAGGATCATTCAAAAAAAACAAAACACACACACACCTAAGCTGCTTTTATTTAGCAAATATTTGAATCCCAACTGCATGCTAGGTCAGGCACTGTAAGCGATTCTAAGGTGAATAAAATATGGCTTTGCTTGTAAGAAACAATCGTTCTTTAATTCAGCAATATTTACTAGCTACTCAGCTTCTCTATAACTTGACCTCATTTTCCTCACCTATAAAATGGTAGTAGTAATAATATATGCCCTAAAGTTTTATGTGGACTAACTGGGATAATATTTTCAAAAGGCTTAGAACAATGTATGACATGGGAAACATTAATTTTTAGTTTAACTGTTATAAGAAGTCTTTGTGTGCCAGGTTTGAGTCTGATTTTTTCCCCCCCACTTAGTACAGTTAACATGGCTCACTCTCAAGCAGCTGATAGTCTTGGAAAGGAGATAAATACATGATCATTGTTAATATGACTTAAGTATTGTAGTAGTGATAATGTGAAATGCTATGGGGCAACAGAAAAGACAAAGTCTGCATGTTAGTAAAGGCTCTCATAAATCTGGGTTGGCTGCAGTATTAGTTATTTACTGTATAATCAATTCCTCAAAACTTAGTTGCAGCCAGGCACTGTGGCGCATGCCTGTAATCCCAATGGATCCAGAGGCTGAGACAGGAAAATTGCCAGTTCAAAGCCAGCCCCAGTAAAGGTAAGGTGCTAAGCAACTCAGTGAGACCCTGTCTCTAAATAAAATACAAAATAGGGCTGGGGATGTGGCTCAGCAGTCGAGTGCCCCAGAGTCCAATCCCCAGTACCAAAAAAAAACTTAGTTGCATAAAACAACAAATATTTGTTATCTCACAATTTTTGAAGCTCAAGAACTGGTTGGTGAGTATTGTAGTTATTGTAGTTGGATGGTTCTGGCTCAGAGTCTTTCATGAGGTTATAATGAAGTTGTTGGCTGGGACCAAAGTCATGAGGCAACCGGAGAATCTGCTTCCAAATTCATTGGCTGTTGGCTAGAGTCTTCAGTACCTCACTACTGGGCCTCTCCCTAGGATGCCCAAGACCAAACAACTAATTTCCTCTGTTCCAAGTGATAGGGTAAACATAGCTGTAGGGACACGTAGACAGAGATGGAAGCTGTAGTCATTTTATAACCCTACCTGGGAAGTTATGAATTATCACTGCCATATTCTATTCTTCCGAAGCAACGCAGTCTATGCTGAAGGGGAAGGGAATTAAACTTGAGGGGAAGAATATTAAAGAATTTATGGATATATGTTTAAAACCATAATGTGTATGGAAGGAAAATTAGCTCTATGTCTAGTTAGAGAGGATGGCCATAACAGAAAAAAAAGAGATTTAAGATTTCTTAGCATGTAATTAAGAATAGATAGAGAATCAAGGGGATTATTCACATTTTAAAGATGAAATGGAGACTCAGGGAGATAAAGTAACTTTTCCAGCATATATAGTTAGTAAATGGGAAATCTAAGTCCTGAACCAATATTCCTGATTATAGAATCGCTGATCTTATCACTAACTTTACTAGGATTCTCCAGAAAAATTGAACCAACTGTGTGTGTGTGTGTGTGTGTGTGTGTGTGTGTGTGTGTGTGAAGAAAGAGGGTTGTTGTTGTTGTTGTTTAAGGAATTGGTTTACATGATTATAGAGGCTTGGTAAGTCCAAAATCTATAGTGTAGGCTGCAGACTGGTGACTCAGGAAGAACTGCAGTTTGAATCCACTGATAGATAGTCTGCCAGAAGAATTCTTTTCTTGCTCAGGGAAAGTCAGTCTGTTCTGTTGGTCTTGAACTGATTAGATGGTCATCTACATGAAGGGTAATCTTGAGAGGTAATTTGCTTTAATCAAAGTACACTAATTTTAATGTTGATCTCATTTAAAAACAAACCTTCACAGAAACATCCAGAATAATAGTTGACCAAATATCTGGCACTGGGACCCAGTCAAGTCAATACATACCATTAACTATCATACTACCCTATATGACAGTGACAATTTGGAGTTCAGATTATAGAGGGCCTTGAATGCTATACTAAGCTGTTCATTGGATTTGTTTTGTTTTTCTTTTTGTTTTAATGCAATGCTGGGATTGAACCCAGTGCCTTGTGCAGGCTGGGCAAGTAATATACCACTGAGCTATATAACCCAGCCCCTATTTGTTGGATTTATACAAAATTAACCAGTCACTCTTGCTAAGAGCCATGACCTTGAACATCTAATATTGGTGGGAAATAGGGGAGTCCCATAGAATATTCTTAATTCTTTTAGGGAATGTATCATAGAATATCTCTCTGTTGTGCTTTATCTGTTAAACAGATTGGTCATTAGAAAACAGGATTTTCTATTAATATACTTTTGTCTTTTTAATATTTTTTTTTCTGTATGGTCCACATATTTTTAGTGAATAGCTTTTTTCATAAATTTATTTATTTCAAAATATATGAATATCTCACAATTTCATTTCAAAATATTGTTCTCTATTATTTATTCTCTCCTGTTTAGACCTTTTTCTCTTAAGCTTTTATTTCTCTATGATACCTTGTTTCAAGCCTTCCTTTTAGCCATGCTTCCTACTAGAGGGAAATATGAAATTAGGAAGGAAGAGAGAAAGTAGGTAGAAACTAAAGAGTCCAGTTTGTAGACAACTTGATTGGTGATTCAGAAGGTATAAATGTTGTTCAGGCTTTGATTATTTTCAGAGTGTGCATTAAATAAAAGCTGTTTAACTGTGCTGCTTTGTGGGTAACATAGAGTAAGAAACCTTAGTATTTTTCTTGGAGACTCAGAATTGGTTTTGGGCTATTCCAGTCTGGGTCCCCATTAAGACAGATAATTGGGGGAAGATAGAGAGTGTTGTTAGATCACTTTTGGGTAGCCTGGATTTTTTTTTTTTTTTTTTTTTTTTTTTTTTTTGTGGTACCGGGGATTGAACTCAGGGGCACTCGACCACTGGGTCACATCCCCAGCCCTTTTTTTGTATTTTATTTAGAGACAGGGTCTCACTGAGTTGCTAAGTGCCTCACCATGGCTGAGGCTGTCTTTGAACTCACGATCCTCCTGCCTCAGCCTCCCAAAGTGCTGGGATTACAGGCGTGCGCCACCACGCCCGGCTTGGGTAGCCTGGATTTTAAGCTGATGGGTAGAGCCTGTTAGGAAAAAGCAGAAAATAAAACCTGGAAAACCAGTATAGCAAATGATACAATACACTGGAAATCAGTATAACAAACTGGAAAGGAAAAATACTGGACTGCAGAAAAATGGAACCTGAGACCTCCCAGTAAAGCATAAAACAAGAGGGTTGGGAGCTGGTTCTGTGGACATAATAATCCATATTCAACTTTCCCTCTAGAGAACAGTATATAGTTTGTGAATTTCAAACTGCAAGATGATTTGGGGAGTCTATTATTAGATGAAGGGATTTTGGGGGCAGGTGAAGACATCAAAGCCATTCAAGGGAGATTCCAGTTTCCTAAAAAAGGACAATTTAATTCCTCAGTGCTGCTCTCTGTCCCCACCCACCCCCATTGCCACATTGATAATCCTACAAATCCAAGTGTGATTTCCATCTTTAGCACAGTTGAAAAAGGGCTTCATAACTAGCATGAAGGGAAAAATAAATGTTTTACCAAAAACCAGTTTTTCTTATTTCCAGACATATTAACATGAAGGAGCCCCAATTAGGGAGATGGCTATTGCGGTCAGCTGGAAGCCATAAGTTCCACCTGATAATAAGTATGTATGTGACGCACCTGTAAATGCACGTGAGGCACCCGCAAAGCTAAAGGTATATAACCGGGTGAAAGCGGTCGGAGTCAGGAGAAGAATGAATTCATTCAGTCAGTCATGCAGTCGCTCGGTCGGAAGAAGAGTTCGGGTCGGAGAAGAAGAAAGAATCAGAGCGGCCAGAACGTAGGCAGAGCGGTTACAGAAGAGAAACCAGATAGAAGAAGTAATTCCTGGTCAGAGTCAGGCCGAGGCTCCCGAGGAAGAAAGAAAGAAGAAGAAGAAGAAGAAAGAAGAAGAAGAAGAAGAAGAAGAAGAAGAAAGAAGCTCTAAAAGCTAAGCTCGCTCTCTCTCTCTAAAGAAGAAATCTCTCTCTTTCAAGCTCTCTCTCTTTCTCTCTAAGCTCTAAGAAGAAAAGCTCTATCTTTCTCTCTAAGCTCTAAGAAGAAGAAGAAGAAAAAGCTATCTCTAATCTTTCTCTCTAAGCTCTTTCTAAGAAGAAGAAAAATCTTTCTTTCTCTCTCTAAGCTCTCTCTAAGAAAGTAGAAGTAAAAGTAGTAATAGCTTTACTCTGCCTCCGAGAGTTTTCCTCCCGCGGCGTTTGTGGCTGGCCACGACAGGCAGCTTACATTAACACAAATATTATGTCATTGATATAGAGGGGATTTTGATACTTTATCTTTCTCTAATGAAATTATTCCTAAACCATCTTGGAAAAAAGTGTTTCCTATTATTTTACTCTGACAGAATATGTGAGGTATTCTGTAAATTCTCTAAGTAATTCATTCCAAATGAATATTCTCCTTTTAATTGTGTTAAAGATATTCTTAACATGTTATTCATCTAAACTGTGTGATAACAAAACTGTATGATAACCACACCAAATAGCTCTTTGGAATAATCAATGTTAACAGCTAATTTTTACTTAAATCTTGTTTATATTAATAATCACTTGCATTTTAAGGGAAAAAAAGTACATATATTCCAAAATCTACTACTCTAAAAGGTAATTTCCATTCCAGAATCTAAAATGCCTTCTTAACACTTGAGGACAAGGTTGGGTAAGAAGAGAAATATAGTGAGAGGAATCAATTTTTATGGGGCAAAGACTGTAATATTCTTGGAATCTTCCACTCCTCCTCAAATGCCAGATATTCTCTGTGTGCCCTTCAGAGAGGGGGCACTGATCAATTTTTATAGATCCACTGAAACTTGGCCTTCTGACACTATCAGGAATATACAATGTACATATAAGTAAGTAACGAATATTTAAAAACTGATTTGATGGGCTGGGATTGTGGCTCAGTGGTAGAGCGCTCGCCTAGCATGTGGGCGGCCCGGGTCCGATCCTCAGCACCACGTACAAATAAATGCATTGTGTACAACTAAAGCAAATAAATAAATATTTTTAAAAAACCTGATTTGAATGCCAAGTCACTTTTTTTTTTCTACTAAGAGAATCATTGAATAGAACTTGGAACAGACTTCCTTTGACAGCTACTCCTATACATTATGATATGTGCACCACATCTCTTGCTATAGACGGTTTTAGTTAAGGTCAGAGAAACTGGATCTTGACTGTATTAAAGCAGAAAAGACGATGTTAGTAATAGTATTGTTTTTATATTTCTGCATAATATATTAGCCTTTAAACTCAATTACTGCTTTGATGCCTAAAAGTGAGCAAAGGCAGGAAGTTATTCTCTGAGTTCTCATTAGTGACTCATTGAATTAAAATTGAATTTATAAAAATGATAATGTCATATAGCACATGTTGACTTTTTGATGAACATTAAACAAAGGAACAAGATAAAATGTAATTTCCCAAGCTGACAAATCCAAGATCCTTTATCATAATATTAAAACAATCCCTAATGTTAAGAGTTAAATTAAAGGCAAACATTAGAAAAGATTTTCAAAGTATTTTCGTTTTTTGAATACAGAGCCTTTTTTGAGAGCTAATTTATACCTTTTGTTGTTGTTATTTTTAGATCTACATGACAGTAGAGTGTATTTTGACATACACACATGGAGTATTCTTGTGGTTGTATATGATGTAGAGTTACACTGGTCATGTATTCATATATGAACATAGGAAAGTTATGTCCGATTCATTCTACTCTTTTTCCTATTCCCATTCTCCCTCCCTTCCCTTTATTCCCTTTTGTCTAATCCAGTGAACTTCTATTCTTCCTCACACCCTCCCCCCCGCACTGTTGTGTGTTAGCATCCGCATATCAGAGAGAACATTTGACCTTTGGTTTGGGGGGATTGACTTATTTCACTTAGCACAATAATCTCCAGTTCCATCCATGTACTGGCAAATACCATAATTTCATTCTTCTTTATGGCTGAGTAATATTGCATTGTGTATATATGTACCGTGTTTTCTTTATCCATTCATCTGTTGAAGGGCACCTAAGTTGGTTTCATAGCTTAGCTATTGTGAATTGAGCTGCTGTAAGCACTGATATGGCTTTATCATTTGGGTATATACTGGGGAGTGGGATAGCTGTGTCAAATGCTGGTTCCATTCCAAGTTTTCTGAGAAATCTCCACACTGCTTTCCAAAGTGCCCCACCAGCAATGTATAAGTGAACCTTTTCCCCCCACATTTTCATAAACATTTATTGTTACTTGTATTCTTGATAATTGCAGAAAATATCACTCCGGTCAGGGCAATCAGTTAATATCCCCTTTGTCCACAGCAACTTGAGGGGGTGTATCTCAGGGGTTTTCACAACATCAGGGGTTTCTGGTACTGAGTCCCTACTTGCATAGATGCTGGCACTCAACCATCAGTCCTCCCAGCACTAAAGGTCCTACTTTCTGTGGCAAATCTTAGAAGAGTAACTCTATCTTTTTGATAGCCATTAAAAGAATTACAGCTCATCACTCTATGCTTGAAAACAGACTAACCATGGGGTTTTTCATTCTGGCTCTCTTTAGATGTGTCTTGATTTTGGCATGGCCTTAGAGGTCACTACCTCATGGTTTGTATCTACCAATAATCAGGGTTCCTATTGACCTTGAGGGCAACATCTGTGTGTTGTAGTATGTAAAGGGCTGAAGAGTTATGAGCTGGGACACCCTCTGCCAGTGTTACAATCCTTTCAACGAACTTCTTCTTTTTTTTTTTTTAAATATTTATTTATTTAGTTGTATACAATGCATTTATTTTTACATGGTGCTGAGGATCAAACCTGGGCCGTGCACGTGCTAGGCGAGCACTCTACCGCTGAGCCACAACCCCAGCCCCCTTTCAACGAACTTCTAAACACAGTTGCCTTTGTTTCTATTTTTATAGAGCTCAGTGTTAAATCCTATGTTAATATATTTCCTTATGGTTCTTAGCTCTTAGGCTGTCATTGAATTCAGTGGCACTGCTTAATCCCTGTAAATGTCTGGACAATTAACTCAAAGTGGGTTCCTTACTCACTTCAGGTTACCCCAAAGAAATTAGGAGGCAGCCCCATCCCTGCCCTGTACCCTTTTAATGGAGACTACTGTGAATTTCAAAGCATATTCTTTTTCTTTCTCTGTCTCTGCCTGCTAGAGCCTCTCCTAGCCTGCTCCAGTTTGCTGTACTTCTAGATTATGTAGGTAAACATGTCCCATGTAGATGTAGCTTTTACTTTTTATTTTTTGGGGTACTGGAGATTTAACTCAGGGGTACTCCATCACTGAGCCATATCCCCAGCCCTATTTTGTATTTTACTTAGAAACAGGGTCTCACTGAGTTGCTTAGTGCTCACCTTTGCTGAGGCTGGCTCTGAACTCACGATTTTCATGCCTCAGCCTCCGGAGCCACTAGGATTACAGGCATGTGCCACTGCGCCTAGCATAGCATTTATTTTTTTCAGAGTGAAATTCACTTTCTATAAACAAAGTAGAACCATAATAGTCCATCAAATAAATAATAAAACATTTCATCTTTTAATATGGTTAGTTAAGAAAAAGGAGACAAAGCATTGTACCCAAAGATTATGTTTGAAATCAGTATTTATCATTTCATTTTCTAATTTTATTTATCAGAAACTTTCATTTTATTAGATCTGTCAACTTGTTTCTTTAGAGTGAATTGGATTTTTATGATCTGCTATGTGCTTTTATCCCTCAAGCCTGTCTTCTGAGCAGGAACTAGAGAAGCTGCCGGGAGGAGACGTTTCCTGAGATGAAGTATCCTGGTGGGTGCAACATCATTTCATGTTCTACTTGCCAATAAGTTGATGAAATTTTGCCTTTTCAGTAGAATCCTCATGTCTTTGACTTCCAAGATGAGGCACTTGTCAATTTTTTAACAGTGAAATTTAGGTACCTTTCAACTTCTTTTTTAAGATCCAAAGTGCAAAAAATTCTCCAGGGCATTTCTTCATTGAAACACAGCATGGGACAGTGTGTGGTTCAGACGCATGCTAATATCAGTCAATTCCACAAGTCACGTTTGCTGGTGAAAGCTGGAGTTGTTTGATCCTATCTGATTCAATAAACAATATTCAAATATTTGTTGAGCACCAGCTGTGTACAAAGTGTTGGACTGAATTAAAATATCAAGCTGTGAAACCAGGAGATAATGTTATAAACACTAGTATGCCTGTTGATAAATATGTATGATCACATATTTAAGGGAAAATTGTGAACACAACATATATTGCGCAACATTAGAAATTTCTATATTCATCTAGAATAAAATCACACATGAAGTCATAGAGCTTTTAATTCAGAGGACATTTTTTTTGTCTTCCAATGTTGGCTTGGATTTGTGCTTAATATTCTCAGGATTCAACCAGACCGGATGGAAAGAAAGCAAATAATCCAAAACTCAGGCCAATCTACCATTATCCAGTGATCTGGTACAAAATATTTCTGATACAAGTAGAATCAAATACTTTCTACTGCTTTTCTAGTAGCTTTGCTATTAACTGAATGTGCATCTCTCCCAAATTCATATGTTGAAGCCTAATCCCCAAGGCGATGATATTTGGAAGTGGGATCTTAGGGAGTAATTATGACAAAGGATAGACCCCTCATGAATGATATTAGTGACTATAAGGAGATGATCTCTTGGTCATGTGAGAATACAATAAGAAGGCTGTTAACTACAAGCCAAGAAGAGAGACTCTGATAAGATGTGTGATTTTGTATGTCCTTGGTCTTAGATTTCCCAGCCTCCGACGTTATGAGAAATGAATGTTGTTCAAGCTATCCAGTCTATGGTAATTTTGTTACAGCAGTCTAAACTTATTAAGATCAACTAGGATTTTAGCCTTTATGTTTTATTATTTGCATATTAGTAATCAGTTAATGTGATAAGGTCATTAATTCACTTTACGCTTAGCATTTCTGGAGACTCCCAAATGATTTCTTCCCTAAGAGAAACATCAAAACACCATCATCACCAAGAAACTTTCTCTTGTCAACTATTTTGTGTGTTCATCCTTATTTCCCCTTTCATTGAATCTACTTAAAATTGTATCTCTCTGCACAAGTTCCCACTTTCCTACGACTTCTTAAGCACTTTCCTTTATTCTAAGATCCTGTTGAAGTCTAGTGTATCTCACCTTTAGGTCTTTGTATCTGTTTCTTAAAGTGCTTACAATTATATTGTGTGTGTATATACATATATATTCTAAAAATGGAATTAAGACAAATTTTTATTATCTAATTGGCTTTCATTAATGATTCATGAATGGCACAGTATCTCATAAGATGGTGCTCCCCTGAGCTGAGCAGATGAGGTGGTTTTCCTGGGTAGAAAAAGTCTCAAGAAAGCAGAAAAGGGAACAGAAAGCAGATTGGTCATTACAAAATTTCTTTCCTAATAGGTTTAAAACAGGGGACTTCCTTATTATGCTGGCTCAGGTAAATTTGACTCCTTATGATTGGTTACTGTGAATCCACGTTTTTTTAAAACATTTGAAAGTTCAGTTTGATTAGGTGGCTCCTAAAGTAAATGACTTCGTTCTGGTTTCGTCTTGTCTATTGGGGCCAACTGTAGGAGCTCAGTACAAAACAGTGAACTCTCATAAGTTTTATTTAATAATTATGCACACATAAATTTTGTAAAAATATAAACTTTAGCTAATTTTGTAAGTTAAGAATGCTTTTCTTGAGGGAATTAATGATCTAATCACAGTAACATTATTAAAATGCACAAAATTTAAAACATGCAAATCTGAAGAAATGACCTACATATTTACTTACAATAGAAAAAAAAAAAAAAACAAAACAGTTGGAGTTTATCAAGTTGTTGAGCTAATTTGATAGCCTAAGCTGTAGCAGTCCAGCAGAACCTCTGTGAAATTCTTATTTACATATTAAAACTCTCCTGAGTAGGGGTTTTTATAGCTTCAGGAAAATACAAAGTAAATTTAGGGGACTTCCAGAGGTGGCAAAATGAGGTGGGGAAAACCAAAGACAACATATTTTTCTGATAATTGGAGTCTAAACTCTTGTGACATAAGCTGCACAATATCTATTCCATAGACTGCTTCCTTCTGAGTGTCCAGGTTTTTCTGTACCTTAAAATTAAAGGACAGAGTTTTTACTTCAGGGTTGTGAATAAGAAGTTAGATTCTAAGTGGTAGGAGAGGTGTAAGTTAGCCAAGGGTACGGAGTGCTCAGGAACTGAAACTTCTTGGGACATAAATCATGTTTATTTTAGACATAAAACTTTCTAGCTCCAAGTGAAAAAAGAAATATTTCTCACTTATAAAGAATATCAGTCTTTGCCAGAATGTTAGGAAACAACCCAGTCATACAAACCCTGAGGCTCTGGGGTGTGTTTGCAAAGTTTCCCTTCTTTAACTGCTGTAGATGCCTGCCTGGCTCCATGCCAAGCCCAGGTTCTCAGTTCTGGTATTGAGCTTAAGGACAAAAGCCCATCTACAGCACTGGCTGAATTCTCTAGTGAATCTGTCCACCTGCTCCAGGTAAGCCAGTATGTCCCAAGGGAACCCTTGGGACACAGAAAGCATATTGTGCACTGTGAATACAGCCCTGTTACAGGACTGCCTCAGAATCTGTCATTAGACAAAACCATAGCGTTCTGCTTCCTGGAAAGTTTCCTGCAAAAGTTTCAAAGCTGTAACATGATTTACAACCTTATTAATTTTAGTTGCAGACTTGAGCACACACAGATGGTCTATTTAAACTACTAATAAATCTATGCTATACCAGGCAGGGTTGTATTCATTTGTGCAGTTACATTTTAGCATAGTATTGTAAAGTTAAATTCTAGTCTCTCAAAATAATTTCAAATGTGGTGGCAATTCCTGTAGAGACTCTTTTGGAAAGTACCCATATATTTTCCACTATTGCTTTAAAATATGGTTTCCAGTGGAGTTTGAGGCCCTGAATCTAGAGTAATCTGATTTGTCTTCTGAGGCATAGAAAATGAAGCATGAGGCAGCCTTCATACAGAACAGGATTTCTTGGCCTCAGCACTCCTGCTTGGGGCTGAATAATTCTTTGCTGAAAGGGTTTTCTTGTGCATTTAAGAGTTTCTTCTAGGCCTGAAACTTACTAAACTGTGGTTGCCTGGGCAGTGGTCAGCAACAGTTTTGTTGTTTCCTCCCTCAAGAGGTAAGCTGATCACTGGCCCCATCCTTTGAATAGAATGTTTTGAGCCCATTTTCCTTTTTGAAGCCCTAGTCATTTCCAACTTCTGAACCTGGAGCTCTCAGCAGGCCTGGAGCTTCAACCCACTCACTTCATAACATTTCTGCTTTCTATTCTACTCTGTAAGCACCCTATAGCCTTCTAATGAATTTATTTTGTGTTATTTGTTTTCTCTCTGTTGTCTCTTCCAAATTCAGTAAATGACAATTTCATTCTTCCAGTTGCTCAGATCAGGAAACTTGGCATCACTTTTTTGTTTGTTTGTTTGGTGGTGGGTAGTTGTAGATGGACAGAATGCCTTTATTTTATTTGTTTATTTTAATGCAGTGCTAAGGATCAAACCCAGTGCCTCACACATGCTAGGCAAGCATTTAGCCACTGAGATACAGCCTCAGTCCATTGGCATCACCTTTGACTCCTTTTTTTGTACATCCTGTGTCATGTCATTCAGCATCCCAGTGATGTGTAGATAGCACACGAAAGGGGGTATCTGAGAAAAATTTGATGAATTATTAGGAGAAAAAAAATACTCCATTCTTGAGCTCCTGCTGTCACATCTCCTAGTTATGTTTGTTGTCTAACCCAAACAAAGGAGAACAGGAGAATTGTAGTCTGTGGAGTCAGACTTTTAGGTCACAGGAAAAAAGTAGAGAGTATATTTGAATGGGCAATCCGAGAACTCCCAGTGCACACTCATTAGCAAATCTGTTGGCTCTGCCTTGAAATAGATCCAGAATCTAAATATCACTTACTACCTGTTTCAGTACCTGCCTGGCCCAAGCCACTGTTTCTCACCTGGACAACTGCATTATTCTCCCACCTCTATCCATTGTTTTTTTTTAATAGAAATTGCTTGCGCATTTTAGGCATTCAATAAATATTAATTTTAATTCTTAAATTAATCTGATTTGGTTGAAATTTCTTTTATCCAAAGAATATAAGATGATTCAGATTTTTATGGTGTAATCTCATTTTGTTGGTAATTATTTGTACATATTAAAAGGGCTGGAAGTATCTTTTTAAAAATGTCAGAAATGATTATGGGCGATTTAAATTTTCTTATTGATTATTATACTACTTCTGAAATTCACTATAATAACTATATGTGACTCTTGTAATCACATAAAAATATATACCTCTGGATAAAGAAAATGTGGTATATATACAAAATGGAATTTTAAAATGGAATTTTACTCAGCAATAAGAGAGAATAAAATAATGGCATTTGCAGGTAAATGGATGAAGTTGGAGAATATAATGCTAAGTGAAATTAGTCAATCTCAAAAATCCAAACACCAAATGTTTTCTCTGATATAAGGAGGTTAGTTCACAGTGTGATTGGATGGGGGTACATAGGATTAGAGAACACTAGAATGGTCAAAGGAAAGGGAGGGCATGGGAGGGAGCAGGGGGGGAAAAGGGGGGAAAATGGTGGTTGAATGAGATGGATATCACTATCCTAAATGCATGATTAAAGATCTGAATGGTACTTATATACTTTGTATACAAGCAGTTGTATGTAAAAAGATGATATACTTGTGCATTTTGAATAAGTAAATAAATAATCTAAAAAAAAAAAAAAAAAAAAAAAAAAGGACTAACTAGTGTCAGCCAGATCTTCTAATTTAGCTTGACAATTCTTTCTCATCTCTTGGCTTCCTACCCTGTTTCTCACTGTGACATTATGGAATGCTTTCCATTCTTCTTGAGCACTTGTGTGGGATGCATCCTGTGCCCCTGTGTACTTTGCTTTGTCTTAGGAATCCAATTTATTCAAATTGCAGCAACCTGACTCCCTTACCTCCTAGTTTCTGCATGTGTTCAGCTAATGGCTGAAGCTGAAATCTCCAGGGAAAGAGGAGAGTGAGGTCAGATTATTTATTCCCCTTGCTCCTTCCCTCTGTTTCTATGGCTATGTTTCTATTCCTAATAGTCACAGCTCCTGGCTTCTCCAAACAGCTTTCTCTAGGTTTCAATAATTGCCCACTCCTCTTGCTCCTTCAGGCCTAGGAACAGGAGTAATTACCTAGTATTGCTAATCCTGGGGTAATATACCATCTTATCTTCTTCCTTATGCTTGCTCACAATTCCATATAAACACTGTTCAAATTCCAGTGTACAATATCTGCCACAATTCAAATAAAGATAGCATTTGACTCTATCTTCTTCCATTTACTCTCAGGAAAATGACTTTGCCTCATTATGTTTTTACTGAGAAGGTTGCAAGGTTGTAGCCTTATATTAACTTTCATAGTTTTATTCAAACGTCCCTGCATCATCACCATATAGCAGTAGTCTATATAGTGGCCTGCTGTCATCTCCAATCGATCTCACAGAGCACATGGCATAGCTTGTTCATGGCAGGGCTCTACCCTACTCTCCTTTTACCTTTAAGAAGCTCTTTCCCTTGTTGGCTCTTCTCCCTTCTTTCATTCCCTAACTCTCATGTTCTCAAAGTCCTAAAGCTTAGTTTGACTCTCTTGATACATTTTTTAAAAGAAGCCTTATCAATTTATTACCTCTTTATTACTTTTAGTCAGATAATTTCAAATATATGCTTGCTGTTCTAATAGTTTAAACTCCAAACCTGTATCTATCCCATCAGTTGCTAGGTACTTTATGCAGATTTCTAGTTATCTCCTCAAATCAACATCTTCTCATTCTCCCCTTCATCTCCAGTGAGATTTACTCCCATTGTCTGTATTTTTTCCAGTGACTTGGACTTAGAAGTTTAAAACATTGAAGTTATTTTTTAATGCCTGTATTTTCTGTATCTCACATGTCCAGTCACTTACTGAATTCTATAGTTTTTGTCTTAAACTCTTTAGAGAGTTATTTTTCCATCCCTGCTGTTCTAATCAATGTCTTTTTTTTTACACTATTTTAGGCTAAGATTATGTCAATACTCACTTGTCTTTAAATTTCAAACCCCATTCCCAGTCCTATGCAAGAATTAATCTTTCTAGAATATTGCTATTATTCAGTTTTAAGATGTAGCTCCAATTAATAACAATTGCAGTACCAACAACTAATATTCTTTTTTTAAAAGTATTTTGTTAACATGGGTTATAGCTGCATAATTCAGATGGCAACTTTTTTAAAAAAATATTTATTTGCTTTAGCTGTACACAATGGGTTTATCTGTACGTGGTGCTGAGTATCGAACCCGGGCCGCACATGTTCCAGGCAAGCGCTCTACTGCTGAGCCACAACCCCAGCCCCAACAACTAATATTCTATGAATACTTGCTATGTGCTGCCTGCCATAGTAAGTTCTTTAACACGGATTAATTATTTCAAGCAGAATAATCCTATTAATAGATAACTCTACAGTTGAAAGAATTTTAGAACATTTAGAAAACTCACAGGATCACCTAGTACTGGTGGTGCTGGGATGCAAGCTTCACTTGAACCCAGAAGTTATGATCTTAATCTTTTATCTCTGCTATGTAAATTCCTCAACATGCATTCCGAAGTGCTCCACAAACTGCTTCCACCCTTCTGATCCAATCTCAGCTTTCTTTTCTCTACATTATCGTGAGGGTCAGTTCCCTAATGCACTATAAACACACCATATTCATTCTTTTTTTTTAAAAATATATATGCTTTTGGGCTGGGGTTGTGGCTCAGTGGCAGAGCACTCGCCTCGCACGTGTGCGACCCGGGTTCGATCTTCAGCACCACGTAAACAAAAATGCATTGCATTATGTACAACTAAAGTAAATAAATAAATATTTTAAAAATATATATATGCTTTTAATTGTTTTATTTCATCATCAGATCAAATTCTCTTAAGTTCTGGCTCCAGACCACAATAAAACCTTCACAAAATATCACAATATGCGTGGATCTTTTATTTCTCATGGTCTGGAAGACCACTTACTGTCTGTATCACTCACTTTCACATTCTATCACAAAGTACTTTGATTTTTTTTCAGTACTAGGGATTGAATACCAGGGTCTTGTGTCTGCAAATACTCTACTACTTAGCCTCATCCTTGGACCTTCTTATTTTGAGACAGGGAAGGTCTTGCTACATTGCCCTGGTTGGCCTCGAACTTGCTATCCTATTGCCTCAGTCTCCTGATAATTTCAGATTACAGGTGTGTGCCACTGTGTCCAATAGTACTTTGAATTTTTATTTAACTGTTATGTGTACAGTTGCCATGTATTCATCCCAGAATAAAATACTGAAAAGTAGTCAGACACTGTGTAAGTGCTGAGAATACAAAAAATAGGTAAGGTTCGGCCTTTGAACTTAGAATTTAATTCAAAGGGGAAACAAATATGTAAACTAATCTACTACAATATAGTCTGACAATTGTCAATATTGAAAGATTGTATTGCATGGTTTGGCACATGAGTTTTGGGGTAGCCCAGGTCTAAGTACTTTTTCCAGATCTGCTCCTTAATAACTAATAATCTCAGAACTTGCTAAGCCTCTGTTTCCTCATTTGAAAAATGAAGATATTAATAGTATCTATTTATTAAAATTCTTAACAAAATTAGATGATTTTAGTCAGTGATTGGTGTCACTTTCTGGTACAAGATATTCCAGCTTCATTGTATACTTCTTGCCCCTGCCCAGGAATCAGCTATTTCTCCAAAGAGCCTGGTTCCTTTTAGTAGAGAAGAGTAGTATTATTCAGAAACCCACATCTGGGCCCTAGTGGCCTCATTGCTACTGGGGTGACACTGCTTTCAGACCCACAGAAGGGACATATATACATATGTGTGTTTGTAGTTATTATCTGTCTATATATATTGAAAGTCGTTGAGTTCATGCTCATATCTCCAATGCTAAGTCTATACCTCATTAGGTTTTCTCCCTTTCTGTGATTGCAATTTGTTTCTCTGGCAGTGAGAAACGTGGTTTCCCCTATATTCAATGAATGTGCTTATTTGAACATGTCCTTGTACATAACCAGCTCTCCTAACTGCTACTACCTCCTCACCCTGCAAACGCCTTCCTCCCCTGCTCTGGGCAACCGGCTCCCTGAATACACACACGGGTTCGCTCCTCCTTCTGTTGGGGTTCTTACATCCGTGCTGAATAGAGTCCCCACAGGATTGCTGTTTTCCCTCCACTCAGGCTCTGCCTTGGGTTGCGTGGTTCTCCTCTACCTCACTCCGGGTGAGAGCACATGGCGCACAAATGATGGAGGCGGGAGGCTGGAAGCAGACCTCAGGCCAGAGAGCTTCTTTATTCTGCTGTGGGGGTTAATTGGTCAAACACCTGATGTGGTCATTTTCAGGAGTAAAATGGCTGCTGGCCACTGGGAGGTTCTGGTGCAGGCTTAGCAGAGCCGAGCCATGGAAGGAGCTAGTTACTTTTGGCGGGCCCTTTTGGTGGGCAGGGGGCAGGGCCAGGTCATGGAAGGACTTATGGTGGAGGGAATCTATAGGACAGGGCGGGAGGACAGGTAACCATATCCTTCACCCAGGGCCCCCACCCTGCTGAGTCCCAATCTAGTAGGTTTTGGTTTCAATTGTGAAGAATTGAGCAGAAGCAAGCAAGGGAAGGAAAGGGGAAGAGAAGGAAAAGAACATTTTTATTTCTTTAAAGAAATGCATTATCAACCTTATTCCCTTTTCTTTCTTGAGTCTTGTATCTCTAATTCATATATTTCCTGTGGTAGAGTTCCAGTAATGGAATAACAGAACTAATGTTAAGTGACTTAATTTTCACTCCTTCCAGTAGTACGATACAGTGTTTGTTTTATCCTAGACAGCTTATGATATTTAATTCTCAAAGAATTTTTATTAATTTTATAGATGAAAATAGCATATTATTTTCTACTCCCTTGATTGATAGTAATGTTGAACATTTTTCTATTTGTCAAGTCATTTTTAGTTTCTATATTATAACTTATCTATTTCTTTGCCCATTTACATTTTGGAATTTTAGTATTCTCCTTAGGTTGATATGTTAATGGTACTAATACAGTCATAATTATTTATTTATTTGGTACTGGGGATTAAATCCAGGGCTGCTTTACTACTAGACTACATCCACAGCCCTTTTACATTTTTTTTTTTTTTTTTTTTTTTTTTGAGACATGGTCTCACTAGGCTTCTGAGGCTGGCCTCAAACTTGTTATCCTCCTGCCTCAACCTCTCAAGTCACTGGGATTACAGGTGTGTGGCCACTGTGCCTGGCCCCAGTAATACTTAATATAATGTATAGAAAGATTAAATTTTAAACCATAACTAGCTTTCTCTTGCCATCATTTACATTTCTACTTGCCTTTTTCTGTTGACAATATCCTCTCAGATAAATGCAAACTAAGGGAGAAATTCCTCTAAGAAAACATAAAATTAGGAAAATAAATGGTCTCTTATAAAGCTATTCATATCTATGGTGCATTTTAAAAAAACAAATTAGTTATTTGTAGATCATTATTATCTTTTTTCCTTTCCATTAGTTTGATAGATTTGTGTAATTGTCTCAATTTTATTTTTTTTACAGTCAAAAGAATTTGAGGCCATGGTAGTAATTTAGAATACTAGTGAAGTGAATTTTTCATCATTATTTAGTCTCTTTTATCTCTAATATATTTTCTTCATCTTATAGTCTACTTTAATATAGCAGTAAGTTGCTGTTTGCCGTGGTGCACACCTATAATCCCAGTAGCTTGGGAGGCTGAGGAAGGAGAATCATCAGTTCAAAGCCAGCGCAAGCAACGGTGAGACCCTGTCTCTAAATAAAATACCAAATAGGGCTGGGGATGTGGCTCAGTGATTGAGTGCCCCTGAATTCAATCTCTGGTACTTTTCACCCCTCAAAATATATAGCAGTCAGTATATAACATTCTTTAATCTTTCATTTTCAACCTTTTAGTATCTTTATGCTTTATGCGTAAGATTCAGGATTCCAGGGTGTAAACAGGGAATTCGATTCAAAATGTTAATGGAAGAGAATTTAATGAAGGAATTCTTTAGTAAGGTGTGGAGTGGACAGCATTAAGGGAACCAATGAAAGATGATGAAAAGATGATGCTCTGGCCACTGGTCACCAAGAAAGGTATTTATGCCCCTAGCTCTAAAAGGTGAAAGAGGAGAACATTAATTCTGGAATCCAACAAAAGCTGTTTCTTGGGAGAAGAGTGCCTGTCAGGAGCTGTTGTCCTAACCAGAGATAGCTGAAATACTCTGGCACAGCTGGAAGGGAAACTGCGGGAACTAATATACCTACCTTTCTCTCTCCCTTCCTGCTATCTCCTGCCACCATATGCTATTGGCCAAACCCCACTAGCAGTTAAAGGACAAAGGAACTAAGGTATGCAGAGAACTGAGTCGGGACACAGAGCCAGACAGAGAAGGGGGAGAGGAGCCAACATGTCAGCAGCTCAGGCTGGATTTGTTGTGGTGGTAATCATTTTTAACTTTTAAACAGAGCACTCTTTCCTTTATTTCATTTATTTCTACCATCTTATTTTGTGACTCACATCTGTTTTTTTCCTCCTATCATGGCTGCTTTTTGCTTATTTGAGCCATTTTTCCCATTCCCTTTATTCCATTTCTGTTATTTTGGTGGTTATTTTAGAAATTTATCATGTACTGTCTTTAACTTCCCACCAAACAATAGAAGGATCTCTGGAGCACTTTTATTATTCCTCTTTTTTTTAAATATTTATTTATTTGCTTTAGTCGTACACAGTGCAATGCATTTATGTTTACATTGTGCTGAGGCTCGAACCCGGGCCGCGCACGTGCTAGTCGAGCACTCTACCGCTGAGCCACAACCCCTTTTAACTTATATGTAAAAAATCATTGTTGGGTATTTTTTAACCCAATAGGATATTATTTGTTGTTCTGTATAGCCAATATTTATTTAGATTCACCTGCTTTCCTTGATTAGCATTCATTCTTGCATCTTAGACTTTCCATCTCAAATCATTCTCCCTCTTTCAATCTTTTGGAATGTCCACTATGGAGATCTACTAATGATAAACTGTACATGCATTTTCTAATTTTTTTTTTTTTTTTTTTGGTGGTACCGGGGATTGAACTCAGGGGCACTCATCCACTGGGTCACATCCCCAGCCCTTTTTTTTTTTATTTTTTAGAGACAGGGTCTCACTTGCAGGAGCCCTGTTTGGGGATTGACTTGAATTGCATTGACTATGAGATTTGGCCATTGTCACCCGGGTCTCACGGAATCTCGCTAAATTGTGCCTGGGTCAGCGCCATTTTAGCTGAGTTTGCGTGGTTAGTTGTTGTTAGAACTCAGAGAGAAAAGTTATCGATCCTCCAGTTTGCTTCTGAAGTGCGGCTCAGCCTCCCGGCAAAGAATGCTAAGTGCCTTGCCATGAGGCTGGCTTTGAACTCGCGATCCTCCTGCCTCAGCCTCCCAAAGTGCTGGGATTACAGGCGTGCGCCACCGCGCCCGCGCATTTTCTAATTTTTGAAAATGTCTTTATCTCACCCTCGATATTGTATAACATTTTTACCAGGTATATAATTTTAGGTTGACATCTTCACATATATTATTTTATAGCCTCAGGGCTTTCATTTATTTGTTGAGATGTCTGCTGTCAGCCTAGTTGTCACTCCTTTGAAGGATAGATTTATAAATATTTTCTATATTTTTGGAGTATTGCAGTTTCACCATGACGTGTCTAGATGTCAATTTCTTTATATATGTATCCTTCTTGAGATTTATGGATAATTCTAGAACTTGTTGACTGCAATCTTTCATTGGTTTATAAGAATTATCATATTCCTTCAAATATTACTTCTGCTTCATTTGTTCCCTTTCCTCTCCTTTTTGGAACACTGAATAGGAGCATATTAAAACTTTCCCTCCATCCTTCATGTTTTTTAATTATAAATAAGTTTTTTTTTTTAGTTGTAGTTGGACACAATACCTTTATTTTATTTTTATGTGGTGCTGAGGATCGAACCCAGCTCCTCGCATGTGCTAGGTGAGCACTCTACTGCTGAGCCACAACCCCAGCCCCCATCCTTCATGTTTTTAACCTCCCTTTCATATCTTCTATCACTTTGACTCTGTATACTGTATTCTATATAATTTACTCAGATTTATCTTATAGTTTATGATCTTTTTCTTTAAATCTGGCTATTCTGCTATTTACCACAGAGTTTTAAATTTCAATCCATATTTTTTTTCATTTTTAGAAATTCTAGCAGGTTCTTTTTCAATCTAGTCATTTTTTAGAGTCTTTCCTTTCATATTCTGTTTTTTTTTTTTTTTTTTTTTTTAGGGGGGGTTGGGGGTTGAACCAGGGTTTTGTGCATGCTAAACACTCTACCATTAAGCTCCACACTCAGTGCCAAATTCTTGTTTTAAACCTTTCTTTTATTCCTTTACGTTGTGAACTGAATATTTGTTTCCTTCCAAATTTATGTGTTGACCCCCTAAACCCTATGTAATGGCATTAGAAGGTAGGGCCTTGGGAAGTGATTAGGTAATAAAAGTAGAGACCTCTTGGACCCCAGAGAGCTCTTTCACTTTCTTTTCAGTTTGTGAGGATATAGGAAGTCCTCAGTCTGTAACCCAGAAGATGACCATGTAATACAGGCAAATCAATCTTACTGTATTTTCTGTGTTTAATAATTCCAGCATTTAAAACTTGGAGACCTAATTTTTCTCTTGATTGTTTTTGCTACCTCTTGCTTTATGAATTTTATGTATTTTGTGGTTTTTTAAAAAAATATTTATTTATTTGCTTTAGTTGTACACAATTCGTTTATTTGTACGTGGTGCTGAGGATCAAACCCGGGCCGCACACATTCTAGGCGAGCACTCTACCATTGAGCCACAACCCCAGCTCTGATATTTTGTGATTCTTGAGGTGCTAATCTTTTGAACTTATCTGGGGAAAAACTTTGAAGCCTGAGTTGAAGACAGGTTCTTCCAGAAAGAATTTGCGTGTTTCTGGATGGCAGATTGTATGTTCTAAACATAGCAACAAGGATATGTCTCATCCCACACACTCTTCTTCTGATGTTACTTTGACACTTCTCCCATTGAGAAGTGGGATCTATGTCCCTGTTCTTTGAATCTGGGAGGGCTTGTGATCAGGGTAGAAATTCTATGTGACTTCCACTGCTGGGAGGTAAAATGGCAATATTGTTTCCTCTTGTTTTTCTTAAGATGCTTTGCACTTGGAACCAAACACTATGCCGTGAGAAACCATGTAGCCCATGGTTATCTGAGTCAGTGGCCTCAGATGACCTCATACCAAACAGCCAGCATCAAACATCAGACACGTGTGTGAATCAGCCTTCAGACGATCCCACTTCCACCAACTCACACCATAGTCTTCAAGCCTTCTCAGATGGGCACCAGACATCATGGCACAGAGACTAAGTGTCCCTATTTCACACTACCCAAATTCTTTTTTAAAAAAATATTTATTTATTTACTTTAGTTGTACACAATGCAATGCATTTATGTTTACGTGGTGCTGAGGATCGAACCCGGGCCACACGTGCGAGGCGAGTGCTCTGCCGCTGAGCCACAACCCCAACCCCTACTCAAATTCTTGACTCACAGAATCTGTGAGTATATTATTATGGCCATTGTTTTGCCATAAGGAGTTTAAGGAGCCCAGGTTTTTACTGAGCAACCAATAATCAGAACCCTTCTGTCAGATATCTGTGGGTAAAGTCAACCTAAAAGTAGTTTACTTTAAGTTCTAGATTTGAGGGTTTGGAAGCAATAAAAGTTATAATTGAATTCTTAGATTTTTTTTTCTTTCTACCTAATGCCATGGTTCATGTGTGGCAATTTTTCTTTGGTCTAATGGTTTGGCAATATTTATTACTGAATATTTATCCCTTTGGTTTGGGAGGGCTTTGGGTTTGGTTTGGCTTTACCTCCTGCTCTCTACTTCCTGAAAACTAAAAAAAAAAAACAAAGAAAAATCTGATGCTCAAGTTCACTGGGGTTTGACAAGTGCTCTCAAATGAAACCAGTTTCACTGCTCCCTTTACTTATCTTGGTTCCCCTTAGTTTTTGGCCTGTACATGTATCTTTTTTTTTTTTTTTTAACTCTTTGATGAATTTTAATAGGTGCTTTGCATATTATAAATGGAATTTTGGGTAGTTTTCAGCAGGTGGCTTGGGCAGGGTATCTAATTCACCATTGTGTTGGAAACAGGTTCTGTAATTGGCTGAACTGTGTCCCTCAAAATGTAAATGCATTGGAGATAGGGTCTTTAAAGAGGTAATGAAGGTAAAATGAAGTTTTTAGGGTACACCCTAATCCAGTATGACTGGTGTCCTTATAAGAAAATTAGGACACAGACATGATGAACAGGGAGAAGAGCATGTGAACAAAATGGAGAAGACAGCCATCTGCAAGCTAGGAAAGAGGCCTCAAAAGAAGCCAGCCCTTCCAACCCCTTTATCTCAGACTTCCAGCCTCCAGAACTGTGAGAAATAAATTTCTATTGTTTTTAAGCCACATAGTCTGTAGTACTTTGTTATTTCAACCCTACACATCACCCCCTCCTTCGTCTGGTTGATTAGTAGTCTAGAGCACCATTCTTACCAATTTATTAAGGTACTAGATATTCAATTTGTATTTTTCACAACTTTTATTTCCCTACTGCTGTCTTTCTTTTGACTATTTCTTTGTTCTTTGGCACTTGCAAACAACTTGAAAGATAAAAATAAAGACAGTAAAGCCTCATTTCTTCTGCTGTACATTCTAGTTAACATTTTGGCATATTAGTATGATGCTGGAGGGGAGGAAAACCTTAAGCCAAATCAAGTTTTTGCAAAACTCCATCTATTATTCCCTATGATTAAAATAATACAGCCTTTTGTTGTATTGGTTATGTAAATGACAGCACATAGATCAGGGATAATAGGGTGTTTATATCTAGCAGTTATTAGGGTATTTTAAATTAAAAAATAATTCAGTCTACCTCATTTTTGGAATTTTAGTTCCAAAAAGTAAATGCTTAGAAGCTCTGAAAAAAAAATCATTATTTGTTACTCAAATTTGTTCAAAACTTATAGGCAATGAAATCTATCTTCTCAATGGAAATCTTATGAAGACTTCTAAAAATTTTAAATTATTTTTGAAGGTAATAAAATGTAACATAGAAACAGATGGAAAAATGAAAACATACTAGTTTTATCAAAGTATGTTGAATTGGGCTTAAGTACTGAGTGAGTCACATTTTCTGTTCTTTCAGATTAATTTAACATTAGTAAAATTACTCAGGCTCAATGAAAGAATTCCCACATGTGAAAAAGGTATGATGACAATTGTACACATTTGTTGGGGACTATGGGAATTCTGAGGACCTCTAATAATGAAAGTATGCTAAAATAACACCCCCTCCCCACCTTTTTAAAACAACAATCTCATTTTCTAGTATTTGGAGTAAGTTAGGGCATTTTCTTATTAAATCAAATTTTCACAAAAGGGGTAGTTTATGTAATTAAAATAAAATCATGCTTCCTAAAATCAGTAACACACACACACACACACACACACACACACACACACACACACAGTTCTTGAGAGAGGGGAAGGGGAATTGTTAAAATTTGGAGATAGGGAGGGGAGCCTAAACTCCTGCTCAGAGAGCTGATAGAGGGGAGGACCAGGAGTTAGAAGAAGAGTGTTCTAGAAGTTCAAGGCAAGGGTAAGGCAGTGTCCAAGCCTGGGGGAAAGATAGGCCACCACAGAAGGCTCCTGGGCACAGACCTTCCAGAAGTCACCACCAGCTTCCAGATCTTCATTTCTAGTATGTCAGAGGAAAAACTGGAAGACCTAAGATTTTGGAACTTCATCCTCAGTAGCATGAAATGCTCTTGATGATTCAAGATCAACTGATCAGATTCAGTTTCTGGGCCAACCTGCTAATAAGGACTGTTTCTTCATGAATCTTCCATCTCCCAAAACACCGGAGTGTGAAATCCCTTTACTGGGCCAAGCAATCCCCATCCCCACGATTATAAAATGTTCTCTTGGGAAATTCTTGGGTCTGGTAATTCAACTGGGAGAAATTCATTTCTACCCCAGTGTGCAGTTAATCAAATGACAGAGAATAAATAGCTGATAAGAGAGGCTTTCATAATTTCAAGAAGAGGCAGCGCACTATCGGCAGAAGGAGGTGGGTAGAAAGAGTGGAGAAAGTAAAAGAAAAGCTCAAGGTTCTCTTGTCTTTCTGGGTCTCTTATCTTCAGTGTTTGGTGACACAAAGAAGTATCTTTGGAGGTATTTTCATGTGGGAGACTTGGCTGGAACATTGCTCTGATGCCAGGGTGTTACTAAGGTTATGGAGTAGAACTTATGGAGCTGATATTGTCTTCTTCAGCTGCTAGTGCCACCAACAGCTCTGATAAGGATTGTTTCCACAGAGTACAGTGAATCAACATCTCACAGAATGCATGCAAACTAACTTCTCTAATTTCTTGTGGTTTATCCACAAGAGTGGTCACCCCACGTGCTTTACAAGTCACTGGCACTTATTAAGTACTCTTACTTTCTTTTGTATTCTACTTCCTGTCACAAAGCATTTTAGGCTGCTTGTAGGAAATATACTTTACCAACATATGCCATCCTGGTTTCCTGAAGGAGTTTAGGGACTCACTGCTCATTATTGTGAGGGAATAGAAAGCTGGACCTGACCAGCTGGACCAAGCTGGTGTTTTACATCACCCTGCCAAGTGAAGCAGGCAGAGTTCTGGTATCTTCAGGTAGCAACTACCAGCATTTGGATAAATCAAATCATAGCAGTCTAGAAATTCATTCCATTTGCTCTGTTTTGGCAAATAATTTTTTAAAAGGGCTACTTGGTAACCCAAATAAATCTTTCAATAAATGTGGGAAACATTTGGAGAAGTTTTAAATTTATCATTATGAAGTTACACAAAGTCTCAAAGTTACAAAGGATTTCTTCCTAACTTATAAATTTTAAAAATTACATGATACATATATTCTTATTGTAAAAGACAATATGAAAGCATACATATATTTAAATCCACTTTAATGGAAAAATTTTTTTAAAATTTCTCTGTTTCCAGAATGGAGGCCCTTTCTTTGTGGTTCTGAAAAATGTAGATAAAATCAGACATTTCCTGGAGCCCTTCCTTGCATCTCTGCATCCTTTCTTGAATTAGTCAGGAGAGGCTCTGCTATGTTGCAGTGATAAACAAACCTTAGAACCTTATTAAAATTTACTTATGCAAAGCTCACTGTTGGTCCTGCTGCAACTTTCAGGTCAGCTCCCTTCCAAATGGTAATGTAGGAATCCAGGTTGCTTTCATCTTAACAGCTACTCTATGTGGAACCCAAGTCTTCCAGGTATGAGGCAGCCAGGGATGAGAGTGAGAATTCACATGTGCCCCTAACTGTCATAGACTGAAAATGACACACATCACTTCCAGTCTCAGTTTGCTGGAGAGAGCTCATCACATGGCCCCAACCTAACTTTAAGGGAGGTTCCAGGGAGTCTTTATGTATGCTTAGGAAGGAAAGGAAATCCTATCCTGATGAATGCTGCTAAGTATCTACCATATTCCCTCTCTTGCCAAGGTCCCTTCCTCCCTAGCACCCACGCATTTAGCAGTGATGACCTCTAAATGTCTTTAGCTTGTTATTTGTGGGTGTCTTTGTAACCATTCCTCAGGATTATTCCAGCAATAAACTATGAGGCAATTTAGAGGCTAAGAGAATGGAGGCTTTGGATAGTGGGGCTGATGTATGGAAAGGAACTAGAACTCTTACTGGGTAAGAGTCCCATGCTTGGGAAGGGGAAAGCCAGCAAAAATCAACTTTCCTTTCCCCAAACCTGCTTATCATCTGGCCCCACCATGGTAAGGCAGATGGCACAGTGGAGTTCTCCATCTGGCCCCATCTCTTCACTGAGGATGGTGGTGTGGTTCTCATCCATAAGCATCAATTTCTTCCCCCCCCCCCTTTATTGAGGTGTGATTGAAAATAAAAATTATATATATTTAAGCTATACAATGTGATGATTTGATGTAGGTATATGTTGTGAAATGATTACCCCAATCAAGCTGATTAGCATGCCTGTCTATTGTGCTGTATGGTGAAAATACTTAAGATCTATTCTCTTTTTGCACATTTCAAGTATACAACAAGTTACTGTACTATTAACTGTAGTTACCAAACTATACATCAGATCTTCAGTTATTCATCCTGCATAACTGAAACTTTGTACCTTTGGACCACCCCTGAAGGAGCCCTAATTAGGAAGGGCTGTTGCAGCTAGCTGGAAGCCATAGGTTCCACCTGATATGTATGTGACGCACCTGTAGGCACCCGCAAAGCTGAAGGTATATAACCGGGTGAAAGCAGTCCGAGTTAGGAGAACGGAGAATTCAGTCAGCCGGGCAGTCACTCGGTCGGTCAGAAGAATCAGAGCGGCCAGAACGTAGGCAGAGCGGTTACAGAAGAGAAACCAGATAGAAGAAGTAATGACTGGTCAGAGTTAGGCCGAGGCTCCCAAGGAAGACAGAAGACAGAAGAAAGAAGAAGGAAGAAAGAAGAGAGAAGAAAGAAGCTCTAATCTTTCTCTAAGCTAAGCTCTATCTTTCTATCTTTCTAACTAAGAAGCTAAGCTCTATCTTTCTTTCTCTCTAAGACTCTAACTCTAAGCTAAGAAGACAAGAAGAAAAGCTCGCTTTAATCTTTCTCTCTAAAAATCTTTCTTTCCCTCTCTAAGCTCTAAGAAAGTAGAAGTAAAAGTAGTAAAAGCTTAACTCTGCCTCCGAGAGAGTTCCTCCCGGGTTACGGTACCAGGCAGCTTACACACCCCCTCCCTGTTTCGCCCACACTGTACTCTCTTGTGACCAACTGTCTGCTATATTTCTGAGTTTGACCTTTTAGGTCCCATATGGAAGTGATATCACATAGTAGTTCATCCATTTCATTGGAAATGGCATGATTTTCTTCTTTTTAAAGTATGAATCATATTGCACTATGTATATGTGTGAGATATTTTTTTTAATCCATTCATTTGTCAGTGGACACTTAAGCTGCTTCCATTCTTCCAGCGATTGTGAATAATGCTGCATGAACATGGGAGTGCAGATATCTCTTTGACATACTAATTTCATTTCCTTTGCTTTATACCCAGTAGTGGAATTGCTGGATCATATGATGATTTTTTAAAAATTTTCTGAGGAACCACCATACTATTTTCCACAACATTGGTACTAATTTACATTCCCACCAACAGTGTACAAGAGTTCTCTTTTCTCCACATACTTGCCAACACATTATCTTTGAGTCTCAATTTCTAAAGAGGGGAATCTCATTTCTATCTGGTTCCTAAAATAAAAAATTGACAATAATATAGGGAATTTTTTGAAATAGGTAAGATTTATCCTTAGAGGCCTATGAATTTTCTGTTTACTTGTTTCCAAAGTATCCTATGCTTCTTTATCCCTGCCTCCCTGTCCCAGTTCTCCTAATTAACAGATTTATTTATTTGTACCCAGAGTGCAAATCCAGACACATGTGACATCAACTTCACACAAAACTCCTCCTCTTTTCTCAACAAGTGCAACTTTCCTCAGCTCTGGCAGAGCCAGATGATTATTCATAAGGTAAATATGTGGCATAATTTGTGGTATCGAAAGCATTATTAATTTGTAATTTAATCTATATGCAATGTATGAGCAAAGTTTTAATTAGGCTATTGCAGGTGGTATGAAAATCCTTTTCCAATGACTTCCATTTCTCAGTGAAAAAGAAGCAAGATTACCAGCTAAGAGAAGACAAGGGAAGAAATGTTAAAGGACTGAGAAAAGTTTTAGTACACAAGTTGCCAAAGAAGGAGGTTGCTGGCACAGAAATGCTGGGATGACTGCCTGGCAGCATGAAAGACTAATTTGAGGTTCACGATCACAAACTTATAAATTAGAAACAGCTGGAAAAAAAAAAAAAAAACTAGGCTATTAATTCCATTAGAATTTTGGGTTTATATATCCTGTGGAAAAAAAGATCTTTGTACTTCCCCATGAGTTAATGCCCTCAGTTACATAGTTTTTAATATCATATATTTTGGGAAACCAATCTCCACCCCTCTAAAAAATAGGGGTTTTAATACCTAAAGCAGCCCTCCCCAACCTCCATTGCTCTGGGGACATGCACGGTGTGATGACTGTGGACAGGAAGAAAGTGGTCACCAAGCAGTTTCTCTATGCCCTGCCGGGACTGCTGTGTTACTTATTAATGGGGCCGAGGTCTAAAGCTACCCCCCTTTCTGGGCCCTAAAAGGGGGTTCTTTCTGCCAGCAGAAAGAATTAAAGTAGCTTACCTGGCGAAGATAGGCTTAACGGGCAAAAGTCGCCGAATGCCCCCCCACCCCCCGCCTGATTGACGGACACCACACCACACACCCGGGGATTTTTGTAGAAAGCAAAAGGCAAAACTCAAATTTATTGAACAATGAATTCCACTTATATAGGCCTAGAAATAACCAATCCTTGACCAGTAGGGTGGTTCCGGCTCTCACGATACATCATAGCCACACCCCCTTGCTTAGCCCTGGTCCTCCAAAGGGCGTGGTAAGCAACCAGAGCTCATCCCCTTGGCAGACAGCGTCCGGAAAGTCCCAACAATTCCCCTTTTTCGTTTTTTCAAAATGGGGCCTCTCCATTTTATATTTTAAAAATGGGATGTCCCATCTTGTATTTCGAAAATTAGGGTGTCTAACTCATTTGAGAGTGTGTCTGTCTAGGTTGATTTTTTCCTCTCTGGGAAAAATCTTACCCATCATTGGCTACCACCCTAGCACTTCAGGTGGACATACCCAGGGCCAGCAAGTGGCCAGGGGAAGGACACGGGACAGGACAGTCACCTTTGGGAAGGCTTGACTGGATGGCAAACCTCTGCATCTTGTTAAGGACCGTGGCCAAGCCTGTAGGGCTTTAGCTCAGCATGACAGCAGACCACCTAGCTGTATCAATCTGGTTAGTTATATAGGGCCAAAAAGTGAACACAAAGACAATGACAATCAGGGATTTCACCAAAGGGAGAAAGTCCACCCATTTAGCAGGGATTTCACCAAAGGGAGAAAGTCCACTCATTTAGCAGGGATTTCACCAAAGGGAGAACGTCCACCCATTTAGTTTAGTCTAAAGGAAGCCTTCTGGCATAAAGTCTGGACAATTGTCACAAGAATGGCACTCTTCTCTCTAGCATAAAGTCCAGACAATTGTCACAGATATAGCGCTCTTCTCTCAGAGTCCAAAGGAAGCCGTCTAGCACAAAGTCCAGATAATTGTCACAGGAATGGCACAGTCCCTCTTCTCTCATCGCAGAGGGTTGAGATACTGACAAAGGAGGAGTCCAAGATAGTGTTTTTGATGAATTTTGGAATGGATGTGATGAGAAGTTTAATCACAACAGGACAGGAGATTTGTCACAGTGTTTTCATTTCTGTGGAAAAAGAAAGGATCACCCCTCAAGAGCTTGTGCTCCTGGGTAGTCATTTTGGTCGGATTGGCAGTATTTGAGATCTCTGGCAGGCACCCATATAGGGTTTTGTTCTCCCATTGGGAAGACACATCCAAAACCTCTGCCAGCACTTATTAACAGATCGGGACCTCTCCAGAATCTAGTTAATGGGTCTTTCCATCGGACCTCAACTTTTACATAAGGCGTTTGGTTAGACCAGTGTCTTTGAAACGCAGACAGAGGCTGCTGTTTGGAAAAATTTAAAATATTTAAAGTAAGCATAGCTGTTTTTAAATGGTCATGGGGGTTGCTTTCCCCATTTTGTTTTATTAATTGGTCCTTTAGGGTTTTATTATGTCTCTCTATGGTGGCTTGTCCTTTTGGGTTATATGGGATCTCTGTGGTATGCTTAATATGTCAAGTTTGGAAGAACTTTTGTAATGATTTGCTCACAAAACAGGGTCCATTATTGGTTTTAACCTGTTTTGGCAATCTAAGAATAGCAAAGCATTGTAAAAAGTGAATTTCAGCATGTTTAGCCCTTTCTCCAGAGTGTGCCGTGGCCCAACAAGTATGTGAATAAGTATCTATGGACATAAATATATATTTTAATTTTCCAAATGGCGCACAATGGGTTACATCAGTCTGCCAGACAGCGTTGGGCTGTAGGCCTCTAAGATTTACCCCAGAGGACTGGAGAGGTGGTACCTGTAAGAAGGGCAAACAGGACTTACATGTCCTTACAATCTTTTTAAAATCTTTTATAGGAACTAAAGGAAATTTATGATGTAGTCCTCTCCAATTTAAATGAGTAAGGTCGTGAAGACCTTGGGCTAACTGAAGGTCTTGTTGATATGGGACTGTAACTGTTAATACACCTGTGGTGGCCAAATGGTCAGCAGTCTGATTTCCCTCAGAGAGGGGCCCAGATAAGCCTTGATGTCCCCTAAGATGTTGGAGGAAAACAGGTTCATTACGCCCCTTTAACAGGGATCAAACCTGAATCATCAGAGGGGTTATGGGATTATTATCTATCTTTATATATGAGGCATTTAGAGTAGGTAATAGGTTAATTACATATAAACTATCTGAGAAAAGATTCATAGGCTCTTGGACATGGGTCAAGGCTAATGCAACAGCATATAATTCTTTAAATTAAGCAGAACCAGTAACTGCCTCAAAGTATTGTGTCCTTTGGCCTGAGGATGGGTGAAATACTACAACTGCTGACCCTTCTTTTCCTCTATCTGTGAAGACATTTACTGCCTTGGGGAGTGGCTTGATGGAAAAAAGGATGGGGGGAGTCTACTCCAGTTTGGGAAAAGAAGAGGTCCATTTGGTTGACCCGTAATGACAGTCAACTTTTCCTAGAAATCCTTCTAAAGCATAGGAGACTCTAGGGTTGTTTCTCCGTATCTACTCAAAGTCTGACAAATGGTAAGGAATTGTTAAAATATCTGGGTCTTTTCCATAATGCCTCAATGATGTATCTCTCTCTTTTATTATAAGATCTGTTAATTGATCTAATTGGGAATAAACTCGAGGTGCTCCTCCCACAGAGGAATGTATCCACTGTAAGGGGTTACCCATCTGGGTGAGAACAGCTGTAAGGAGCTTAGTACCTGAGAAAATCTATAGATATAGAGGTTGCTTTGGTTGGTATCGAGCCAATTGGGCTGAATTGAGGGCACCTTGGACTTTTTGTAATATTGACAGATGACCTTCTTTTAGTATAATCACATCAGAGGGGGATTTTCCCCGTAGCAACTCAAAGAGAGGTAATAAATCTTCAGTAGAGATATGAAGCCATGGTCTTAACCAGTTTAGCTCTCCTAATAGCTTTTGTAATTCTGCCAAGGAATAAGATTTCTGAATGACTAGTTGAGGTTTTAGAGGACAAACCGAGTCTAGGCTAAGTTTTGTCCCCAATATTTTGAAGGGAGGAATAGTTTGGACCTTGTCATTGGATATGTGTAATCCTCCTTTTTCTAAGAGCTCTCGAAGGGTCAGGTAAGCTGAGCCCAGTTGCTGGACATCAGCAGCTCCTAGGATGATGTCATCCATATAAACATATAGGGTGAGCTGTGATTTTTTCATTAATGGTGACAGAAGACATGAAACATAATATTGACAAAAAGCTGGGCTGTTAGCCATACCTTGAGGGAGAACTATCCATTCATATTGTTCATCTGGCTTTTGAAAGTTAACTGAGGGGATAGAGAACGCAAACTTTTCATAATCATCTGGATGAAGAGGTATTGAAAAATAACAATCTTTAATATCAATAACAAGGTTAAATCTCTTGAGATAGAAGGGATCCAGGGGAGGCCACGCAGAGGTGTGCCAACAATGAACATCCTATCATTAATTTTTCGGAGGTCTTGTAACATCCTCCATTTCCCTGTGGCCTTTTGTATAACAAAAACAGGACTGTTCCATGGGCTAAGAGAAGGTCTAATGTGTCCTAGGGCTAACTGTTTTTGGAAAATTGCCCTCAAATGGTTTAGTTTTTCAGTAGGAAGGGGCCACTGCTCGACCCAGATTGGGGGGCCATCTTGCCATTGAATGGCAGGAACTTGGGGAGCAGTGGCCCTTAGGATTGGGGGTGAGACCCTATTTGATGATTGGAAGTTTCTCTCTCCGTATCTTTAGTTAATATATCATTTTGAAGCTCTCTATGGGTTGTAGTAATGTAAGCTTCAGCTTCTCCTAAGATGTCTTGGCCTAATAAATTAGAGGTTAATCTAAGGGCCACAAGGGGACGAACTTCCCCTTGATTTCCGTCTATGTCTCTCCATCTAAGCCAATCTCTGGTTTCTTCTGAATGAGTGTTCCCACCTACCCCGAGTAACTGGGGCCCTGGAATTAGTTCCCATTGGGGTGGAATCTCTTCCTTCCTTCGTATAGTATGATCTGCCCCAGTATCAATTAGGCAACGAAATTTCTTTCCTGATATATAAATATCTATCTTTGGTCTAATCTCTGGAACAATAGGAACTGTCCAATGGACTTTAGGGGAACTGTGAGCAGGGGAACCTCCTTGGTGTAACGGGGCTGGAGGATGCCCCTTTAGGAGTTTAAAGGTTTCCCCTGAATATCAAATTTAGATCTGCAATCTTTTCTCCAATGATATCCTCTTTTACATCTAGGACAAAGTGTTCTAGGGGCAGCTGGACTCTGAGTCTAGCCAGGGGAGCATTCTGGGGGCCAACCAAGGCCGTTGGGGCAATCTTTTTTAAATGGCCCTGTTGTCCACACTTAAAACAGGTCCCTTTTCCATTTAAAACTGTTGCTAATACCTCAGTATGGGCATTAAGGGCAATGGTTAAGACTTGAGACTGATGAGTTGTAGAACCCACATCTTTGGTGGCAATAATCTATCTCCCCATAGATCTATCCTTTAACCTGGCACAGGCCAGCTTGTGATCTGTGGTCATCCCTTCCCAAACTAGCATTTTTGCAAATTGGTCTCTCATCGTACCAGGTGGAAATTTCCTTTGAAGGCTTTTTTCCACTCTCTCAATAAATGTGGCCAGATCCTCATTAGCTTTTTGAGTGATTCCAGCTATAGGAGGCTCTGTAGGGCCTTCCTCTAGCTTTTTCCATGTTGCCAGCCCTAAAGCTCGCACCTGCTCTTGGTAAGGGGCTGGTATTGCTGCCTGTTGAATGCCTGTGGCATATTGGTCACTAATTCCTGCCAGCATTCCAAAGGTTATTGGTATGGGAGGATTCATAGATCTGTTCCTCTCAGCCTGCATATGGCATTTATCAGTAAAATATGCACACCATTTAATAAATAAAGGTCCCGGAAGCACGGCTTTGGTTAAATCGTTCCAATCTTTTGTCTTGCAGGCTTGATGTGCCAGACTTGATAAAAATACATTTTGCCCATGGCGAGTTGGGACTGTCTTCTGACACAGCTTTTTTTAACTCTTTTAACTCTTGAGTCTCCCAGGGGTACCAAATATTTGGCCTGTTTCCTCCCGGATTTAAATTAACTGGAAACGCCATTACAGGTGAAAGCCCACCAGGGGGCGCTAGCAGCTGTTGTGAAACTGGCGCCTCCTGGTAAAGCGGTGGGGCAGAAGGCCCGGAAGGGGTGGGCTCATAAAATGGCGGATCCCGCTCACAGGGTGGTGAGCCATGTGGCCGATGGCCTTTGTCCTCAGGGAATTTTTTTAAGCTCTCTAAGGGAGGGGCTGTAGGCTCCTGATTGCTAGTTTTTCTTAATTCCACGGAGCGGAAATCTGGAGACCTTGCTTTCTTAAAATTAATGGGGCCGAGGTCTAAATTAACCTTGCCATTTCTGGGCCCTAAAAGGGGTGGTTCTTTCTGCCAGCAGAAAGAATTAAAGTGGGGCCGAGGTCTAAAGCTACCCCCCCCCCCTGGCGAAGATAGGGGGTTCTTAACGGGCAAAAGAATTAAAGTCGCCGAATGCCCCCCCGAGTGTCCCCCCCCCGCCTGATTGACGGACACCACACCACACCCGGGGATTTTTGTAGAAAGCAAAAGGCAAAACTCAAATTTATTGAACAATGAATTCCACTTATATAGGCCTAGAAATAACCAATCCTTGACCAGTAGGGTGGTTCCGGCTCTCACGATACATCATAGCCACACCCCCTTGCTTAGCCCTGGTCCTCCAAAGGGCGTGGTAAGCAACCAGAGCTCATCCCCTTGGCAGACAGCGTCCGGAAAGTCCCAACAATTCCCCTTTTTCGTTTTTTCAAAATGGGGCCTCTCCATTTTATATTTTTAAAAATGGGATGTCCCATCTTGTATTTCGAAAATTAGGGTGTCTAACTCATTTGAGAGTGTGTCTGTCTAGGTTGATTTTTTCCTCTCTGGGAAAAATCTTACCCATCATTGGCTACCACCCTAGCACTTCAGGTGGACATACCCAGGGCCAGCAAGTGGCCAGGGGAAGGACACGGGACAGGACAGTCACCTTTGGGAAGGCTTGACTGGATGGCAAACCTCTGCATCTTGTTAAGGACCGTGGCCAAGCCTGTAGGGCTTTAGCTCAGCATGACAGCAGACCACCTAGCTGTATCAATCTGGTTAGTTATATAGGGCCAAAAAGTGAACACAAAGACAATGACAATCAGGGATTTCACCAAAGGGAGAAAGTCCACCCATTTAGCAGGGATTTCACCAAAGGGAGAAAGTCCACTCATTTAGCAGGGATTTCACCAAAGGGAGAACGTCCACCCATTTAGTTTAGTCTAAAGGAAGCCTTCTGGCATAAAGTCTGGACAATTGTCACAAGAATGGCACTCTTCTCTCTAGCATAAAGTCCAGACAATTGTCACAGATATAGCGCTCTTCTCTCAGAGTCCAAAGGAAGCCGTCTAGCACAAAGTCCAGATAATTGTCACAGGAATGGCACAGTCCCTCTTCTCTCATCGCAGAGGGTTGAGATACTGACAAAGGAGGAGTCCAAGATAGTGTTTTTGATGAATTTTGGAATGGATGTGATGAGAAGTTTAATCACAACAGGACAGGAGATTTGTCACAGTGTTTTCATTTCTGTGGAAAAAGAAAGGATCACCCCTCAAGAGCTTGTGCTCCTGGGTAGTCATTTTGGTCGGATTGGCAGTATTTGAGATCTCTGGCAGGCACCCATATAGGGTTTTGTTCTCCCATTGGGAAGACACATCCAAAACCTCTGCCAGCACTTATTAACAGATCGGGACCTCTCCAGAATCTAGTTAATGGGTCTTTCCATCGGACCTCAACTTTTACATAAGGCGTTTGGTTAGACCAGTGTCTTTGAAACGCAGACAGAGGCTGCTGTTTGGAAAAATTTAAAATATTTAAAGTAAGCATAGCTGTTTTTAACTGGTCATGGGGGTTGCTTTCCCCATTTTGTTTTATTAATTGGTCCTTTAGGGTTTTATTATGTCTCTCTATGGTGGCTTGTCCTTTTGGGTTATATGGGATCTCTGTGGTATGCTTAATATGTCAAGTTTGGAAGAACTTTTGTAATGATTTGCTCACAAAACAGGGTCCATTATTGGTTTTAACCTGTTTTGGCAATCTAAGAATAGCAAAGCATTGTAAAAAGTGAATTTCAGCATGTTTAGCCCTTTCTCCAGAGTGTGCCGTGGCCCAACAAGTATGTGAATAAGTATCTATGGACATAAATATATATTTTAATTTTCCAAATGGCGCACAATGGGTTACATCAGTCTGCCAGACAGCGTTGGGCTGTAGGCCTCTAAGATTTACCCCAGAGGACTGGAGAGGTGGTACCTGTAAGAAGGGCAAACAGGACTTACATGTCCTTACAATCTTTTTAAAATCTTTTATAGGAACTAAAGGAAATTTATGATGTAGTCCTCTCCAATTTAAATGAGTAAGGTCGTGAAGACCTTGGGCTAATGAAGGTCTTGTTGATATGGGACTGTAACTGTTAATACACCTGTGGTGGCCAAATGGTCAGCAGTCTGATTTCCCTCAGAGAGGGGCCCAGATAAGCCTTGATGTCCCCTAAGATGTTGGAGGAAAACAGGTTCATTACGCCCCTTTAACAGGGATCAAACCTGAATCATCAGAGGGGTTATGGGATTATTATCTATCTTTATATATGAGGCATTTAGAGTAGGTAATAGGTTAATTACATATAAACTATCTGAGAAAAGATTCATAGGCTCTTGGACATGGGTCAAGGCTAATGCAACAGCATATAATTCTTTAAATTAAGCAGAACCAGTAACTGCCTCAAAGTATTGTGTCCTTTGGCCTGAGGATGGGTGAAATACTACAACTGCTGACCCTTCTTTTCCTCTATCTGTGAAGACATTTACTGCCTTGGGGAGTGGCTTGATGGAAAAAAGGATGGGGGGAGTCTACTCCAGTTTGGGAAAAGAAGAGGTCCATTTGGTTGACCCGTAATGACAGTCAACTTTTCCTAGAAATCCTTCTAAAGCATAGGAGACTCTAGGGTTGTTTCTCCGTATCTACTCAAAGTCTGACAAATGGTAAGGAATTGTTAAAATATCTGGGTCTTTTCCATAATGCCTCAATGATGTATCTCTCTCTTTTATTATAAGATCTGTTAATTGATCTAATTGGGAATAAACTCGAGGTGCTCCTCCCACAGAGGAATGTATCCACTGTAAGGGGTTACCCATCTGGGTGAGAACAGCTGTAAGGAGCTTAGTACCTGAGAAAATCTATAGATATAGAGGTTGCTTTGGTTGGTATCGAGCCAATTGGGCTGAATTGAGGGCACCTTGGACTTTTTGTAATATTGACAGATGACCTTCTTTTAGTATAATCACATCAGAGGGGGATTTTCCCCGTAGCAACTCAAAGAGAGGTAATAAATCTTCAGTAGAGATATGAAGCCATGGTCTTAACCAGTTTAGCTCTCCTAATAGCTTTTGTAATTCTGCCAAGGAATAAGATTTCTGAATGACTAGTTGAGGTTTTAGAGGACAAACCGAGTCTAGGCTAAGTTTTGTCCCCAATATTTTGAAGGGAGGAATAGTTTGGACCTTGTCATTGGATATGTGTAATCCTCCTTTTTCTAAGAGCTCTCGAAGGGTCAGGTAAGCTGAGCCCAGTTGCTGGACATCAGCAGCTCCTAGGATGATGTCATCCATATAAACATATAGGGTGAGCTGTGATTTTTTCATTAATGGTGACAGAAGACATGAAACATAATATTGACAAAAAAGCTGGGCTGTTAGCCATACCTTGAGGGAGAACTATCCATTCATATTGTTCATCTGGCTTTTGAAAGTTAACTGAGGGGATAGAGAACGCAAACTTTTCATAATCATCTGGATGAAGAGGTATTGAAAAATAACAATCTTTAATATCAATAACAATTAAGGTTAAATCTCTTGAGATAGAAGGGATCCAGGGGAGGCCCACGCAGAGGTGTGCCAACAATGAACATCCTATCATTAATTTTTCGGAGGTCTTGTAACATCCTCCATTTCCCTGTGGCCTTTTGTATAACAAAAACAGGACTGTTCCATGGGCTAAGAGAAGGTCTAATGTGTCCTAGGGCTAACTGTTTTTGGAAAATTGCCCTCAAATGGTTTAGTTTTTCAGTAGGAAGGGGCCACTGCTCGACCCAGATTGGGGGGCCATCTTGCCATTGAATGGCAGGAACTTGGGGAGCAGTGGCCCTTAGGATTGGGGGTGAGACCCTATTTGATGATTGGAAGTTTCTCTCTCCGTATCTTTAGTTAATATATCATTTTGAAGCTCTCTATGGGTTGTAGTAATGTAAGCTTCAGCTTCTCCTAAGATGTCTTGGCCTAATAAATTAGAGGTTAATCTAAGGGCCACAAGGGGACGAACTTCCCCTTGATTTCCGTCTATGTCTCTCCATCTAAGCCAATCTCTGGTTTCTTCTGAATGAGTGTTCCCACCTACCCCGAGTAACTGGGGCCCTGGAATTAGTTCCCATTGGGGTGGAATCTCTTCCTTCCTTCGTATAGTATGATCTGCCCCAGTATCAATTAGGCAACGAAATTTCTTTCCTGATATATAAATATCTATCTTTGGTCTAATCTCTGGAACAATAGGAACTGTCCAATGGACTTTAGGGGAACTGTGAGCAGGGGAACCTCCTTGGTGTAACGGGGCTGGAGGATGCCCCTTTAGGAGTTTAAAGGTTTCCCCTGAATATCAAATTTAGATCTGCAATCTTTTCTCCAATGATATCCTCTTTTACATCTAGGACAAAGTGTTCTAGGGGCAGCTGGACTCTGAGTCTAGCCAGGGGAGCATTCTGGGGGCCAACCAAGGCCGTTGGGGCAATCTTTTTTAAAATGGCCCTGTTGTCCACACTTAAAACAGGTCCCTTTTCCATTTAAAACTGTTGCTAATACCTCAGTATGGGCATTAAGGGCAATGGTTAAGACTTGAGACTGATGAGTTGTAGAACCCACATCTTTGGTGGCAATAATCTATCTCCCCATAGATCTATCCTTTAACCTGGCACAGGCCAGCTTGTGATCTGTGGTCATCCCTTCCCAAACTAGCATTTTTGCAAATTGGTCTCTCATCGTACCAGGTGGAAATTTCCTTTGAAGGCTTTTTTCCACTCTCTCAATAAATGTGGCCAGATCCTCATTAGCTTTTTGAGTGATTCCAGCTATAGGAGGCTCTGTAGGGCCTTCCTCTAGCTTTTTCCATGTTGCCAGCCCTAAAGCTCGCACCTGCTCTTGGTAAGGGGCTGGTATTGCTGCCTGTTGAATGCCTGTGGCATATTGGTCACTAATTCCTGCCAGCATTCCAAAGGTTATTGGTATGGGAGGATTCATAGATCTGTTCCTCTCAGCCTGCATATGGCATTTATCAGTAAAATATGCACACCATTTAATAAATAAAGGTCCCGGAAGCACGGCTTTGGTTAAATCGTTCCAATCTTTTGTCTTGCAGGCTTGATGTGCCAGACTTGATAAAATACATTTTGCCCATGGCGAGTTGGGACTGTCTTCTGACACAGCTTTTTTTAACTCTTTTAACTCTTGAGTCTCCCAGGGGTACCAAATATTTGGCCTGTTTCCTCCCGGATTTAAATTAACTGGAAACGCCATTACAGGTGAAAGCCCACCAGGGGGCGCTAGCAGCTGTTGTGAAACTGGCGCCTCCTGGTAAAGCGGTGGGGCAGAAGGCCCGGAAGGGGTGGGCTCATAAAATGGCGGATCCCGCTCACAGGGTGGTGAGCCATGTGGCCGATGGCCTTTGTCCTCAGGGAATTTTTTTAAGCTCTCTAAGGGAGGGGCTGTAGGCTCCTGATTGCTAGTTTTTCTTAATTCCACGGAGCGGGATTTCTCTACTTCTAGGGAGTGGTTAGGCTTCTCTAAATCCGCGGACCAGGAGGGGCTGTTTAATTCTCCGGACCGGGAGTGATTAGGTTCAGATATTTTATTTTTTCGTAGGGCCTGCTCCATTACCTCAATTCTTATAATTTGAGGTGCCTGATCTGTGGCCTCTGCAGATTTTTTTGTTGTTTGCACGAGAGAGCATGCTTTTAGGGCGGATAAAGCTGGATAAACTCCCAGAGGTGGGACTTCCCCGTATTCATTTTCTCTCTCTCTTAAAATCTGTTCCGCATGGTGCCATGTTTTCCATGAATTATAGTCAGCCTTTGGGAGCCAGGGAGCTGCCCGTATTAATGAGCTCCAAATTTTTTCAGCTTAAGCATCAGAAATCTGGAGACCTTGCTTTCTTAAAATACATCGCCATGCCTCGAGGGCTGGGTCCTGAGATTTCTTAAATATTAACACTTGCCGCATATTAGAGGATACTTTTGCCAGAGAGATGCTGCGTCTCTAACCGTGGTAAGCCTACCGATAATTTTTGTGCCCCACATTGGGCACCAACTCCGGGACTTCTGTGTTACTTATTAATGGGGCCGAGGTCTAAAGCTACCCCCCCTTTCTGGGCCCTAAAAGGGGGTTCTTTCTGCCAGCAGAAAGAATTAAAGTAGCTTACCTGGCGAAGATAGGCTTAACGGGCAAAAGTCGCCGAGTGTCTCCCCCCCGCCTGATTGACGGACACCACGCCACACCCGGGGAGTTTTGTAGAAAGCAAAAGGCAAAACTCAAATTTATTGAACAATGAACTCCACTTATATAGGCCTAGAAATAACCAATCCTTGACCAGTAGGGTGGTTCTGGTTCTCACGATACGTCATAGCCACACCCCCTTGCTTAGCCCCGGTCCTCCAAAGGGCATGGTAAGCAACCAGAGCTCATCCCCTTGGCAGACAGCGTCCAGAAAGTCCCAACAATGCCCAGGAAAAGGTTTGATGAAGGTAACTGAGCATTAAAGATTCTAAGATCCCAGAAATGTGTTCTTTTAACATCAGAACTTCTGGACTCTTATCTCCAGCAAGAAGATGCTTTAGATTAACTCTTGCACACAATACTTAATATAAAAAGAAGAGTATGAAAAGTGTAGTTAATCTGAAGTAAAATGGACTTTTTACAGATTTATTATCCTCCTTTTCTAAGATTGCAGGCTCTGAGAGGTCCAGTGACTCTCTTGAGCACGCAGTAAGAGCAAGGTAGAACCAGGATCTCTGGGTTCTCAAGCTACTCTTCCAACCACAAGACCTCACTTCCTTCCTCTCCTACAATTAATATGCAGAGAAGAGTATAAAATGTATTTAGCAGACAGGGTAGTGACACAGGTTATGCAGAAAACTACAATGCTACCTAGCAAATGTACAAAATAAAATCTGAATTTAGATGACTCTTAAGAAATTGCCTTGTACACTCATACATTGCTGGTGGGAATGCAAAATGGTGCAACCGTTATGGAAAGCAGTATTGAGATTTCTTGGAAAACTGGGAATGGAACCACCCTATGACCCAGCCATCCCACTCCTGGGTCTATTCCCAAAGGACTTAAAACCAGCATATTACAGTGACACAGCCACTTCAATGTTTATAGCAGCACAATTTACAATAGCTAGGTTGTGGAATCAACCTAGATGTCCCTCAGTAGATGAGTGGATAAAGAAAATGTGGTATATATACACAATGGAATTTTACTCAGCAATAAAAGAGAACAAAATAATGGCATTTGCAGGTAAATGGATGAAGTTGGAGAATATAATGCTAAGTGAACTTAGTCAATCTCAAAAATCGGAATACCGAATGTTTTCTCTGATATAAGGAGGCTGATTCACAGTGGTGTTGGGTCGGGGTACATAGGAGGATTAGAGGAACACTATAATGGTCAAAGGGGAGGCAGGGGAAGGAAGGGAGCAAGGGGGCATGGAGGGGAAAAAAAGAAAAGGTGGATGAAGAAGATGGATATCATTATTCTAAATGCATGACTGAAGATTTGAATGGTACGAATATACATTGCATACAGTGTTATGTAAAAAGACGCTGTAATGTTTATTATGAATTATAATGCATACTACTCTTATAAATACAACACTTTGAATAAAAAAATTTAAAAAGGAGTGAAAGAGAGAAAAAAAAGAAATTGCCTTGTGTATTCTAGAAATTAGTGCTATATCTGACATACATGTGGTAAAAATTTGTTCTCAATTAGTAGGCTCTCTATTCACCTGAGTGTTTCTTTTGCAAGAAGAAGCATTTTTGTTTGAATCTATCCCATTTATTGATTCTTGATATTAATTATTACACCATAGGAATCTTATTAAGGAAGTTGGGGCCTAATCTGACATGTTGGAGATTTGGGCCTACTTTTTCTTCTAATAGGCGTAATGTTTCTGGTCTAAGTCCTAGGTCCTTGATCCACTTTGAGTTGAGTTTTGTGCATGGTGAGAGATAGGGGTTTAATTTCATTTTGTTGCATATGGATTTCCAGTTTTCCCAGCACCATTTGTTGTAAAGGATTCAATATCTTTTTAAAAAATATTTATTTATTTGTTTTTAGTTGTACACAATGTCTTTATTTTTACGAGGTGTTGAGGATCGAACCCGGGCCGCGCACGTGCTAGGCGAGCGCTCTACCGTTGAGCCACAACCCCAGCCCCCACTCAATATCTTAGCACCAAAAACACAAATAACCCAATCAATAAATGGGCCAAGGAACTAAACAGACACTTCTCAGAAGAAGATATACAATCAATCAACAAATACACAAAAAAAATGTTCAACATCCCTGGCAATTAGAGAAATATAAATCAAAACTACTCTAAGATTTCATTTCACTCCAGTCAGAATGGCAACAATAAATGTTGGAGAGGATGTAGGGGAAAAGGCACACTCATACATTGCTGGTGGGACTGCAAACTGGAGCAGCCAATCTAGAAAGCAGTATTGAGATTCCCTGGAAAACTGGGAATGGAACCACCTTATGGCATTTGCATAAATGAAGTTGGAGAATATAATGCAAAGTGAAGTTAGCCAATCCCCAAAACCCAAATGCCGAATATTTTCTCTGATATAAGGAGGCTGATTCACAGTGGGGTTGGGACAGGGAGCTTAGGAGGATTAGAGGAACACTAGAAAGGCCAATGGGGAAGGAGGCAAAGGGAGGGGGCAAAAGGGTAAAAAAAAAAAAAAAAAAAAAAAAAAAAAGAATGGTAGAATGAGATGGATATCATTCCCCTAAGTGCATGTATGAAGACATGAATGGTATGAATATACTTTGTATACAACCAGAGATATGTAAAAATGTGCCCTATAAGTGTAATATGAATTGTAATGCATTCTGCTGTCATATATAACAACTTAGAATAAAAGAAAAGAAATATAATTTGCTCCATTTAAACAAAAAAAAAAAGGAATTGCCTTGTAAATTTGATAGGCAGCTCTCAATAGATCATTTAAGTGCTAGGTACTGTGATAAGTGGAATAACGAAGAGTGCACAGAATAAAAGTCCCTACTACAACAAGTTAAACAATTACCCTGAACAACAGGGAGGAGGAATGCAGTAGACATCATTGTTGCCCAACCCAGATTCCTTTTGTTAGGTGGGGGAGGCCATCCTTTTGCTGCTAAGTACCTTGACTAACAGCTTATTGCATTGACTTTCTCCAGAGACTTGACCTTGGCTAAGTGGAACCACCTCTCTGGAGGCTCTTGTGACCCTCTTCAAGGGTGACCAAGGACTGACTCATTTCCACTCTCTTATCTACTTTCCTCTCACTCAACCTTTACTGAGAACCATATCCTTGTTCAAATTTTTCCTTCCCTATCATGCTCCTTTCCTCTCTCAGATTTTTCCTAGAACATTTCCTAATTAAGTACATATAAAGACCCCCTTCCTCAGGCTCTGCTTCTACAAAACTCAATCTAAGACACTTGTTGCTCTAGGTCAAGAACAGTCTCAGACAATGTCTTGGGAAAGATTTGTAATATTTCCTCTCTAAGAGTTTTAATAGACCCCAACATTTTTTACTACATAGAGGACATTTAGCATGATTGAGCTTTCCCATAGGCTATTTTATCTTCTTAAAACTGAATGATTACATCCGGAGGCTGAGGCAGGAGGATCATGAGTTCAAAGCCAGCCTCTACAACTTAGTGAGACCCTGTCTCTAATATAAAAAGGGCTGGGGATGTGGCTCAGTGGTTGAGTGTCCCTGGGTTCAATCCCCAATACCAGAAAAGAAGAAGAAGAAGAAGAAGAAGAAGAAGAAGAAGAAGAAGACGACGACGACGACGACGACGACGACGACGACGAGGGCTGGAGCTATAGCTCAGCAGTAGAACACTTGATTCACACATATGAGGCACTGGGTTTAATTCTCAGCACCACATAAAAATAAATAAAGATATTTTGTCCACCTACAACTAAAAATAAATTTTAAAAAAATGAAGGATTTATTTTTCAAAGTGATCTTTCAGTTAATATTCTTTTGTACTTAAGAGATATCCTTTGGGAGGACTTAAAAACAGCATAGTACAGGGACACAGCCACATCAATGTTTATAGCAGCACAATTCACAATAGTTAGATTGTGGAACCAACCTAGATGCCCTTCAGTAGATGAGTGGATAAAGAAAATGTGGTATATATACACAATGGAATTTTACTCAGCAATAAAAGAGAATAAAATAATGGCATTCTCAGGTAAATGGATGAAGTTGGAGAATATAATGCTAAGTGAAGTTAGCCAATCTCAAAAATTGGAATACCGAATGTTTTCTCTGATATAAGGAGGCTGATTCAGAGTGGGGTTGGGTTGGGGAGCATAGGAAGATTAGAGGAACACCAGAAAGGTCAATGGGGAGGGACGGCAAGGGAGGGAGCAAGGGGGTATAAAGAGAGGAAGAAAAAAAAAAATGGTAGAATGAGAGGGTTATCTTATAAGTACCGCGCACTAACCTATTGCGCCACTGGAGAGCGTTATCATTACCATAAATGCATGTTGAAGACATTAAAGATATGAATATACTTTGTATCCTAACAGTGATATATAAAAAGATGCTCTTTATGTGTATTACGAATTGTAAAGCATGCTACTGTTATATATACAACACTGAATAAAAAGAATTAAAAAAAAAAGATATCATTTGGGGAACAGACTAACATAATTGAACAGTAAAAATGTTTGTACCCACATAAATGGTAAATGTAATAGTACTTTCCCACAATTGTGTGGTAATCAAGTCCATTTTAGTTAAAAGAAAGAAAGAAAGAAAGAAAGAAAAGAAAAGAAAAAGTCTCCCCCTGCTCCTTACAGAATTATAGAATAAAAACTATGTAGGGGAAACTGGGAGACTTATAGTAGAGGCAATCATACTTACTTAGTAAATCTCTTAACAAGATTTTGGGAGATTTGGCTATTTTGCTTTCTATTTGTGCTTTCCAAAAATTGAGTTTATGACTGATGATAGAAAACAATATCAAAGCAAATTTTCTTACTGGCAGAGGTAATTCCTTTTGTCCATTCTTATTATTACAAGCTGGTCCCTCTCTAAGCAATCATAGTCTCTGTTTTGACTGTCCTATGTAGATAAATCACAAATATTCCACTGCTATCTTGAATATTGATATATTAGGATTAATTATTAGACACAAGATTAAACATTAGAGTCATTTCCTAAATGTACCTCACCTCCCAAACCTCCAGACAATTGAATATTTAACAACAAAGATAGGTCATTAATCAACAATCAATGGAGGTTACAAAGTTATAGTGATAACTAATCCTTGGCGCGGCTAGTTGCTGTACTAAGAGCTTTGCTATATTGTTCAGAGTTCACAATAACCATATGAATAGACTATATAATCCTCAAGGAAACTGAGACACAGAGCACTTACATAATTTTTCTAAAGTCTCCCAACTCTTAACTAAAAGATTTAATGCTAGGAAGTCTGGTTACAGAATCCATTGTCTAACCACTAAGACACACTGCTTTTTTGTGGGGGAAATAAGGAGACTCAAAGCTTCTGATTTTCTGAGTATAGATTTTACAGTGAACAGTGAGCTGGATGGTCTGACAGAAAAATTTATAATCTCATCTTGGTTACTGTATCATAGTTGCAGACAGAATTTTTGATTAAGTAGGTCAGTTTCTAGGATAATCTACAGCCCCTTAAATGAAAAGGGAATTGAACATGTGGGTAACACTTATTAAAATTCATGTAAACAGCAATGTTTCCTTTTTTTAAAAAGAAGTTCTTGCTGGATGTTTATATATTTGCATTTTAAGAGGATAGAAACTGCAAATTTTAGAAAACTTTCATCTTTGAAAATTTCCTTACAGCTCATTAAAACTTGAATTTGTTCATTCTTCAGGGTGTTGAAAAGTGTAACACAAATGCAGACTCCTTAGGATTTTGCATGTCTTACTTCTGGTTTATAATATTGTTCATTATGCCAAGAACACAGTATAATGGCTGCAATGAAACACAGAAACAATCGTTACAAAGTAGGTCTAGAAACAAGATTGCCAGTTTGGAATGAAAACAGAAGTCCAGTGTTATATGTTAGGAGAAATAGTTTGTGTTGTCAATAGTACATACAGTGACAGACAGTTTGACTTAATAGAGCTGTTTTTATTAATTGGCTCAAGTTGTTGCTATCATCAGAACCCTCCTCTAAAGTAAGATTATATGCTGGGCACCACTGTATGTGCCTGTTATCCTAGTTCTGGAGGCTGAGGCAGGAAGATCAGTTGAGCCCAGGAGTCAGAAACCATCTGGGACAACACAGTGAGACCTGACTCAAAAATAAACAAAAATAAATAAAGAAAATGATAAATGATATCTAGCAAACATTTATCTTATTTAGAATTCTCAATAGCATCAGAGTTTTAAAACTCTAACCCAAATTCCTTTTCCAGTTATTGTCATGGAGAACAAGACAGATTTTGTTTGAGGGGGGGGGGGGGGAGGAATGGTACAGTTCTGGAAAACTGGAGATTATTGTGTCGGAGATGGCAGGCCCAAGTGGGGCCACAGAAGTGGGCTCCGAGAAGCATAAAGTGAACGGTAAACAGAGATCTAAAAAGCAAGAGATTTCTCAAAACACATTTTGACATTATTGCCCGGGGTCAGTAAGCTTTTTTATTGAGGGGATGGATCTGCAATGTCCTATTTTTAGATTGTAAGAGTAACTCATCTATTTGGGATCACTTGAGAGTTGTTTTGTCTAAGATGTAGAGATAAAGGATTCATCCCTTACAATGGCTATCTTTTGGAATCAGCTGATGATGCCCTGCGTAACTACCCCCACCCGGTGATCCAGGGTGACAAGTTCAACCACTGCCCAACCCCACACCACTCCACTGTCATTTTCATTTTGTATAAGGTAGTTTCTTGACCCTGCCTCTTATTTGACCCAAACTGAATCAATCAGAGCACTTTCCCCATGGAGTTAGAATAGAGGCAGATGAAGAACAGAGAAGGAAGAAGGAAAGGAAGGAGGGGGATTGAATCAATCTCTGTGAGGTAGACCAGTGACCAGAGAACGGGAGCTGTGGGTGGCCTTCTCTGCCAGGAAGACAGGGAAACAGCAAGCTGAGGTGCACAGACAGAAGATGCTGTTGTTACACTAAGAGAAAAACAGGAACACAAAAGAAAACAGGGATGGTCTTTTGGAGGCCAAATCATGTCTTTATGCTTTCATCAGATTAACTTAAATCAGTTGGATTTGTTTTTCTACAACTGAAAGACTCCCAGTCAGACCATTTTTTCTTATCTTTCTAATGGTATGTAGTTCAACTGTTTTTCTCTTTTTGAATCAGGAGTACAATAGCAACAATTTTTCAAATACAGAGTTCCCTTAGGCTTGTGACCTCTACACGGCTTATGGAACATAAAAATCATGTCAACTTTATTTTCTCTTGTTGCACCTTATGTTTGGAAGCATTATTGGTACATAGACCTAAATTGAGATATATTAATTTGAAATTGAGATGATATAGAAGCACTTGGTAGGATGCCTTCCCCAGTATATGAGTTAATTAAGCTCCACTGGATGCAAGGAACAGAGGTTCACTCAAGTTATTTAAAAAAAAAAAAAAGGTGGGATTTTTAGAATAATATAAATAGACAAAAGGCTGGCATGGCAACTGCAAGACTTAGATTTTCTAGTTTGCTATTCAACAGAAGTTTGCTGGCCTTCCCCCATTATGATGATTTGGTTCCTCTTTGTGCTTTTATTGCTTCTGCCTCTACTGCTCATTCCCTCTTCAGCCTGTCTTCTGTGCCTCATTGCTTTTCCTTACTGTTTCTCCTTTCTTATAATTGCAGCTAATTTTTGTTATGCTCATGACCCATCATAGTCCTGACTACCCCATTTCTTCTTTGGACGTTTCTTTCTCTTCCAGCATCTGTAGCACCTATACCTGGCAGATTCCTTTTTGTATATCCCCTATAAAATGTTGGGAAAGAAGGAGTTTGAGTTATCTCATTAATATCTGTTTCAGTAAAGCTTTTGCATTAATGTCATCATAACATCCTGGTTTTGCTGAGGATTTTTTATTGAATGCCTTCAGCTCAAAGTCATGACTTGGAGATGATGGGGATGGCGAATGTTATAAAGGATCCATATGATCTAATGGTAGATATTAGCTTCCTGGAACTGCTTCCTTATGAGGAACTGTGGATGTGATTAACTTAATATAGCTCAATAAATAAGTCCTCCCCACCCCGTTTTTTTTTTTTTTTTTGGTGCTGAATCCAGCCTAGTGACCTGGAGAAACATCTTTCTAAGGGAAAAAAATATCCAGTCTTTCACATCTATGGTGGTCCTTATATACTTGCAACCTTCACAGAAGACCACTCTTGTGCAGCAGTTTGTAGAGATCCTTTTTAAAGTTTATGAGGTCAAAATTATAAAAGTACTAAGATGGTATAATCTTATGATACTGTTAAACTGTGAGGACATTTTCACTAGTGGTATAAAGAAATGGTGATTTAAATTGCTGGCATCTGGGTATGACTCAAGGCAGTAGCAGCACACCATACTTGGAATTCTCAGAGCCATTGTATTTTCTCACTAGTGCACTTGCAAGTTAAATTATTGACTGTTAAATCTAGACCCTGGTTACACACTTTTAAATATTCTACCTAAAAATGGGGAGTATGCCTTATGGGATCAGCTTGAGGTAACTCTAACTATCTTGAATTGTAGTCACTGCAATTGCCCTAGAGTAACCCTGGTTGGTTTTTCCTGCATAGTTTCCCAACAAACTATACATAGATGAAATCATTAGAGTGGTTTGAAGAGTTTTACAACCAGACCTGGGATCCAGAAATGTGCCCAACTCTTCGATGCCAGTTTAATATGAACCAGGAACATTCCAGCCAGAATGAAGTCATTTTTATCCTAACCCACCCATTCTTTTGACTAAAATTGCAGGGATCCAACTGATCATGCTGTTTCCCAGGGCCATGCTTCTGTCAATAAGTCCTCCAATAATTGTACTGCATGTAATTCTAGATCTGTGTTTCCTTTCTTCATTCTCATGGTGCCTTGGGGACAGTTCTCATACACTGAAGCCATGTTTTTTCCAGAACATATGCATAAAACGCTTTTGCTATGTAGAGAAGTATAATGGTTGTCTTCAAGAAAAACTCTTGTGCAATTATTTGAGTTATAAGCTGAATTAACTGTCTTTTTTTCTTTTTTTTTTTTACTGGAATACTATTTTTTTTCTTGACAGAAGAGTTGACAGAAAAACTATGGCTAGTCAGATTTGGGTATTTGGCAGATACTGTCTCAAAAATGCATGAATTGATATGAAGTGATAGGATTGGGGATGTAGCTCAGTTGGTAGAGTGCTTGCCTTGCATGCACAAGGCCCTGGGTTCCATTCCCAGCACTGCAAAAAACAAACAAACAAAACAACAACAACAACAACAAAACATGAAGTGAAACTGTCATTTTAAGGGAAACAATTGCCTTATTACCAATGATAAAATTTGAGTGGAAATTAGAATTTCAAAAAGCTTATATATACCACTTGTGAGCTTGATAGTTTTCCAATACTTTAAGACTTTGCTTATAAGATTAGGGGTGATAATAGTGAATATAATTTTTTTTTTTTGTACCAGGGATTGAACTCAGGGGCACTCAACCACTGGGCCACATCCCCAGCCCTTCTTTGTATTTTATTAGAGACAGGGTCTCACTGAGTTGCTAAGTGCCTCACCATTGCTGAGGCTGGCTTTGAACTCGCGATCCTCCTGTCTCAGCCTCCCAAGTGCTGGGATTACAGGCGTGCGCCACCGCGCCCGGTTGTGAATATAATTTTTAACATGTGTAATGAAATACATCAACATTTGGAAGATCTCTACAACTCAGTGAACCAATATTTTCCAAATGATCAAAGTTTTATATTACAGATCCACTCAAAATGAATGACAGACTGGTGGATATTATATAGCAGGGTTCTAAAAGTTCATTACATGCTTTCAGAGTCTACATTACAACTGACCTTTAAGAAACTTCCACTTTTTAAATTTAGTGTAGTGTCAAAGAAAAATAACCACAATTATCTGAAAAGGCTATTTAAAATATGTGTTCCTCTCTTTTCTAATAACATCTGTAATGGGGCCAGATTCTTTTCACATATTTAAATCAAGACAACATATCATGACAAGATAAATATACAAGTAGATAGGACTATCCATTTGTTTGTTTGTTTCAGTGCTAGGGACTGAACCCTATACCTCTCTAGGCTAGGCAAGGCTCTACCTCTGGGCCACATCCCAGCCCAATGTGTTTTCTACTAATCCAAACACTTAAAGAGATTTGCTGGCCAGGCACAGTGGCACACACCTATAATCCCAGCAGCATGGGAGGCTGAGGCAGGAGGATCTCAAATTCAAAGCCAGCCTCAGCAATGGCAAGGCACTCAGCAACTCAGTGAGACCCAGTCTCTAAATAAAATACAAAATAGGGTTGGAGATGTGGCTCAGTGGTTGAGTGCCCCTGAGTTCAATCCCCGGTACACTCCCCCTGCACTCCCCCCTCCAGAAAAAAGAGATTTTCCAAACTGTGAAATAATGTTTCCCTTCTCATTAACTGTTTTTTTTTTTTTAAATTAAAATGTCAGTTATGTTAAGAAGGGGTGGGGTTATTATGGGTATTTTGATAAATTCATAAAATTTTGTCATATCAGTTCCAATTTTGAATCGTATGAATATTTTTAGATATAGTCCTCATAATCAAAAGTTCTTTAAGGTTAACAATATTTAAGAATGTAAAACAACCCAGGAGTGATAACGCATGCATATAATTTCAGTGACTTTTGGAGGCTGAGGCAGGAGGATTGCAAGTTCAAGACCAATCTGGGCAACTTAGCGAGACCCTGTATCAAAATAAAAAATAAAAATGGCTGGGGATGTAGTTTAGAGGCAGAGCACCCCTGGGTTTAGTCCCCAGTACTTCTAAAAAAAAAAAGTCAGAATTCTAGAGCTGACTGTTATTGACTCATGAAAGCCAATGGTGTACACCTCTTTTCAGCTCTCCATTCAATGACATCATTTGGTGGCTTGAAAATGGCCAGAGAGGAAGTATTTACAAAGCATACATCAGGAAAGGCTGCAAATCAGAGTCTTAAAACACACATTTACTAAACATACCACTGTATTACCTGTAAAGGAATCCGGAGATCAAAATGTTGGTAAAGCATTTGGCTATTGGGCACTTCTAGCTCTCTCTTCTGTTACCTTCCTATAGGAAATCGTCCTGAATCATTCTTTTATTTTGTCAACAAGTATCCCTTGAACATCTATTTTCTAGGCATTTGGGTAATGAAGCTGACAAGCTGAATATTTTCCAACTATATCTGTCATCATAGAGTTCTTTATTTAGTGGGGATATTGATAATTCTTATACCAGGGGTTGTTAAGGGTAAGTGGGAAAGAAATTTCTGACATAGACCAGGGCATGACAGAATCCTAGGAGGGTATCTCTATCAGTTAGCATCCAGGCAGGAGACAGAAATCACACTGAGAATTTAACATGAGGAATTGTTAACCAGGCACAAAGTCATTACCTAGGTAACCAAAAGGGCAAAGGGAAAAATACCAAGTTACTACGGAAATAGCCATTGCAGGAAGCAGCTGCCACTTTGAGGCTGATGCAATAAAGAAAAGAGATTGGAATGATTAAAATTTAGGTGCTTCAGTAGAGGCCTCTGAAGCCGAAATTCAGATAGAGAATGAGGCTCATCCTAGTGCTGTTGTCTCTGTGCAGAACAAAGTATAAGAAAAACTGCAAACTGAGTTAAACTGCTGCTATGGGAGAAAAAAAAATAGTGCTGTGAATGTGAAGAAATGATGCTCGGGCAATGCTCAAAAGCACAAAAAGCAGGCAGAAAGAGAACATGTGACAAGACCCTTCCTTCTCCTCCCTGCTTTCAGTGTCCTTCTAGAACACCCTATCAGCAAGGTCTAACAGGAAGCCAGCTGGCAAAGCAGACATGTGGTTTGGAGAGTTCCTGAACCAGCCTCATTTAGCAGAATATGAAGGGTACATTTGCAGCTGAAAGATAATAGCTTAATAACGGACACAGGCTACCTCTTGGCTGCTCGGCATCCACATTTACCTACTAATTCAATCTTCTAACCGCCGACAAAAAGAACTCTGTTTTTCTCCTCAACGAGATTCAATTATCCTTTATATGAATGAAGACATTTTTACCTTCTCCCAAAGAGAGGAGACACTAAGTGCTAATAATTATTGAATCCAATGTTTGGGAGACAGTCATACCACCCCTCTATGGACCATGTCAGTTACCCCTCAAATTCGACCATAGTCTCATCTGAATTTTCTGCATAAGACTAAATTATAAAGTTAACACCCAAAACTTGTGTCAAATAATGAGAAGAGAAGAAAATAATTTGTGTGTCTATTTTTCTCTCCATATAAATATGTACATAGTAAGCTGGGTAGAAAATATACAAAGATGATAAGTCTTTATTTTTTAACTGGCCACAAGATCATCATTGATATTTTTAACTTATTTCTTCCTTTCTATATTTTATTTGTCCTCAGGTAGGACCTCAAGTGTTTTTTTTGTTTGTTTGTTTGGTTGGTTTTGTGTGTGTGTGTGTGTGTGTGTGTGTGTGTGTGTGTGTGTGTTTGCCTGGCAGTGGGATCTAGGCTTTCTATGCTGGAACATCTGCATATTAACTTGTTTTGTTTTGTTTTTTTAATTGCTGAAATTTTCCACTAAATTTCATTATTGTACATGGAAATACTAAAAGGCTCTTCAGAGAATCCCCTGGGTTCCAGGCATAGTCCTCCCTGCCACCATTGTGAAGCACAAACTTGATTTTTCTTCTGTAATTTGGAGGAATCATTCCAGCCAGTAGCATAAAGAGCCAAAAAAAGATCATATGTCAGTCTCAACTTTCAATTCAATGGAGCCATTGTTATGTCTCTTGGCAAAAACATTCTGCCTTGGAAACCAAGACCATTCAATCAACAGAACTAAAACTTTGAAGTATGGGAGGCAAAACTTCCGTGAGTGGTCATTAGGTGTGTAATATTGAGGGGATCCTTTCCCATGCCCCCCTTGATTCATAGTCCTATATGTTTTGGTTATAGAAGAGACAGCATCTATTGGTTTTTGATTCAAAGAGTATTTCATCTTATATTCTAGAGCTCCATCCCTTAACTGGCATTGCAAACTAGTTCAGGAGGTTATTCCACTATTCCATTAAGCCAACTGCTTCTGGGTGATAGAGTATGTGGTAAGACCAGAAAATTCCATAGGAATGAGCCCACTGTGGCCCTTCTCTGGCTGCAAAACGAGTTGATTAGGAGCAATGTTTACAGAATGTCATGATGGTGAATAAAGCATTCTGAAAGTTCACAAATGGACTCTCAAAAGTATCACAAACAGGAAAAGAAAATTCATATCCAAAATACATATTTATTTTAGTGAGGACAAACTTCTACCTCCTCCATAATACAAGGATCCACTATAATCAGTCTGTACCAGGTAGCTGACTGGACTCCTGGGAATGGAACTAGTGTTAGTCTCTGCTGCCAGCCCTTCAGGCGTGCATCAGGAATAGTAGCAAGGTCAGTTCACCTTGTTAAACCTATGAATAACCTCCATTCTTGCCACTCTGACCACTTAATACAAGGGCCCATAAGTAAGCCCCACAGTGGCTGGTGAAAGAAACTGATTGAAATATACAGAATATGACATTTTCCTACTTGATTATTGAAAACCTATGCAGTGGATGCTCATTATAGGGTATTCACATGAAATACAAATGTTTTCACACTTTTGGCCCATTTGGAGAAAACCATTTACATACCTCTTCCCTAGACCTCTTCTTACCAGTATTCTAGTACTATTCTTACCAAGTCCCTGAACATCCAGCTAAACTATTAGCAACTACCCATGAATCAGGTTAAATCCCATGATTAATATGTGTAAGGCCCTGGATTTAAGCAACACACACAAATGCTCCTAAAAGGTTCATCTAGTGCCCCTCCTCCTCTTCCTCCTTAATATTTTTAGTTACAGATGGACATAATATCATTTATTTATTTATGTGGTGCTGAGGATTGAATCCAGTGCCTTACACATGCCAGGCAAACTCTCTACCACTGAGCCACAACCCCAGCCTAGTGTCTCTTCTTTAGTGGTAGATTGTGTAAGGTGTAGAAGAGAGATCTTGAGATATCCCATATCATGTGACTCTCAGGAATTTCACCTAGGATGGGTCTTTGAATTTTTCTGGGGTTTAGCTCCTATTTACTGCTCCTCATATGCATTACTAAATGATCTAAAAATAGTTGCTACTTCCTGTCCAGGTCCTGATCAACTGCAACAAATATAATATTAGCAAATGCAGTGGAAACCAGTGTGTTTTATGTAGACTGTCAGGTTTTCATAATCTCTGCAGACCATATTATGGGCAGAAAGCAGGAGAGTTGCCATAGTCTTGAGGCTACATTAGGTAATAGCAAACTGTTTCCGGTGGCCCTTGCAAATTGGTATGGAAAAAGAAGCACTTAAAGATCAATAATAGCAAATTAGGTGCTAGGGGTTCTTGATATGTTTCAGAAATGAGATTGTACCTAAACAGCCGCTGCAATTGGAGTCACTGGTTTAAGTTTACAATAATATACAGTTAATATCCAAAATCCATCTGACTGAATAGGCCAAATAGAAAAAGTGAATGGGGATGTGACAAGAATTATAGACTCTTCTTTTTGTCCAATCTTTGATGGTGGAGCTAATCTCTAAATTCCATCAGGGATATGGTATTTCTTATGCTTTACAATCCTGGTAATGACAGGCATTTCCAGGGGCTTCGCCTGACTCATTTTTACTATCATGATTCCTAATGGTCATAATTTCAATAGGACAATTGTAGAACATATAACAGAATTATCCTACCTCTGAGTTATCCTACTTTTATGAGGGCAGAGCTGGGTTATGTATCCATTCAGTTAGTTACCCTTTGAGGACTGCTCTCACACATGGCAGAACAGACTTGAGTCCAAAGAAAACATCTGCTACAGTTGCTTGGATGAGACAGTTTCTGAGTGTTGTCTTGAATACATTGAGAAGTTAATGATACCCAGAAGGCTGCTGCATTAGTGAGTCTGAAATTCAGGAAGGAAGATTCTAGCTCCTTCTCCAAACTCCCATGGCCCTGTGCATAACTCTAGCATAGCACTTACTATGTTTTATTTAAGTGACCTATTTATATACTTGCTTTTTGACTGGACTGTAAAGGCCTATGTCTCCCGCACCCCCCCCCCCAGGTCAATATGGTACCTGCAACACAGTAGTTGCTCAAAAAGTATTCATTGAGTCGAAGTGAATGTTTTCTCTTAATCAATGTTCCTGTGAAGTTTCAAAAAACCCTCCCAGAAGTGTTAGAGTGACAGCTGATACATAACCAAGAGTATTACCCGCATTTTAAACACTGGTCCTGTGCCTAGAAAATCCCATCAAGATATCTTTGGGGGGGCTGGGGTTGTGGCTCAGCGGTAAAGCACTTGCCTAGCACATGCGGGGCCTGGGTTCAATCCTCAGCACCATGTAAAAATAAAAATGCATTGTGTACAACTAAAGCAAATAAATAAATATTTTTTAAAAAAAGATATCTTTGGGCAGTGAGCAAGACACTCTTCTCGGGGAACATTGAAGTCGTTAGAGTCTATAATTAATTTATAGAGTGTATGCTAATATTATGTTTCTTATATTAGGATATGATGTGACATAGATGCATTTAAGTGATTGTTTTGCATCCCAGAGGAATGCTAAATCATTTATTGACATCACCTACAACTCCTAAAACTCAAAATTTTACTAATAATGTTCATATAGAATTTACATTGTTTCCCAAGAACAAGAACAATAAATCATCAACAGTGAGGCAAAGTGTATTAATTACATGGGTTTTTCAAATATGAAACAGATTATCATAACAAACCTATATATGAAAGGAAATACATTGTTTGGTCTGAAACAGAATATATGTGTATATGTTAGAGCCGTTAAAACCTAGTGATTGAGTTCCCTCAATTGTATTAACAAATAAACAGGTGTTTGATTCCCAGTACTTGTGCAACTGGTTGGGATGAGATCAGAATCAGTGATCATGAATGAGTGGCTTCTGAGAACACAGAGTGATCTCAGAAATGGAGAAATAAAGCAATAACTACTTAGATTACATTACTATTGTTCTATATGCCACACACTACAACAAAAATTCCATACTTTTCAATCAAGGGTCATCTTTTTTTTCCTTTAATAAAATCACAGAAAGGGTTAGCATCATTGAAAGGCAGAGTTGTCCCATACACAGCTGTCTAGTTTTCCTGGCACATGGCAGATCTGAATTTGGGTCATAAACAGCTTGGAGATATTTGACCTCAAGGGCTGGAGGGAAAAGTGAATTAAGCCTGTGAGAGGAAGCACATGGCTTTTCTCCATGGTGACCTACTTTGTCCACCTCTCAGAACAATATGGAAAAAAGACAGCTGGGTGGTGATGGCTAAAGCCATTTGGTGGTAGAAATGGGTGATAAGGAAGTACAGAGCACAGATTTGCAAGGACAGGGCAATATAAAAACAAAAGTAAAGAGAAGGAAATAGGTCATTACTACAGTGTCCTTGTAAGAAATAAACAAGCACTATTAATTCTTATCCAAATATTTTATGAGTGCATTTTTCATCAAATTATACTGATGCCAATCCTTGGACTTGGCAACAATATATTTGATATGTGAAATTTGTTTATATAATTTGTGTCCAGATTGGTTCACACAGTTACCTAATAAGAACAAGGTTCATTTTCATATTGGCCAGTTTAGCTCTATAAAGAGAAAAGTTTGGTTCCTTTGCTGTAGCTCGTATGCTGTTCAATCTGGGTCTCTCCCAAGCACAGGTCATTGAACCTGTGGATAGTTTGGTAGAATTGATTATAATTATTGTAAAGGACAACTCAAAACAATTTCTCTCTTGATAAAGGTAATGAATAACGTCAAGAAAAACTTGTTCCCCTCATCAAACACTTAATACCACCTACACTATGCTTGAGCTTTCTGGTGTATTGTCTTCTTATTTCATCTTCATGAAGCTACATTTTTAGGTAAGGAATAGGCTTTTCATATGATTTATATAGATGTTAAACAATAAAGATGAAATTTGAACAGAATAAATTAAATCTATTCAGCATTTTATGGTTTACGATTGCATTTACACATATTCTCCCACTTTATCTTCTCAGTCTCATGAAGTAGTTAGGAGTTATCCTATTTTTAAAATGTGGGAATGAAGATTTTGAGGGGCCCTTTGGCTGACAGGTGTCAGGGTCAATATTGAAAGTCAGGATTCAGTATCTTTTAATTATCAGACAGCCAAGGGCAGGCATATGTATATTTATTTCTCAGCTACTTATTCCATTATGTTTTCTAACTGGGGTCCCTCAAAATTATGAGTTAACAAATGTACTTGTCATATTATTTTTAATGCATTATATTTAGTAACAATTTTTATTTTAGTAAGAAATTATGTATTTGACTAGTAAGGTGTAACGTTCAGATTTTTAGAACTATAATTTAAAATTCTATCTTTTTCTGATTATTGAAATTGAATACAGTATTTTTTAGCTTTAAAAGTCTCAAAAGTTTGCCTTGAAATTGTATTGACAGATGAATAAAAGTTTTATATTTTAAAACAAAGCTGGTTTCAAATTGGTAGGTAGTAGGAGGATAACAATCTGTTATAGATAGAGAGAAAATGGATTTAGAGTGTCAAATAATAATACACTGAAGTTCTATTCCTGCTTAGCTGGGTGTCTGTTTAAGCTCATTTTAAACTATGTATATTTAATTTGATTTCTGCACAAATTGATCATTCAGCACCTCTAGTTAGTGGTTCCAAATGAGCCCATGAAGTGGATTACTATGTTTAAATTACAGTGTCTTAAAACTGATTTTGTTAACAGATCCAAATATTTAAGGAGGTACACATACTTGTTCACACATGCAAATGTACAGCTGCACACATACAATGTATGTGTCTATGTGGGGCAAAAATTTTTCAGAATACCTTGTAACTAAAGCAGTGCTATTTACTTGCTCCCACTTTTTGTGTTAACATTACACATGTGTTTCTGTTTATATGTACATGTTTGAACATATGTTTATGTACATGTTTATTAATTTAAAAATAAAAGCAAAGCTTTAGCCTATATATGTAAATAATTATTGTATGTTTAAGTACAGTTGTCTTTGACTTTATAGAACATTTCCCCCAAAATCAAGCAGCCCGAAGATTCTTATTGACAATCCGCTCTGTGCTTAACTTTATGCAAGGAGGAAGATACAAAAGCATAAACCATTCTGACCCTTGTTTTTAAGTATTATAAAAATAGGTAACATGTGGCTAGGTGCTGTGGTGCACACCAGTAATCCCGCAACGTGGGAAGCTGAGACATCAGGATTGCAAGCTCCAGGCCAGCTTCAGCAACTTAGAAAGACCTTAACTCGAATACAAAATAAAAAGAGTGGGATACAGCCCCTGGGTTCAATCCTCAGTACCAAAACCAACCAACCAGCCAAACAAACAAAACAGGATGGTAAGGACATGGTACAGCAGATACTCAGAGTGCTGATGAGAGTAGAAACTAATTCACTTGCTCTGGAAACCAATTGTTGCTATTCAGTCAAGTTGAAGATGCATACACCTGGAGACCCAGAAATTCTAGGTCTAGGCATTTACTATAGAGAATCTCTTGGATGTGTACACAAAGAAATGGGTGGGGGACATGAATTGCAACATTTTTTTTTTTTTTGTAATGGCAACAATCTGGCAATATTCCCAAAGCCTATTCACAGTAGATCAGATGAACAAAGAAGAGTATTTTTATATATTGGAATTATATCTCTATAAAAATTGCCAAGGCTATGGGGGAACATGGATGAAGCTCAGAAACATTTTCTTTTAAACACCAGAAAAATATGTTCAGTGTGATTCCACTTACATAAAGTTAAAAAAATTAGACAATGTATTTGTTATGGATCTAAATAATAATCTATTTTAAGAAGGAAGGGAATGATTGATAGTAAGGCTACCCTTAGGAGAGACAGTGGAGAAAGTGATCCAAGTATGGCATTTAGAGGTTCCAGATTATATTTTATTTATTAACTTGGCTGGTGGATACACAATTTCTTGTTTTATCAATGGTCTTTCAGTTGTATATATATCGGATAAGCTGTCTTGTGTGTATTTTCAAAATATAATTTTTGAAAAATATAACCGAAAAGAGACCAGAAGACTTCCTCCTGCCACCCACATTTTCTGTAATGTGCTTTTATTACTTTCATAATTAAAACAAAAAACAATCCATTTTTAGAGAAATGACAATGTGTTGACTTATCCTAAGTAGGTCACAAAATATAACTTGAAGTAACTTTATTTAGGACCATGGATTTCCCGGGTGGGAAGCACCAATGTTAAGAAAGAACTTCCCAAGGTGGAAGTTGTAGCAACACATACTCTTGGGTAGCTCAGATGCTGTTAGTCTGTTCTTGGGGAGGAAGCTTCTCACTCCTCCTAAACATGAACATAACATTCTGAGTTGAAGGGAGAAGACCAAGTCACACAGTAGAAGCAAATTTTTTTTAGAAGCAGCCAACAATCTCCTCTCCAAAGATTTATCTAATCTCCCTTCCCCTCCAGAGATTAAATTATTATCTTCCTCTTTTGCTGTTACACTCTGTAAACACTCCTGTCTTTGCACAGATCCCAAGTAGTATTGTTGTTTGTTCACTCGGTTTGTAGCCTCTAGGCTCTGAGCTCTCTGAAGGCAGAGTCTAAACCACAGTCACTTTGTATCCCGGTTTCCACCATTGTCCCTGGAGCAGGATAGCTGCCCACTTAATGTTTATTAAACTGAACAAAAGAAAGAAAAAAAATTAAATGTAGTGGGGTCTGCATTTGGAAGACACATGGCTACAGAAACTTTGAATATTGTAAAGAGTATATTAACCTTCATGTAGAATGAGCCAATACACATCTATCATATTTAAATAGAAGTTCTTAAGATAATACATTATTGACTATCATAAAAACTTATGAACATTATGTAACAAGCACAATAAATTGGTAACTTCTGGCCTTTATATACTCTATTTGTGCCATATCCACCCTCCCATGATGCAGTGCAGGCTGTAAAACTCAAATTTTGTCTTTTCAGCAGTGAGTTATCAGAGGGCCTTGACTTCTACTTTGGATGGTGGTATGCAGGTTCTGAGAATATGATAGCAGAAGCAGACATAAAGGGCAATCAGATTATTTGCTGATTATAACCTTCTGTTATAAAGAATTTGAAAATGCTTCCATGTCGCAAGATAGCAAACCCAAATGTCTGCAAAATAGTCCTTATCAGGACCAATAGGAACACAGTAGCAATTTTCCTCTGGCACCTAAACATTTGCAAAATATTGATATGGTGCTCTCACATGATGTCTCAAGTCTTTAGACATCCCCCCCCCAGGCAGAAAAGAAAGAGCATCTTTCTTCTTCCACTACTGCCTTTCCTGGGTTTTAAGTGGTGGGTCTGTGCTGAAACAATTGGCATACCTTTATTAGAAATAAATTAATCCCAAACTCTAGGCCAAGGGCAATTAATTCTTATAGGTCTGATCTCTGGGGACAGTTTCTTTTCAGATTAGTTTTGAGAAATTTCAGATTAATTTCTACCAAAATGTGTTCAGTATATATTGAAATGAGGGAGAAAAAAGGAAAGTTTTCTAATCAAACATCCGATCCAAGCTGCCTTGACACAGGCTAACCTAAACTACTGATAGAAGCATTTTGAGTGACTGATATGGCCAAATGTGTCAAGTTTATGTTCAAATCAGTTTTATTTTCCTTCCCCCTGATGCTGGAATCACTATGTAAAATAGTGGTTAACAGTGTGGGTGCCAGAGTCAGACTGTCTGGGTATGAGCATTAATTCCATCACTGTCTCACTGCAGGGTCAAGTGACTCTGTGGGTCTCTGCATCTGTGCTATAGTACTTACAACTTGGAGTGTTATGGGCACTAAAATTAGTCAATACGTGTAAATCACCCAGCACAATGTTTGACAATTATTGATGACTACATGTGCGTTTATTAGGAAGCTAATGAAATTTAATATCAAGGGCCTTTACTTACACACAAGCTCCCTCCAATTTCTCAGGAGGGTTCCTAGTAGAGGGTTTATGTGATGGTTAACTTTAATGTGTCAACTTGACTAAGCTAAGAGTTGCCCAGATATCTGGTTAAAACATTATTTCTAGGGGGATCTGTGAGGGTATTTCCAGAATAACTTAGACTTTGAATCAATAGACTGAGTAAAGAAGGTATATCCTCGTGGTGAGGACATTTAATTCACTGAAGGCCTGAATAGAACAAAAGGGGAGAGGAAGGGAAAAGTCATTCTTGGCTTGAGGTAAAACATCTATCTTCTCATTCCATGGACATTGACACTTCTGGTTCTTGGGCCTTTAGACTTGGACTGCAACTATATAACCAGTGTGTTAGCTTTCTGTTGCTATAACAAAACACCAGAGATAATCAGCTTTAAAAGAGGAGAGGTTTATTTTGGCATGGTTTTGGAGGTTTTAGTCCCTGTTGCTTTGGATCAGAGGTGCACAGTATATCATGACAGGAGCATGGGTTGGAGGAGGCCCATTTGCCTCATGATTGGGTATGTAAAAAGAGGAAGAGGAAGAGGCTGGGGTCCCAATATCCCCTTTAAGGGAACACATCCACTGACATAACTTCCTCCAACTGGACTCCACCTCTTAGAGGTTCCATCATCTTCCAATAGTGCCACAGGTTGGGGATGAAGTTTTTTTTTTTTAACACATTGACCTTTGGGGACATTTTAATTCAAATTAAAGTTGTTTCTTGGGCCTCTGGCTTGCAGACAGCAGACCAAAGGACTTCTTAGCCTCCAGAATTGCATGAGCCAATTCCTCATAATAAATCTCTTTCTATATATTGATATTTGAATATATACTTTTGGTTCTAATTCTCAGGGAACCCTAATAGAGTTCACTTTTTTTTTTTTTTTTTTTTTTTTTTTGGTACCGGGGTTGAACTCAGGGGCAGTGGACCACTGGGCCACATCCCCAGCCCTTTTTTGTATTTATTAGAGACAGGGTCTCACTGAGTTGCTAAGTGCCTCGCCATTGCTGAGGCTGGCTTTGAACTCACGATCCTCCTGCCTCAGCCTCCCAAGTGCTGGGATTATAGGCATGCGCCACTGCGCCTGGCTTACTTTTTTTTTTTTTTAAGTTTTTTGAAAAGTGGATGATTTTTTAGCTGCAATCAGTTAAGGCTACTATCTCTCTGTATGTCAAATTCTACTCTAATCATTTTCACTTGTGTTTGGAGGTATTTGAGTGTATACCATCATTTTTTGGAATCTGCCTAAGGGGAAGTTGAATTTGGGACATGCCATTTTAACTGAAAATTAGAAACACATTTTGGGTTGTTTCAATAAAACAATTGGTAAATGAATGACTCCTAATTTGGATAAAAAAGAAAGGTGCTGCTGGGTGCTGAGGCACATGCCTGTAATCCCAACCACTCAGAAGGCTGAGGCAGGTGTCAGGCATGGTAACACATGGCTTGGGAGGCTGAGGCAGGAGGATCGTGAGTTCAAAGCCAGCCTCATCAAAAGTGAGGTGCTAAGCAATTCAGTGAGACCCTGTCTCTAAATAAAATACAAAAATTAGGGCTGGGGATGTGGCTCAGTGGTCGAGTGCTCCTGAGTTCAATCCCTGGTAACTACAAAAAAAAAAAAAAAAAAAAAAAAAAAAAGAAGAAGAAGAAGAAGAAGAAGAAGGCTGAGGCAGGAAGAACACAAGTTTGAGACTAGCCTGGGCAATTTAACAAGACCCTATCTCAAAAAACAAAAAGGGGGGGCTGGGGTTGTGGCTCAGGAGTAGAGCGCTCATCTAGCACATGTGCTGCCTGGGTTCGATCCTCAGCACCACATAAAAACAAAGGCATTGTGTACAACTAAAACAAATAAATAAATATTTAAAAAGGGGGGGGGGGGCCTGGGGGCCTGGGAATTTGGCTGAATGGTAGGTAGTGCCCCTGAGTTCAATCCCCAGTACTGCAAAATGTAAGTAAAATAAAATGTGCCCTCTTTAGCCATTCACAAATGTTTTTGTTAAATAACTAAGAGAAATTTTAAATAAAAACTAATGGTATGTGAAAGAAAAGTCACAGGGGCTGGGGCTATCATATGTGAGGCTCTGGGTTTGATCCTCAGCACCACATAAATAAAATAAAGGTATAAAGAGAAAGAAAGGAAAGTCATAAAATTGCATGATGAAATCAGCAGAATGTGCTCAAATGTCAAGAAACAAATTGTAGAAAAATTTTTTTCAGATCATCCCAAAAGCAGTACTTCCTTAAAAGGACAGAACTTTAGAAGTGTTGGATAGACTCCTGGATTGTTTGGTACTCTAATTTAGTGAAGAAATCATAAGATCATATTAAAAATAGAAATTTCTTGATGATTTGATACAAAATGCTGACAGTGACAAAGATGACACAAAACTTAAAATATGCTTGTGTAATAAGGAAACATATGATAAGGCTAAATAATGAATGTGGTCAATTTTTACTGATGCCCTGAATTTTTGTATCTCATATGTAGAAAAACTTATACAGGTTTTGCCAAATCAGACATCAACCCTAAAATGTAATATATGAATAATGAATTATAAAATGGAGACATATATTTTAAAATACAATAATTTAAAAAAAACCCAAACCTGATCAGCCATGTTGAGAGGAATGATTTTTAAAAAACGTTCTCTACAGAGAATTTTATTGTAATATTATTATCATATGAAGAGGTGATTAGAGAGTATACAGAAAAAACATTGGCAAAAAGTTTTACAGTAACATGTCAGGAAATTTATTAATTAAAAAAATGACATTTCCCAGCTTTTTGATGTTTGTGAATGTGCAAGATTTTATTTTCCAGAGGGGGACACCCCAATATCTCCCATCCTTCATGCTTTTGTTTTAAGGTGATTGACATACTTCCCATTGAACTTGAGCAGACTTTGTGGATGAGGAGATACTGTAGTAGGCAGAATAAAACATCCCCCAACTGTCCACATTCTAATCTCCACAACCTGTGAACATGTTATTTTAGGTGGCAAGCAAAACTTAAGACTATAAACTGACTGATTACAAGATTCTGCATTATCTGGATGGGCTCAGTGTAACCATGAGGTCCTCATAAGTGAAAGGAAGAGCTGTGATGCTGTCTTTGAAGATGAAGGAAGAGGCCATGCACCAATGAGTACAAATGGCCTCTAGACACTGGAAAAGTCCAGGCAATGCATTCTCCTTTGAGACTGCAGAAGGAATGCAGCTCTGCCAGTATCTTGATTTTAACCCAATGAGACCCATTTTGAACATCTGCCTTTTAGAACTATTAGAGAGTAAATGTATGTTGCTTTAAGCCACTAAGTTTGTGGTAACTTGTTATAGAAGAATGTGAAACTAATACAGACACTATGTGATTGCCAAGGTTAGTTTATAAAAGGAGATAATGGCGTTCACCTGATTTTTTTCAAGTTCCATCACCATGCCATGAAGAAGTGAAAAGACTACATGGTAAGGCAATGTATGAAAGTGTTCTCGCCACTGACCTCAGCTGAGGTCCCAGTACACAGTCAACATGGACTCCAGATAATAAGCAAGTGAGTCACAAAATGACTGCACCCCCTGAGCCAGGACTTCCTAGCTAAGTTCAGCCAACACGCAGAATTATGGGATATAATGATAAAATTATTGTTGTTTAAAGCCCCCAAGTTAGGTTGTGATTCATTGTACAGCATTGGAGAGCTACAACAGAGTGTATGCCAACTTTAAAAATATATAATTTGTCTTGATTTGTCTCATTGTAAATATTTGCTTTCATATCTAATTTTGTATTTGTAAATTCTCCTCTTTTTCCTAGTGAGAACCCCTCCAAATTGTCAAGTTTCAACTCCCCTTCCCCTGCCCCAAATCTGGTTTTGCTCCTGCATGTAGCTACAATTTCTTCTTCAGAATGTGGTTAAAAACACAATATGTAGAATTAAACAGACTTGTGAATTTTTGCTATAAAGCAATGTTTCTTTTTAGAAGTTGAAAAGAACCTTCATTTTGAAATCACTTTAAAATGTTAACAAAAGCAAAATTTAAGCTTATACTCCTTATTCATTCATATCACTGTAAATGTCAACTGCCTTTTCATTTGAGATCAAAATAAGAGATCCTTACTTTCACAGATGTAAAACTTCTTCTGGGAATTAGATGATATATTCGACAGACATCTCCTAAGTGAGTCTTTGCTGAAAGTGACAACTTTACACAGCAGTGTGATGTCAAGAAAAGACAGAATATATCTGACATATGTTATGGTTCTTGGAACAAGTTGTAGAAGAATAAAGTACTTTGTAAATAACAACATACAATGTCCCAGAATGTAGTCTCAGCACTTATATTTACTTTGGAAGCAGGTGCAGTGGGCCTGCTTGTATCCCAGCTACTTGGGAGGCTGAGGCAGGAGGATCACTTGAGCACAGGAATTTGGGACCAACATGGGCAACATGGTAAGAACCTATCTCTTAAAAACAAGAGATTGTAGCCATTGTCACATAATTTAATTAATGTGCCAGCTTGTAAAAATAATAAAGAAAAGAGGAAAACACACACACACACACACACACACACACACACACACACACACACTTTAGGAGAGAACCATTATTTTGAGATGACCAGCTCTGATTTCAGGAATATCTGTATTCTCAGTTGTACTTTCCTCTAGGAGCCTTTCCACATCCTATCAAAGCTACTTCATTTTTCCAGTTGACTTTCAGTCTAAAAGAAAGCACTCTGGATAATAAAACAATGCAGGGGCCCCGGGTCAAATGATCATAGAGCTCTGGGATTTCAGAGTTTACACACAAGGCTAACTCACTGCAAGCTGGTAGAACTGGAGGGGCTAAACTGGCTGGCTAGAAAAACTGGTCCTCTTGGTGTAGTCATTCAGATGGTTTCTACAGTATGGATAATTCCCACAATTCTGAGACTGCGCATTTTAATGTCTGGGAACTGACTGTGTTGTGATTATCACCAACCTTTCCATAGACATAGAAACAATTTCCCAGAAAGATACCATGTGCTTCTATCATTAACAAAACACCTATGTGGTAAAATGTTGGGCTTTCGGATTTCAGATTTGAGAAGATCTTGTTCATGTTCAGAAAGTCAGGAAGGAGACTATATGAGAAGCCTTGCTGATTTATTCAGTTGATTACTTGAGGAAAGGGATTGATTGTCTAATATGTAAATTGTCTCATTTTTCCAGGTTCAGATTAAACCATGAGCTATTGGTCGAAAAATTAGAATCACTTTGAAAGGGCATCCTTGGGTGGGAAATACCTTCCCCATTCCTCTCCTTGGTACCTGCATTCCTGTCTTTTGCGGGTTCTGCTAGCAGGGTTAATCTAAGTAGGAAATTTGGGGTTACAAACCAGTTTCTATGACAGAAAACAGCCTAGACAGGGAGCCAGAAATAGTGAGAAAAGTGGAGAGGGGGTGGGGTAATCTCATGTCAGCTTTACAAATCCTGATCCTGAGATTCTTTCCTTTTAGGGTTGCTTTCCACCAGATTTCTTTGATGAGGTTAGGGCTGATCCTTTCTTTTCTCCCCTTCCAGAAGTCACAGAGTTGTGAAAAATCCTAACAGCTTAGATATGTAATGGGCAATAAGCTTTCACACACGTTTGTACTTAATTGTTACAAATGAAGTAGACATAATTACACATTTCCCCCCCTCTCCTTCTGTTAGAAGGCTGAGGTGCAGGACAGTGCAAATTATTCAAGGTACTATCTCTAGTGAGTAGGAAGCTCAGACTTAAAGTCATTCTGATCCAACCATGGACACTTTTGCCCTATTTCATATATACAAGGGTACCTTGTTTCATTATGTATTTTTTTGTATCCCTGAGGCCTAGTATCATTTCTAGCACTTACTGTGTATTCATTATATGTCTATTGCATAAAAAGCTAGGCTTTGCTGTCACACACCATCATTTATGAAGAGGAAAATGTTATATAGAAAGTTGTGGGAATTTTAATTCCTTGCACAGTTCAGAGAAGTCTGAATGTAAATCATTTAGGGAAAGGTGCAGCAGCCCCTTGGGCTTGCCCTATTTTCTTTTCAAGGCAGATTCTTAAGGTTTGAAGGACACACCTCACAAGTCAAATTTGCTGAATGCAGGCATTGTTTTTTCTGTGGGTGCCCCACTGCTTATTTCCCGTTTTGTCTCCACCTTCTAGTTTCAGTTTCAGATGTCACTGAGGACAATGGGCTCTGTGTCAGGTCTTCATGGGGTTACTGGGGGCAAAGTATCACCCAAACCTACTGTATCCCTATCATGGTGCTCTATTAGACCAAGTATCTTAAAAATAAATTCCTTCAAAATCCTTTTGGGGGCAGCCAGATTTCCGATTTCCTGTTTTGTAAAGGTGCACACTGCAGGAAAGTCTCTCTTAATAACTTCTCAGAAAAGGATAAAAATAGTTAACACATAAAGTCTGACTAGACTAGAGGAATGTCTTTTTAATAAGTAGTACCGACAGCCTAACACAGTAAGCTAAGGTGATAAGGACAAAAAGAGTCTGGAGAAAGGTTGTCCCAACTGTCTTACTCATTTAGAGATGTTAATTTTTTAAAAAAAGTATTCAAAGTACTAACTTAAAAATATATATAAAAAAAAAAATCAGCAGAGAAACCCTTACAATTTTCCCCTCCCTCCAGAATATTAACATTGTTAAATAACAGGAGGTGTTTTGAAAGGGGGAAAAAAGATGATGCAACTACTAGATGAATTTTTTTTTAATGATGTTTTCCTTTACTTTTAAAGAGAAAAGTGAACTAAAGTGGATAAAGGGCTCCGTGTTGGACAACTTGATCATCTTTCTCTTGTGCTGAGCTGTGCCAGCTATACAAAGAGCAGGAAATTCAAAACCATTTACAAACTTCTTGTCTTACTCTTAGAGAACTGTTCACATCATTCAAGAGGCCCTCTGGAAAAAGATACATAAAATACCAAGCATGAAATATCATATACATTTTGCATAACTTATACCAATGGTCTAAACAAAGGTCAGTTTCTAGATCCCTTCCTTCTTATAATTGTTATTTTAAAAATTGCCTATCATGTAATTTTATATTTCCTATTTCATATCACTAAGTTTATATCTTGTGTTCCTTGTCTACCTTTGCCTTCTTAAAAAAAAAAAAAGTCCTCAGTGTCCTTCACATTTTGGTCACAAACTCTCTCTTACCTCTCATGGCATATGTTTTTGTACAGCTGCTTCTGTCTCTGGACTGTTTCCTGAGCCTCTGTGTTCTCTGTATGGGAGCTGTAATCTAATCTTAGATCTATTCTCCAAATTAGTTCATGTCTCTGTTTATTAGCATGGATTTCCAGCCGAAAAACTATGTTGAATAAGAATTTAAATAAGGTGGGAGGGGAAATATTAAATATTAAATATTCTGGAGGGAGGGGAAATTTGTAAAGGTTTCTCTGCTTTTTTTATTTTATATATTTTTAAGTTATTTTTTAAAAAAAGTATTCAAAGTACTATTGCTAATGAGTAAGAAAGTTGGGACAGCCTTTCTCCAGAGAAGCATTGAATAAAAGTAGTGTGCTAGTTTTACATCATTTTCTAAAACTTCCAACAAGGCCACACCTCCATAAATAAAAAGACACTTCTTTGGGCTCCCTTCCCCCAGTGTTTCAGATACATGTCTGTGTCTAGTTCCAGTTGATAAAAAGGGACCTATTTCCTTAGCTACTTTGGAAAGAAGAGAGCTGATGTTAAAGCTACGTTATGTGCCTTTCCATTTTTCACAAGTAACAAAATAATTCACAGAAAACATTCAGAGTAGCAGAAAGGAGAAACTGTTTCTCAGGGGTTGATTATTTAGATTAGAACTCATGAATGTGCTATTTGCGGGTTTTCATGTTTGGCAGGAGACAAGGGAGGATTGAGGAGGCAGAAAGTAACTATAAATGTTCCAGGGTTGTCTCTTATATCTCCAGAACACATTCCGTGTGAAAGTTTCCCCTGCCTAAGGCACTTAGTTGATTTGCCTTTTGCCCCACCTCGGGAGAGGTGTCCACCTTAATAACTATACTAATTATAATGGACAATAAATGGTAGTTTATGGGCTACTGAGGACCAAGTGGCTTTGGAAGCCTTCATTAAAACAACAGCACAACCACAATCTCTGGAGGAAAGCTATTATAGTGATTAGATGTTTACGTGCCTTCATCATGTGCAGTTTTTATTGAAAAAACATTCCTTTGAACTTTTTTTTTTTTTTAATTACAGAAAAACTTCCAAGGTACAAGAAGGTAGAAAGAATAAGATAATGCAGTCTGTATCGCCGAGCTTTAATAGCTCTCCATTTTTTGCCCATCTTGTTTCATCTATCTCCGTTTGGTTTTTTCCCCCCTCCTGGGTCGGAAACATTTTAAACAAATACCAAAACATGATGGCATTTTATTCGCGAATATTTCAGTAAAGACCCTAAAAATGTTACAGTAACTTGATTGGTTATTGCAAAATAGACCCTGACAAAATAAGAAACGTAAAAAAACTTTCCCCTGGCAGAAGAGGTTGTCACAAAGGCTGTCTGGCGTGGTATATCTCTCTGGACGGGTGGGGGTGGCCTGGAGAAAAGACACAGACCCCGAGGCAGGTAACTGAATGCCATCAAAGACACTTAACCTAAGCATGCGCATCCAAACCTCAGAGTTGCTAAGGCCCAGAGGAAGATAGAGGTGCAAGATACAGCGAGAGCCAATCACAGGGAGCAAGGACTAATCAGTTGGCCAATCCAGATTCAAAAGTGAATCAGGTCCTCTGCAGTCTGCTCACCCCACCCGTATCCAATCAGAGAGCCGGCTACTTTGGGCGGACTTTTCAAAATAGGGAAAACAAAACAAATCGGGGACCTTTAAAGGTGCGATGCGACCAGAAATTATCTCCTTCCGCCTCTCAACCCGCTCACTGCTCTTTCCTCCTGCTCGGGATCAACCGTGAAATAAGCCCCATGTCCAGACTCCACCATCGGCCTTTGTAACCGGGCGGGGGCTGGCTGGGTAAACCTTAAGAGAGATGTAGAGGCCCAGAGTAAGGCTGGACACTGTGGCTTAGAGGCGGGACTCTTTTTCAAAGTCAGTGGAGGAAGTGAAGGATTCCTCCGCGGAGAGTCACGTGCCCCGCCCCCTTGGGGGCGTCGAAAACTCAAAACAAAAACAAGGGCTTTGCTGGGGCCTCGCTGAGGCGACGGTGGTGCTGGTAGAGGCAGAGGTGGTGAGGGGCCAGCGTTTCGCCCAGAGGCGGGTGGGCGCTCCGGGGAGCAGGATGAAGACAGGGCTGTAAGGCCGAGGCTGCCGTGGCAGGAGGGAAGGCTGGGATGTCGGCCCCCGGGCACCGCTGAGGCGGCAGGTCCCAGACCTTGAAGACGGGTCCGGCGCCCCCACCGCACCCTGTACCCTCCGAAGCGCAACGCCGGGGGGCCGGTGGAGGCGCACCTCCGGCACGGTGAGTGGGCCTCCTGGGATTGCTCTGGTTTCTTTGTTCCTTTTCGAGATAGCAGTGGGGACGGGGGAGGGTGAATAGAGAATTCTGGTTGCTGCACCCTTCAGCCCCAGGGAATAACCCCAGTGCTGCCTTTCGCTCCAGCCCCTGGGATTTGCGGCAGTCTGTGTTGGTGGGGTGGATGAAGGGGGCAACAAGGCTAAATGGAATTCTCTGCTTCGGCGTCCCCACCTCTTTTTGTCACGGGGGCTTGCTTGGGTGGTGCTTCCAGGATTGACAGCCCCAGAGCTCCTCCGCACCGTTGCGGAACCGTGCATGAGTGGATTTACTGGTGATGTTCCGGCGTGGGGCAGACTGAACCTCTGTATCCCGACCCCAGCCCGGTGGGCCACGCCCCCTCTTGGACTGGGGTGTCTGGCACTTGGGGTGCTTAACCAATTGGTGCTGCGGAAGCGAATAGGGAAAGCTTGGGGGCTGGGCTCTATCGTGGGGGTCTCTGGTGCTGGGATCCCCAGGCGGGGCGGAGCTAGAGAGTCTCCTCCCTCATGTTCTTTGTTCAGTCGCGAGACTTTTTCTCCCCTCCCTCCTATTGTGCAATACCCCACCTCCAGAACCCAGGAGCTTCCCCGGTTCCTGGCCCCGGCGGTGCAGTCCCCAGGACAGAAGTCCTCTATGCGCAGCTTCGGGTGGGGTAGATAGGCAGACAGTAGGGACGCTGCCGCCCGCAGTTTCCTGTTTGTGAAACGCCTCAGCTGGGGCTGGCTGGTTTGGCCCAGCGCTGGCCAGCGGACGTGACCGCGAGCCCTCCCCCTGCCACACCTCCTTGGCGGTCAGGGAGGATTCTGTTGGCGTTCTGGCAGATTGGTCCCCTCACAGGTTCTTTGCCAGGGTGTGCTGGGGCGCCCCTCGTTGGAGGTATTACCATCAGTTCTTCCTGCCTTACTTCACCGTCCCCGCACCCCCAAGTTACACTTTTAACCTTATGTGGTGTCTTTGTTACAGATGAAGGATTTGGGGGCAGAGTACTTGGCAGATCGTGAAGGAGTTCATCTCCTTGGATTGTTGAGTTTCTATCTGGAACAAGAACAGAGATTCCAACCTCGAGAGAAAGGGCTGAGCTTGATCGAGGCTACCCCAGAGGTAAGTTCCTAGAAATGAGGACTTGCTCAAGCAGCTGATAGGGATTGGAGAAGGTGACCCCGCCTCCAATTGAATGAAGACTAAGGCCGGCAAAAGACCAAAATTGGTCTTCTTGGAGTACTAAGAGAAACCTTAATACTGTACAGGATCATGTTTTTGTTTCTTAGCAAGAAGGGAAGTAATACCAAGTATAGAGAAGTATTCTTTAAATGTTGGTATCCCCAGCCTGCTTCTTGAGTGGGAGACTCCTAGAGCATTGAGCAGTTCATTTCCTACCTTCTGCCTATGAAATATTTATAGAATCTTAGATGATTTTAGAAAAACAAAAGCAAGCAAGGAAACGTTTATTCCAAGGGAAATGAATTTATACTGCATTTGTTGTTTCGCTCTGGAGTGTGGTAAAAGTTCAGGTTATGTTGAATTGCTGAAGCTCTTTTATGATGTATATTTTTTAAAATTAGTGTTTTACATCTTGCATCTGATGAAGCTTTATTAACCACTCTTTCCCTCTGTGTTGTTGAAAGTTAAATGGAAAAAAAAAAAAACCTTATTCTTTGAATCTGCATTATTCATGTAGTTTTAAGAATATAATTAACTTTGGCTCTTGTTTTTTTATTATAGAATGATAACACTCTGTGTTCAAGATTGAGAAATGCCAAAGTAGAAGATTTAAGGAGTTTAACTAACTTTTTTGGATCTTGCACTGAAACATTTGTTCTGGCTGTCAATATTTTGGACAGATTCTTGGCTCTTATGAAGGTATTTAATCATTTCTATAATTCTTTTTTTAAAAAAATATTTATTTATTTGTTTTAGTTGTACACAATGCCTTTATTCTTACATGGTGCTGAGGATCAAACCCGGCCTCGCACATGTTAGGCGAGCGCTCTACCACTGAGCCACAACCCCAGCCCCTATAATTTTTTAAAAAAAATATTTTTATTTATTTGCTTTAGTTGTACACAATGCGTTTTATTCAATGCGTTTTATTTGTACGTGGTGCTGAGGATCGAACCCGGCTCGCCCATGTGCTAGGTGAGCGCTCTACCGCTGAGCCACAATCCCAGCCCCCCAGCCCCTATAATTACATCTTATCAATATGTTTTCTATGTCCAGTGCCTAGCACAATGCCTAACACAAAGGGTTCAATAAATATTTATCAAGTGAACGTAACAAAGTCTGTTACACATATGCATTTATAATAAGAATTGTGATTGTTAGTGCCAGTGCCAGATCAAGAGACTTTTAAGTGTATCATATGTTAGGTTTTGGTGTACTCTTAAATATAAATATAGTTCTCAAAAGAAGTTTTCATTTTTATTACATTTCTATTAGACTGTAGATGCTTCTAATACCAAAACACAACAAATGAAGTATGACACCTTTCCCTGTGAGTCTTGAAAGCAAGCCACAGTCTTATTAACAATCACTAGCAACTGTTAGAAAAATGTGGTAATTCTTCTGCCAGTAGGATTGCTCTCAGCTGCTAGGTCACTTTTCAGGGCACTGGAAAGAAAAGGACAGCCATCTGTCCATGCCATCTTTTATACATGTCCCACATGCTGCACAAACTGATATAATATTTCTCTTGGGCAAAATTATGTAAAAGTATGGAATAGTTCCTAAAGATTTTTGCAAAAAAAAATTGTAGAAAGTATTGTTTTTATATCCAAAGAAGTAGTGGGTTCTCTTTTTTTAATGTTGAAAAGCTCAATTTTTTTGAGGGAGATTTTATTTCAGATTTACAAAATTCAGAACATTACAGCGTATTACTCAGTGCTAGAAATCTAACTTTTTGACCTGAATTGATTTTTTTCCCCTTGCATTTAAATACTTTTAATGCTCAAAAAGCCTTATTGTTATTTTTTTAAAGCTGGATTTTTATTTCACTGGTGCTGGGGGTGGAGATTGAACCCAGGGGTAGTCTGTCACTGAGCTACATCCCTAGCCCTTTGTTATTTTATTTTGAGACTGGGTCTCGCTAAGTTGCTGAGGCTGGCATTGAACTTGCCATCCTCTTGCCTTAACCTCCTGAGTCACTGGGATTACAGGCATGTGCCACCATGCCAGGCCTAAAAAGGAATGTTAAGAAGGTCTGAAATGTAAAATGAGTATAATTGTGGGTAAGGGCAAGTATATATATAAGAGAAGCATCTTGACTGTGTTCTCTTTTAAGAGTAGGGGCATGATTACAATATATTTTTACGCGTCTGCTATACTTAAAAGTGACAGTTGTTAAACGAATTCTTTTGTTCTTTGTTTTCCAGGTGAAACCCAAACATTTATCTTGCATTGGAGTCTGTTGTTTTTTGCTGGCTGCTAGAATAGTTGAAGAAGAATGCAATATTCCATCCATTCATGATGTAATCCGGATTAGTCAGTGTAAATGTACTGCTTCTGACATAAAACGGATGGAAAAAATAATTTCAGAAAAATTGCACTATGAATTGGAAGCTACTACTGCCTTAAACTTTTTGCACTTATATCATACTATTGTACTCTGTCATACATCAGAAAGGTTAGTGGTATTAAAAATGAAAGTTTTGTACTTTGAGCATTGCTGTAACAGTAAAATGTTAGAATGCCAATTTTCAGCTTGTACTCTTTTTGGTTTTTTTGTTCTGGGGATGTGGCTCATTGGTTAAGTGCCACTGAGTTTTGGGAACTTATTAAGTTGCTTAGGGCCTCACTAAGTTGCTGAAGCTGGCCTGGAACTTGGGATGCTCCTGCTTCTCCCAAGTCTCTGGGATTACAGGCATGCACCACCACACCCAGATCAACTTGCACTTTTATTAACAAGTCCTTAAAAATCATTTAAAACTTTGACTTTTGCATTTTATAGGAAAGAAATACTGAGCCTTGACAAATTAGAAGCTCAGCTGAAAGCTTGCAACTGCCGACTTACCTTTTCCAAAGCAAAAGTAAGTCTATTTCTTACATGTCTCATAGTTTCTATTTTGAATTTTTAAAAATACATTTATTTTTTTTCTTTTTTTCTCTTTTCATAGCCATCTATATTAGCTTTGTGCCTTCTCAATTTGGAAGTAGAAACTTTGAAATCCGTTGAATTACTGGAAATTCTCCTGCTTGTTAAAAAGCATTCCAAGGTAAATATCTTAAGTCCAAGTTTTTTTCCTGATGTTTCATTTTCTTTTCCCCTGTGGTACCTTAAACATTAAGTAATATATTATGGGGTTCTTAACTTTTACATTCATTTTTATCTTGTATTTCAAGTATAAATACAGCTTTGGGTATTAAGCTAGATGGGAATTTGATCAGTTAGTCCAGCACTCTTTCTGCATGCAGGTGTCCTTTCTGTATTATTCATGCCAGAGGGTAATAAAGCTGTATATATTGCCACATGCACATTGTTTTTAAAATGCATACTAGGAAGTAGACTTAATATGTGCCTTAATGGAATAGGAGGAATAGGATGGCATCCCTTCACATCTGTAGGGCTGAATCATCATTTCATTAGTAGCATTACCAAAATAACATCAGCATTATTTCTCTTTTTAAGTCTCTTAGGCAGGCCATCCCAGTGTTTTTGCAGTCAAAAAGAGTGTAAGGCAAAAAATAAGCAGTTGTTTTCATAAACTAATAGTCTAGTTGAGGAAATATATCATGAGGTAGTATATTCTGTTATTTATTATCATGTTTCAGTGCAGATAATAGTGAATATAGCAAGTGTTTGGGGTTGTTAGCCAAGATATATGGCAGACCAGGAAAGGAGCCTGGTGAGTGCTAAAATATTCTTGAAGAGTGAAGGTTTGCACAGTAAAAGCTTATATTTAAGACATTAGTAGACTGTTAGAAGATGGGCTTGGGAAGTCATTTTAGGGTAGGGTTGCAGGTCGACTGTCTGGGTGATAGCTACATACAGGAATAAGAAAATCAAACACAAGCAGTCATTTTCAGAGCCAACCAGGGAAATGAGGCAAGGAATTGTGAATGACCAAGATTTGGACCTAGTGATGGAGATAATATTGGCATAATTCAAAGAAACTTGGAAGAAGTTAATTTGTGATGAAAGAAGTATGATTTTTGACGCTTATATACCCAGGCATGCGTATGTTTGGCAGCTTGGAATAAAAACTCCGAAGATAAATTGTGGTTAAAGATTGAGTTTGGGAATTTTCCACAAAGAAGTGATAGTTGAAACCTAAAGAAACTTAGGGAATCCTTGGGGGACAGTTGAAGCTTTGGGATTTTCAACATTGGCCTTTTCCTCCCTTAGGACCCAAGATAGGGAGGTATATCTAGACAAGTAAGAGCATGGTCAGGTTGGAAAGAGGTTTTTAAGAAGGAGGTGGCCAAGAGTATTGAATTTTGATGAGAGGTCTAGTATAATGAAAATTAAAGGAAATCATTGGATGTCTTAGAGCTGATGTTAATAGAGTAGTGAGAAAGGATTGGTTGAAGCCAGATTATAGGAGGCTTAACATTGTGACTGGATCTAGTGGAAATGGAGGCCAAGATGATACAAAAATTTTCTGCTTGTGGTGGAAGGGCATGCAGTGTGAAACATTTTGTTGGTAACTTCTAGGTTTTTGTTTTGTTTTTAGTTGTAGATGGACACAATATCTTTACTCATTTATTTTATGTGGTGCTGAGGTTCCAACCCAGTGCCTCACATATGTGAGGCAAGCATTCTGCTGCTGAGCTATAGCCCCAGCCCCCAACTTCTAGGTTTTTTTAATCATAATTTTACAGTTTTCATCTAAACTTATTGATGGTGATATATGGAAGCATCATCAGTGAAAATTGGTTTCATGAAATGAACTGGGCATTCCCCAGTGGTGAAGGAACTATGTCTTTTTTGGGAAATCCTATTCTTTCATATTGATAACTTCTTCTTTAGTTTGTATCTGGTGTCACAATATGAATGTATATTATTAGCAATCTATACAGCATTTGTTATAGAGACATAATTTTGATTTCTGTAACAAAATGTTTCTTAACAAAAGGAATGTTAAATTTTTTTGCATTGGGACTAGTAAAGAATATACTTGGGCCGGGCACGGTGGCACATGCCTATAATCCCAGCTCGTGGGAGGCTGAGGCAGGAGGATTATGAGTTCAAAGCCAGCCTCACCAATGGCGAGACACCTAGCAACTCAGTTATACCCTGTGGGGATGTGGCCCAGGGGTCGAGTGCCCCTGAGTTCAATCCCCAGTACCAAAATATATATATACATATATATATATACACACACACATACACACATATATATACATATATATATACACACACACACATATATATACACACACACACATATATGTACACACATACACACACACACACAAATATATATATATATATATACTTGGGGGGGAAAAAAGAAGAGTATACTATATTTGATAGTTGATTTATTAAAAGACAGTGTTTTTAAGTCAGTGTGTTAGAGTAGGCAAACCTTTCTATGTATTGAATGCTGTGTAAATTATAGTGCTCTTCCTGTAAAACTGGTTCCCAAATTTTGATTGCACTTAAAATTATCTGGGGAACTTAAAAATCTCTTGACACCCAGGTTATACTCTACATCAAATTATAATATTTGGGGATGGAACCTGCCATCAGTTTTTTTTTTTTTTTTTTTTTTTTTTTAAAACAGATCACCTGATAACTCTTAAGTGCAGGATTTGGGAACCAGTGATATAACTTCTTCATTAAAATATTTTTTTTTCCTCCCAGATTAACGACACTGAGTTCTTCTACTGGAGGGAGTTAGTATCTAAATGTTTAGCTGAATATTCTTCTCCTGAATGTTGCAAACCAGATCTTAAGAAGTTAGTTTGGATTGTTTCAAGGCGCACAGCTCAGAACCTTCATAATAGCTACTACAGTGTTCCTGAGCTGCCAACAATCCCGGAGAGGGGTTGTTTCGATGAAAGTGAAAGGTAAGCAGGTATCTTGGCTAATTAGACTTCCACATACTGTTACTAATATTTATACTTGAAAAAGAGCTGTAGATTACTGGAAAATAAGGCATCAGAGAAAGCTCCTACCCTTATTGCATAATTTCTTAAGATGAGAAAATTAACCAGCAGTTTCATTAAAATCTTAATAATTTATAAGCCCTCCCTTTTAAAAAAAATGGTTGTTTTTTGTCTCTGTCTCCTGCTCTTTGAAATATAGATTAATTAAAACAAACAGTATTCTAGACTCTAGACTTTTTAATGTTTGCATGAATTTCTAATATGGTGCTATGAGGAAGAGACTGAGGGGTAGGTGACTGGAAAATAATGGGAACCATCACCACTGATGAGGCCAAGTTCTACGGATATTCCTGCAGTTTTGTCAAATGTCATTTTCTTGTTTAGAATTACTTGTTTTTGTAAAGTGAATATTTTTAATAAGTTTGATTGTTTTATGCTACGGACATAAAAGACTAGAATTTTCATTTTTTGTGGCTTGTTGGTTTCTTGCTTTGGTGTTTGAGAGGATTAGTGATGCAATTATTGATACAAGAAGGACATTATTTGGACTATGGGATAGGACATATGTTGTCTTTAGTTTGCATTTCTTGGATTTAAAATACTTAGAATTCTTAGTTACTGCAAGAGTTGTTATTTGGGATAAGAATATTAGTTTGGCAAATAGTAATTTGTGTAAATCTCTTAAAGAAAAATCTGCATTTTCTAATGAGATTACAATAGACTTCACATTAGGAAGTCTTTACAAGTTAAATTTGGCTCTGTATTATAAAGAATAACTTGTATACAAAATCCTAAGACTAGAGATATTCATATAGACTACAGCAGGTTCAGTTCTTTTTCCTGTAAAGCATCTGTGTATTTTAAGTAACGATCCCCCCTTTTTGTCTCTTTTTCCCTTTAGTGAGGACTCTTGTGAAGATATGAGTTGTGGAGAAGAGAGTCTCAGCAGTTCTCCACCCAGTGACCAAGAGTGCACCTTCTTTTTCGATTTCAAAGTGGCACAGACACTGTGTTTTCCATCTTAACTCTAATAATTGTTCTGTGTCAGAGTTTAAGTATGTCTACCAGTTTTAAAGCAATAAATGGGGGAGTAGGTAGTTTTCTGGTCCAGCCCCCATCTAGGCAGGAATTACATGGACTGAAATACCTACCTTCTATTTATTATTCAGATCAGATCTGGCCTATTTTCATATTTAATCCTAAGCCATCAAATGGGTTAGTGCCTCTTAAATAATTAACAATACTTTAGACATTGGCACTTTATTTTTGTTGTTGGTCTTTAGCTATTTGGGGCAGGAGGGAAGGTGCTGATACCTTTAATTTGTTACTTTTCAAGAAGATTTTTAAAGTTGAGTAGTATAGCTTAAGCTTTTCTATAAAGCCTTCAGGTGTCTTTATTTAACAGATTGGGAGTGTGCAAGTGCTTCCTTAGCAGGGACAATGGTTAATCTTTTCATGGTTTCTCTTAGATTTTCTTCTCTCCCCATTCTCAGAACAGACTGTACAGTATTCTTAAATGTCAAACACATTCTGTTGTTTTTTAAATGATCATTGTACTATTTGATGAAGATCTTATATAAACTTAGGAATTGGTAACATTTCTGTGATTTTTAGTATAAAATGTCTTTAATTGAGGTTTCTGCTAAAGCAGAAATAATTGTTAAGCTAGAGTTGTTTGATAGTTGCATTCTTAATGCCTAAGTATTGTCAGACTATAGTATTATTTTAATGTTATTAAAAAATCCATAATCTGCTAGTTTTGCATGTACCTGTATGAAAGTAGTACAGGAAGTTAAACAGAACTAGGATAGCTATGGAATTGATAAATGTTGATTTAGTAGCACATTTTATCTCATTTTCTTATATTAAAAAAGTCTGCATGATCACATTTTATTTCATTTGTAATTCACATTTCAAAAATAATGTGTTAGTATATGGGTGCCAAGATTTTAACATGAAGTAAAAAGAACTCCAGTGTTTATAGTATTATAGTTTTAAGCAAATCTGTGGTGATCCAGCTGTAAGGATGGGGATATATAAAAAAACTCTGTACACCTAAGATTTTGTACAGAGAATTTCTAACTTTATAAAAACTGTATATGACAATGTAAATCTTTAATATTGTACATAAAATACTGTATTTTTTTACCTTGTGTGTGTGATAGTCTAGTTATTGCATGTAAATATAATTTATTGTGTATTCAGTGTTATAATCAGACATTGATGACTTACTTTTTTACTGGTAAGTCAACATCCATTGGATGTTTTCTGAAGTGGATCTTTTTGAATTGATAATAGATTACAATTCAATAAAAATGTTATTGAATTCTCCTTGTTTGCAATCACATCTTAATTTTTAATCTTTTGGGAAAAGTGCTTGCTGAATTTCAATGAGAAGGCTTGAAGTGTTTCTACCAGCAGCCTTCTAACTGGCTACCAAAAGTCCTTTGGGTAAAAGCTCCTTACCACAGTTTCGCTCTGCCTTGAAAGTGCCAAAAGTGAATCTGTCACTTGAGGATTGACGTCTCTCTGGGGTGGATTCATATTAAGTAAGCTTTCAGACTGGGAATTAACCTGAATGCCTATTAAATTACCATGAAAGGCAACCAGAATGCCCAGGTTGGCAGATCAGTACAATCTCTGACAAATGAGATTCTAATTAGAATGTTGTTTAGTGAAATAAGCATGGATCAAGCCCTGTTGGCTTCTGGCTCTTTAAGTCTCAGGTTGTTTTCTCAAGTGGTGGTCTTTTTTTTTGTAGAAGTTCCCCCATCTAGTTTGGTTTTGTAGACTTTATTTTCTGTGTTGGTTGAAAAACAGGGTACACTGAATATGGTTTTCATGTAATAATACCTCTTCTTCCTTGGAGATAAGGGTGTATTTTCCTACCCTTCCAGTGGAGAATCTGCTTGAGGATGATTTTCTGAGTAATTTTGGCACATAATGAACAAAATATTCTGCATTCAGATTTTGGTTTTATGAGATGTAAAAGTTACTGTGACTTTCCAAATCTTGTGACCCTCTTCAGTTCCTCCAGGGTTGTATTGCTTCTTGCTAGATGCTCCTTCTGAGTGAGTTGGTTATGATCTCATTTGTACCCTTTTCTGATTTTAAGTATATTTAGTTTAGACTTCTTTATTGAGCTCCCAAACCAGTTTATTTACAACTGGCCATTCTACTTGGAAATTTCTGATCACTCCTAAACCTGCTCTTCCTGTATGTCTATCTCAGTGAATAAGAATTCTATCTATTCAAGTCAGAAACTCAGGTGATATCCTCATCTCTTCTGCCTGTTTACTGAAGGGTCACCAGCCTATTATCATTTATGTAATTTTATTAATGCTGTTTATATCTCTTTACTTGGTCTTTTTTTCTGTCCCTGGTTCAGACCTGAACTCTTATTAAGAGTTACTGCAAAATGATTTTTCATTTGAGGCTTATTGCTGATCTCTTCATTGCTGCCTGTACATCCTTTTAAAATATATAAAATTGACTTGAAAAATTGTTTAATAGGGCCCAATCAGAAAATCTATCTAATGACACATAAGTCTCTAATGTGTACCTGTTTCTGGCTTGTTTCTCCATACCATTTCCTACAGCTTAAAAATTTGTGTTAAGAAACAAAATTGACAGCTATGTGGAAGATGGACTGGAGCAGGTGTGTGTGCTTTGCTGTTTTTCTTGTGCATGGTGAGGTATTATGCTAGGGCCTTCCATCTTCTACCCATCTGATGCTGCTTCTATCCTTCCCTGTAGGAAGTTGAGATTAGACGAACAATTTGCTTTAACTACCCATCACACTCAGAGTTGATATTATTACAAAGGCATTGTTTGTACACTTCTTGTGATGATTTTAACCATTTTGTGATCTAGGATCTGTCTTTGTTTTCAATTCTTTGAGCATTTTAACACTATGTTCCAATATGGTATTTCTCTGCTTACCTCTCATCTCTCCACCACACATGCAAATTATTAATTTATTTAGGTAATCCACTTAGATTTTTACACGTGTTAAGACAATGTATTTTGCATTTGCTATTTTTGAACTCAGTTTTCCTAATAATTTAGTACCAGAAATGATAAAAAATTTATTCATTTGTATTTAGCCAGTCAGATTGTATCATAGGTAGTTTCCCAAGATGGCAGCCAGTGAGTCTTCAAAACAAGCTGCTGGAATACAAGCTGCTCTTTTTATCAAATTAGTGGAGTCTATTTCCTTTGAAGTTTGGCCTTCTGATTGGCTTTGCCTACTAAAGTGCAGTGGAAGACCTTCAGTGTATGTCTATACCTAAGTTTTAAGAGGACTGGCAGCTACCCTTTTAATCCTTCTTAGAAGCCAGCTACCATGCTGCAAAGAGCTCTGGCTGAGTTAGTGAAAGATGGGAAGACATGTGGAGAATGGGTCTTGAGGATGAGAGAGCATCTTGGGTGGTCTGAGCTCCCAGGTGATACCACTGTACACTCCCAGTGGTGTACATAGTAGAGGAACCACCCAGCTGATCCCAATCAGCCGACAGACACAAATAATAAATCATTTTTTAACATCACTAGATTTAGGGATGGTTTGTTACACAGCAATATTTTGTTATTTATGGTCATATGGTGAGATTATAGGTATTTTAAAAATTATGCTTATCTATAGTTTCCTTTTTTTCTTTCTTAAAATGGATTTGAATTACTGGTTGTATTAAAAGAAAAAGGATAAACTTTAAAAAACACACGATAGCTTTCCTTTCAAGAAAATCCTTAATGGTGTCATGCTATTCCTTAACATCAAGTTCAAATTTCTTAATCTGAGAAGACCCTCTAGTTGGCTCTGTTCCCTTCTCAGCCTCACTTTATTTTAGATCCTTCCACTCACAGCTGATTTTATTCACTTCAGTGAGTTCATGCACACTATTTCCTCTGGCTGGAACTCCCAGGAAGGCCCACTCCTGATGGTCACTCCTGTCACCCTCATCTAGTGGTCTCCTACCGAATTAGCCTAGGTAGTCCTTTCACTCCTTCATTTACTTGCTGGATATCTGAATGTTTCTTAAGGGCCAGGCACCACATTACATGCTTGCTATATGGCACCAAGCACAACTCACAATATTACTGCCCTCTGGGAATTTACAGTCTAGTGGTGAAAACGATGATTCACAGCAATTAAATCTAATTTTTAAAGGGTGTGATGATATTTTCTTATAAGAGATCTTTCTGTAACTCCTTGACTTTACCTGTCAGTGCTACATATTTCCATGAAACCCTATATTTTTTCTTATCTTAGCAGTTAATACCTTGCTTGTCCGTCCCTTCCTTGTCTGCTCCATGAAGAGATGGGGGCTGTTTGTCTCCCTTGTCCTTAGTTGAATGCCCAACACCCAGCAGGATTTCTGGCCCACACTCCTGCTGCTTTATTTAGGTAACAAGCAGCTTTACTGAGTATTTAGTATGTCCCAGGAACTTTACATGAATTATTTAGTCTTTAACACAATGCTATTTGACAACTTCTGCTATTAGTCTTGTTTTACATATGAAGAAAATAAGGATTAGAGAGGTTAAGTTATTTCTCATAGATGTAGTAAATGGCAGGGTCATAATTCAATCCAAGTCTGTCTGCCAAACACAATGCTCTTAACCACAGTGTTAACTACCCAAAAGTTGATGGTACTCAGTTATTGAATAAATAATGAAATTTGTATGAAGAAAATCCTACTCAAAAAACCAGCAAAGTAAATCATATTATTCTCCTGTTTTTAAGCATTCCCACCCATATAAAGGAAAAGTGGCGAATATTTAGAGTTAAAAATGTCTCTTACTCAGGAGTCAGATTAGAACACTAATGTAAAAATTCAAGGCATGCACACAGGATAGAACCAAGATTTTGTGCATGCTTAGACACATGCTTACCACTGAGCTGCATCCCCAGCCCAATGGCTGGGAATTTTAATTTGCACTGGAAACCTCTTTGTACTCAGGCCTGTGGGCCTTTCTAAACCCTTGAACATCTAGTTCTTTTTATAATTAGGTTATAGTTTATTATTATTCTAGGTTCCAAGACCCAAAGTCAGTGTTAATGGGGGTGGAACTTTGTAATAATAGAGGACTGTTTTGTTAAATGTTTGCTTGCCCTTTGTCTGTTTTACTGTTCTCCATCATAGCAACCCCTTTGCACTTACTCATTTAGGCTCTGGGATATTTCCAATAATTATTTTACATGTCTGTGGTTTATCCTCCTGTCTAAACTGTAAGCTGTTGAGACTACATATTCTGCTTCCTTTATGTCCTTCAAGGTGCCTAGCACAATGCTGGGCAAAAAACATGTGTCAACACTTTCCTATGCATTGATAATAACGCCTGACCGAGTCTTTTCCATTCTTTGTTTGATGAAGGTAAACTTTTATGCATGTAAGGACAAATTCACCCTCTCCAAAGCCAGGATTTTAAATCATTAACAGGGCATGTGGGAGGCCCCAGCCCACTGGTACGATTAAGTGTACCTTATTCAAGAAGAAGGTGTACTGAGGAAGAACATAGGCTCTGCACCAGACTGTCAGGGTTTGAGACTGGGTTTGGCCACCAACTCTATGACCAGGCAGGGTGTTAAAAAGCGTCTTGTGTCTCAGTTTTTTTATCTGTGTAAAGGGCTAATAACAGCTGCTACCTGAAGTGTGTTGCCAAGCTGCCCCAGCTGTGCAGAGTGGGGATTGCCTTAGCTGCAGAGAGGCATCTCTGCGCTGGGCCATATCCTCTCAGGAACACCCACTTCTAATGGCCAGTTGAGGCTGGAGGATGTGTAAGGCCTGGTCACTTGGATCCAACATAGGACAATTCAGATGGATCATTTTGGCCTCAGAGCTTCCAGTGACTGAAGCTATTTGGGGTCTGCATTGTAGCTTTACTCCCCCTACCCAGCCTTGCTTCCTTCCCCTTCCTTTCATGGCTGCTAATCGCAAAGGTGCTCCCCAATAAACACTGTGCATCCTAAATTTTGTCTCAGAGTCCACTTCGTGGACATCACCACTGGCAACACTGCCTTCCTGGGTTACTATGCGTGTTAAATATGATGATACATGGTTCTGGAATAATGCCCAATAAGACACTCAGTAAATATTGGCTATAACAATTATTATCCCACTTTTGTCCCTACTGTCTTACCTTCCTGCTAAAATAGGACTCACTTATTTGTCTAATTACTATTGAGCTATTATGATGTATTGTGTTGTCCCAAGCACTGAGAATTCAAAAAGGAATTCAAGCACAGTTCTTAGCCTTGGGAAACCCACAATCTAACAGGAGAGGCAGGTGTAATGTAAGAAACACAAAAACAGAAACATCTACGAGGTGCTTTGTTAGTGACCTGGCCTTGCTTCTTGTTTATTTCTAACCTTTCAGATGGAAACTTTTAGTTCCATATGGTGTGATCTCAGTCATTCAAGGAAGGCCCTGATGGCCTGTCTTCTTCAAGGAGCCCCTCACATTCTTATTTCCCTCCAGTTCATTCTGTTTTCTACTTGTAGCATGTTTTTCCTTTAGCTAAACACTTGCAGTGTGGTTCAGGTACAAGTGTGTCCACCAGGGTTTACACTTTCATGAGATTCAGAAACTTTTGTTTGAGGCAGGGTTTGAATACCTCATAACTGTGAATGTAGTTTTTTTTAAATTTTAATTTAATTTTATTTTTGGTTACTTTATTTTTTATTCTAAGTTGTTATAAATGACAGCAGAATGCATTACATTTCATATTACACGTAGAGCACATTTTTACATATCTCTGGTTGTATACAAAGTATATTCACATCATTCGTGCCTTCATACATGCACTTAGGGTAATGATATCCATCTCATTCTACCATTTTTTTTTTTACCCTTTTGCCCTCCCTTCCCCTCCCTCCCCATTGGCTATTCTAGTGTTCCTCTAATCCTCCTATGCGTCCTGTCCCAACCCCACTGTGAATCGGCCTTCTTATATCAAAGAAAACATTCGGCATTTGGACTTTTGGGATTGTCTAACTTCACTTAGCATTATTGAATGTAGTTTTTGACAAGCCTTATTTATTAGTTCAGGTATCCCATGAAAAAGACACAGAGATGGAGTCAGAATGGCTTCTTTTTTTTTTTTTAATATTTATTTACTTTAGTTGTACACAATGCATTGCATGTGGTGCTGAGGATTGAACCGGGGCCGCGCACGTACGAGGCGAGCGCTCTGCCGCTGAGCCACGACCCCAGCTTGAGATGGAGTCAGAAGTACAGGAGAACCTCTATGATGCAGAGATATAACAGAGTCAGATAGCTTGGGAGCAGAAGTTGTCCATTAGATGTAGCCATTTTGAGCAGAAATGCCAGCCTACTGCTCCCAAGCACTCAGTCATTGGCTGAGGACTACCCAGGAAGAGGTTGGCTTTGGCTCAAATACTGAGGTGGAGTCTGATGGTGCTATAGCTGGAGGCTGTCAGCTACTATCCTCCTTGCAGCAAGGCAAATTCTTTCTGGAAGAGAGATCCATGTGGTGCACCTCCAAATTGCCACACCACATAATTTCTGAGAACTATTTTTTTTTTTTTTAATCTGAAAAAGTGATCTTGAGACAGGCAAAAGCTCTCAGCACAAACACTCCATTCAAACCACTACACTGACACACTGGACCACTTTTGGCAGCCTCAGGTGGCATCCACGAGACAACCCAGTCCCCCTTTCGAGTTCCTTTCTGGGAAAACTCCAAGTGCTGTGAAAAGAATTTGCTGTGTGTTTTAGCCAACACCTGTTGACAGGCCCTACAGCCCTCATTCCTAGAACATTTACTAGAAATGGCTTAAATTTGTGAATTATTTCTGTCCCTTTGAGACAACTGAGTATCTTTCTCTAGGACCTTAGAGCCATTCCATTGAAATGTAATCATTAGGAAGGAAGGCTTCTTTCTCCCAGTCTCTGTGGAAGAACAAAATCCTACCTCTGGTAATTGCCAGCCAGCACACAGCTGGCCTAATCACATTTACACTGAGCTGTTCTTTGTAATTGTTCACTTGAGAACTTGCTCTCTCTTCTTACTCCCTCACTTCCCCCTTTAAATGACCCCATCACCTCTGCACAAATTGGAAGAGCCTTGTACTACTGTCAGTAGTTGCTGAACAACATCTGTTTCCACCACTTTCATGATTGTATGGCTTTGTTTTTCTTTGACAAAACCAAGATCTACCTTTCCTACTTCACAGGACTGTGAAGATGGAGCAGGTTAATGGAGAAAATAAAACTGCAAAGTTCTATGCAAAAGCAAGTTGTTGTCTGTGTGAGGACATCATGTCTATTTTCCTAAGCGAAGGTTTTCAAAATACATCAGAATATTTTTCTGTTAGTATAACTCCTTTATAAAATATAAAGTTGATAATGCCTAAAATGCTACTCCTTAGGTATTACTGTCAATAGAATATTTATTTTTCAACTCTTTTTTATGAAAGTACAATCCACATATCAATTTTTCTTTTACCTAAGTCTGGGATCCTATTCTATATAACTTCTCTGACCTACATTTTTTGTTTAACAATTTATTAGGGGACATATGTCAGTGTGAATAAATATGGAATAACTTCCTTACTTTTAATGTCTCCAGAGTGTTTCACTGTGTGATAATTTGTTTAACTTATCCCCTTCTAATGGATGCCTAGCTTATTTTTAAATTTTTTTGTATTTTTAATCAAAGCAACAGTAAACATTCTTATACATACACTTCCACTTGCCTGTGAATCACTTCTTTAGGATACATTTCTAGAAGTGAAATTCTTGGGCCTAACCAAAACACATCTAAAATTTATGTATTGTTGATCTGCTCTCCTGAAAGGGGAATATAGAATTATACTCCCATCAATAATGCATTTCAGTTTCCTTACTTTCATGCAAGAGAATTTTGAGGGGTTTGGGGGAGGAGGAGGTCTCAGTAAAGCCAATGGGATCATTCGATTGCTAAAGGGCTCAAAAGAAGATGTCCCTAAAAGGAATGGGAGTAAAAAGCATAGATTCTCCAAAATGCTAGACTCAGAAAGTAACCTGTACCTGCTTTCCATTAAGTCCCAGGTTCCAGCTTGCCCATTATTGGGCAACACATATGCTAAGCCACCAGAACACCCAGACTCCTTCCCATAGGATGTAGCAGGTAAGCAATTGCAGCAACTGCCTCTGGCTGGGGCAGGCAAAAACCTTTCTGTGTAGCATTGGAGAAAGCCCTGCCTGCAGCTATACTTGCCTGGCCTGAGCTCTTGCACGTCTTGCACATTAGAGGAACAAGATTGACACGTCCCACAAAGGAAAAGAGATCAAAGGCTAGTCAAATTGCCAACTCTAGGAAGTGGTGCTGTGCCTGAACTTGGGGCCCCAAGAGCAGACATTCATCTTGGTTGCTCCAGGGAAACATTTCATGCCATTTCTGGGTGGGGCACCGAGGCAGGGGAAGGAGGTGAGGGTGATAGGGAGTCCCATTTTACTGGGCTCCATTGCCTGTCTTGTACCAGCTGCCTTAGTTTTTTCCTTTCTCTTTTTATAAATTAGTGTATTGTAAACATCTGAGTGCATAACTTATGGGGAAAAAAATCCTTAAAATACTGTTCTAAATCTCATCTCCTATGCATCTATTCTAATGCACAAATGTCTTCATGAAATATGTTACCTGCCAGCTGTTGTCAAAGGGGGTTGTATTTTTTTTTTTTCTAAACATAGCTTCAGAGCACTCTTTTCTCTTTCCTCTGCATCCTACACTGAGCAGCTTTACAGCACAATGGTGCAGCTGCTTAACAGCTGCTTCCTGGACTTAGGGCAAGAGCCCTGACTGGGGTTCAATGACATGGCTCTTTATGCATTTTACAGGACTTTTAAGTTCCAGGAAGAGACAAGGTTGTTCAAGCAAAAAGTGAAATGGGCTGACAAGAGAACAAAGAGAACTGGGTATTTGCTCACCTTGGGTTAACCCCAGCAGGCTCTCAAGACTGCTCTCCTTTATTTTCTTGATGCTGTTAGAAAAACATGAAAAAAAAAAAAAAAAAAAAAAAAGATGGCACATAGGAAGCAGACCCAGTTATCCATTTCCTTCAATCATTTATTCTCACTACTTTTGGATTATTGAAAACAAGGAGATCATCTACTCTCAGAGGGCAAATAGCCTACCATGTTCAAGAGCACGCAATTATGCTCAATAGATATTTGTTATATTTTATCAATTCATAGAAACTAGAGAGGACACTGAATTTTTAGATCTTTTCTTCAAGTCCTTAAGGTCCCTATGCAATTATTCTCAAGCCTCTTCTGCCATTCCAGAAGTGCTTTAGTATTATGTCTTAGGAACTTTGTAGTAGACTTTATACAGGTTGAGCATCCCTAACTGGAAAATATGGAATCTAAAATGTTCCACAAACTAAAAACTCTTTGAGTCCTGACATGACACTACAAGTGGAAAATTTCACACCATGAAACTGTTTCATGTACAAATTTAAAATGCTGTAGAAAATTACTAACAGCCTGTGTATATAAGATGTATATTGAACACAGTTGAATTTTGTGTTTAGATTTGGGTCCCATCCGATATCTCACTATGTCTATAAAAATAATCCAAGCACTATCTCAAGCATTTCAGGTACGGGATATTCAACCTATGGTATATTTGTAGAATCACAATTTTAAAGATAGTTCAGAATTTTCATATATATCAAGGTTTTTTTTTAAGTATGGACTGTAGAAGATACAAAGACAGATATGCATACAAATTATTATTATTATATTTTTACAAATGGCAAAGAGGAAAAAAAAAAAGGATGCACAAATGGGGAAAAACAGCACAGCCTGGAATGTAAAAATTCCTCAGAAGGAGAAGAGGGAAGGGAAGGAATCTGTGGGTGACAGGATGAAAGAAAGGGGATCTGGTGGGGATTAAAGTATGGAAAGAGCAGAATTTGCTGTGGAAGACAGTGAGACTGGGCAGGATCCAGGGTGTGGCAGCTGTAGGAAAGAGCCAAGGCTGGGAGGAGGAATCTTGGGATTTAGTCCCAGATCTGACAATAGTTATCTGATGTAAGAAAGTTAATTTTGCTCTTTATAAAATAATGAGAAGTTTGGACTCTGTGACTGTCTGAGGTCTATTGTAGCTTTGCCATTCTTATTTCAAGAATTAGAAAAAAAAACCTTCTAAACCACCGGAGACTCTGGTCTGCTGAGAAAGGGTTTCTTAAGTGTTAGACTAGAGAACTGTCATTATTTCCTCTTGTAATCTTTCTTAAGATTACATCCAGTCTGTGATCCAGTCAAGTCTGTTTGGAGCTTTGTTAATTTTTACTTTAGAAGGCGAGAACTAAATGATTATGGTGGGAAACTAGATGACAGTCATTAATAAATGAGAATGAGCACATTCAGCATATACACATTCTGAAACCATGACAAGGACAGACCTCAATACAGACATACTTAGGAATGTGTGTCTGTGCAGAAATAATCACCATTGAGGTAACTCCATTATTTGTCAAGCATTGGTGGAAAGAAGTTTCAGGCAGGCAGCTATCAAGTGAGGGGATCTGAGGGTGGCGCCAGACAGTGACAGGCAGTATACATTTGCAGACAAAAGCTACATCCATATTTAATATCTAGAGAGGCTATGCTGGTTTGAGAATCTCTGAAGTTGTGTTTCATAAAGAAAGGAAAACTTAAAACATACCAGTTATAGGAAGGATCTGATGAGTGATTCTCTGTTCTTTTAGCTTAAATCTCACCTCTTCTGATTTATTTTATTCAACTTAAAAACAGCTCTGTGAGCTTCTTTGGGGACCACTTCTGTCCTGTTCATTTTTGGATGTCCAGCACCTTCGGGAATGCCTGTCACAGAACAGATGTTTAAAAAATGAAGGTTAAGTGAGAACAAATGAAGTTTTACTCAGAGAACATTATGTTCCAGAACTGATGATATTTTAAAAGTCATAACTCTGAGAAATGAAATTATAAAGTCAACAGCACATAGTGGAAGGGACCAGATATTCAGAGAAATTTCCCTAAAGCAATACAAAATAAGCAAATGCCTGAACAACAACAACAACAAAAAAAAAAAAAAAAAAAAAAAAAAGAGAGAAAACCGTCTTCTAGGCCCCAAGGTGGGAAAAAAATGAGTTTGGCCACAGCATACTCCACTGAATTAGCCTGGCTAAGAAAGCACAGGTCACCAACAGGGACGGTAGGAATGAAAACGGAAACATGAGTCAGAGTCTGAGACCAACTTTGCCAGCGCTCACCAGCAGAAGCTGATGCATGGATGTCCTTTCTGAAATAAGAAAAAAAAAATTGGGAACATTCTTACAGTGGAAAGGGATTAGAGTAGTCAGATCCCATTCTCTTAGCTTGTTCTGATGCTATGTTCTCTTAGCACACAAGGTATTTGATTTCCATGGAGATTTCCTTACAGGGAACAAATTAGTTCATGTTGCCCTTTGGTGTCAGTTCTGCTCTTCCAGGAAGCACATGCTGAGATGGAGTTAGGAGGACAAGGGGTTTATGGGGATGTAATGACCATGAATAACAAAGGGAGAGGAAACGGGACCAGACAGGGAAGTCCTCACACCATAATGCAGATCAGAGAGCTGTGAAAGGAAAAGGAGGAGAAAGCAGAATTGGGCAGGGAGAGCTTCAGACTCTGGTGTGGATCTGCATAAGTTTCTATCAACCCAGCAGGGAGCTCTGGGAGGAAGAATGCTCTATAGAGGAGCCCACATTGGACAGACATAGCCAGATCCTAACTTCCAGCTGGTATAGCCTTGGCTTGGGGACACCCAGGAAGAGCATGGCACATCTGAAAGGCCCTGCAGATAAGACTACTAGCCATACTGCTTGCTGCTCAGCAGTGCTTCTTTCTTGAAGGACGGTCCGTGTAGCACGCACACATAGCTGCCACGCTATCTAGAGCCATTTCCAAATCTTCTTCCATAAAAAAATGACTGGAGAGTTATTTACTTTCCCAGTCACTGGGACAATCGAAATGATCATATGGCCTAGTTCTTGTTAATTGGGTTTCTGAGCAGCTAGCTGGATGAAAAGACAAAGCCTTATGAAAAGAAAGTAAAAGTAACCCTCCCTACCCCTCCACCCCCAACACATCTCAGCTATTTTCTGATTTTTAATGCAGCACCATGTCTGGAGTGGCAGCCACCTTGCAGCTATGAGGCCACAGGCAAACATGCCAAAAGATGTTATTCCTTGACACATTGATGGACTATTATCTCTTCTTGTTAAGCAGTAAATAATGTTCTTATGGTTTAATCCATTGTTTTTCTTTTTTTCTGTTACTAGCAGGTAAACTAATACAATCTTCATTTCTTAGTCCTCAAAACATATGTAAATTCTCATATAAGCTTTATTATAAATTAGTAAGTTGGCATGCTGCTTTACATATCAGTTTCTTAATGCTTTGGTCAGAATGGGTCAGTCTCTGTGAAATGAATATCCACTGAGGGTACTGAGAAAGCAGTTTTAAGGCCTGAAAGCTAAAGACAAAACCTGGAGAAGGGTGACCACTTGTATTCCCCTGGGTCCTCCCTGAGTTTGTGCTTTTCAGTCTTAGCAAAGAGGTTTTGCATTATTTCAAGCCCCAGGGCAAAAATAAGATTTTGTGTTTTCAGTCAGCAAAAATTTTAAAATATCAAAAGCCTGAAAACTCATCTTTCCCCCCCCCAGTGGTGAAATAATGAAGTAGAGCCTGTATTTCTTAGGTGAACCTGTCCCATTTGATTAATTATAGTAGAAAAGGTAGGAATAGTCTGACTATGAGGGCAATGAGTATTGTCTAGAAGGGTGACCAGTGGGTACGACTTGTTTATAGGAGACTCTTAAGCATCGTGTCAGCCTTCTTTCATGAGTTATCAGCACCTACAGGCACATTCACTCATTGTCACATAGGATGACAAAGTTATGGGAAAAGGATGTAGAATAGGTAAGTTTTAAATGTAGTTGAAGAAAGTAGGGGGTAGACAAGAGAGACGGTGAGGATATTGCATTGTTGGTCTGTAGAATAGGGAGTTCTGGGTAACTGCCCCTTAATTGTGGGGACTCTGGACCCTGAGAAATCTGAGGAGTACTACTTAGTAACACAAATGGACAATTTTGGTTTTCTAATCTGTATCATTGTTCTCAGAGAAACGTGACACACTCAAATTAGGTTAATTCAAAGAGACTTAATAAAAAGACTATTTCCAAAGATCAGGGTGGGGTGTACGGAAACCACGAGGGATAGTATAAGCCAGAGGTAGAAACCACAAAGATTAACAAATTAAGTTCAAAGATGAAAGGAAGATAGCATTGCTGAAACCCAAAGGAAGAGTTGTGTGGAGAAGATGACTTGAGATAGGTTGGTGGCACACACCTGTGATCCCAGTGATTTGGGAGGTTGAGGCAGGAGGATCTCAGGTTCAAGGCTAGCCTCTACAACTTAGTAAGAACCTGTTTGAAAATTAAAAAAAAAAAAAAATATATATATATATATAAAAGGCTAGGAATGTAGCTCAGTGGTAGGGTGCAGTACCACCAAATTAAAAAAAGAAAGAAAGAAAGAAAGAGAGAAAGATGACTTGAAAAGATCTGAATTTAGTTGAAAGAACACAGCTTGCCTGAGGGAGAGAGCCAGGGGAATATATATCCTGACCTCATACTCTTCCCTTACTCTAGTTTCTTCCAGGGCTCCTCATTGACCCAATGAGAAGCAGAGAGCAAAGGAGCCTTGTCAGTGGAGTCTATCAATTCAGTTTCCTGTGTGGGAAAACCCAACAGAAACTAGCAGAGAGTGGATTTAAAGGAGAAAGAAAAGTTACTTTGGTTTTCTTTTTGCTTATCCTTTTGTGGAGATGATGCTGAACATCTGTAGGACTAAGAGAAGGAAGAGAAGGATAAGGAACTCGGATCTGGATTGTCTGAAGATGGTATAACTTACTCCTAAGAAAAGCAGATATTCTGAAAACGTAAAAACTGCAAGCTTACAAATCAGACTTGGATATGATAGGCTCTTTGGGGAGGTGCTGAGGGGGGTGTTTGGAAATATGTCTTTGGCTGGTAATGAAGAAGACGAGCTCTTATTTCAATTAGTTGGCTAGTTATTTCATCTAAGAAATAACAAAGGAAATAAAAAAGAAAATGAGTATTTGAGTCTTGGGGACAAAATATGGAAAAGTGGGATCTAGCAGGAAGAGGAGGAGGTTGGGTGTACATTTGTGGAGGCTATGACTCATTACCCAGAATGCTGTGGTGTGGGAGGTGGGCACCCACATCACCCAGCTGAGAGAGTCTGGAAAGTTGGCATTTCTAGCTGGGCATGTTGATGTCCTGAACCAAATCAGTTTTCTGGTAGGAGATAGAAAGGGGAGTTAACACTGAGCAGGCAACTAGCATGTCTACAGTCCTACAGAAAACTATCTCAGATGTGAAAGGATTTACTCTATTCACAGCTAATCAGTGATAGGACTAGAATTCAGACTTGGCTATTTTTGACTCCAAAGCCAGTGCTTTTGTCCATAGGGTTATAGGGTCATTGTGGGGCAGGCGTGGTGTTGAACTTGTGTAACCCCAGTGTCTCAGGAAGCTGAGACAGGAGGATCTCAAGTTTGAGGCTAGCTTGGGCAACTTGTGAGACTATCTAGAAATAAGGGCAACTTGTGAGACTATCTAGAAATAAATAAAAAGGACTGGGAATGTAGCTCAATAGCTTAGTGGCAAAGTGCCTCCTCCTGCTAAAATATAAGGTCCTAATGGAAGGTTGGTGCTGGCTCCTTCCTCAACACATAGCATTAAAAGCCTGGTAGATTATCCTGTAGGTAAGAGTTGCTTTGGACAGATGGAGAAAGAAGAGAGGATATTTTTAAGAGATGAATCATTTCACCTGGAGGCAGGAACACAGGCTCTTAGCCCCAGATTTGCCACTGATTTGTGACTTAGACAAGTCACCTCCTTTGCTGGGTGACAATTTGTTACTGTCTATAAAATGGAGTTAGCCATCATAACCTTAAGTACATGTATGAAGACACAATTGTTGTAAAAATACTTTATATAAAACCAGCAACTTGAAAAAAAAAAAAAACCTTTTCAAACTCACAGATAATCTGAAATGTAATAACAATGCTAGCAAATGCTTTTGATATCCATGAACTTTAAGGAAAAGTCTAAAATGTTAAATCAGCATTTTTGACCACAGTGCTCATCAAGAGCATTCTAGATAAAGGCAGAACACAACTCCTATTTGAGGTCCTAACAGTGGAATTAAATACTACCAAAATCTAAGTTGCCTGAGAAGTCTCTGTGAGCAACATGAACCAATAATAATAATAATAATAATAATGCTTCCTCTTTCTTTATTAAAAAGCCATTCTTCCCCTCCTGAGTACCTGGGCTTAGAGCCAGCCTGTAGAGAAGATCAAGTGTGGAGATGAGGGACTGCTGAGATCATCGCAGGGGACCTCTTCTAACATATGCAGTCCTGAAGGGGCTCTGTGGGACTCTATAGCTGCCACAGATAGTCTCATTTCAAAGAGAAAAATGTGAAAAATACAACTATAGCAGCTATTGTGGTATGCAAGACGGCAGGAATTGGGACTAAAAAAAATCAATAGTATTTTGGAACTGGAAGTAACCCAGCTTCAAAAAAAAAAAAAAAAAAAAAAAATCCTTGAATTGTAGGGCTTCAATTTAAAAGATATAAATCTTCCCTTTTTAAATGCTTAAAAAAATACATGTATTCGGGATGACTTTTAAGATTATCTAGAGATACAGATACCTAAATTTGAATTCTGAATACAAATTTACTATGCAATTGTGAGAAAGTTGGCTTTGTCTTTTTAGTCTATTTCCTCTTCTGTAAAATGGAATTGTACTAGAAGCTTTCTTGGGTTTCCTGGATTAGACAAAATGGCCCACGTGCCCTTGGCATATAAGTATGTACTCCACAAATCCTAGCCAGTATGTTAGTTTGCATCTCTACACTAAGAATTAAAGAGCTGTAGTTTCTATGTTCAACGAGGCAGTCAGCCTGCACCCGTTCACCTTTTGGCTTCTGTGTTGGAGATCTAATGGAAGGAATCAGTTTGACAGATGAAAATGCCCAGCATTAGAGTCTGATAGGCCAGACTGGAGTCCTGCTTTCACTCCTAGTATATGTCCTTTCGTCAGGCGCTTTACCTCTCTGACTCCAGTTTCTTCTATTTAATGAAGAAATACATCTCTCTTCTATCCTTTCCTTTGGCAGCCCTTTACCAATATTGGTAAACCCAATCCCTTCATAAAGTTTTATGAGAAATGCATTCACATTGAGTATATTCCACCCACACCACTTTTTCATCCTCACTGTGGGTTCATAGAATCACTGGGAGATATCAGACAGAATGCCCAGAACCTCACATAAAAATCTCCATTAGATTGAGTTCTTCTCCAAAGTCTTTCTTCTTGTTTCTCAATAGCCTTCCTCCTACCCTTAAACTTACCCCAAGGATGTATCCAACCTGTTCTTACCCTCTCCACCTTCATCATCCTGAGAAATATGTTTCTTTTGCAAGGACCTAAATGCCAGCCTAGGCTCTTTTATCACAACTGGCTGATCAAAGTCTTTCTTCCTACAACTAAGTCTCTTACCAGCTGATACGAAGATATTTTTTTCCCTCTGATCATATTCTTGAATTTCTTAACCTGTAGAATGCAATGATCCTCTTCTTAGAAATTGTGTTGGAGCATTTCCATTACTCTTGCAGACCTCCTCCTCCACCCCTCCCCACCCTGCTTTGTGCCCCCAGGGTACAGAGTGCTTCTTGATGCTCTTGCCTTCTGGTTTCTCCTTGGTTTGGCCAGTGTGTGGCAGTAACAGGAGATTGGAAGATGGGAGGAGAGTGAGTTCAGGATATTTATTTTTGCCAGAGCACTACAGGTTGAATATATCCTCTGTTGATGGCCACACTGCCTGTTGGTTGGTCCTCCCCTGCGGTGGCTTTCTCTGTACACCTGCAGGCCTAGGGTGGTCACAGCTCCTGCTATAGCAGTCTCTATGGAAGTTTGTTATTTCTTATGATTTAACTTCCTGCCTACACCTTTATCAATAGTCCCTTTATTAAATGTTCTTCAGTTACACTGAGTTTACCCTCTATTTCTAGATATAGCATCCTAGACATTCATCTCTTCATTCCTCCATTCCCTCAAAAATCATGACTGAGTAACTATTTCTTGAGTAGGAACTGTTGTAGGGACTGGGATACAAGGATGAATAAAATATTTTCTTTTCCATGAGTCCAGTGCTGGTGCAGGAAACAGACAAGTGAACAGATGGTGACAACAGGGGTATTGTGCATTTTTGCTAAATAAGAGAATGCAAGAGAAATTCCTAACTCTTTGGGGCCTAGCTATGATCTGAATGTGTGTGTCCCCCAATTCCTATGTTGAAATCCTTATGTCCGTGGTGATGGTATTCGGAGGCAGGGCCTTTGGAAGGTGATTAGGTAGGTGAGGGCAGAACCCTCATGAAAGGGCTTAGTGACTTATTTTTGTTGTTGTTGTTCTTTTTAGTTATACATGACAGTATATTTTAACATTTATACAAACATGGAGTACATCTTATTCTAATTAGGATTCCAGTCTTGTGGTTATACATGATGTGGAGATTCACTGTGGTGTATTTATGTATACATAGGAAAGTTAAGTTAGATTCATTCCGCTATGCTATTCCATTATTCTTATTCCTGTCCCCCCCTCCCTTTCCTTCATTCCCTTTTGTCTAATCTACTGAACTTCTATTCTCCCCCATCCCCCTTGTTGTGTGTTAGCATCCACATATCAGAGAGAACATTTGACTTTTGGTTTTTTGAAATTGGCTTATTTTGCTTAGCACAATACTCTCCAGATCCATCCATTTTTCCAGCAAATGTCACAAATTATTCTTTTTATGGCTGAGTAATAGTTCATTATGTATATAGACCACATTTTCTTTATCCATTCATCTGTTGAAGGATACCTAGTTTGGTTCCATAGCTACTGTGAATTGAGCTGCTATAAATACTGATGTGGCTGTGTCACTGTAGTATGTGGTTTTTAAGTCCTTTAAGTATATACCAAGGAGTGAAGTATCTGGGTCAAATGGTGGTTCCATTTCAAGTTTTCTGAGGAATCTCCATACTGCTTTCCAGAGTAGTTGCACCAATTTGCAGTCCCACCAGCGACATACGAGCGTACGCTTTTCCCCATGTCCTTGCCAACATTTATTGTAACTTGGGGATTAGTGACTTATACAAGAGACTTTACTTGTCCCATCCACCATATGAGGACACAGCAAGAAGGTAGCATCTATGAACTAGAGTGTAGGCCCTTACCAGTCACCAAATTCAATGGCACCTTGATCTTGGGTTTCCTAGCCTTCAGAACTGTCACTGTGTTAATCAGTATTGAATTGCTGTGACCAAAATACCCAACAAGAACAACTTATAGGAGGGAAATTTTGTTTTGGCTTATAGTTCCAGAGGTTTAATTTATGTTCAGTGCTGTCCTTTGTTCTGGGCCCAAGGTGAGACAGAACATCAAGGTGGAAAAACATGGTGGAGGAGTGCCACTCCATTCATGGCGGCCAGGAAGCAGAAAGAGGCAGTGAGTAGGGGGCCACAAGAAAGATGAACCATTTCAGGGCATGCCACCAGTGACCCACCTCCTTTAACCATTTCAAGTTTTCTAAGGAATCTCCATACTGCCTACAGTTATTATGCATTCAGTCCTTTCAAATTAGAATGGACTGATTATGTTATAGCTCTCATAATCTAATCCTTTCACCTCTGAACATTTCTGTATTAACCCAGGAACTTTTGGGAGATACCTCATATCCACACTGAAACAGTCACAAATAAAGTTCTCTTGTTTATAAGACATTTTATGCTTTAAAAAAAATTGGTGTCATTTTTAAATTTATCAGCCCAAATGGACAAAGACAGGGGCTGGGCAGAGAAGGGCTTTCTTTTTTCTTTTTTTTGGTACTGGGGATTGAACCCAGGTGCGCTTAACCACTGAGCCACATTACCATCCCTTTTTCATATTTTATTTAGAGACAGGGTCTCTTTGAGTTGCTTAGGGCCTTTTTAAATTGCTGAGGCTGGTTTTGAACTTGTGATCCTCCTGCCTCAGCCTCCTGAGCTGCTGGGATTATGGGCATGTACCACGGCACCTAGTGAGAAGTGCTTTATGAAAAAACAAAACTTGCTTTGACTCTTGAAGGATAAGTGGGAATTAGCCATGTGGGTAGGGAGGGTATACTGGAAGAGGGGACAACATTGCAAAAATGCTAGAAAGAGGATCAATTCAAGGGGGCCAGAGCCTAGATGGTATTTGAATGACTGGGGGAAGAGTGGGTCCAGCAGAAAGTGGCCTCTTTTGTCTGTAGTTTTTACATAATGGGGAGCCAGGGAAGGATTTTGTGTTTTAGAAAGATCTCTCTGGCTGCAGAGTGGACAATATTCTTGAAGGTAGTGAAAACAAATGGGAAAGCAGAAGTGAGGAATAAGGTCCTAAGCTAGGGCAGGAGCAGAGTGGATGCTGAGAAGGGAAGGGCCATGAGAATGTCTCTGTGGGAATCATTTAAAATGCAGAACCTGCCATTGCCTTTTCATTTTAAACAGGGGATATAGAAATATCGCCATGACGGGAAACTGGAAAGTTCTAGCTCTGTATCTTTTCTAAATTAGGCTTGTACATTATGGAATTCAATATCATATTATTATAGGATTGAAAAAAATCTATTATATATATGCACATGTAATACCACCAGCCTCATCCAAATAATGAGTTAGACAATAACAAATCCAAACTTCCAAAGGGCGGATCACCAACACAGAGAATTCCTCCTGCTGTGCTGGGGTGGGCAGGGCCACCTTCCACCACCTGTTCCCTTGGCTGCCTTGTTCTTTGCTGGCAGGATCTAGGCAGCCATCAGAATGCAGTGAATAACCTCTGGAATTAGTCCAGCTCAGAATGAGTTATGAAACTGGAACTAGAATTTTTCTTTGCACAAAGACTATTTCCCTCCTAGTTGCTTTCTCCACTGATTCAGGTTTTTGTTGGGGGAAAATAAGAGGTAGAAAATAAAAAGAATGGATGGATTAAGATTCTGAAGCAGTTTGCCTTGGCTAAAAAGTAACAGAATTGAAATAAGGTTGTTGAAATAAAAATTGGAGTGCTTTCCCCACATCTCTTCTCTCTGTGCCTCCGTCCCTAAAGATAGCTCCTATGGCTGAAAGAACATTTTGTCTTTCTTTTCATGGGTTTCAGGGATCTCTGGGTGGAAAAAAAGCATAATAGGGTTACAACAAGATATTACTGGCTCTTCCAGCCCAGTATATACCTCTAACTCACTTTCTTGACAACCCCAACTATAGCAATTCCTGCTTAAGAGCAGGGCCTTGGAATTCAAACAATCTGGATTTAAATCTTGCCTCGGACTCTACCTCTTGCCAGCTGTATATTTTGGGGAATGTTGCTTAGTCACTTTGAGCCAAACTTTTCTCATTTACAATATGAGGATATCAATATCTATCTCAGAGGGGAAGGGGGAATTAAGACAGCCAAAGTTTGTAGAATCCCTGGATCAGACTATGCAGTAAATTGTGCTAACTTTTAATATTTGAGCAATAGGTTGGAGATGGGGTGGTTACGTTGGGAGCCCACTTTTGTGAGTGCCATCTACTTGGGCTGGGGAGCAGTGGGAACCTCCAAGATCATCGCCTCACGCTTTGTCCAGTGCCCCATTCTTTGGCCTTGAAGAATGTTGACTGGAATGTTGGCCGGCTCCTCTACAGTGAGGATTGTCCTGTGTCTAGTTTTGAACTGGACTGTCTGGTCTTCGAGTTTTCTGTTCAGGAGATCAACTGAGAAAATACTGGGCTGAGCATGAGGGGAGAGGCTTCTTTGTAGATTTTATTTTTACAGTGTTATTATATGATTTTAGATGAAAGTTCTCATTGACTTTTGGGCCAACAAAAGCAAGTGTTACCACTGCTGGTTCTTGGACACATATTTAGTATTGTTCAAATTCATTCCTGCATTATTTATACATTTGCAACTCCACAGTGGGGCTAACCTTCTCCCTTTTATAAAGGGACCTTATTTTTGGTCTCCTTTATTTATTTATTAAATATTTTATTAGTTGTTGGTGGACCTTTTATTTATTTTTATGTTTATATGGTGCTGAGAATCAAACCCAGTGCCTCACGCATGTTAGGCAAGTGCTCCCCAGCCCCAGCCCTATTTTTTTTAATTTTTTTTCTTCCCCTTTCTAGTAACAGAAGAGATGATGTTTTCCTTCTGAAGGAGAGGCAATGTCATGTAGTGTGCTAAAGACAAGGATTCTAGAACAAGTGAGCTTGGGATTGTACCCGGCTCCATTACTTAGGCTGTGTTACCCTGGGCCATTTATTTATCCTTCTAAGGAACATGGAGACTAATAAGATTGTTGTGTCATATTGAGTCTGTGTGTATCACACGTAGGATAGACCTGGGTTAATAGTAAGTGCCATATGTTTATGCCATGAACTGTTCTAGATACATTTCAAACAATTTTGATCAACCCTCACTATGATCTTACAAGTAAGTCCTATTTTATCTCCATTTCACAGATGAGGAAAATGAAGCTTAGAGAGGTCAACCAGTGTGAGATTACACAGCCAGTAGGTAGTGGAGCTGGGAATTAAGCCCAGGTTTTTCTAAAGCCCATGTTCATAACCAAACAGTCTCTCGTAGGTGTTTTTCATTTTCGTTAAGTTTTTTAGAACACATTCTTCTCGAGCACGTTTGCCAATTTTGTGGATGCCACCTGGCTTCCCTAGAAGAGGATCTCCTTTCCTGACTATAGGTATATGAAAACTCAAGAAAAAAGTGAACAGTTGGAATTAGAAAATTCCCAGAAAGCGCTGGTGGCAGCAACAGGAATAAAGCAGGCCAATTTGTACCTAGTTATCTCTGACCTATTGCATTAGACGTGGTCATATCCCAGCTTGATTGCAGTTGTCCTCAGGCTCTGCTCCTTTCCCCTCACAACTGTCCCTCTAAACAGCCATGGGATTCATCTAGCTAAACTTTCAGCTTTTCAAACTTTTACTCCAAATTACCCCCAAACAATGGAAAAGTGCTTCTCAAAAGACAAGAGGAGGCAGAGTTAAAAGCAGTCTGCAATAAGCATAAGATTTCTTTGAAGGTTCATGTTTTACCTTAATTTCATGCAAATTTTACAATGTATTTTTTTAAATAAATGCTTCATCTAGGAATAATTTTAGATTTACAGAAAAGTAGCAGGGAGAGCAGAGATCAATATTCCCTTCATCCAGTTTCCCCTAATGCTAACATCTTATGTAATCATGGTCATTTGTTCAGACTGAGATATTTGTACATCTTAGTAGAACTGAACTCCAAACTTTATTTCAGTTTCCCACTTCTGCACTCATATGTTTTCCTGTTTCAGGATCCCATTCAGGGTAATACACTGAGTTTAGTCCTCACGGCTCCTTAGTCTCTCCTGCTATGGGATATTTTCTCAGTTTTTCCTTATTTTTCATGAACTTGATTACCATTTTGAAGAGTACTAGTTAGGATCTTATAAAATGTCCCTCAATTTGTTATGTCTGCAGTTTCCTCATGATCAGATTGGAGTTGGGTGTTCCAAGGACACATACTACGAGAGTGAAGGGCTCTTTTCCCCACTTCATATCAGGGAGTTCATAACATGATTTGCCACTGGTGATGTTAGTCTGGATCACTTGATTAAGGTAGGTTGCCAGGTTTCTTCACTGTAATTATTTTCCCTTTACTCCCCTTGCCCCACCCCCAGCAAGTCACTAAGACTTGCTTACATTCGAGAATTAAACTTCAGCCCCAGTAGCGGGGAGTGTGCACATATATTATTTGAAATTCTTTTATAAGGAAATTTGGTCTCTTCTCTTCATTTATTAAATCATCTATTTATGTTAGTTTAGATTGCTGTTGTCTTAATGTAAAATAATGCTTTTCACCCCAACTGTACAGATGTAATTAACTTTCCAGAATCATGTCTATGCTGAGGATTCTTATATTCTTTAGCATGCAGTCTGCAAAGCAGACAAAACCCCACACCTTACTAGGTTCTTTCCTTGTTTGCATTGAATCCTTAGCTTCAATCACACATGCAAGTGAAAGAACAAATGCATGACACACAGGTGAGCAATGAAGTTCATCAGTGTTTTCTAAGAGTCAGGTTTAAGTCTTACACTAGTGTCTGAACAAATATTCATATTTCTCCTTCTGAAATGCCTTAAGGCATATTAAATATCTTCTACATTAAGACTAAAGAGTAGAGGGGAACTTGATTCAGTCACTGTTTGAAGGTGACTGAATTAGTCCCTTAAAATAATCTTAACAATCCATCAGCTTTCCCAATGTAGCAAAAAAGAAGTGGGAGAGGGGGCAATGCCTTTTTAAGTCAGTAAGCCCAAAGAGAAAGCCTAGGGCCTTTGGAAGCTGGGTTTCACCTGCTGTAGATTAGTAACAATTTGCAGAGCTAATTAGCTCTTAGGCATTCTCATTGGTTCACACCCAAAAAGAAGGCAGGGCTTTGAGAATAAAAAGAGGCCAGCGGAAGGGGTGTTGACTGATGCGTTGGGGGGTGTGGGTTGCAGGTTGTTCTGGGTGAATGCGGTCTAAAGTTTTGTTAGACATCCTATGTACTAAAAAGTTTTTTTGGTGGCCAGCAGTGGTGGGTAGTAAGAACTGAAGTTTTGGTAGGTCTTAAAGGAAATTTTGACTAGGCTTACTTCAGAAGTGAAAGAAGGAACAAAGACTTAAGGGTGAGGGAAGTGGAGCAGACGTATTGAAGAACTGGAAAGAAAGGAACCAGTCATGGTACAGAAAATGCCACAGCAGTTTCCTGAAGTCATCTTACTAGGCGTAGTCTTCCTCGATATGGAAGAGAAACGTTCTCTAACTGTTGGGGGTTTGTGAAGCAAGTTGGGCCTTGTGGGAAGCTTAACGTTAAATCTCAAATTGGGTATTTCTTACCAAGTTTTCCTGAGTACTTTTCTCTTAGTAGCTAGCAAAAAATTGTAGCAAAACCATTCCTCTGACAGCTTAAACTTCTTCTTTAGAAGAAATCACACTTACAAATTCTAAGCTTACAATAAGCTCAGCAAACTTTTCTGCCTTCCAGGAACAATTTTCTAAGTTGGAATCCTGAAATCTGTTAGAGAAATACCTGTTTAGGGCAATGGTGGAGACTAGGAAAAAGCTAGCTGTTCCCGCATCTTAGATCAAAGATGGGCTGTTTAGCTGAGGACTACAGGGGGAACACAGGTTTTTTAGGATTAAGCTTTCTCAAGGAAAAAGAACGTCACTGAGAACAACAGAGTTGAAGCGAATGTCAAGTGTCTTAAGGCTTTTTTAAACCCTCTCACCACAGAGCTAAAGTTTTAATCCTAGCAATTGTCTGACTAGAAACTACAAAGCCTGTAGGCTGAATGTGAATTCTCTTGCTCACCTTAAACCTGGCTCCGGAGGCAGAAACCTATTCATTTAGGTTCTGCAGTCATTATCAGATTCACCTGAAAACCCTTTCCTGACAGGCAAATGAGATTTCTGTGTAGTGGAATAGTGAGAGAAAAACATCTAGCTGGACAAATGGTGGTTATTCAAGGCAGCATGAGAGTTGAGCATCCCTTGGGCTTACAGGGAGATGAGCCGTGTGTTAAGGGGAATGAAGTAATAGTGACGGGTTTGTCAAGAACACTTGACGGATGTTATGAATGTCCTGACCATGGTAATGTCACAGGTTAGGCAGCACACTACAGTTCAAATGTTGTCAACAAAGATACTTATCTCACTGCCTGGACACATTTTACTTAAAATTTGAAGAATGGTGAACAAGCTTAAAGGTTGGAATAAAGCGTTTTCTATCACTGGGGAGTTTCTTTGTGGGAGGGAGTAGAGAGCTTAACAGCAAAGACCCTACCTTCACGTAGATAATCAAGAGATTCTGGACTGATAATTCTCTTGCTGTATAACTTGACAAATGAGATCTGGGATCTTGAAGCTTACAGCACTCGAATGATGCTAACTCATGGTTATAAGGACAACTGGGGTGTTGGCAGAAGACCCTGTAGTATGCAGCTGAGGCACTGATGTTTCTCAAGCCTCTTAACATTGTCCTGAGAAATTATTCTAGAGATCTCATCTTTTTTTTTCAATTCCTAGTTGTAATTTGCACAATAACGTCTATTTTACGTGGTGCGGAGGATGGAACCCAGGGCCTGCTACGTGCTAGGCAAGCACTCTACCACTGAACCCCAGCTGCAGCCCATGAGACTTCACCTTTTCTGAAAGCAACTTTCAGCTTCTAAGAATTCCAGAAGCTACTATATTGATGACTGTCTTCCAAGAGTTAAACTTCGTGTTAAGTTTAAGACATGGACATGAATGCTTTGACTTGCCAGCCCCTTCACTTCTATAAACTTCATAAAAAAACTACAAAAACATGTAATCGGATCTGTATACCCAACTTAACCTACAAACATGCCAGTAGGTTACTGGGTGAAGAAAAACACAGCAGAGACAATGGACGTAGTTCACTACCCACTAACGATGGGCAAGGTAACTGCTAGCTACTAACCCAGTTAACCAATTATGGGCTCAACTCCAGGTGAGACCTATGACCCTCTCCATATGCTAGCTTTTTAGCACTGACAAAAATATTCAAGAATTTAAAGGATAGAAAGCTTATTTTGGCTCCTGGTTCGAGATTTGGTTCATGATCTTACGTTGGTCTGGGCCCAAGATGAGGCAGACCATCACAGTGGAAAGGGGTGGTGGAGTGCTGCTCTATTCATGGCAGCTGGGAATTAGGGGCCAGGGAGAAAAGGGGTAAGTAGGAAGACAAACCCTTTCAGAGGCATAACCCCCAGTGACCACCACCACCTCTGGCTATGCCCAACCCGCCACTCAATGTCTTAAAACTAGGATTAACTGAGGTCATAGCGCTCATAATCATTTCGCCTCCAGACATTCCCGTGTTAAGGCGCAGGAGCTTTTGAAGGACACTTTATATCTGAACTAAAGCATTCCATCTCTGGCCCCAAAAGCTTGTCTATCTCGCAATGTAAAATGGCATTTAGTCCATAACAGCTGGAAGTTTGGACTTAAGTCTTAGGCAGTTTCATCATTGCCCGAAGTTTCACTTTAAACTTGAGGCCAAACTCTTAGCTTTGAGCCCCTGTAGAAACTGAAAGCAAGTTCAAACATCCAGTATACACTGGCCCAGATCAGACACTTTATCTTAAAGGGAGGAACAGAGGGGCACAGCAAGGATGGAAACAAGACTGTAAACCCAGTTTGGGTTCTGTAACTCCACACATGGCATCAAGGATGTGTGGTGAAAATGGTCATTTCCAAAGGGCTTGGGAAGCTCTGCCCCTCTGAAGTCGCTGGTTGCAGTATATGTGGACTCAGCCTGGTTCTCTACAGGCAACAGCTTTTCTCACAGCTCACACTACTGGCATCTGAATTCTTGGTCTCCATTCCAGCTTCACCTTTGCTGCATCATGCTTCACCTTGTGGCCAGCCTGCATGGATTCTGACCTGGCTACTCATTGCCTTTTAAGTCCGGGTGGGAGTCTCCATGGCCCCTTAACTCCAGCATCCTGCATTCCTGAAGAACCTAGTGCCATGTGGATAAGGTCTGTTGCCAGCTTGCTAGTACCTGGGCTCCCTGCAATTAAGGCTGCAATAGCTTTTGAGTTCTTGTATGGCTGTGCAGGGTGGAAAAACTTCTAGGACCCTCTGCAAGCCGGTGCTCACGTGATCTCGTGATCTTAAAGGAATTTTCTCTTCTACATCGTTGAGCCTCTGCAATGGGTGTGGTTTTGCAAATTCTTGATGCGCTCAGTCTTCTCTACCATCTGTGCAAAGTACTTAACATCTCTAGTATTTGTAATATCTAACGATCACACCTTCCTTGGCTCCAGCTTTACAAGCACTTTTCTAGTCAAACTAAATCTTAAAAACTTCAGCTCGATGTGCTCCAGATAATCATAGTAAACCTGGCTAGACGCCAGAAAAAAACAAATGCCACTGCCTGACTGTTGAGGTGCCTTGAAGTTTTCTCTGCTGCATTTAGTCCCCCTTCAAATTCGGTCTGTCTCGGGACATGGGCAAAATGAAAAGGGCATCTGACAATGTAAAACAATTTGGACCTGTAGTCCAAATTTCCAACTGAATCCTCATTGCTCTCAAGTTTCATGAGTCCAGTTTTTACTTCTGGCATTCCTATTAACGTTCTGATCTTCTGAGTTCCCACCAGAACTGCTCACTTTAGCTTATAATCTAAGGCAAGTTCAAAACATCTGCAACCCAGCTCTAAAGGATCCGAACCACATGGTCAGGTTAGATACAGCAACACCACCACCTCTAGGTTACCAATTCCTACTTCGGTATGCTTTTTGTCACCAAAATATCCAAGAATGAACAGGATGGAAAGCTTATTTTGACTGTTTTTTTAGTTCATATAAGGCTGAATCCATTGCTCTGGTCTCAAGGTTTAAGGCAGAATATCATGGCAGAAGAATGTGGTGGAGGAGCATTAATCTTTTATAATATCTAGAAAGTAGGGAGGAAGAGGAAGGGGGCTGTGGGGAAGACGAACCTTGTAGGGCTTTTCTACAGTAACTGACCACCTCCAGTCATGCCCCATCTGCCTACAGTTAAGTCCCAGTCAGATCATATACAAGGATGGACTGATGGGTTACAGCTTGCAATTCAACTTCACCAAACACAGCTGCACCAACAGAGGCTTTTGAAGGACACATATCCAAACCAAACAGTGTGGTTGGGTGTTACTGCATAGTTTCTTGGAGAACCAGCTATATGGCTTTAGGCACAATCATGCGGCTGCAGTGTAGTTAAAACCACAACTGGAAGGTGGGGAGAAGGGGTTGAAAATGGCAAGCGTAAGTCAGAATGTTAGGAAAAAGTGTAGGCTTCTATCAATGGAGATCTGGCCATGCCGGAGGTCACTTTATCTGAATACTTTTTGCACTTCAGTTTCTTTCCTTGTCACTGGGCTCAGTCTAGCCTGAACCTGTTTCTCTTGTCTGAGACATAACTTGGTAGCTTAAACCCTGACTATGCCTCAGGTGGCCAGTGAAATTCCCCAGGCCATTTTGGGTTCAACTTGTTATTATCCAGCATCTTTCTAGAACTGCTCAAGGCCAGAGACCAGTGGCTACTTCAGGAAACTGGTTGTAGCCACACGCTACTTGGCACCAAACGTACCAAAAAGTGTCCTTAGTTGGAAACATTGTCATTATCCTGATTGTAGTAAAACCCCACAGATAAGCACTAAAAGACAAGGGAATTTAAATTCCCCAAAGGTGAACTGACATTGGAACCAGGTGAAGTCTCAAGGCTGTTGCTAGCTTTGGAGAGATTTGTTAAAGCTAACTCGACGTGATTATCAACCCCGCTTCTCCATCTTCCTACATGGAAGGAGCCACTACTACATGTTATAACTCAAGCTTTTGAACTTTGTGGGATTTCTGAGAAAGCAAGGTAAAGTCTGCCCTAGAACAGTCTGCAGGGGGAGAATGAACACAAGGCATTGTGGGGAACTTGGTGTCCTAATGTTAGCCTTGGGGGGGGGGGAAAATGATTAACCACTTCTGAGAATTGGTCCCCAATGAGGGAAACGCATCAAGCTTGCAACTGTGATCACAGTATTCACTTCTCCAAATCTTCCCATGGGAAAGCACCATATCTAGGTCTAATAACAAAGCTTACGTAGGACTGACCACCCTCTAGATTTTGACTGCCTTGACATCTTTCCATTCAGTACCATCAAGTCACTAGACCTTGGGCCTTCATTATTTCTGATGCTAATCATAATGGTTTGCTTAAAAATGACCCTTCCTGGCATCTGACTCCTGATTAACTTGGATGGATGGCATTTTTGCTCCAGATATTCAATCCCTTCATAAAATTTGTGTATAAGAACTGTGGTTAACTTGGTCACCATGGATAGCTTCCTAGCTATCTCCCGCTCCCCCTATTTCTAACCTAGAAAACAAATACCAAGTCATTGGCACGAGGCTGAACTGAAATAAGTGACTGGCAGCAACCAACTCTTGACTAGTCTGATGGGTCTAGAGATGGCTCTACTTAATACCCTTGTGCTGCTGTCCTTTAGAAGCTTGTCATGGCTTAAAAAACTAGGGCCCAGCTCTGGCTCAAGTAATGGCAACACAACTGTCTCAAAAGTATGGGAATAAAACTAGAACTTTCAAAGTAATCATCAATGTTTGGGTAGGCTTTGACCTATCACCATGCTTCTGTATCTAAATTGTCTAACCTGGTCACATGATCACACAACTAGGTAAGACTTTTGAGTACCCTAGTAATTAGGGAGAGCAATCTTTTTCAGTAGAGGACCTGTAGCTGGTGACAAAACATGGTCTCGCTTCCCTAATGTGATGGCTGGTAGAAGCAAGGCCAAAACTCCTGAATGGGAAAGAGGAAGTCCAGAAACGATCAGGACAACTTCTGGTCTTAGATACTTCCCAGATTCTGAAGGAGTCTGGAGAATTTCTAGGTAGGTAGATCTAAATTGGGCATGCCCAACTAATTATCCAAAAGGAGCTAATGTCCCACTTCTTCAGGTCTGGGGTTTGGGAACTCCTAGGTTAGAAGTGGGGTATGGTATAAATTGAGCAATCTTGTGATCTTAATTCCTTGAAACTGAGTTCTCATCCCAAAGAGGCCTCGATTTCTGCCAGAAATAGTGCCCAGAGAACTTCCAGAACACAAGTTTCTCTGCATATGCCCTTCGGATTCAATAGGACCCTCTAGTGCTATGACATGTGAGATACAAGCCATGTGTTCCAATGTTCTGGTAGCTTCATTGGAAAGTAGAATTTCATCTGTAGCCCAACAGAAAATACTTGTTCATGTAATACAGTACCCAAAATAAGCTTGTTGATTTCTAAGTCTCCAAAATCTGGCATGCTTTTAAAGCTAAAACACACCTAAACTTGGACTAGCCCATCGCAAATCTCGATGGCTAGTGGTTGCACTGGATAGTACATCTGAAAACGTTTGGGGCCTAATTTTTATCCGCCTTCTGGAGATGCTGGTCTAAAGTGACGTGTATAGAACGTAGCTTCAGCATTATTCAGTTGACTGCAAATCTTGGTAAATTCTCAAACTAGAATCTGGAATCATTTGTAGTACGTACTTGTGGTTTGTCAGAATGATTGCTTTTATGTCTAATGCTATTTACATCAGCAATGTGACCATCTTCCACACCCTTCGCAGTCATTTTATTTGGCTATTGCTGGAGAACTTGGTCCTAGAATCTTCTATGCCATCTGTTCCTAAAGCACATGTCCTCATGATTTTGAAAAATTCTGGGTTGTCCTGAGTACAGAAAACTAGGAGAAATGCCATCTTTTGAATATTTCCCAACTTGGGCTACCTTTTTTAACCAAGTACTTTCCAGGTGCAGTGGTACACACCCGTAATTTTAGCTACTCGGGAGGTAGGAGGATCTCGAGGTTGAGGCCAGCCTGGGTGACTTGTACCCCATCTCATAGGGCTGGGATGTAGTTCATCGATAGCACTTGCCTAACATGCACGAGGCCCTAGGATCAATCCCCAGTACTGATCCAAGAAAGTACTTGAAAGCATCTTGTCTTGCCAGGGCCTTACCATTCCTATCTCCAATATCTGTAAGTCTCATGTTGTCAAGAACCATGTCTTTACTGTTGCACTTGGGCTTAAGTGCGCTATTCAGTCCTGTGCTTACGTTAGCCTTATAAGCCAATGGGAGTACTTATTGGGACTTGGGGCTGGTATGTGTAAGGAACAATGTAAATGTATCAAACCTGTCCTATAAGGTAGGGAGACAAGCCTCTTCACAACTGCTTATTCAATTCTTCCAAGGCAAACATTCAGTCTGAATAGGAGTTAAATGGATGAGCTGTCCCCCACCCTCACCCCCAGGCATTTTGTCAAGGGGAGCTTCTAGTTTTGGGAGCCAGTACATGCTGCTAAAGAGAACACTGTCTGCTTTGAGCTGCAAAACTATGGTGAGGCTGAACAACATGAAAGACCTAGCACCAGGCTCCCTCTTCAGAAGCAAGGTGGTTGCCTGTTTGAGAACAACTTGTCTCATTTGAAGAGAAAAATAGACCAACTGGCCCGTCCAGGAGAGATGGGATGTCCTAAGACCAGCAATGTTTTCTGCTGAGGTGTCCTCCTCAGGAACTCTCGGAGTAGACTGGACATCAGAACAGAACCTAAACCAATTTGTTCATGAACCTGCTTGAGGCCCAAATATAACTTGGTGTGGGGGGGCACTTTAAGTGATGGTCTTACTATCATGGGCAGTAGTAGACATGGACCAGTCACCTGGATATTGACAACATTGTAATATTAGTAGAGAAGGTGGCCTAAATCTCAAGTTTTTTTTTTTCACAGGCGGAACTGGTAGATACAGCTTTGTTTTATTTAATCACTTGGAGTAAAATCTTGTGACAGCAAGTGTTCCACCCAAGCTGTTCTGGCCCCCTATACCAGTGACAATCAAACCTAAGATGAGTCCATAAAATACCAATCATGATTGTTAGGTAACACAACATTCTCTGTAGAAAGACAAGGTCCAAGGTCAACTAAACACGATCTAGTAATTAAGAACATTTTTCTTTTTGTTTTGTTTTTTTGGAAGGGCCTAACAAACTTACCCCCAAAACACAAACTTCAAACGTAGTGGGCCTTTGCCTGTCATGTATTATATCATAAAACACTGGCATATGCAAATTGGCATGCTGCTGACAATTTACATATGCACACACCATACCTAATAACTTTTCTGTATTTACACAGCCCTGTAAAACTTAAAACTGGTCCTAGACTTCAGCCTTGGGAGGTAAATAAACCTGAACTAAAAGATGAAGTGTAGAAATGTGTAAACATAATCTTTTGTGTTAAGAGTCCTGCCATTAGTGCATTTTTCAAAATTTAAATACAAAACTGAAGAATGGACAATAATGCACACCTTCCAGAGAAACTTGGAATTTCGTCATAGACCCACAACCCACTTCAGTTTCTTGTTAAATCATGGCCACTACAATAGGTGCTGATTTTTCTGTAGTCACATGCTTACAGGTGGCATAAGTGTAAAACATTAGGTCACCTGGTAAATGACTGTCGCCCCTCCCCCCCCATGGCTAAGGGCAAAATCAAATATCACTCAAGCTCAACCAGGTCAAAGCCTTGGCATATGTTGGAGGCCGTTTTGGTGACAACTAAAGCGTAGTAAAACCATCTGCTCAGGGTTTGCCTCCCAAACTCCTGGTCTACAAAACTTAAGAGAACAAGTACCCCTCTGGGGTTATTTCTCTAGACAGTTCTGAAAATACCAACTAAACCTACAACACTTCACTAAAAACACGTTATAATTAAGTTTGTTTTGAAAGCAAATGCCTACGTGCATGTGTCTGACATGCCAGAGAAAAATAAGAAAGTCTGTTAAACATAAGCTGGTTAGCAATAAGAGGCATTACAGAATACCATGTGCTCCTTAAGGCAATCCCAAAACCTTCCAAGAAGGGAAAGGTGTTTTAATTGTTCTCAGTTTGCTAGCTCTTGTCAATGTCTTCCTGTCTAGTTCAGAGGTATCAAACAACTCGTGAAACAAGGTGCTCTCTGCTACTGAACACAAATTGAAGTACATACTTGTTGCCTTCATAGTCTCTGCAGTTCAATGTTCAAGGTTCCATTGCCTGAGCTAAGGTCAATGATGTAGGACTTGGGCTGACTGTGCCATCAGCCTGGGTGTAGTCCACAAGATGATCATTCATCCCTCTTCAAAGTATGCAGTCTTTCAGCATCAACTGGGGTGTCAATGTGGCATCACCCAGAAGATAAGTATTTTGCCTATGGATACGGATTGAAAGTAAACTTAAAGGGCACAGATGCTAGCGTTTTGGGGGATATTGGGAGCGGGGAGGTGGTTGTACTTAATTGACCATACCTTAAACGTATTGGCATCCTCCAGAAGCATCTTAAAGTCCAAAGCTCCTTGAGGGGCGGGATGGGACTGGCAGGAATCGCTGCCACCAGGCTGAAGAACCAACTCCAGAGCCTCATTACCACTGCCACAGACTTCGTTCTTCAGATGCTCCTGATGACTGGCGTTAAACTCAATTTTCCTGTGCCTTCACATTGGCTGGCTTGATCCTGTCCCTGATGGCTTCCAGGACTCTGGTCTGCTCCTGCAGCTGTAATGGCCCTGTTATCTGTCCCAGTCACTTACCAGCTCTCCTGTGGTCCTGTTCTCACTGCTGCCCATCATCTGGTTCCTGCTTCACTTAGAACGGTGAGGACTTTAGCGTCTTGGGAGACTTGGTTCTTCTCCCTGAAGACTTTTTGGCTGGGAGTGTCCACCAACTCGGGCTGTTCCCTCAGTGGCCAGGGCCTCCTGCCTCGATGGTCAGCAGGCACAGGCTACCGGTAAAGTCTGGCTGTGATGGGCTGGAAGCCTGGCTTCCAGGCTGGTGCTCCTGCCTTGCCACCCTGCCACTAGCTCCCCAACCCTGGCTCTCACTAGTCCCCCTGCTCGCTCGTCTCCTCCATTCTGTGACTTCGGTTGAGTGAAAGGGGTCTCTTGAGCTCCTAGCTGAAGAAAACCACAAACTCAACCCCTGGACTTGAGCTGCTGCTTTCCCAGAAGCCCTCACGAGGGAGAAGCCCAGCACCTGAAGACTCCCTAGTGGACTGAGCCACAATTGGCCTGGCTTGGGAGGTGGGAGTTTCAAGTTCCAAAAGCCAATTCATGGGGGAGGGGAAGCACGGCTGCTCTGCTACCCTGTTGGTAATCATAAACCACCAAACCACCAGACAACACGAATGCAGGGCAGTAGCAAGTTCTTGAGCTAACTGATGGAATGTGGCATTGGTAATGCTATTTACAGGTGGGTGTGGTGGCACCCTGCCATATTACCAGCAACTCTGGAGGCTGAGGCAGGAGGATGGGAAATGAATCAGCTTGGGCATCTGTTAACTTCGTTGCTGTGACCAAAATACCCGACAAAAACAACTTGGAGGAGGAAGAGTTAATTTTGGTTCGGTTCGGGATTTAGTCCATGCATGGCCAGTTCCATTGCCTTGGGCCTAAGAAGAGACCGAGGAAAGCTGTTCAGCTTGTGGACAGGGTCAGGGAATGAAGGGGCATAGGGCATGCCTCACCTGCCTGCAGTTACTACCCAGTCGGTCTGATCAAACTAGGATGGACTAAATAGCTACGGTACTCATTTTCACTTCTGAAAATTCCTGCACTAACATAGGACCTTTAGGGGACACAACATATCGAAATCTAACAGCATCTTAAACCCTGGCCTCCACAAAAAAGGCTAGATGTAGCTTGGTGTGGTCAAACTCTAGTACTGGCACCCCACCCCCAAAATAGTTACACTGATTACATTTTCTCAGAAATGAGAGCGAAATGCAGTCCCATGTTAACCCATGGGGAAATTGTTAGTGTTCCTTTCGTGATTTTCATGCTATGCTGTCCTCACTTCTAATTCTTCAATGCTTCTATAAAACTTGAATTTCAGTTGCCTGCCTCTTGGGAATCCTTTTACTTGAGTCAAGATGACTTCTGTTTTGCGGGCAGCAAAATTTGATACGCCCCTCCCCTCTCCATTCAAATCATAAACTGGTCACAGACCAGAGACTCCAATGCTGTCTGCTCATAAGTTTCAGGACTGCATGCCTGTAACCCTAGCAACTCTGGAGACTGAAGCAGGAGGATAGCAAGTTTGAGGCTGCTCCCACCAATTTAGCTATAATTTGTCTTGAAGGGTTGGATGTAGCACAGTGGCAGAGTACTGCCAAAAGTGTTTGGACAACCCAATAAGCAGCAGGCCTAAGAAGCTTTTGGTATAGGTTGCTCAGAACAAACCCACCACTGTATCTACTGTACAATTGCCTGTTCAAATGGAGCCAGTCTTGATGTAAATGCCTAACCCTAGCCGTGAACAAAGGACCATGGCAAGGAGAAACTGGTGTCAAATAGACTTGATTTCAGCACTTAATAGGTGAGATGTATTGACTCCAAGCTATCACCTCGGTCGTAAAAAGTCCAGCTGATCTGTGGTTTGAGTAAATGGGGTAATGAACTGTCTTGGAACAGGCATTTTTCTGCAATGGGTGTTCAAAATTGCAACCATGACTCACAGGGCTCTCAGTTTATAGAACTGAATACATGGAATATTACTTTATACAAGTTCGCTTTTTACTTGTGAACAGGTACTAAATGGGTTGCCTACATTGCTAACTTGGCATGTCCTTGGTAGTCTTTTGAGGATACTAACTTCAAGAGGAATTTGGAAGTTTTCCTCAAGTGCTATTACTTGCTATTCTCTACCCGCTTCCTGCCACTTGTAGAAATTTGGTATTCTAGAATGTTTCTCTCAAAGGCTCCTGTGTCTGACAGGAGTGAAATGGGACACCAGCTCCAGGTGAACTTAAATTGGGGTGCCTATAGCATTGCTACAATAGCCCAATCTATACAATGTTAAAACTTTGAACAGCATGTAAAGACTCACAGTTGAAAGAGCCACTTTTCTCCTATTGATGTATTTCATAATTCCCCATCACATAAAGCCTCTGTTCGAATTTCTTCACTATGTTGTGTCCCCTCACTTTCAGCTACGCTTGTCTTTGTGGTGAACTCACTGCAGATGTTCTAATAACTCCATGGTACAGGGCCTCTTCTGTTCCGGCTTGCTTTAATATTCTAGCTTCATTCCAGCATTCATACTAATCTATCTTTAAACTGAAGGAAAACTTTAGTTTGCTTCTTTAAACTATATTTAAGAGAAGTTGAAAGTGAAGATAATTGGTTAGACAGGAGAAGGGAGGGTGGGTTGCTAGTTGATATCCTGTTGAGTGACTTCATACAAATTTCCCCCTGTCTGTTCCATCTTAGGTTAGCATTCGATTTCCTAAATCCACTCTAAATTTCAGGGAATACTGGTCTATTTCTAGTGTTCCTAGGCATTTCTTGGCTTATACACGTTCATTACTCATATGTAGGACCATGGTGATGCTTACATGGAAAGTAAATCGGGGGTCATGGCTAATGCTGTAAAGCATGTGAATAGATAACAATTATCAATATGTAACTGTTATGCCCTTTCACCAGTGTTCTGAGAGCTTCATGTAAGTTACTCCTTAACTTTAACTTAATTTATATCCTCTTAACCTTACAAGGAAAAACAACCCCAGAAGTCACTTTCCTAATTTTTCCAACCTAGAAAACCTTCCTTTCAGGTGGTTTCAAAGTACCTTTGTGTCATTAAACTGTTCTTACAATAACTTGCTATAGCTTGGACTTCAATGTTAAGGGTGAGATCACTTACACATTCAACTTCTGAAATGGAATTACAGTCAGATGGATGTCACTCCCACCTTGCTCAGCAGGAAGTTGTTTATCTTAAGGGAATAATCACTTCCTGTAGCAGTCCTACGTGCCTGGCTCTTGGGTACACATCCTCAAACATCAGCTGGGTAGCATGGGGCTTCTATGTGAACGGAAGCTTTTGGTGTGGCAAAATGACAAACTAAATGTCATGAGCTTAGTCATGTTTGCATCAGATCAAGTGACCAAATAAAGACATAATGGGTGGAGTAGACCTGTCATAACTTGGAGCATATTTTTCTTTCCCTGCCGCCCTTTATTTTTGGCCTGTGGCTTAACTGCATCTAATGAATCTCTGAGCTGACCTATTAATATCAGCAAAACTGTTGGGTACATGATGGCAGTTGTTGTGGAACTTCCCCTAACAGTAAAATTTTAGATGTGCTTAAAAGAATGCCTTTCACTTGATCAACTAGAATCAATATTGAAATCTTCATTAGCCATTTTCTACTGAATGCTTTCTCAAATCGCTTCATGTTTCTGACCCACTCAACTACTTGGTCCTAAGTGCTCTTGGAGAGATGGTTGTGCACTGAAGCTAACCTGTCAAGTCTACCTTAGAAAGGTGCTGAACTTTGAACCTCAGTTGTAGTTCCAAAGCCAGGTAATCTAAGTGATGCAATCATTGTGGAAACACCTTCCCTATCCCGGGCACACCTTGCTGTCAATTGGTTCCACTCTAATTCCTCATAACTAGGTGGTTAACACGTTGTACTCTGTCCTCCCAAATAACTTAGATGTCTCACTGAACTTGTGTTCCTCTCCAACTTACTCAGCTCTTCCCATATCAGCTGTTAAGACTGTTCATCTGCATACAGATATCAACTCAGTTGACCACTTAATCTTGATGCACCAGCAGTTGCCTTGTTACCTTGTCTTTTTCCCAAGTAACAAGCTTACAGCTTCTATTTATGCCTTTTTTGATAAACTTCAGCTCACGTGAATCAAAGAATCTTTATTCTGTCACTGGAAATTGCCTGATGGAGGTTTCTCAGAAGCCTAGTCATGGAACCACATGACCCAGCCATACCACTCCTTGGAATTAATCCTAAAGATTGTCCTACAGTGATACACATAAACCCATGTTTATAACAGCATGTTTCACAATAGCCAAATAGCACCAGTCTAGCTGCTTATCAATGTCCTAGAAACAATGGGATGAATAGAGAATGTGGTATGTGCACAGTACGTTTTCAGCCATACAATGAAATTGTCACTTGTAGGAATAATGGATGGAACCAGAGACCATTATGTCACGCAAAGTCAAACTCGGAGGGTCAAGGATTGTGTTCTCATGTGTGGATGCTAGAGTGGTTAAAAAAATGTGCGTGGGGAGGAGGATCTCATGAAAAACCAAAGGGAGATCAGAGGAAAGGGACCAAGGATTGGGGAGGTGGGGAGGGAGGGAAATGGTGAGGAGTATTGACAAACTTACAGGTATTTTGTGTGCATGTATGAATACATAACAAATTCTCACAATGCACAAATAAAAGTGGGGGAAAAGTTGGATTAAAAAATCTGTCCTAAAAAGTAGAGTGACCAAATCAAACTATGGTAAACGTAGGCCTCTAAAACTCATCACCAGCTTCCAATGTACTATCCCAGCTGCCAAACATCTAATGGAAGGAGGGAGAGAAAGTGGAAAACTAGACTACTGGGTAGTCTTCAGACTTAAACTTTCCTAATAGGTAAACGTTTCTTTTGTATGGGATTGAATTTAGGGGCACTTTACCATTGCGCTATGTCCATGTCCTTTAGACATGTCTAAATTTTTCAAGACAAGGACTGAGTTGTAGAAGGTAGCCTCAAATTTGCAGTCCTCCTGACTTGAACTCCAGAGTTGCTGAGGTTATTAGCATGCACACACCACCACCACACCTGCACTTGCTATTCTCATAACAAAAGTTTTTGCAGATCATAAACTAAACTTGCTGTAGAAGGGTCTGGTCTTGTATTCTGACCAATTAAATAGCTGCTATAATCTACGATCGGTTTTACTCCCTCTGACCCCCCCCCCCCCCCCCCCCCCCCCCCCCCCCCCCCCCCCCGTCCCTTTCTGAACTAGTCCTTCTGCTTCTGGTAGTCATAGAATTGTCCATAGCAGTAGGGACTCTAGAATAGTCCTAAACAGTGGGACTGAATGTGAGAAATTCGTAACTAGTTTGAGGGGCTGCGGTTGTAGCTCAGTGGCAGACTGCTTGGCCTAGCATGTGTGAGGCACTGGGTTTTCATCTTCAGTACCACACAAAAATAGAGGTCCATTTAAACAAAACATGAGGTCTGAAAGTTCTAGCATAAGTAAACTTGTCCTAAAAAGTAGGGTCTAGGTGATGGTACTAGATTTCTAATCAACTCAGCAGTCAGGGGTCACCTGTGCTGCTTTATGCCTCACATGTGCTAGGCAAGAGCTCTACCACTGAGCTACAACACCAGCCCTCACCTGTGCTCTTGAAGATGATGAAATTGGTAGAAATTGACTACTTGGACTAGAAATGTTTCCCCCTTTGAGCTACTGTTGGAACATCCACAGTTTGGACCAATTTTCAGGTGAGGTCACAAACTGTTTCATAGCTTAGTCGGGCTCTTTTCTCTTTCTGTGGTCACCAAGTGCCCCCTGTTGGTAGATGTGTTTAAAGCTGTAACTGGTAGCTATGCCCTACAAATGATTTAAAGGTGCAAGATCCTGTCTTATCCCTAAACAAAGGCCAGGATTGCACAAACATGAGGCTGAGGTTAGACTGCATGAGGTCATCTCCCTGTGGCCCTTGCTTTTGCCTCCCCACCCCATTGTCTGGGCTTTTCTTAATCCTCTTATGGCTGTTTTCAGTCGTATTTGCTGAAGACATTTGAGAAAATGGAGAACTGGGAACTTCGGGCTGATGAGTGTCCAGGAAAATTTTGGCCTAAATACCTCGCTATTCTGGTAAGGTTTAGGACCCAGGTCTAATGCTGGGAAGAACTAAAATTGGGCAATTAATACTCCATCAAATGAGTTAGATTGGTATGGCCCAGACCAGGGCATCTGACTACTCAGTGAAAGGCCAATTTAGTTCTGATTATAAACCAGTAGTTTTCTGATGGTTTATAAAGTTTATTTGAAACGAAACCACATTTAAACCAAAAGGAAACTGCATGGTGGTAACTGAATACATAGATACCTGCAATTACATCATATAATGACTCTTCTAAAGCGAGGTAAACTTGTTACATAATCAATACTCACATGGTGCTTAACATACTTGGTTTTTTTAATGTGACAAATGAGCTTAACTGAAATTAGGTTGACAGAAATGCTACTTATAAGGGATAATGTAGGTCTGTGATGGTTAAGATGAGACTTAACAGGCATGTTAGAGTGCAAGAATTTAAAGCCATCAGATTTGGGACATAAGTAACTTATGCAAAAGTCTCATCTTTTAAAAAACATCTTCAGTTCTTCATTGCTAGTTTGTCCTGTGAACCTGTAATTAGGATGGATTCCAGATCAACTTCTACACACGCTTTCTTTTGAAAGCAAGACTTGATGTTGATTCAATGTGTATATACAGAAGATACTAATTTTAATAAACATATTAGAGGTATGGGAACAAGGGGAGGGAGGTAGTAAGGGGGGGGAAACTGGGGACTGAACTAGAACAAATCATATGCCATGTCTTCATAATTATGTCAACATGAATCCTAATCTTACATATAACTAAGACAATTAAAGTACGATAATCTTGTAGATGTGTAATTAAAGCTTTCATAAGTGATAAGGTACAGTTAATATCTTGACTTGTTAAACTTATGTGGTGCTGAGAATCGAACCCAGTGCCTCAGTGTGCTAGGCAAGCACTCTACTACTGAGCCGTGACACCAGCCCTGTAACTGCATTTTAATGTTGATGAGCAGCAACTTTTGGAGTCGGGATACTAAGGAGAATGTGTCTGGTCTTTCTGTATGATCATGCCACTTACTGAACAACCTCCAAATGTTGAAAGAAATTAGGTTACCAATAGTTCTATAGGCCTCAGGATTTTTCATATTTGAAGGACTAAAACTTGAGATGGCTGAGGCAGGAGGATCGTGAGTTCAAAGCCAGCTTCAGCAATGGCGAGGAACTTAGCAACTCAGTGAGACCCTGTCTCTAATAAAAATACGAAAAAGGGCTGGGGATGTGGCCTAGTGGTAGAGTGCCCCTGAGTTCAATCCCTGGTACCCCCCTCAAAAAAAATTGAGATGGACTTTAAAACTGCAGAGTTGCTGATAGTTCACTAGGGGTTAAAAAGTGATAGAATCCTAGAATCCTAGAAATATAGCTATGTAGTGTCATGCCCTCAAATTTCAAGTGACCATGCCAAGGGTTGGACTAACAGGTTCTGGCTGCTGCCTCTTCCACAAAACTCCAACCTGAATCCTTTGACAGTTGATCTGGTTCTTGATCAATGTTGATACATAAACATGTTTTCAAGTCATGGGTGCACTTTATTACAATCCAGACCACTGCTTTCTAACACATTTTATGTAAGGATTCTGGAAATGCTTTTTTTTTCTTAGCCTTTTTAGGAAACTTATATTAGGAAAGTTACATAATCTAGTGACTACAACACAGGCTCAGCAGCACAGCCGGAATCTTCAGATCTTCCATCTTCTAACCTATTGAAATCTATTGTCCTTACTAAAACCTTCCTTTTTCTCACTAGAAATAACACAACTTTGGGATTAAATAAAACATGGAAGATATTCTGTATAGGACTAGGAAGTAGTTATCACATCAGAAGTCAAAGTAGTTATTTCTTGGCCTGACACAAGATCTTTAGCTTGTTAACATGGTTGTCTAAGATGAACTTTCATAGGAAAGGAAATTGAGTTTCAAGCCGCTGAAATCCAGAGCCTGCATTAGAAGGGGACAGTTGTAGCATACTGCTAGTAAAGCTGGAACATTGAGTTGCAAGCATCAATATTCTAGAACAATGCTCAGTCATGGCCCATATGGAAAATACTCGTGACGCATAAGCAAAAGGGGATTTGGGAATGAAACAGGCTCATGGCTGGAGGCCCCAGTACCCTTGAGGGATGAGAGCTGTCACATGTTAATATAACGCATTGTTCTGTGGCTTCCAGGTAAGAACCTCAGCTTAGAGTGTCCTGTTTATAGGAGAAAATGTCCCTGAACATGGAGAACATTTGCTGCTCAAATTGCCTGGTAAAGGACCAATTTGATTCTCATCTATCATAAGTCAATTTGTAAATCAACTTGTAAAAACCTATTACCAAGTTGTCTCACCACATGTTTAAGTTTTAGTTGTAGGTGGACAGCATGCCTTTATTTTATTTACACATATGGTGCTGAGGATTGAACCCAGGGCCTCGCACATGCTAGGTGAGCATTCTGCCACAGCTACAGCCCCAACCCTCATCACATTTTTATACTGGGGAAATCTTGGAGGTCAAAGAGTGAAATCATGGGTTTATCTAAATTCTGATTTAGGCCTCATTGGACTGAACTTGGAGTTTCTTTAGGTGGGATTTGAAAGGGCATAAGGTAAACGGAACATAAGAACTGTTGACTAGTAATACACACCATTGGTGTAATGAATCATTTCTTAGTAATTATACCTTGCTCAAACATCTTTGATCAAACTGGGTATGAGTTGTAACTGGGAGCCTTTTTCTGCAGCATGCTTCTGAGGCCTTTCCCATGCCTGCCTCAACAAGAACAGTTATGCTGGATCTTTTCCACATTGGGTTTTTCCTAAATGATCACTTGGATGAAGGTCTTCACCTTTTTGAAGCTTGAAAAAATTCTGCAAAACTAGTCGAGATTAACATTACATCAAGTTGGCCCAAACTCCCCGGGTCCTACCCCTTGTGTACCTCCAGCCTTGAGCATAAGGTGTGGAATTCCAACTGCCCTCAAGGGGTCTGTCCTACGCGAGCTGGTACTAATTTCTGAAAGAAGCTGAAGGCTGCCTGAACAAGTTTTTCATTTCTTTTGTGTGGAAAGAGTATGGGCTCCTAACGTAACTGGCGAGGGAACAATAAAATACAAGATGGCTGGGAAAGATTGAGGCCAAGGCCACCGGTTTCAGAGGTGCTGGAACACCTAGGAGTAGGCAGGAATGGCAGAGAACACTGCAATCTACTGGGAGATTGACTGCTAGCAGTATTGGCTGACTACAATCTTGTCTACATCATCCTTGTGATGCGTGATGACTTGTCTATACAATGCTCTCAGCAGTGTTTTTCTATTAGGTTTATACTAAAGGAACTACAAAGGGGTATGTCGTGACTGGTAGGGTTTCTAGCACTGGAGTACTCCTTTGGTAATTGTTCATATGCAAGGAACTAGATTTTCTTAGAGTCATCCTTCAAGGCAAACCAAGGTTAAGATTCAAGGAAAAACATAGCAAGGTCAAAGTTGAATTTCTACTCAGAACAGAAATCATGGTCTTGGTGCATATGATACCTTCAGAGTTGTCCACAGCTTTTGATGTTCAAAGCATGGGATAAAACTTTGTGTTGGAACTAACTTAGGGAAAGTCTTGGATTCCTTAAGACTAGAAAAAAGGCTTTGTCAGAGCATAGATAGCATGTCAATTTTACTCATGCCCACTGTGTATCTCAAGTACCTTAAAAGGGTCCCTTAGAATGGGATGTAGAGTTGGAAAGTATTGTTTTGAATCTGCATCATAGGGTGGTCCCACTTCTGAAGTAGAACTTGTATTTTTGAAATACTAAGATCTGTTTTTCTTCCCCATCCCCTCAATTATACAAAATGGAAAAGGAAGAGTTGGGTTAACAAAACGGGAAAGAACTCATGGGGCATCTGTCACTCAAACTCATAAGGGCAGATCACTCGAAAGTTATTATAAGAGTCACTAAGGGTTTCTCCATGGGGGGGAAGAGTCACTCAAGTCTAGTTCAGGGGAAATATTTTTTCAAGCTTGATTCTCTTCCCTAGTGCAGCAAATCCAGTCTAGTCTAGTTCTGAACTGGTTCTGAATCACAAGGGGAGAGTAAGGTGAATGGTACCTTCAAACACAGCTTGGGCTCTGAATTGCTATGGTGTCCCTCACATCTTTTACTGAGGCACACTGGCTACATATTCTCTGCTCCCCATACAAGGCTCTGTACTGGTGTGCAGGAGAGTTGGAGGCCAGGCTGAGGATTTTCAAGGTTCCAGATGTCCCTTGATCGTGTCAACAGTAACAGGTTCTTTTTATGAAAGGGGGAAAAGCCACTATTCCAGGCAGATATACAAGTGGGACCAGAGACCTGGAATTAAGCCACTGGAAGTGAGTCTAGTGTTTGTGGGCAATGAAGTCTATTGGTCTGTTAAACTATGAATATGCATCTCTTCCCAGATAGGCTGGCTTGGCACACAATGGTTCTGGCTTCCCAAGATAGGGTCTTACAAATGAAGAGAACTACTTCTGGTCTTCTAGGATCTGTTGGCCCAATTAGATTATCCTGGGGCATCAAACACCTTTTACGTGTTACATTGAAAACTGAGATATTAAACAGCTCCCTTTCCAATGCTGTGTTTAGGACTAAACTCGCCTTCCAGAAGTAAGCTCATCACATTAGTCTAAACCAGGAAGGGAATGTGAGATTGGAGGGCTAAACTGAGGGCAGAAGTGAAATACTCCGTAGGCAATACTTGTGTGTGGCCAAATCTGGGGAGGAGAGAATAGAATGGAGAGATGCTATTAGGAGACTTGCTTCTAACTTGAAGTGGTAAACGGGGACTTAACAGGCTTACGGTAGCTTTGAAAACTTTGGATGATTTCAGGAAGTTGTACTGAATTTGTGGATTCAGCTCTATCTCCTGGTCTGAGGTGAGGACAATGCAGATCTAGGGCATGAACTCAAAGATAGGCAGTCCTAACACGATTGGAAGGACTTCTGTATCAGTTGGGGTCCTTTGGGGTTAATACCTATGAAAGGAGACGGGAAGAGAAAGAGGCTCAAACTGCAGCATGGCTTTGTAGGCTTAGCCGGATAAAAGGGAAGTTACTCTTTATCTCTGGATCCTTTCAGATATCGAGTATGATGTAAAACATCCCACTTACTATCAACCCTCACTGTGTCCATCCACATTCTACCTGGATCTCCTTGTTCTTCCAGCTCTGTCAGGCTGCTGACTCAGACTATGAGGCCACTGAACACTGCCTATGTACATTCTCACTTTGGGCCCTTTGTCACTAATATAAAATGACAAGGTATAGTAGTTCTCAGAACCTGACCCATGGGGAATCAAAGCTAATGCTTAATCATTCTCCTCTGCTTGTTCATGGGCTGGAGTGTTGAATTAAAGGACCACCAACCCAGTCTGCTTTAGCAGGGTACTAAGCTTGGCTATCGCCCGTTGTGGGGATTTTATTTACTCTGGAGGGTAGAGGTTCAGAGGCTTCTAACTGGCTGTACCTACTGTTATGGCCTTTAGTTGACATGCCAAGGGGGTGTGAATGGGAAGGTATGTTAATAAGTATGTTAATCTCAACTTTATAAGCTCAAGGGAAATAACTCCTGGAAGGGTCTTCAGACCTAGTGGGCCAGTTGTCGGGCAGACATGATCAAAACTCCAATTACCTCAACCATAAGTCTACATTTTAACACGTGACAATGATGGCTTGGGACTCCAGGTCATTGTGGACTAGAGCCCACATCGAACAGTGCCCAAGTTGTCCTTCTGGTGAAGATGAATATGAATAACTGGCTGTAGGTGGATTTCTTGCAAAAACTCATTCTTGCTCAGCTGATCTGGTTGTTCTAGAGCTCTAAGTTGTAGAAACCTAGCTTCTGAGAATTAAAAGAACTGTAAATGACGAGACGACTAAATGCATTTTCCTCAGGTCTTGCCATCTCTGACTACTTATATATCCATTTGGACGACCCATATAACTTACCAGTTTTCTCAACTTAAAGTTGCATATTTGGGGATGGATAATCCTCCCCCTGGATAATCCTCCTTCAGGGGCTTTCCTGTGCATTGAATAGGTAGTGGCACCCCTGGCCTCTACCTGCTATATGCTCACAGCACCCCTCTCCCTTCTCCATGCTGGCAGTCAAATATGTCCAGACATTGCCTGGGGGTTGGGTGGGGAGGGATTGTACCTGTTAGAAAAATGATGCTGACCTAGATTGTTAGTGTGGACTGTTCCTACCTGACTGAACCACCTTCCTTTCAAAACCTGTCTCATTGAGTCTCCATGTAGAAAGTCTTCATCATTTTAAATACAAATTGGTGTTCTACTTAACCTTTGACCTGGATAGATCCATGCTCCCTAAACATGCATTTAGGTCTCTGCCCTCCGAATCTTTAGGTCTTTCCCTTCCACCAAACCCTTCCTTCTGGCTCCATTCATGTTCCCTTCTTGGATATTTTTTTGTGGATCTCCAGGCATTTTTGTTAATGCCTTTCTTTACACACATTCCCATTGGTAATTCATCCCAGATCGTGATGTTTTTCAAATCTGGTTGACATGAAAGCTAGTATCAAGTATCTGTTACTGCCTCTCTACACCATATATCCTGCTTCATTGTCCTGGCTAGCTACTGATAGCCAGTTCCATACCAGGAACTCCAGGAGCAAACACTCAACAGACCACATACTGACTTGTCAAATCTCTTGTCTAGTGTTATGGAAATGTTCTACGGAGGTGTCACAGCCAACCTCCAGGGAGAGGTCTCTTACATAGAGAAGGCTATTTTCAGCCAGGCATGGTGGCACACACTTGTAATCCCAGTGGCCCATGAGGCTGAGGCACGAGAATCGTGACTTCTAAGCTAGTCTTGGCAACAATGAGGCGTAAAGCAACTTGATCTCTAAATAGGGGTGGGGATGTGGTTCAGTGGTCAAGTGCCCCCGAGTTCAATCCCTGATTACCCCCACCCTGCCAAAATGGCTATTTTCATGGTATGTGGGAACATTTTCCAAGTTGTCTTCCTGAGGTAATGTTGGGTTGTCCATCAACACAACCAATTGCAAATTTGGAATAGTCTTATGGAGGTTGTCGCGATTGCTTAGCTTCTATCTGTGCTTTCTGGAAGAGTCTCCAGGGTGATGTGCTGGGTTTTGTCCAATCTCATCATAGTATAGTTGAGTTCTAGAACTCCAGGGAACAGGGCCTGCAGTGTCGGAGTTCATCAAGCTTTTACTTAAGGCTTTTGTAGTGAGGTCTAGGGACAAATATACCCCAGGATGAAAACGGGCATCGTTTTCTTCCATGTTGTGTTCTACTAGCATCAACGGATAAAGGGCAGTTGAGTGTGGTTCAAAGAAATACCAAAGGGATGACCATCTCCAGGTTCTCGCGAGGGCCTGGTTGCCTCAGGGGGGAATGAGACTGGAGATCAAGATGAAAACAAGAATGATGAAACTGCATTTCCCAAATGCATTTACTATTGTTAGCTTAAGGAGGCATAGTCTTAAACATCTTATTTGAAAAGCTCCCAACACCGTCAAATGTTTTGTATGGACATTCTTTACCAGCATCATGGGTTATGGTGTTACCTGAGGGTAGGTTTCATGACTGCAAATTGGGTAGAACCTCATGGGGCAAACTAGAGTCAACTTCAGGCAGTTGTACAAGAATTTGAAAAATACTTCCTAAAACTGAAAGGGTCAAAGAAAGAATCGATAAAATTGGAGATTTTTTTTTTTCCAGGCACAAGGCTATATAGCTGAGCTGCCTTTGCAGGACCTCAAATGCTATGTAGCAGTCTAGCTTTGGTAGACTGAAACAGAGGTAATACTCAAAGAACACTGAACTACAGTGAATTCTGGACGTGACAAGGTCTCTGAAGTCAGATGACCACAAATGTCTTTGCTGACATGGAAATAGTGGCAAAACAAAAGAAGTTTGGACACTATTCTAAGCACAGTTCTGGGAAAATCCTTAAGAGATGTAGCTATTTTGCTTTGCCCTCTATTCTGTCACCATTGTTGCTTGGGATGATGTCTTTGCTCTCACTCCAACAGGCTATGAACATGTTTGGGTATGGTAGTGTTTCTTATGACCAAAAGACCTTACACAAATGATTCTGTAGTAGCAACAGAATTTGGCCCAGTTACGGGTTTCCCTTTAAGGCGGAGATGAGACAGAACATCATGACAAAGTGTTGTGGTAGAGGAAAGCTGCTTGGCTCAAGGTGGCCAGGAAGCAGAGTAAGGAAGGAGCCAGGGATAAGACAGTCTCCAACAACACATCACTGTACTTATTCCAACCATGCCCTACTTACTTTCCATCTCTGAATAGTCCATTAAAATCCATCAAATGGATTAATCCACTGAGGTTAGATCTCTTACATCACTTCCCAAAGGCCTACTTCTGGACATTGCTGCATTGCACTGAGTCTTTAAAACAGATGACTGACACCTTATGTATCATGTATTGTTGACGCCTGTAGCAATTGCCGCTTGCAGCAAGGACGCCGCGGGAGAAAATTCGGAGGCAGGATGGAAATGAAAAAGTTCTTTTATTCTAACTTCTCTCTGGCTCCAACAACCTCTCCAACTCCAACCAACAACTCTAACCCTCACCCGGTTAAATACTTTTTGCCTTAACAAGGACACGTGCTAACAGCTCGAGCTTACAGGTGCGTCACGCAGTGTTCACGGGCATAAAGATTCTTAGATAAATGCATGAATATCAGGTGAAAATACTTGAACACCTTTATGGCTCTCAGCCAGCCGCCATCCTAGCTATCTCCTCAATTAGGGCTCTTACTATGTATTTGAGGTATAAAACATGTTGATGGATTTTGATAATCACTTCAAAATGTAACAGACCTAAGGTATACAACATGTTTCAACTTGTGATAATCATTTCATAATGTAACAGACCGATTACCTTGCATAGTAAATTTTTTTTTAGAACACTTGATCTATTGAACAAACTTAAAATACATTCATAACAAGAATTCCAATGCTCCATACTGTCTCCAGAGAACATTGAAGACATTATTAGGGAAGGTGACTCTCTGAATTGGAGCCTATTTTAGGAGCTGAATTCACTTGAAATGTGTAGGAGAACTAAGATGGACCTACTTAAGACTTTTCAGGTCTCAATCGAAGCTATTGGGTTACTTGGTATATTCAGTCATGAGATAGTCTTCAAAGCCGGAGGTGGCGTGCTTAGCATTGTTTCTCTTAGCAGCTGGCCATATTCAATGGCAGGTCATACGAAGGAGTCCTTCACTTTAACCATTAACCATCACAGTTCTCCCTTAATTAATGCTGTGGTGTGCATCTGCACTGGCTCCATCTGAGGCTGCACGACAGGAGTCAAGGTTTATGACATCCCATGCATTGTTCATGGGGGAGCTACACTGGTGATACTGGCTCTTAATCTCAAGTGTCTCTCCATTCTTGGTTCAAGCTCAACTACAGCCTATGAAATGGACAGAAATTGAACGTTCTGTAGTGACTTGCAGAGTTTGAGGTGTTGACTCAATGATTTCCATAGATACTGCTCATCAGATAAATAAAGGCAATGAGAGAATGCTCATGACAATTTCCTTCATGGAAAAGCAAGTGAGAAATGGCCCAGGAGAAATGACCAACTCATGAGCCATGGAAGTCTATACATACTACCATATCACTTGCAATCCTGTGAAAGCTGTAGCACATCTAACTCAAATTCAACAGATCTGCTGGCAAATGTTAAGTTTCATAAAGCTTGTGCTTGCAAATACATCTTACAAAATAGTATCCTTCATATAAATTGCTAGTGACCTAAGGCAACAGATTTCTCAGACAGGTTGACATTTGTCAAAATTGTCTTACTGCCTAGTCTATTCCCCACCTTCAGTTTGTATAATTAGCAATGGTTCCAATACATTTCCACACCTGTCCCCAGCAAATCATGAAGACAACTAAGTGAGCCTACAGAAATTCATGAATAACAAGATTCAATGTTGGAACTTTGAGTTTATCCAAAACCATCCTAACATTTGATTCAAACTGAGATGAGGACTTGAATGGCTAATTTGGGAGGTGATCATGGGAAGCATAAGTGAAAGTGGTGGCAAAGGAGAAACAAAGGGAAGGTAAGAGAGCAAAACCAATAAAAGCTCCCTTAATGAGAAAGGAATTGCCATAGGCAACTAGGGCACAAACCTGTCAACTGAGGAATTGAATATGCTTTGGAATGGTTCCCTGAGGAATGGGGAAGCTAAAGCACTTATCACTCAATTGCTTCCTGTTCATTGGTCCATGTAAACATTGGACCTGCTTGAGGTCAATCCTAGACATGACACTCCCCATAATTTATGGGTTATGTGACTCAAGGTCGGGATAGTGCCCCACAACCTAAGCCTGTGGCAGAATATCTTATTCAGGGACCTGTTCAAGATTGAGAGCTTTCCAATTGAGCCATGGAAGGAGTAAGGGGGTGTGCACACGTACATATAACACTTACTTACGTAGAACTTGATGCCTTCATAGATAAAGTATTGGCTTTTGACGGGGGCTGGCTAGGTAAGCTGGAAGTTAGTAGGTTTAGACCTTAAATGCCCCCCTCACATGTTGAAGGCTCGATCCCCAGCTGATGGCACTATTGGGAGGTGATAGGGCCTAGCTGGCGGAAGGCCACTGGAGGTGTGCCCTTGAAGGGGAAATCTGGGGCACTGGCTGTGTCCTTATCTTTCTGCTTCTGGCCACCATGAGCTGAGCAGCTTCTTCCACCTGTTCCCTATCATGATCTGCCTTGCTACAGGCACAAAACCAGGACCAACTGACCATGGATGGAGAACTCCGAGGCCAAGAAACAAAGTAAACGTTTCTTAATTGTGGGTGTTGTCGCAGCAACAGAAAGCTGACGATAGACGACCAAGATACAGAGAGTGAACAGGCTGGTATCCATTGTACCATAAGATATGGTGGGCTCGGGCCAAAGATACTGCCTCTATGTAGCTGGCAAAGACAAGGAGCCAGATGGAATCCATGGGCATGGGCAAAACCGCTGTCCACACATGGAATTTTTCTTTTGAGAAAGCCATGGTCATGATAAGTGATTCATTTGAGAGCATCCAGCTCATGAGATGGGGATAATCTTAACCTTGACTGACTAGGGGCTCTAACTACATGTGCAGTATACTTTATAGCAACACTTAGTGTTTGAGTGATATTGTAGCCTAGCTACACCAACATGCTGAAAGCCACCACTTGACATGAGTGTTTTTAGAGGAAAACGTTGTCTTAAACGTTTAAGTGGATATATAAAGGAACCCACTTTGAGTTTGGAGCGCTCTTAAAGTCTTAACATTCAAGTGTTGGAGTCTTAACTGTTCAACATTTGAAAATACTGCATTTGTTTAGGGAGTCTAAACGTGCCATTTGAGACTATTAGGAATAGAAAAGTTGTACAACTTAGCTTTCCTACTCCTAATATGCATGAACCATAAGTGTGATCTGAAATGTTTTTGGAATTTGACTTTTTCAACCGTCAAATTTGCTATCTACACTTATCAGGTAGAACTTGGGACTTGGATTTAGCATTGCTTTGGAGTAGCATGGGCTAGTAAGTGGTGATTGGATGGAAGAGACAGCCTCTGAGGGCAACAGGTGAATTGTAAGGAGCCACTCTGGATTGTCAAATGGTTTTCTTGTGAGTTGGCTGAGACTACAAAAGCAGAAGGTAGTGATGATTACAGTGATCAGATGCTCATTCCTGAATGAGCCATGAGCTTAGTGTTGCCTGCAGGTGGAGAGGGAGTGCCTCATCATTTCTTTGCAAAGAGTTCCAGCTCAACAGGCCTCCCTGTGTTAGATTCTTGGCAGAGATAATTGAGCCATAATAGGAGATGTGAGTTTCCTATTGCTACTGTAATAATCTACCATGATTTGGCTTTAAATTTACCTGGTAACAAAGTTGTATTTGGACAGTATCAAGTATAACAGTATCTCAAGTTGCTGCTGAACTGTAGGGAACACTATTTATCTTACAACTCCAGAAATTGTATCTGAAGTGAGTCTCAGCTGGCCAAAATGGAGATATTGGCAGGGCTTGCAGTGTTGGAACACAGCTCATAGAGCTTCCATCTTCGGGGCTACTCCAGCTACTACCTGTATTCCTTGGTTTATGGTTCTATAGGTTGGAATCTTTTATGTTACATCACCATTACGCTGATACCTCCCTCTTTCATGTTTGAAGTTTTGTAATTATACTCATTGCACTGGAGTAATTAAGGGTAATATCCTGCTCTAAAGGTCAGCTGATTAGCAACCTTAATTTCATCTGAAATCTTAAATCTGTCATGTAACAAATGCTTTGGGTCTGAGAGCTAGGTCCCAAGGGTGACCACAGTGTAGCGTATCTATCCACCATAGGATATGGTACATAATCTTTACCTTGAAAGGGCATGTGATGATGAGCCTCACTGAGTACATTCCACAATGCTGATGCTACTCATGAAATATACATTCATCATTCGCACTACCAAAAGCATGTACTCAAAGGCTCTGCAAGGTCACTGGATATGGAGACCAAGGAAGACAAATTTGAGAACTGGTTGAGTCCATGGTTCCTCTTCATGGCATTATCTGTGCTTTGATTTGACCTAAACTCTTGAGGTGGATATAAGCTGGCTATCTCCTCTGTTTGCCTACAACTTGAGATACTAATATTTTCTACCACTTGTATTTAGGCAGGATAATAGGGGATAGGTATCTAGATTCCTTTGCAGCATGGCCATTGCATGTTTCCTGAGTTTTGTGCGCTTATGCCTTTACGGATTGAGTGGTTTCTATCCTTATGTAGGATTTGTTTTATGAGTGTTTGCCCTTCTGGGTAATGGAGCTGCAATAATACCTGTTCACTGAGAATACAGCCTGGTAAACAGTGGGAATAACCTTAGTCTTCTGTCCTTCAACATTGTGGGAGACAGGTTGTCAAACTTCGATCCACATAAGCCCTCAAATTCGTAACACTATCAATATCTGGGGGTAAAGGCTGGCAATTAAGTGTCTGTGGCATGAAATACCTAAAATGAAGATAAAGTTTCTGTAGGAGGATCTGATCTGATTGCTGTGGAATGTTATTAGACAGCAATTTCCAACAAGTTATACTGCAAAGCAATTTCCTAAAAAGGAGTTGGTCAGTTGTCATTGGAGTCCAGCAAGGGGTTTTTATAGTTCTGCCTTGTTTGGGTGATGAGTATTAATGACACTGGTAGTCTTGTGTATCTATTCATCCTGTCTTAACAGATGGCAATTTAGAACCAAAAATGTGTTCCCCCTGACAGTTTGAGTTAGTAGGTAGTTCATAAGAACAGTGGCTTCCACTCAAAAACATGGATTTGGGGTTTGTACAGCTTTTATTGGTGCAGCATTTTCAAGGGAAGTTCACTGTATTGTTGAAGATAGTCACAATGATTGCCATCTGTGTTCCATCTACTGGGAATGGAACCAAAACAGTACTCCCACCTAAGGACATGGACCAGAACATTCACACAACTTTCTTCATATCCCATTTCCCAGGGTTTAGTCATGTGGTCACAATGGGCTGAGACACAATCACATGCTGTTAGAGTTGTGTTCATACTTGACTGTGGGACAGTTGCCTGAAGGAACTAAAGGAGGAAATGATTATCAGATATCCAGTAGTCTCTTACCACTTAGTACCCCAAAGGAGCTGTCATTCTAAACAAGAGTACCTAAGGTTATTTGAAAACAGCACATGTATTCCTATTGCAATGTTATGCTATGTTAAAATATGGGTATATTTGGAAGTGTCAAGGCAAGGGGAAGTTTTCAAAAGGAAGTGATCAAATCTTAAAGCATCACTGATCAGTCATCCCATTACATTTTGATTATCCCTTGGTGCCAGAACGCACCCGGCTCAGTTGCTCTAACTGATCTCACATCAGGGGAGGTGATTAGCTACTTGGGAGCCCATTTGAGCAACAAGGAAGCTTAGAAGTATAGGCCTAAATATCTGTTCTATCATAGCACTGGGCCAACATTCATTGGGAATTCTGCAGAGATTGATAGCCAACATGTACAAAGATCAAAAAATCTTATAACTAAACCAAGAACATACCCAGTTTGCATGGTAGTTTTAAACCAGGATACTAATCCTAAGAGTAATCAACTAAATGACCAAGAAAAACTAGATGAATGTGTTATAACCATTGAATGTTCTTTTGTGTAGTTGAACCTCAGATTTCCCCAGAAGGAGTTATCCAGGAATAGCAATGTAGTGTTACTGGCACGATGTGACTTAAATGATTTTTCAAAAAAATCATTCCAGTTGAGTACCTTAAAACCAGGATGAATTGAGAATATTCAATTTACACTACCATAAATTTCATAACAAAGTTGCTTTCAGGCAGTTGCCAGTGTTACCTACTGGTGAACTAAAGAATTTCTCAGTTGAAGTTCTGTCAAGTTACCCATAGTAGCTAACTGAAATTTTAACTACACCTGTCAAGTGGAAATACATTAGGAAGGGCAAAAGTCTTGAATGGAGTTCGTCTGCAATCCATTTCTTAGTTGGTAGTTTGAATGTCTGGCTATGATATCAAGCAGTTTGAACTTCGAGTGTATCTCGCACCAGGCTGAAATGCTTTGGCATCAGGCCACAGTAGCTGAGTTGGAACTGGGGGGACAAATGACAAGAGCTGACTAAAGCTGAGTTTCCACTTTGGGTAAAAAGTTAAATGGAAACGGCAAAGAACTGCAGTCAGGAGATAGTTACCAGCAGCCAAGCTAAGGAAACTGCCTGGATCCTGGATGGCTCTACTGGGACTCCTGCCTGCATGAGAAACAAGCAAATGATGTAAACTGGTCCAACAGAAGCAGTTATGATTTATAGAAAAGCCTGAGATACATGAAGATATAGCTAGGCTATGCTAGAACACGTTGCAATTCCTGTTCCCGTGGCGCACTGTCTAAACCAGGGGGTAGCTTCAAAATTTCCATCCTTAGCATGAAGGAAGAAGGTTGTGTAGGGATGGGGGATGACAGGGAAGAACTTGGGGCTTTTAAATTTAATGGAGTCCTGTTACAGGCTAAAAAGTCTGAAGAAATAGATGTTTAGAAACAAGTACAAGGTTACTTACATTTTAAGCAGACTTATAATTTAAACCCTTGTTTTATTTTGTAGCTTAGTTTTGGTCTACTAATCAACATTTAGGAAAACCTGTAAACGTGGTGTCAAACTCAACTCGTGTATCTGCCTCGCCTGCAGTAAGGGTAGTCTACTGGAGAGGCGATTCCAGATGTACAGTACATGAAGGGAGGTGAGGTGGGAGGCAGGTAGACAAAGTACTGGCAAGCAGGCGAGCCCTGTAGGAAACTGGGCCCAATTCTGAGGACCCCTCAGTGGGACAATTGTGAAAAGTCTGATCTTCCAAGGACGATCCACCCACTCCTGTCCCCTTCCTGGCTGAAGGGTCTTACTGGAACTAACTCCTAGCACTCATGGCCAGTCCTGCGGCAGAATGCAGGAAGAAACAAACTTTTCAGCATGTGAAACTGTCTGCAGGTGATGGGGGGCGGGGTGGCTTCAGAAAACAGGAGTTGAACTGCTCAGTCTACCTCATATGAATCTACCTGTGCTTCCTATTTACTACTTTTCACTGGCCATAATCTTGAAGAAACAACCTTTAAAGAGAAACTGCAATAACATGGTGATGAACTGCCGTCTCTCAAGCTTCAACTAATCCTTAAATCATAATGAATATTTTCTTCTACATACTCTTCTACAACCTCTGTAGACTTAGGAGGGTTACTTGGCCTCATCCATGAAGGATCGGAGCACCTGATTATCTTGCTCTTGTCAGGCCACGGTTGCTATATCAGTTCCTTTTGTCAGCACCTGTGCTGATGCTAAGAGGCATGCAGTAAGTCGCACAGTCTGGCCATATTTTCCCCCCACTTCATAGCAGAAACCTATCTCTTCATGATGGCTGGGATCACTTTCTTAGTTGAGTAACTCTTAACTAGTCTATTGGCATGACAGTGCCTAAGTGACCACTGTGGCCAGTACAGCAGTCAACTGACACAGGTGATGAGCTCAATTGAGAAAATTAGAAACCACAGAAATAAGACTCAACAGGATAAAGCAGGGACGTGGTGGATGGTCTAGCTCTGATGGAGACTGGATCTAACCAAATGGAGCCCAAGCAGTAATTTACATGGTAGGTACAGTAAAGGGATTCAGCGTGGAAAAACTTCTTCAGAAAAATGAAGATGGGGGGGAAAGAGTTTAGGGCTTAGCAGTTGATGCTCATCTTTTACCTCCAGGCAGGGTGGGATTCAGAAATCAAGGCTTTTTGAGCTAGTGAGGTCCATGACGAGTGCAGAACTTCCCCTATCAACAGGAATCATCTTGCAAGTGGGCATTGCCTGGGCACCCTCGCATTGCAGGTTTCCCCAAAACAGCATTTCACTGTCCAGGGTTTCAAATAGCTCAAAGCAATGGTGTATCAATGGCCTATGACAAAACATAGCTTTAGGTTTAATGGAACCCATATATCTTGGAGGATGTATTCCTATCTGGGATTAGAACATCAAATTGGGTCGGGGCTGAAGTTGTGGGACAGAAAGCACTCTATTGCCGAGTGGGTTACAGTGTATGATGGTGACAGGTCATATACCCCTTGGCTACTAGATTCGGTAATATAGCGTTTGGGGATAAAATACTCCATGGCATTGTCTTCAACTTGAAATAGAACTTTGGGTATATGATTGGAGTTAAGGACTAATCGGAAAGCTCCTGAAACACCCCTAATTAGTTGGAAGCACAAATGCATGGGGTCCATGGGTAAAAGGGTCACAGCCAAAGATGAAAGAGTTGATGTTGAAGTCTGCTGAGCTTGGATGACTCCACTTTTGCTTGAGGTTACTCCCAGTTAGTCTGTAGCTCTGTCTACACCATCTGTCTGGTTGTTAGCCATTGTATTGTGTTGCTGCCTACAGCAACGATACCGTGGGAAAGAAATCGGAGACTGCTCTCAAGATCACTTTCACTTAATTCCTCCTTACTAATACTACCCTCACTGGTCCTAACTGACTCAGTAACACTTTCCTGAATCCCAGGTCTAGTTGAGAGCAGGCATTCTTTAACTATTTCTAACAAATCTTCAATAGCCTTGACAGTATTGGACTTGTATCTCTTTGGGAAGAAGTAGTTTGGAGCATAGATATTCACGTGGATTTCTAAGAGTGGGTCATTTGAATCCAGCATCTGGCTCAGACACTGTGTGCCACATTCAGTCTGTGTGCCATGTTGTAACCCTATTCATTCTGGGAAGAAAGTACAATTGATAAGCTGTCTTAAATTCAGGGTGTGTTTAGTGCCTTCATAACTACATTTTGTCAGATCATAGTGGTTCATGCCTTCTAGGGCCATATCCCTGTGGCCAAAAATAAAAGCCAATAGAGGTAGGATAGAGGTGTCAGATGCAAGTTGACCAAGTGATTGCATAATTTGCTTGGATGCAATGATCCTGGTGAACACAAAAGTTTGTATTAAAAGGCAGGGTTCTGTACATAAGACTTAACTGGGGATGGCCAGGAGTTCAGAGTAGGTCTTAGGTTAGTCTCTGGAAATAGACCCTGCAATGAGAACTTCATGAGGATGTACAGCCAGTGATTAGGATGTCAATCCAGACAAGGGAAATATTTAAACCTTATTGTCTCCTCCAACATTGGCCTAAGCCAGCCATTGGGGATATAAGTTCCCAGGCCCTCTGGGCTCTGTTGGGGCAGCTGTCAACACAGGTGCTGGGTGATGGCTGCTGGCAGTTGTTACCAGGAGACAACAAGCCTCAACGTGGGAAAGGGGTCTTCTGAGAGCTTAGAAAAAGCAATGACAGCCTCTGATGGAGGTTCCTCAGAAGGCTTGAGCTATGAGGGAAAATTCCAGTCTGTTCTTTCCAAACACTGCAAAATTGAAGCAGATCCTCAAAACAAGAAAGGGCATGAGTTGTCAGGAACTTAAAGGCTAATTCACTTGGTAGTTCTACTTTGCATTTCCTAAAGACAGCATGAGAAATTCATGTGACATTAAGGAAGTAGTCTCGGGAGAAATCCACGGAAGAAGGCAGGCAGGACAAGTTGTTAGGCAGTCAAGTGAAGTTGTGATCTTAGATAACATCCTGTGCTCCATAGGGTCCTCTGGATCCCAAGAGGGGAGCAAAGACTATCGTACTTGGGTATTTAACAGTAATCAGTTAACAGACTTGGTTTAGTGGAGGGGTGCGTGTAAACTGCCACTCGTATGCAGGTAAAACAAGTCAATCTAAAGGTGGTCTACCAGTAATAGAGGTAAACATGCTGGGTCACAAACACGTGGAGGCCAAGAAGGGGAGGGGTAAATGTGTGGTATAAGCATAATTCATAAATGACTAAGTTCTTCCCCAATAAAGTGGCCAGCAGGGTGTTCCTTACCTCAGAAGGGGAGCCCTCATAACTTTATTACATTAACCAAACTGGCTACCTTGAAAGAACTTTGTTATGACACTTTTTCCTTTTGGTATTACCTTCTGACTTAGTATCGCCCCTAAAGTTGAAGTAATTTGGTCTTTTTGCTTAAATACCCAGTGTTTTAATGATTAGCCTATAAGTCCTTTGGGCATATGGTGTTCTTGGAGTTGACTGTTGAATCACTGCCATCTTGGTGGTGGAAACCATACCAGGCAGGTGATCCCCAGAAAGTATTATGCTTGAAATAAAATTAATGTGACTGGTTATGAAAACAGCTTGTTTACACTCCAAGCACATCAGTTCCAGCTAAGGTCCCTCAGAAATCGAACACTACTAAGCTGCTTGTGACTGTTTTTTCTTGTAATGTATATAAAGCTATGCTAAAGGAATGTGAAGGATTAAAGAATCAAGTTATCTCTCAAACCTATTTTACATGTCAGAAGCTAAATGGATTTGGCAAGAGCATTTTATATTATGACATGGCAGTACTAAGGCTTTCTTTTTCTGATGGGGTAGTCTTAGAGGAAGACCAACCACTTCAGGAAAAATGGATGTCATTAGTGTACTTCACACCAAATGATCCAAGCAGACGTAGGCTAGGAACCCACATTTGATGCAATGAGGAAACAACCAGATTATGGTAACAAGGCTATAACTGGTTTTGAAGAAGTAGGTGAATAGGATGAAGATGTTGGAAATTACTTTGTTCCCTGATCCAGTATCTGTAGACACACATCTGCAGCAAAAGGTCCCTGGTAGTGAAAATAAGGAATAGGACTAAACACAACAGCAAGAGCTCTTGACATGGTCAAATTGACAGTTGTACAAGGTGAGATCCTTCTCTGAAGCAGATAACAAAACTTCAAGTAAAATCAGGTTGGGTGGTATGGGGAAATACTCTGCCCATGATCAGGGAGAAGTTCTTCTCAGGTGAAAAATGGGGTAGGATAACTTGGTGCAACCTCTCTGCTGTTCTCAGAAGGTACAGGTATCCTGGTATCCGTGAGGGGATAGCAGCATAAGAGGAACCCTTGACTACCAGTTACCCCTGTATGTATTTGCCTTTATTTTTCCCCCTTTTTTTTTTTTGCCTTTTTTTTTTTCTTTTCAATCTTTACATTTAATCCTATCCCTTATTTTCACTACCAGGGACCCTTTGGTATAGATGTGTTCTCAGGTATTGGAGTAGGGCATGAAGTGCAATCGTTGACAATTATCATGTTTATGCCATGCCTCATCAAAACATCTTTTAAAAATTCTCCCGCAATGTGGTTTTCTCCATCAAAATGCAGGTTCCTCAGCTAAGCTTGTTATATTTGACTCTACAGGGAATGAAATTTGATAAGTTAGGGTACATGTATGTACAAATGTCATAATCACACTCTTATGTGAAGTTATAATACACCAAAAGATTGACTGCCCAAAGCCATAGAGAGGCAGGTACCTTAACATAAAAGTTAGGAAAAGTACAAAGGCATTTCTGGGTTCTTTGGGGTCTGAGTCAGGGTAGTATGAGTTCTTAGGTTGGATCGGCTTCTGAGAAGCAGTACACCAATACAGGATAGGACATGTACAAAGTTATCACAGTAAATGTCTGAAAGGGAGCTGCAAGAGATCACAATGCAGAGAATAAAGTCTGAGTTTGTAGTGACATTGCATGAACGTTGGGTAGGCTGAAAAGGAAACCTTTGACTCAACGTTGCTAGAGGGAGGAATCTGTCCTGTGGAAATGGGCTTGCCTAGGACCCAGATCATTGTCATGGCAGGGATACTGCTAGTCAACTTTATTTCCCACAGCAGCCTGAGTAGAGCTTGTAGCTTTTCTCCCTAAGGCCACCAGAGCTCTACTTCTGAAGCCTAGAATGTGGTTGCAGACCTCGGGCCCTTCAAAGAGTTTAAACACACTTCTGTTCAGAGGCAGTGTAGTTTCTAGCATTGATAGCCCCAGATCCCTTGGGATAGAAGGAAGCAGATGCTTAAATGTTTCCTAATCTCAGCTGTGCAGAACATTTGGAAATCTTACCCATTGGCCTAAATTCCATGTGTTAGGTTTCAGTCAGCAAATCTGTAAAGTGGGTCAAGTGGTCTGTGTCTCATTAGGAAACTTAATGGAAATAGTCACTGTTTCATTCCAGATGTATAGGAGAATCTTAAGATGGCTCCTGTGGTAGAACAGTGAGTATCATCAGGTACTTCTAAGTACTTATGAGTACCTTCACCTCTGCAGGAGCTGTTGCTAAAGTGTGGTCATCACCAACAATCTCAGAAATGAATCAGATCTGAACCTCATATTTTTGAGTCAACTGATACCAAATTGCTAAATGAGATTTTTTAGTCACCTTGTTATTTTTACTAGCTAGGCCAAGTTGACAGGTCTTGAGGGGATAGTAGGTAAAGTTGAAAGACCTGAGATTGGGAAATCCTGGTAATAAAGACATTGTAAACTTAGAATACCATGATAAGCCAAAACTAGTCATGACTTCTATTTCCCTACCTATGACTACAGTGATTAGTTCAGGAATAGGAATTCAGACTTGGGTGGAATGACTCTTGCAGCATTTCTTGTCTCTGATAATTCCTAGCTTAGGAGGCCATGTTACCATTTGAACAGTTTCTTCTCACTCCTTTCAGCTTTTCTGAAACCTTGAATTTTAGCTAGGCATGCACTAAAACTGATATTACTGGACTTTGCCAATGCCATCTGCAGAATCTTTTAAAAGACTACTGAAAAAACAATGAGATATGGAGTACTTACTGGAATAGAGGGTCCAGATCCTCCCATCTGGAGGGTAGAAGGGAGGCCCAGCATGGACCCTGAGAAGTAGTTGGATACTTTGGAGAAGAGACAAGAATTGTAGATCTTGGTGAAACTGAGCCTCTTGGATCAGCCTCACTTGGAGCCCACACTGCATTTTTGACTTCTCAGCTTGAGCCAATAAGTCTACTTACTTCAACCAAAGCATCTGGGTGTTTTGTCACTTATAACTGTCAGATGCTTGTTATAACTCAATAGAACTTCTCTGAGGATTTGTGTGTTTGAATAAACTGGTTTCCTCTAGTATACAAAGTGAAAATCAACTTGATACTTAATTAGTTTGGAGAATTCAGAATTTGAAGGTTGTCGGACTAAATACTTAAAATGCGAGAGCAGGAGGTGTAGGAATTTCTAAAGGGAGATGGAAAGCCTTGTGCCTACGCCAACATAACATTGAAATGGTCCCATAGCCACGTGTATGACCTGCTTCTAAGTTTAGCATGTCACTTTATAAAGACCTATTCAGAATGAATGTCTCCAATGACAAGAAAAGGTAGTCACTGCCACCTGGACGACTTTGTCTAAAATTGAAGAATGAAGCTTTTTTAATAAACGAGGAACAAGAACAACTTGCCGAGTACATTTCACATAAAATTGGGATTTACCCAGGGAATGACTCTCTGAAGGACGTATTGCTACAGTTTGTGGCATCTTGAATAAACCAGTGAGATTTTAGAAGTGATAAGAACTTGAGCCTGTAAGGGTGGCAAATTGTGGGATAACAGACAATGGTATATAAAAGACATGGCTTGGTTGGATGACTGTCGCAAGGGTGACAGGGTCTAGAGCTTTTCTTCATCAGCATTTGTTTCCTGGTAGAGAAGGAAGAACACTTGTAAACTTATGTTTTGCTTTTCAGGCAAATGGAGGGAAGATATTTTCCCAAATGAGCTGCTGTTTCATTTCTACTCAAAACTAATGCTTGTATTTAAAGGGGCATATTTTGGACAGTGTATTCTGAGTTGTGTTCGGGTGGCTTCTCCTTTCCCATGCCCACCACTAAATCATAGTAGGGAAGTGTCAGCCAGTAATGGAAGGCTTAAATCCTCCTGGGAGAGTCGGGCACCCAGGCTTGTCCTGCTTGGAACTGCAGGCAAACCTGACCCTTGGAGTCTGCAGGGAATTCTGCTATGGAGCACATACCACTTGATGCCAGAGGCTTGCAGCAAAAAGGCCTCAACGTATATGGGAATAGGATGTGAATTCACAGGCTTAGGCTGAAAAGCTTTTGCAGCAATTATCTGATGCCAAGATGAACTTCTAAGTTATCACTTGGATTGTTAATCCCCTAAATTCTTAGTTGTACACGTTAGAATGTATTTTAACATATCCCACGTGGAGTACAACTTCATTCTTGTGGTTGTATGTGATATGGAGTGTAACTGGTTGTAGTCATAAGGTTTTTTAAATCTCCCCAGTTTTTACATGGGGTCCAACCTCGGATGGAACATTGCATCCACTCTCGTGTCTCCTTTGGTTTATTTTGAAAGAGGTTTTTTCATGACCTTCACAATTTTGAGGCATATTAGACCTTTCATTAAATGACCCTGAATTTTGGTTTGTAGATACATTTCTCATAGACCAGAACTATAGATTCAGAGAGGAAGAATGCAGAGGCAAACTTCTCATTGTAAATATACAGTCTTGTTGACTTCAACTGAAAAGGGCTGCCAGAATTCGAGTTTCCAGGCATAGTTTCCTGACTTATCCCCTGGTCATTTGTGGTCAGTGTAAAACAAAAGGAAATTCAAAGAGCCAGCAGGGTATTGCCACATAAAGGAACTCTTAGCAATATTCAAAACTCGCACTTCCACAATCAAAATCGAGGAACACACCAACCCAGCCCCGAGGCCTCTTTATGTAGTGAGGAAACACTGGGGAGGTGATCAAGAGACTATGATCATCCCCCTTCACACAGGAGGAGAAACCGGTCTTCAGAGTCAGTGTGACATTTTCTTAACCAGGAATCCTTAGACTCCTAGAGCCCAGTCCTAAAAATTCTTCACGCCCAATTCCCAGTAATATTTTCCAGAGTTCAAACTGTTCTTCATGCAGCGAAATGGTTAGATCTGCCAGAATCCAAAGATGAGTCGGGGATGGATATGTCCAAACCTCAAATTTCTCAAATATCCTGAGGTTATGATTGGTTACTGCACTTTCAAAGGAAATCTCCACTTGGAAGTAGTCGAGCGTGTCCCAGTACAGTGATGCTCTGGGTGGGAAGTGCTGGCCTTGCAGGATGAGGCATGTGCAGCTGCACTTTCTCCTTGTCAACAGGTCATACAAGTCCTGGAGCAGTTCCACACAAGGTTTATGGTACATTCCACCAGCTCCACACTTCTCCTGGATGTTTCCTCTTTTTCAATTTTGGCTTTGCTTTTTCTTTTTTGCTCTATGCTTTAAGACTCTCATAGTCTTTCCTCCTGTGGAGAACTGTACACAAATTCTTATGCTCAGCCCTGATCAGCTCTTCCCACAGGTACACATAGCAAATATATGGACTTATTGTATGGTTCTCTGCATTTAGAGTTGATTTACAGGTTCTTATCCTTCACAGATCTTTCTCTCGTTGTGGGTCACACATTTTTTCCTCAGAGCTCAGGAATTTCCTGAGACTAGTTTGTCTGGCAATGGACAACACATCCTTCAAAAGAATATTGGTCTTGAAGTCTCTGCTGTGGTGGCTCGCTGCACTCAGGGCAACAGGCAGGGATTTGGGCTTTTTCCTCAGGAAAAGCAGAGATGGAGCCGACAAAAGCTGTGCCCATAGCCTATGGTGTCTCAATTGAAGGCACGTACTGCCCCATCTGGGTTCTTCCAGCCACTTAAATTTTGGATGCTCGGTGATGAGCCACTACTAAAGATAGTTTGGGGGGGAAAAAAGTGGATAGCTGATCTATACCTAGGTAAGTCATGAGTTCATCTGGGTCAATAGGAGAAAGAAAAGACAGAGTACAATGGAAGGAGACCAGAAGAACCTGAAATAAGTGATCCTGAGCAACAGCAAGGTGGTAACTTGACAAACTGAAATATTAACATTGGGTGGGAGGGTCTGTATACCCCAGATACCACACCACTGTGAAACAGAATATCTGCTAGGCACAATTCCTGAATTAACTACTGTCTGATTTAGATGAATAGTTATCCTCCCTCTGGCATAACCTTGGGAGACACAAGACAACTTTCATCTGAATGTCCTAAGCTAGTTCTTATTTATGATCTAAAACTTGCGCTGTTTGCGTTGTGGGATGCAGATGCCAAGAGTGGGATCAGATGTTTGAAGAATTTGGAAACATCTTGGGCCACAGGCCATCTTTGAAGAAAAGATTCTTGACCTCAACTTGCTTCCTGCATCGTCCATACTAAGAGTGGAACTCAACAGGAGTTGAGGAAAGAGGGGGGTATTAGGTTCCTAATCTACCAAGTGTTGCTTTTACCAAGAACCCTAGTGAAAGGGACCCAATGAAAGATCTGAGATGACAAAGCTTCTGGTCTAAAGAAGGCATGATGCAAGGGCATTTTAAAACCTTCGAAGTTTTGCTCCCCTGCCATCTGAATTGCCAGCAGTCAACCTGCCTCAAGACATTGAGGACCTGGTGCGATTGGGTAGCTACTCACCCATGGACAAATAGGTGGGGGAACGATGAAGGGTAGTAACTTACAGGGAGGACATGAGACGTACATCAGTCCATAGGTCACAGGATTGAAAATCGCAGGGAACCTTATCAAAGCAGACAACATGGAAAATGGAAACTGGCATGCCACACCTACGTCAATTATAACTCCTTAAAGGAGCTACTACTGTCCCTGTCACACCTACCCCTTGTGACTAGATCATCAAAAGCCTCACATAATTGGAGTTAATAAAATCGCTTAATAGGTATTAGGAAAATCACTTAATAGGCATTAGGAAAATACTTAAAAAATAAACCCCAGACTCAAAGAGCCATGTTGTTCCTCCCTGGAGGGTAGATCATTCAGTGCCGGTTCAACATATTGTCACTTTTCTAATAAACCCTGTCCATGCTTTTTTATTTTAAAATTCCTACATGATCATAAGAACCAGTGGCTTTGGCTCTGGGTCTCCTCCACTGCAGTGATGCCATCAATTAAAGCTGAGCACTACAGGCCGAATGGGTGTGACTGAACATCCTTTACCTACATCAAGAGAATATTCCTGCCGGGCACGATGGTGCACGCCTGTAATCCCAGCAGCTCAGGTGGCTGAGACGGGTAGATCGCGAGTTCAAAAGCCAGCCTCAGCAACGGTGAGGCGCTTAGAAACTCGGTGAGACCCTCTCTAAATACAACACAAAAATAGGGCTGGGTATGTGGCTCAGTGGTTCAATGCCCCTGAATTCAATCCCTGGTGCGCCCCCCCCCCCACCAAAAAAAAAAAAAAAAATTCCTGTCACAGCAAAAGAGGCCAGGATCAAGACTCTTACAAAGAAAAGTGAGCAAGGGAGAAACATCGTCTGAGAGGCCTGGCACTCCTGAAGTGGTTCACCTACTTGAGGTATTTCCTGCCTTTGAAGGGTCTTCCCTTCTTGAGGCCAATATTGTGACAACAGCTTCTACCCTGGTGGCTGTTTTGAGCCAGAATTGCAGCCATTGTTGAAGATGAAGGCAATGCAATTGCCTCACATCCATGGAGACAGGTAGTTTGTGGGCCATTGGGAGGTCTCCCTGAAGACAGTTGTAAGGTTCAGGTGCAGTTTCATGCTGGACAAGTATAGGTTCCTAAAAAGACGGGAAAGTACACTTCATGATTCCTGCCTGCAAAATTCTGCCCTTGTACCTGGAAGACAATGTTGTACCCCACATGTGTTCACAGAAAGGTCCCCAGCTCACATTCAAGAGCCCATGGGACTAGAATACTGGGAAGAGGAGATATTTATGATTGTTGCTAAACAGCTGTGGTGCCCCTGACAGCTGAAATCGGGTCCTTTCCACACCCTATATGCTTTCTGTAGATTGGAGGAGTGGTAGATGGCACCCTCAGATCTTAGTGCTTGCAGCTTCATGCGGTTGGGATACAGAGACTCGGGTTTAAAATGGGAATCTTGACACTCCCACTTGTACTAATGTCTTCCCTTGAAAAAGAAATGGCTTCAATAGCTCTAAGTGGGAACCTCAGCTGAACACCGAAGTGAGTAAAGAAAGACTGTGCTGAATTTCACTCGGAATACTGACTTTAGAAGCTGCTGTTCCAATTGTAAACATAAAGTATTAAGTTGGTTTGTTTCCCTCCTTCCACCAAACACAAATTAATAAAACCAAGGAGTTAATTCTTACCTGAGACTTCTGTGGTTTGACTCTGGGATAAAGTCCTATGCCCCTATGCCAGTATTTACACTTGTTAACTGTTCAGTGTATTTCTGCTGCCTAAAGAGGCTTAAGGTTTCTTCCTTACCAAAAATACTAACATTGAACTTAAATACAATGGGTGAGTTACTGGTATTTTAGGTGACCACATTAATTGAATGCAAATTAATGCTCTGAATTCAAATTAGAATTAAGCTAAAAAGCAGGATTCTTTTCAATGATTTGCTTTCATAATGACTATAGTAATGATGAGTCTACAAAGTGCTGTACATATTGACTATAGCCACTTGAGTGTGATTCACTTAATTTTTTGGTGAACTTACTAAATTTAGTTCTGTGAGTCTTGGAAAATGTTTTCCAGTTATCTGTATTTTAACAACTCTATGTGAGAAAGGTTGCCCCTCCCCCAAGTCCCCAAAGATAAAGTAATGCACTGGAGGAAGTGGTAGTGGGAAGTTGGTAATCATCATGACAGACTCAAAGGTTTGGGCAAAAATCCTCAATAAATGTTAAAGTGGAGGAAAACTTGAGATATTTCCATGATCTGTCAACTGCTCCCCTCTCGGGAGTGGTCAGAATTTACCAATATATGATAAACAATACACATTAAAAAATTGAGGAAGCAAATTGAAGGGAACAAGCTGCAGGAGACTGGGAAAGTATGAGATCACAATTTGTGTCTGGCCTTGTGAAGAAATGAGGCAAGATTAAGTAGAAAGTGGCTTAAAGTGATAATACTAAGTGTGTTGGCAAGGTTGACAATTAGTACAAGAGCCCCCAGTTGCTCATTAGAGGAGTATTGGGCATCCTAGATGGAGCTGCCTTAGCATCCCAGCTGCACTCAGGTATCGGTTGGAAATGGCACAAGAGAAGTGTGACATGTGAGTGGCCGTGTCAATTGGCCCCTGTGCTGCACAGATCTACTTTTCTACACTGCTCTAGAGTGCCGACTCCTGTCCCACAGGAGTTTGTTCTGGTGGGTATTCAAGAGGATGTTAACGGAATGGAACGTTGCTCTTGTCCTTAGTTGATCTTGGGTCACATTCATCCTGTGCTGCCTATACTTTTCGTTCTAAATCCTCTGTACCCTTATCTATTGTCTTGGCTGAGGGTTGATGCTTACTTGGTGTAATGCTTCATCCTAAAGGGTCTTCACCCCTAGTGAGCATAAGCTTTTAAAGTAAGGGCTGATGAATGTGTCTGAGCTAAAATGGTTTAGGAAAGTTCAAGTAGATATCCTGTGTCACTGGTCTTTCGTAGTCTTACCTGCCCTAGTAAAACAGCCCAACTTCCTCCTACAGATCCGTTATCCCTGTAAGAATGGTATTCAAACGATCAAGTGGATCATTTGGAGTGATGGACAATGGGACCATTCTTAGTTTGACCTCTAGGTTTTTGCACCCACTCAGTCATCTTATTGGAGATGGTGTCATGATGGTGTCTACATTATGCCTACTGCACCATGAAATAGGGCAACTCAAATATTAAGTGTTCATTCAGCCTGCCTTCCAAAAGGAAAACAGAGCTCGGCATTCTGAGACTATTCTGCTTGCAAATGGTGTGATCATGAAGGGCAGACATCATGGTCAAAGGTCCGTTGTATACCTTTTGTCACCTCAAGCCGTTGTCCAGATTCTTTTCTGTGAGGTATTCCATTCATGCGGATCAATAATTGCAGAAGACTCCAGAATAGGAACTATTGAGACTTCATGATCAAAAAAGACAAATTTGTACTAGGATTTAGGCATCTATTCCCTGTAAACATGTACTGTTGGCGCTCCTAAAATAAAAGCTTAATATAGTTCATTTGTTACCAAATTACAATTTGGTCTCCTTAGCAGTTCCACATTGAGATTCAATGCTTGATGGAATGGGTGTGCAAATACAGCGCACCTAAAATTTCCTTACAAAGTAAAGTCCATTTAGGGGCATGTAAGTGTGTATCTTCCATATCTGCCACCATGGCCATGGTATGTATTCATAGACTTGAAAAATATGGCCATTTTGTTGGGTTGTTCAGTGCTGCTTGTATTTGGTGTTTGTAGTGGGTATTACCAAAAGACAAATGCATGTGGAAGACATGCATATTTTCATGTCTCAACAGAATTTATCTTGTCCTTTGACCCAGGTCACTAAACAGGTGGGCTGTGGCCTGCCATCTATCAGTATGTTCTTGGGCCACTTATTACTCCACTGTTATTCTTAGTGAAACAGCTGGAGCTGTTAATTACTTTCCTCTACAAATAGGCCCTGAACAGATTGGTAGATGTGTTGACCATTGTAAGCAGATAGGAATGATAATCCTGGTGTTGGAAGAATTGCTGCCATCTTGGTTTTTTCCCCACAATGGGGAACATATCAGGGGAACAGTTAAGAAAACAAGGTGAATATAAAGAGGTAATATAAAGGTGTGCCCCTCCTGTGGGTTTCAATACAAATTGCCCTCTTGAACCACACTGTATAAAATTGGGTGTCTTGGAGGAAGTTACTAAACTGTTAAGGAATATGAAGAAAGGAAATGTCTGTTTTACATGTCAAAACTAAATGGATCTGGGGAGGCATTTTCTGACACAGGACTGAAAGTTGTGTTCTTGGGGGCTGAGGTGGAGAACTGAATGGAAGAACTGATCAGTCTTCATAGGAAGAGTCAACTGTTTGAAGGCACACCCATGTTTGTAAAACTTAAGATTGTCTCATCTGGTGCAACACTACATCAGAAATGACCAGGTTCAGTAGACCTATGGTCAGGGCAAAGTTCTCCTTTCCTGCTGTAGCTAGGCAACAGGGTCTAATGACTCAGTGTAACTCCATACTCTGCTCTCAGAGGGTATAGGGGATCTACCTTGGTTTAGTAAAAGGATGGAGCATGGGGAGAGTCTTAACTATCAATACTTCCTGTTTGTACTTTCCTTTGAGCTAGTGCTGCTAGTCCCACCCCTTATGTGAATAACCAGGTATTCTTTGCTGTAGACACATATCTACAGGTATTGAAGTAGGACGCGACACCATACTGTTGACCTCCTCATGAACAAAAACTAGATTATGGGGTAAACTAAATCATGGGAATAAGGTAAAACCAGATGGTTGCTTGTTACCTCTGAGTTCCAGGGCTAGGTCATCTTAAATTACAATTGCTATAAAGCAGATCAGGAAAGAACTGACAGCTCAAAGCTATTGAGCAGGAACCTTTTATAATATGGTTTGGGGAAATACAAGGCTTCATGTGTTCTTGAGCATTGAGCAAGGTTGGTAAAATGAAGGAGTTCTTGGGTTGGGTTAGATCCTATAAGAAGCAAACGCCAAAATGGGATTAGACATCTAGGAACTCGCACAAAAGAATAAATGCCTATGCAAAAAAAAACGAGGTGCTGCAGGATACTTTCCCACAAAGTAGAGGAGAGTAGGTATGAAGCCTTAGATTGCAGTGATAATGCACGAGTTTCGGTAGACAAGGGAGCCTTCTACTGAATGTTACTAGAGGGTCTGTAGGCATGGACTCTCCTTGGTATACCTGCCATGATGATTATCTGGGTTTCACTCAATTATACTCCAACATCAGGCCAAGTACTGCTCCCCTGCCCCCCATTGTGGCTACCAGAGCCCTATTGATAGCCTAGAATGGGGTTGCAGATCTCAGACCCTCCAAAGAGTTTAAATACTTCTGTTCTGAGGCAGGGTATAAAACCTTGTACTAATACCTCCAGATCTCATGGGGTGAAGGGGATCGGTTGCTTAAGTGGTTCCTAGTCCCAACCACACTATGCATTGGGAATTTATTAATCACCAAGCTGCATGTATTGTAGGTCTAGGCTCAGCATGGCTTTTGTAAAGCTGGTCAAGTGGCTTAATGATTAGGTAAGAAAGTTACTGGAAATACATCCAGCAGAAAATAGTGATTTGTGTGTTAAAGATCTGTGTGTTAGACTCTAAGAAGGGGTAGCTTCTGTGGTAGACAGAAGGAAGAGTATCCTCAGTAGGAAGAGTATCCTCAGTAAGAGTATAGCCACAATTTCCTTAGTTGTGAACACAGCTGTCACTTAAGTGTGGTCATGAATGGTGATAGAAATGGATCAGAAAGCTGAACATATTTTTGAATAGGCCAAGCACCAAATTGCCAAATGTAATTCTTATGAACTTAGCTTTCTTGATAGAAGGTGACTATAAGTTTCAAGGGATAGTAAAGTTGAAGCTGGACTTTTGAGTGGGAACTAAATAGGAACTTCACCTGCATCAGAAGGCCTAATAGCTCTACACTGACCTTGAATCTAACATACTTGCAGTTCAGTGTCTTTGTTCAATGTCTATTTACACATTTCAGCCAAACTTTGACTTTTGTGAGAAATGGTCCATGGCTCAGTCTTTTTTCCTTGGTCATTCCCAGTCACAAGTCTGCTGACTTTTTATTGGCGTGGTCCACTCTCCTACCCACATGCGCGTGACTCACTACAGTGACTAGTTTACGGATGGGATGTGATCTGGATGGGCATGCCATTATAACCCAGGGACGCTGTAAGAATTGGCCAACTATTTCCAGAACTTTTGGAAGAGAACATTAGAACAATGACGTCTCAAGCACTTGCTATCATGGAGTGCCAGAATTCCCCATTAAGGGTGGTAGTGTCCTTGAAGATGAACCCAATGCCATGGAGGCTAGACAAGAAATCTGATTCTTGTTGAAGCTGACTCCTTTGGACCAGTAAGTTGGAGTTAATAGCATTTAGACTTCTTAGATAATGAGTTGAAGAAAGGCAGTTTTTTTGGGTCACTTGCAGTCCAAAGAACTGACCACTGTGCTGCATAGATCTACTTCTACTAATGGAACAGGAGCCATTGTTCTGTGAACCCATAAGTCTGTTCCCAAGTAGAAACTGAAAGGAGGGATGCCAGTGGTATAAAATGAAACTCGTCACTGGAGTCTTTCTTGCCTTAAGCTTGCCATTCTCCCACTCTAACTTTCCTTCGATTTCAGCTATACACATCAGCTTAGGGTTGATGCTTACTTGGTAGCATGACCCAAAACATTGATCATATGCTTTTCAAGATAGGGATACTAAATGTTTCCAAGTTACAATGAGAAAAGGAAGTACTAGGAGATACTTGAGTACATCACTTGGCTTCGATTCTCATCAACTCCCAGTGTATAAACATAGCTCGAGCTCCTTCAGATCGCTGTTATCCCTGCAATAACAATGACTCAAAGTGAACCCGTGGCTTAGGACCACTTCTACCTATTGGTTTCCGGACCCATGTGGCCTCCTTATTAGAAATTCAGTTCCATATCAATGTCTTTTCAAGGTACATAGGGCATCCTGAATGAAGATCTTCTAAGCATTCAGTGTATGTACAGAGTTAGTGCTTCTGTGTATTCTGAAGGCTTATAAGCCTTCTAGTAGGTTACCTGATATCAAAGATGTTACGTGGTACAGTAGTGGATTCCATACTTAGGTGCCCATTCTACCCATCCTTTTGTTATATGAACCCATTGGTGAGATACTTGTGGATTATCAATGGGTAGAAGTGGGATTCATACTGAGCAAGGGCTTACTGCCTGACAAGTATAGACACCAGTATCATGGCATCAGTTTTCGCAAAAACTTTCTTATATTGACAGGAAGCATGCTGGAATCTCTCACTCTGATTGGTAGCAAAAGGATTTAAGCTTCCTGGAGGATGTAACAAGCTGACTAGTTGTTGCTGGTGATTTTCTGGTTTCTCCATTTTGGTCCATCCTGAAGCTGTTGATGGCACCCCTTCTAATCTAGGTCCATGAAATCCTATTCTTCAAAATCAGCCAGACTCTTGGTCATTTTAGATCAAGTCCTAGGATTTTGTACCTTTGTCCTGAAAACGGCTTGTGTAACTATTGCCATTTTATGACACAACAGAATTACAAGAATACACACCTATGAACAGTATAGTAGAAGCCCTGGAGAGTGCTGCTGGTTGAAACCACCAGAAGGAAAGACAACTCTGCACCAAGATTAGGTATTGATACCTGTCGTCATACTGTTATTACCTAGTGATGAGTTGGTTTCACTAAGAGTGACTAATGGAGGGTCAGTATTAGGTTATCTTTTAAAAGGTAGCTTATTTCACATAAGAGGACCAAATCCCTGAGCTCTGATCTGGGTAGACTGAAACCCGCTTGAGAAAGTTACGGGAAATGTCTCTCCATTGGTCAGGATTGGGATCAGACCACTGTCGGGAGCTTGAGTGTTCAGTCACCTGAAAATCAATGCCAGTCAAATCCCCTCAAGCAAGGCACCCTGGGAAAGGGGTACCTATATAGGTTTCAGGGATCATTCCCTCCAGGTCAGGCTTAGTTTCACGAAGTAGTCTGTCATAGGGAATGGAGGCCCAAGGAGGATCTGAATTCCCCAGATACCTGCTGGATGTCATCAGGCAGAGACTCCCTTGATAAATTCACACAAGAACAATAAGCCCCTCCAGCCTGCTTCACACCAGAAGGATCACGTGGATCATAGTCCTGGTCATCTGTACTTCCAGAACTTTGTATCAGTATTCACAGTGGTTATAGGTAAGAGGGACAACTCCTCCTCTGAAATGTTCCGCTTGGATGGTTGTGGACGGACTTGGCGGCATTGTTGCTCTTCATTTCCATTTTACTCTGGCTTTTAAACCATGTCTTCACGATAATTTAAAGATGTAGCATTAAAGCAAGTTCCTATATGGTATACCCATTTGGTAACCTGGTCTTCTTGAAGACACCTCTCAACACTGAGTTGCTCTAAAGTTGGTGCAGCACCAGTGAATATGCTGGAACTTTGCTGACTCTTAGCCTTTAGAAGGGCGATACTTGTCTGTATGCTCCTACTTCCTGGGTTTCTCTCAATGTTAGTCTTTAGGTTGTTATATGAGGCCATAGGACATAGATATTAACTGATCATCAGTTTCTCCTATGCCTTACAATATACAGTCCTGCATTTCTCTCCCTTCCTGGAAATACACGTAGCAGGAGCAGAGGTGTAATGGCAAAAACTGGGACTGAATTTGAGTTGGCCAGCAGACTGTAGCACTCATTTAGCAAAGCTGTTTCTCGGGACACCCGGGCCTAAGGTAGGAAAGCTAAGAATTGCTGGCAAGAAAGAACCAGTAGTCTTTGGATGGTCCCCGAGAAACACTTATAAATATATCTCTGTATGGAGGCAGTTTTGGGGAGACATGTTTAGCTAAAAGGAAAGAGGATCCTAAAGCAGCTTTTTTTTTAAAAAAAATTGTGTACAATGCCTTTATTATGTGGTGCTGAGGATCGAACCTGGGTTGTGCACATGCTAGGCGAGTGCTCTACCGCTGAGCCACAATCCCAGCCCTAAAGCAGCTTTTTGAGCAAAAGAAAAGACCTCACTTGGGGAATACATGCTGAAGGGCTAAAGCAGAGCAAGTGAGAAGCAAGAGCCCTCTTATCTCTCAAGTCCCTCATGGGCAAGGGAAAGGGTTCCTATCACAGGGATGGGCTGGCTGCAAAATAAAAGCTCTAAAAGCTCTACAAGCCGGGGTGGTGGCGCAGCCTGTAATCCACAAGGAGGACCGAGTTCAAAGCCAAGCAATACGAGGCACTTAGAAAGACCCTGTCTCTAATAAAATACAAAAAAAAAAAGGGCATGTGACCCAGTGGTCGAGTGCCCCTGAGTTCAATCCCCGGTACCAACCCAAAAAAAAAAAAAAAAAAAAAAAGACCAGAACTACAGGAGCGGGCAGTGATGGTTACCAGACAGGGTACGGTGTCTAATGAGAGAACCAGGGCTTTATACCCACAGATCAAATGGGATTGGTAGGTATAAGGTTTCAGTGTGGGAGGAGTCTTGTCTGGGTGCTTGGTTCTTCGTGGGGAAAAACGGGTTATAGACAGGGGTAGGCAGGCTGTTTGGTTCTTGGCGGGTCACTCACATTTCCAACTGCTGTGCTGAACTTGAGATGGAACTAGGCAGGAGGCCATATGAACCTAATTCTCAAACCAGTAGGATTGTTACTGGGAGTTCCTGATGCCAGGCTTTCCTGCCTAATAGCTTCGACATCACTTTAGTTCACGGGTGGCTCCCCACACTTAGTACCTTGGCGAGTGGATTGTCAATAGTGGAAGATGTCATGTTTTTAGAAAATGCCTGTTTGACTAGCATGGTAATTTTCCACAACTAATACTAAATTTTTTCTTTGGCACATAAAAGTAGAAGTGTAAGACTTAATGTGTCTTCGATGGTTTCACTGTGTATCTTACTGTATACAACAACAAGTACATTAGCCTTTCCAGCCTACTTAGGTTTATCAGATTTCTTTTTAGTGGATGATTTGTCACTATAAAGCATAAAAAATCACTAAACATGAAAGTGAGTAGGCATTGTGGGACATGCAGAGATGGAGCAGAAGATCAACAAGCTGCTACTTAATACGCACCTGACTTGCTGGTGAATACCGGCTTAGCTTGGCGTGATCAATGTGCATAGTGATTTTTGGTATAGGGAAGTGGGGATAAGAGTTTTTCCAGACAAAAATAACACAGCTGAGGACTCCAGTTATCAAAGATAACTAGTGAACTTAGTTCATGGCAAATGCTCTGAAACTTTGGCTCTTGCAGGAAAGTTGGCATGGTTGAAAAATACTAGAAAACAATAGCTATAACTTAAATCCAGTTTTTAGAGACCTGGGTGGACTTGGCCTCTTCAGGGGTTAAGGTCTGCATGTCTTTACATCTGGAATTTATAGGCAAGTAACTTAACAATTCATCAGACGTGGGACTGCTTTAACCTACTTGGTGTAGTATTTCACTCGGGTATTTTGGACATGATTAAAATTACATACAGAATGTACCTATTTCTGCCATTCCTGTAGAAGATGCAGCAGCACTGTTTGAATTAGTTCATGTTGAATATTCCACTGGTGGGGAAAAAATGAGGTTCCCCCCCCCCCATCAGTTTGGCTCTGTATTGGGATCCTCCCTGGAATCGTGGAAATGTATAAAGCCAACTCTTGTATCTGGACCATTAAGCCCATGATGGCAATGTTTTCCCTTAAGTAACAAGGTAGAACCAATTATGAATTTTTAGACATTTGTGTTTGGGCTAGATAGAACTACAGAAATCACCATAGGTGAGAGCCCACACTAGACAGGAGACCATTAGTGCTATAATAGATGGTATATAGCTAAAAACTACAGTCTAGAAACCAGGGAATATCCTAGATGTGTCCAAATTGGGCAGTACCAAGCATTTGAGGTTTATGGTACTGAGGAGAGCTTGGATATGATGGGCATTTTATTTTCTGGTACTGGAGACTGAACTCTGAGGCACTCTAGCACTGAGCCTTCACTACCACCACTTTTTGAGAAGGGATCTTACTAAGTAGCTGAGGCAGCCTTGAGCTTGTGATCCTCCTTGCTTCAGCTTCCCGAGTCATGGGTGTTATTGGTGTATACTGCCATGCCCAGCAATGATAGGCATTTCAGTCAAGTAGAAAGGGATCATTTTCCTCAAGGCCCCTTGAGCTTATTGTTACAGGTTGGGCTCTAAAAGAATAAAGTGGAATTCATGAAAAAAAGGCACATCAGATCATAAACCTGTGAGGAAATGTGAGTAGCTGTGGTACAGACTTAATGATGCCTTGGCCAGTCCCAAGGGAGCACTGGCAAGCACACTGCCCACCAGTTACTCTATGGCATCCTAAAATGCGTGACCCACATACTTCCAGTTAGATGAGTAACTGGTTGAGGGCTGCTATAGGGAAAGAATGTCCTTGCGGCTGAATCAAACATTAAAGGAGGTTGACACCTAGAGGCTGTTGGCATTGGTCCCAGAAGCCAGGGCAATAGTCCTTGTTAATGGTGGATCTAGGGTGTTTTCCAAAGCCAATGATATGGTCTTCTGCATCTTTTACACATGAGTATACTTGACAAAGCTTTCTTGCTAGGCTCTTCCTTTCCTACTGAGCCCCCAAGTTGGAGTCTGAGATTTAGATACTAAATACTTGGCAAGTGGGACAGAAACCATGAAGGGACTAGCGTTTCTTATCCTAAGTGGTGCAGAGGCACTACTATACTGTTAACAACCTCACTCTTCAATCTATTAGATGGGAAGGAATCTGGAAACATAGAAGGCAGTCTGGGAGTTTAGGGCACAGGTCAGCAATGGTCTGTTTTGTAAATGACTCCTGTGGCTTGTGTAAATCTGTGCCCACACAATATCTACTCCTGGGGCTTGGGATGTAGCTCAGTGGTAGAGCATTCAACCAAGCATGCAAGAAGCCCTGGGTTCAATCCCCCATTCCACACCCCCCCAAAAAAAAAAAAAAACAAAAACAAAAAACCCAACCCAATTGTCAAATGGCTAGTATGTGACTCATACATTAGACTTCTGGACTTCTTTATCCTACAAAACTGCAAGTTACGTCCTTTGACCTATAACTTCCCGTTTCTCATGCCAACCATTTTATTATGTATTTTAAGATTTCACGTGAGAAAATGTTTCAGTTCATTTTGCACAAAAAAATATTATCCAGGCTCATCAGTCACAAACAGGGTTTCCTTTTCAAGTCTGAATGGTGTTAATATGGTACATTTTCTTAATCTGTCTATTGATGGACTATTAAATGGTTTTTGTATCTTAGTTAATATGAATAATGCTGCAAAGAACATGACAGTGCAGATCTTTCCTCTGGATTTATACCAGAAGAGGGATTGCTGGGTTTTAATGGAAGTTAATTTCTTCACCATGCTACTCATTTCTTCATCCCACAGGGGCAGCACAAATCTACATTTCTACCAACAGTAGAAAAGGGTTTTTCTTTATCCTCAAATTGATGTTTCTTTTTGGAGGACTAGAAAGCCACCTTACCAGGAGATACTTGTGGGTTTGGCTTGTATTTCTAGAGCTTGTATTGACTAGAGATTTTGAGCATTTTTTCCATATATACGTGCTGGTAGTTAAGTCGTCATTTGAGAAATTCAACTCGGTTCCTTCGCCCAGTTTTAAATTGGGTTGTTTCCTTGCTATTGAGTTGAATTCCTCATTCTGTTCATTAACATTAAATTGTGAATATTTTCTCATAGGCTGCCTTTTTGTTTCATTCAATCTTCGCTGTGCAGTGTAAAAGTACACTCTTGCCTGTACTTCTTTCCTAACAAGATTGTGAAGCAGTCAAACTTGTTGTGCTTCTGGGAGTTTTAAAGTTTGGGGTCTTATGCCTTTATCAATTTTGACTTGTATTTGTGTTTGGTATAAAAGGGTATAACTTCATTATTTTGTGGGTAGATGTCCAGTTTAACCAAAACTTGATTTTTTTTTTCTTATGTCTTGGTGCTCTTAATTAGTTGGCTGTATATTCTTGGATGTATTTCTATACTTTCTGTTCCAGTGGTCTGTTTTTATACTGTTCTAATACTGTAATTACTATAACTTTTTAGTAGATCGGGTGTTGTATGCCTCCAGCTTCCCTGATCTTCAGTTGCTTTGGCTAGCATGAATTTTGGGATTTGTTCTCATTTTCTAATTGTCCATTGGAGTCCTGGTAGGGATTTTATCAAATCTTTAGGCAAAGCCAGGTGTGGTGGCGCATGCCTGTAATCCCAGCACTTGGGAGGCTGAGGAAGGAAGATCGCAAGTTCAAAGCCAGCCTCGGCAATGGTGAGGCACTTAGCAACTCAGTGACACCCTGTCCCTAGTAAAAATACAAAAAACTGGGGATGTGGCCCAGTGGTCAAGTGCCTCGGAGTTCAATCCCTGGTACCAAAAAAACACCTTATTAGGGCAATATGGACATTTTAATAATTGCAATTCATCTTTCAACTGCATCTTTAATTTCTTTTGTGTCTTAAAGTTATATAGATTTCACCCCTCAGGTAAAATTTATCCCTAGTTTTGACAATTTAGATGAGGATATTTAATTTTTCGAAGTTTCTTAACCAATTTTGTCCCATTGTCCCAGATATGGAAACCTATAAAAATGTATATCATGTGATAATACATAAGCTCTAGATTATGACTTCCAACCTATTTTAATGTACCTGTGTAAATTTCATTGAAGTATTTTCAGACCCTGGGTGGGACTTCATTGATTCATAGAATTTTTGTATCTTGCAACTGTTGTGGTTCTAACAGGTTTTTTTTTTTCTGGTGAAATCGTCAGGATTTTCCATATATGAAATTATCAGAAATGGGACAATTTCCTTCAATCTTAATGCCTTTTAATTTTTTTACTGCTATAGCTAGGAATTCCAGTGCTAGGCATTTTAAGGGTGAGCACCCTTGTTTCATTCCAAGTCTTGAAGGAAAAGCCTTTAACTTTCTCCATTGAATGTTTGCTGTGGGCTTGTCAGATGACTTTTGTTATGGTCAAGAACATTCCTTCTGGGCTGGGGCTATGGCTCAGTGGTGGAGTGCTTGTCTCGCATGTGTGAAGCCCTGGGTTCGATCCTCAGCACCACATAAATTAAAAAGGTATTATGTCCACCTACAACTAATAAAATATTAAAAAAAAATTTCTTCTATACCTTATTTTTTCCTTTTCTTTTTACCATGAAAGGGTACTGAATTATCAAATGCTTTTTCTGCATCTATTAAGATGATTTCCTTTTTACATAAAGGAGTAAAACATACTACATTCCAAGACTAGATAGTTTGGATCCTATGGGAAAAACTATTTTCATTGCCTTGGTTAAAGGTAGGTCCAGGTTATCTAAAGTCACCATTAACCTTTAGTCTCTACTTTGCCATTCTGAAAAGCCTGTGTAAACAACCCAGCCAGAATTTTCCTCAGTCCTAAAGCTGAGCGATTGTAGGACCTCTATTGCAGGACCCTTAGTTTGGGGTACTCCTTAGGTAGGAACAGTTCTGTGTGAGTCCTTTTGGGCATAGAGAATCCAAAGTGTTCTACTCATGATAGGGAAATACTTGAACCCTTCCCTTCCCTTGCTTCATAGCAATATGAATGTCTTCAACTTTGAGACTTCAGAAGTATGAGGAAGAACCTATTTGCACTTCTATTGCATGAAACGGGTACAGAGGTCTCATAGTGAAGTCTGATCTTCAGATTCTAATGTTCTTGAAATGAATCACACAAACTTTTGGGAACTGCCCCATTAATGCAATATGGGAAAATCAACTGCTGGACCCAATTGTAAGCACCTATAGCACTGCTATCTCAAGCAAGACCTCCATTAAACCCTGACCTTTTCACAGATGAATGCTTTCATGCCCTTCAGTATAGGGTTCCAAACTTGGATCCTTCAAAGAAATGGCCAATAAAATAAGAAATCCAAGAGCAGAGTGGAAGACAATAAAAGTGATTATTAGGACCTGTGAAAAGATAAAGCATAGCCTGTATGGGGTAGGTAGCTGGTGAGGTGATGGCCACCAGTGATCCTTGCTTCCTCTCATTTGTGTTAAACACCTTCCCCTAACGATAAATTACATCTTGATGTGACTCGATAATGGCAAAAGTGATGGTATACTTCTCCCAAAATGTTAAGACTATAGCTTCTGTCTTGGCCTTTATTCAATTATCCAAGGAGATGCAAGCTACGTTGTGGGTTGCACCATGGTGGGCCCACATACAATGCCTGGCATGGAGCCAGCTATCCAACAGCTGGGAGAATTCGAAGCTGTAAGTGATCTTGGAGCAGACATTCTTAGAGATGACAACTGCCATGAGTGAAATTGGAAACTGACTTGCTGCCAGTTGAACCTTTTAAATAAAAATGCATCTGGCCCAACAGTGGGAGTGCAACCTTAGAGAACTTGGACCAAGAAATGTTTATCTGAACTACCTATGTTCTTAACCCTCAATCTCGTCAGGTTCTCCCACATTTACCAACGTAAGACATTAATACTAGTTTCTATGGGAGTTGTTCATTAGCTCAAGCCAATTATTGCTAGGAAGGAATGACAATGTTGGCTACATGGCTTTGTTAAGGCAAGAAAAAGTTTGAGTTTAAATTGTAAGGCAGACGTGTCACATATTAGTAGTCTTGGTCTAATTTTCAGATACTGTGTTCATCAGCAAAACATTTTTCACAAAACTTCATGTTCTTATTCTAGCTCCTGTGGAAGGCCAGGTAATAAAACTAAAGCTCTAAATTTCCTCAGATATGACCTGATTGAAGTGCTAGCCAAAAATCTAACTTTGACTGAGTCTGAGTAAGAAATGGTGTAACTTAGACTCAGGTGGCAGAATTGCAAATGGAGAAATGAACTAGTTCTAGGGATGTTGTGAAGTATAGTCAACAGAATTTGACTCCAGAGTTTCTTACCAGGAAATCTGAAGATACCAGAGGGAATAATAGAGGGTATCTATGTCCAAAGATGGCCATTCTCGAGAATAAAAGTACAATGACGGAGACCTGCGTAGGAGTGATTAGCTATGTAGTCCTCAAATTAGTCACGAAGGTAACTAAACTTGTTGGATGACTTACCAGTGTTTTTTATCAGGAAGCATTCCTCAACTACTTAATGACATGTCCTCTTATTCACTAGAACAGTTTTCTGGAATTAAGGACTTCGGCAAAAACATTCATGTATTTATATTTGCTGATAAAACTACTAACAAAGGCAAAGATACATAGGCTTCCAAGTTTTCTTTTAAAAAATGATAGCTGATTAACAACGCATATGAAAAGGCTGCTTGGTGTCCATTCTCATACCGGTAGTAAACATTCAATATCTGAAACTCTGCTTCCGACTAAATTTCTAACATTATCACTGAAGTAAATTTTTAGTGGAAACAGTTCTAATGGTATGCATTCAGATCTTCAACAAAATTCTCCAATTGGTAATTTAGAAGAATTTTTTTCTTCAGACTCCAAGTTGTTGCATGTTGGAGTGCAACTCCCCAATTTTAATTAAAGGTGGGGAAGTCAAATAACTTTGATTTCTGTCCTGTTTTCAGCATATTTAGCTTCCTCAGGGATTACATATAGCTTGAGGATTCTCCTGTGATGCTGGCTACTTGTTGTGGGTCAGGTGGTGGCTCCAGTGACTGGAGGATACCCCACAGTAGGGACCTAACAGCTTGAGGTCCTTCACACAGGTCCTAACTGGGCTTCTCAATTAGACTGTAAGGGCACTTGGAGTGCTCACTGGATATGGAGACTGAGATAGTCTGAGAACCGGTGGGGATCTGTGGTACCTCCTGGAAATAGACCAGGGTATTCCTTCTGTTCTATTTTCACTTTGACCTGTCAGCTCCTGATTTGCATGCTGCTGTCCTTATGGTTTGGCTGCAACCTGAGGTACTGATGACTAGATACTTCTGAGTGCTTGTGTTCAGATACGGAACAAAAGGGGTTTGGGGATACATTCTTCCTTGTGGTCTTCAGTTTTCAGTTTTGTCGTCTTCAGCATTCAACATTAGTTTTGTGGACTGAGTCGTTTGTCTCTTTAGATTTGTCCTGTGATCCTCAATGCTCAATTTTCCACTGACATTTAGTGGAGCTACAATAATATCCTTGAGTGTTCACGGATAGAATACTGTATGTCAACAATGACTCTTTGCTCTTTGACCGCTCCTGGCCCACCTCTAGTAATGGCAGACTGCCTTGGAAGACTCATGTGGTCACCAAAACTCATCTTGTAGAAATACCAATGCCTGATATTAGACCCGAGAAGATGAGCTATGCTTGGTTTAGTTAGGTTCTTGTGGCATGAAGTGCTTGTAAGGAGGGGAGCTAATCTCCCTAATCTCTATGGAAGGATCTCATCTGATTACTGTAGAGTATTCTACTTCAGAACTTCTCAACAGGGGTTTGGTCCAATATCCTACTGGAGCCTAGCACTAAAGAGGATGGTATTGTCTAGTACTGTCAAGTTGTTTGAATGACTAGTATAGGTGAGCTAGTATATATATACCTATTCAGTTTGGAACATTGAGCAGCTTTGAAATGTCAATTATAACTTAAGATTTTTTTTCCCTGTTACTACTTTAAGGTACTAGGTGTCCATAGGGATGTCCATAGGGATGTCCATGGTTCAGAATGAACCATGGATCTAACCTTTTGATGGATCCAGGATGTTTCTGCTATGTTAAAGGTAGCTCACCTTGACACTGTTCTGGCCCCACAAAGGTGGTAAAAGATGGGTCAAGTTCATAGCTTCCTTTTTAGTGGCATAAACTGGAATGTGCATACATTTTTACATTCCAGTGCCCAGAATCTAGTCATGTGGTCACAGCTAGCTGAAGGGCTAGTCATGGAGTTTTCAGAGGGAGGACATCTGTGTGCCTACCCAAACAGAAGCCTGTTGCCCAAAAGCAGAAAACGAATTTTTGGATGATTTAGTTAACCTAAACTTTGGATTGCTTAATATTTAAAAAGAACCCTTAGTTTTGGTTCCAAATTCAGCTTGATCTGTAAGGTACTTGTTTATTTCTTCCATATTCTTTGCATCACCAAGTATGGAGTAGGCTGATCATGTCTAAATGATCTCGATTGCTAGATGGCTTGGCTCAGTCTGAAAATCATGTCTAAATCCTCTAGGTTGCTAGATGGCTTGGCTCAGTCTGAACTCCATTGTTGGAGTATAATGGTCACACACTGGCTACTGTCAAGAGTTCTCCAGCTTGGTCAACTCTTGTTAACCCATCACCAGGAAGGGATGGGTGCTCCATAGGTACATACGGTTTATACAAGTACTGGTCTAAGGCTGGTGCCATCATTGCTTTACCAGTAATCCAGGTAAAGCAATAGCATGTTGCTCAGCTGCTTGGCCTCAACAAGGAATAATAGCTTAACCCTTTGTATTGTTTGTTCTGTTTGGGGGCTATAGAGATGGAAAAACAGGGCTTGTGCATGAGGTTACTGAGGCAGTCCTGATGGGGGTGAAGACTCAGAACATACTGTTTCATACTGTGGGTCTACTGTTGGGCCTTGTGTCCACGGAATAGGCTAAGTACTTGCCTACACAATTTTTTGGCAATATTGTGTTACATGGACGTGGAGCTTGGCCTTTTCCCTGTTGAATGATGTGCCTAAGGTGAGTTGAAGCAGCCACGAAAGGTGGCATTAACTTGGTGACTTCTTCTAGTCTTGGGCTTTCTGTACAGGGATTTAAAAGTTGGCCTCTAAAAAGGTGTGAGGGGGAGAGGGATTATGATTTTTGCTGGGCCTATTTCCTAGCACCTTAGAGTCCACTATTGGTCAGTACCTATGTGGCACTTATGGTTTAGTAATTACTTGAAGGAAAAGAAACCTCAAGAGTAAGGCACTAAGGATCCTAGGAGAAGGGTTAAGCACTTCTCCCTTAAGCCTTGGCCTTGCACACTAAACTCTGAAACTCCATGGTATACATTACTAATTGATTAGTCAATGGACACATACAATCCATTAATATTTGCCATTACAACAGAACTATGCTACTGAACGTAGCTCTTACGTTCTAGTCTCCTCTTGAGGCTAACGAAATATACAGGTTATGTCCTTGCTGATTAAAATAGCATGGCAGATATGGCTCTAATTATCTTTCCTATGTTTGTGACTGGAATGTTAACATGGTATCCTGGAGCTTGGCAGCTCTCTTGGACCTTAGGTATAACCATGTTAAGTATCTTCTGAAGATACTGTAGAAGGATAGGAAGGACCCAGGCTCTTGCTGTGACACCAAGGTGCAGTAGAAATGTCAGTAATTGCCTATCTTCAGACTTGTATATATGGAAAATACTTGACTAAGCAAACAGCTTTTCTGCAGTGCAAAGTCAAATAAATTGCTTAACTGAAAACTCCTGTGCATGAAACGTGCTCATTTTCCAATCTCAATTTCTTTCAAAGAAGTTTGCATATCCCAGAAAAAAAATGTTCAAATCTCTTTAATGTCACAACTCTTCTAGGCTAACTTTATTCACTTCAAAATGAACAAGTAAAAGCACAAGAACTAGCCTACTGTGCCTAAAACCTTCTTAATCTAAGGTGGACCAGGATGTAACTCCATTTATTTCTCAACCTACAATGAGCCCAGTTAAATTTGCCTAGCTTGAACCACTTCTCATCTAAATTCTCATGTAAAAATCCAGATTCCTCTCCTGAATTTTTTCCAAAGAACAGGCCCTAGATGAGGATATGAGCAGAGGTACTTATTGTAGAGATGATCAAGGGGCACAGTGGGAATAAGGGAAGTGAGCAGGGAAGGCAGGTGAACCAAGAAGCAACGTGTGAATGAGTCTGAGCCCTGTGGCAGCTGGAGTCGGTTCTTCTGTGAACGGAGGACCCTTTGGGGACATTTCTAAGGAAGTGGTCTACGGGAACTTCCAATGGTGAGCTGTCCATTCCTGCCCTTCCCTGAAGGATCTTCCTGACTCGCATCTCTTCTGCCCTGTCCTACATATGGGCAAGTGCTGAAAGCCAGCTTCCGCAGTGGGGAAAGGGAGAGTCCCGGTCCCGATCCCGATCGGTGCTGGTGTGAGAGTCAGCGATGCAAATGGAAGAAATCAACACACGTCAGGATGCTGAAATCTTCTGTGTTTATTCTTTTGCAAGCAATAAAAGCAAAATTTTTTGGCAGTATGCATTTTTTGTGGTTACAAAAGCAGTTACAAGAGCCAGGGAAATATCATCGGTCTCTGTGAAGTAAATTTCTAGATTTCACTATTTTTCTAACATTTCAAGGTCCTGTCTAGACAAGGACTCTATACATGTTGTTTTTGAAACTCTTTATAATCTTTTCATGCTTATCTGACCCAGCCTGGGTTCGACTCAAACTTATGAATCTCTTAACCATTCCTCCACACACCTGCTAAGCTAGCTGATAGAGGTTTTTATTCTGCCTGGTTTTAAAGCATCATTGTCTCTTTACAATAGTCCCTTTTTGCACCCAAAGGCAGAGAAAAGGAAAACATAGTCAAATGTTAGCTCTGAAGGACGTTTACCCTAGGGTGTGTGTTTTTTTTTTTTTTTTTTTTTTTTGCATCTATTCCAAATTATCCTGAAAGAAGCCCTTTTTAGACCGGAAAGAGCTCTTAAAGTTTTTTCTTGCCGCAAATAATTACAACAAAGGAGATTAAATGGCAAGCATTTATTAAGCTGCTTCTTTACTAAAAATTAGCTATATAAGTATAAATTTAGAAAATGTTATTATGCTTCTAGCTTAGATTCCAATAAAATTACATATTTCTAGAATTCTAATAGCGACATCTGGCTGCCATACACATGAGCAGAACAGTAAAGATATATTTAGACAGGAGACAGCGGGAACATACATAGATAGGGTTAACTTCTTCAATGCCGCATTTCAGCGAACATCTATCCAGTAAGGGGGGTTTGCCGTTGCTTCTACCCTCTTATCGTACGAGAAGAGGATGCCTTGCTCACTCTGTCGTATGGATGATGTCACGGGCAAGCTCAGTTTTGTGATGGGAATATATAGCAAGAAGACATTAGTATGTGAAAATATCTTCAGGTGACCTATGAATGACCTCTAAAAGGACAGTGGATCCGAGTTTCTCCTCAACCTTTCATGTGGATCCATTTGTGCAACTTATCAAGGTCACTTTGTCTTTTTGACTAGTTACCATCTTGAACCAAATTTTACAAAGAAGCCACAATACAGTGAATGTGACAAGCTAGTGTCCCCACAGCTGCCACTAGGCCCGAGATTGGGCATTCATCATCTCCTGCTTCTAATCACACATTGGGGATTCTCCATCCTCTGCTATTACTGATCTAGAGTGACTCCCCATACCAACTGAGAACCTGGTTGTATGGCTTTTGTCAAGTGGTTCAAGTTACTAACTGCACTTCTTCCCCCCTTTCCCCTACAATGGCAAAGCATCCCAAAAAAGTACATGTATTTACACATAATCTTCCCTTATGTGGCTGAAACCTATTTCTTCAAGTCGGGGTAATTGCTGCCACTAAACTTTCTCTTCTTGCTGGTCTACTAGAATGAAATTCCAAAGTGACAATTACAGGTTGGCTCTATGGAATCCATTCTGTATCTCCTGGATGATGTATTCCTGTCAGGTTTTACAACCTCTAACCTGGCAGGGACAGAAGTTGTGGGATAGAATGTACCACATTACCAAGTTGGGGGCACATTGTGAGGTAGTGACTGGAGCCATAGCACATCTAATCCTTGGCAAGTGGATACTGTACTATAACTTTTGGAGACAAAATACTACAGTAATGTCTGTTTGTTCAACCTAGAATAATAGGATTGAGATTTAAGAGTTGATATGAAAATTTAAACACATCTGTAATTAGTTTAAGGTGCTAAGTCGCTTGTTTCTGGATAAAAGCCAAAGATGGGAAAGCTATTGAAAGCTGTTGATCACGTGGCTCAACTGTCTTTGAGGTTGCTTTCTCATAATTTATTTCAAATGATTTTTCAGCTTGATTTTTATTGAAAAATCCAGTAAGCCTTAGCTTAAAAGTCAGAATGAAGTTGAATTTCACTGCCTAACATTGTTTTGTATACTTATACGACGCACTTAGACGTGAAGATGGCAGAGGTGCACCAATTGCAAGTGTTGCCATTATTACCTGAGTGATTGTTAACATAGGAAAACAATTATAAACAGTAACTCACTCAGATTTAAGAACAACAATCTGCATACTTCACAATACCAGCCCTTGGGAGGCTGAGGCAGGAGGATCGTGAGTTCAAAGCCAGACTCAGCAATGGTGAGGCACTTAGCAACTCGGCGAGACCCTGTCTCTAATAAAATACAAAAGGGGGCTGGGGATGTGGATCAGTGGTTGAGTGCCCAAGTTCAATCCCAGTACAAAAAACAAATTTCAAAACTGTTTTTCCTCAAACAATTGAACTATTATGCTACTTTCATACTTTTTTCTCATGTTACTGAGGAATATTCAGGGGAAAATTATCAGATCCTAGCCTTACATAAATACTAGTACACCAAAACAATGCACTGCAATACTGGTATGTGAATTCAAGTCAGATCAGATAGTAGTGTACATACTATGACTATCTGTAATTAACTAACCTGAATACTAAAGGTGAAATTCACTCACCTGGGGCAGTAGGAAGGATTTGGAGCTTCTCAGAAGAATAAACTCGGATATCACTTGTAGCAAACCATTCCCAGAGTGGTAAGACTTTGAGTCTGTGGAGGAGCTTATTCAAGCAAAAGAGCTATGGTCTCTTCAATTTCCTTTTTTTTTTTTTTTTTTAAAGAGTAGTGACAAGTCTTATTGAGGACTTAGAAATATCTCCATGTATATTTAACGGGCTGCATAACTCTGCCCACTTCCAGTTGGAAGACATACCAGGAGTTGGTCTTTTGTTGTTTTTTTTTTTTTTTTCCTTAAGGTACATACCCTAGCACCATCAAGTACTCCTTCCCCCTTATGTGAAATTGTCCCTCAGGATTCTTGTACTGAATCTAGATAAGGTCACAAGTTCATGGGCATCCCCTTCTCGCATCACAGAAAGCCAGAAAGTGAAAGCAAAACTACAAGAATACTGGGTCTAGTGTGCCTTCCAAAGCCCAATCATCTTTTTGTATATCCTTAAAGAACTAGGGTGGAATTCCACTTGGTACCATAAACATGGGTCTGCCTTTCCCAGGTGTATGAACCTGGTATAGAAAGTACTCCATATTGCTGCCTTTGCCACCTGTACCCCCTTCCTTGTGTTGGAAAGTTCTCTGACCATAATGATTTAGGACACGAACAAAGCTTGGAGTCTGGATCTTCCCCTGAGGAAGATGAGCTAGAGGCACTACCCTAAGACCCATCTTCATCTCTACTGCTGGAGTCTGAGGAGTCGCCTCCTTCATCTTTGCCCTCTTCCTTCTTATTCTCTTGATTCCTGTGAGGGATGATAGTTGATTGCTTCTGAGCATTCTGAGTTGTTCTCTGGAGACTGCAACCCCTGCTTCTCTCCAAGCCCGCCTGGTTAGACTGAGCTGATGAGGGCCACTGGTCTATTTGTTTAAACTTGGTTTGGGCCTCCAGGCCTGGTCACATTCTTACACTTACCACAACTTGTCTTTGTATGCTGCATACTCCTTAGGTGGCAACCTCCCGAGTCAGAGGTCCAGGTCCACCCTGAACTGTTTGTGCAGCTCCTCAGCCAATCTCTTACACTGTTCTTTCAGGCTTTGGGATGAGCTGTCTACCATGTTTTCCCTCGGGGTCAAATGTTGCAGCTCCCTACTTGACCAAGACTCTTGGTGAAATTTGACATCCATTCATGGGAGGCTTCTTGGGCTCTCCATGAATTTTTTCCTTCTTGGAAAATCCATTGGTTTCTGGAAGGGATCTCACATTTTTCAGTTGTTCGTAACCCTTTTGGGGTCTTGGTTTGGCACCTTTGTAGATGTCAGATGTCTTGGAGTCCTGGGCTTAAATCAGAGTGATCTAAATCTAGCCAGATTTTCTTCAAACTACCCTTTCTCCTTCAGGAAATCCTCAATGTTTCATTTTATTCTGGGAGCTGCTTGTATTTCTGATAGGACCTTGGTCAACTCCTGGTTGTTCAGCTCAGGGTGCACTTAAGAAAACTAGGCCCACTTCTCCCTATAAAAGTAGCTATAAGCAGTTGGGGATCTTTGTGGAAGTTTGGATGTTTCTCACATTTTTTGCCTTTCAAGGGATTTTTTAAAACACTTTGACTTTCAGAACTAATTCTATCAATGTACACAAGAAATCTCTAACCATTTGCACATTTCTCTAAAGAAATGTTTGAGTTATTTTTTCCCAGTCCAGATGTGACAGGGTTGTCTTGGATGTGGCTGTGATGTGGTACCATTTTGAGATTTCTCTCTGGGCCACTTAAAAGGCCTCAGTTGTGGAAAACACCTCAACAGGAGCCCAGCCTTTTCAGTCTCACAACTGTGCAGATTATTTCTAGAAATCCTTCAGTATGTGTGATTCTGTATTCACTCTTGTCTTTTCTAGTGTAATCTCCCCCAATGTTCCGAAGATTCTATAATTGGTCTTATCAGTGCTTACAGGAGAATTCACCCAACTGGCTTAGAGGTTCTGTGTCTTCTGGATGGCAGCTGTAACCTCCCAGAGTTTCTAGTTAGCCAACTCCATGTGCCTCTGGATTTCAAAGAATGTTAGTAAAAATGGATTAGAAATGTCAGATTTTTCTGAACTTCAGCAGTGCTTCTTTCTCTCCATAGCGGGAGCTTCCCTGGCTGGGTGAGGAGAGTCACACTTGTAGTCTTAACAACTTTGGGAGGCTGAGGCAGGAGGATCACAAGTTTGAGACTGGCCTCAACAATGTAGCGAACTTGTCTCAAAAACGAATGGCTGGAGCTCAGTGGCAAAGCACCCCGGGTTCAATCCCCAGTACCACAACACAAAACATGACTGAACTACTCCAGCTTTTTGAAAAACTAAGTGGATCTTCAAAGAACAGGCTTACAAAAACCACAGGAATTTTACTTCAATCCTGTTCTAACCCCTTGCAAACTTCTTCCTTCTGATACTGGGGATTATACCCAGGGGCACTTTGCCATTGAGCCACATCCCCAGACTCTTCCATTTTATTTCTTACTAAATTGCTGAGGGCTTCTCTGAATTATTGAGGCTGTCCTCAAACACTTTACCCTCCTGTCTCGGCCTTGAGTCATTGGATTTACAGGCTGAGGTTGAGCTTCTCATAAAGGTACCTCCTTAGTCTGGGACTTGTACTTTCTCCATCTATTAGGTAGTAACCCATTTTTTTTTTTTTTTCCTGAGGGAAATTTTCTAGATGATCACAGGGATGAGTTTGATTTCCAAGTCTAGGGCCTGTTGACTTAGAATCTGGTTCAGATTTTTGCCCATGGCATACTGGGTAAACACTATCCTTCGGAAAAGTATACAGCAGAAGGGCTGACTACAGCACCTTCAGGATGCCATTGGCACCTTCAAAACTTACCCTTGGATAGTGATGGGAGCCATATCACTGCTGCCTTTTGGGTACTGGTTACAATATTATAGCTCGTCAAAGAAATGACTTGAGGTTGGAAAACTGTTAATATCATCCATTTTAAAAAACCAACTGAATCATGGCCCCAATTAGTTTGAGACACAAACTTTAACACCCTGGGTAAAAGGGTCAAAGATTGGAAAACTGGTCATGAAGACTGAGCTCTAGTGACTTCAGGTGGGCTTGTAGAGTTTAAGGAATCTCCCAACTAGTCTAGACGCTCATCCTATCCTGGATTATGGGAGTTGGCTATCTTGAGGCCCTTCACCGGCTTCAGGAAGTTTTTTTTCCTAGCAGTTTAGAGATAAAGCATTTTCATGGTTCGTCAAGTCCAGGGAAGCAGTATCTGGTTCAGATTTTTGTCCTTGGTGCACTGGATATGATCCCATTCCTTCTTGGAAGAATGTGTAACTAAAGGGATGACCTAGAAACTTCAGGATGCCATTGGTGCCTCTGCAACTTTCTTTAGCCAGATCTAGGTGTCATGCTCTATTATAGAACTACATCCTGTGGTCAAAATTACTAGCCCAGAGAGGCTTAGGATAGAGAGGACTGGATGCAAATTGAGCAGGTCTTATAGCATCATAGACCTGTTTGGAATGATCCTGGGTACTAGATACTTGTTCTTAGGGACCGTTGCTATCTATAAAAGACTTAATGGGGTCAGAACTGTCCAAATGTTGGGTAGATTTTAGTTTGAATTATCTGGAAATTGTGTAAAGAATCTGAGCAACAAGGATTAATAGCCAAATAAAAAGCCACAGGAGGTAGAAAAGTGAGAAGGCAAAGGAAGGTGAGCAATGGTGTGGTATTGAGCAGAGTCCTATAGTTACTGTGGCCCTTGGAGATAGTCTAGGTCAAACTTCAATGGTTTGAATCCAGATAAGAGCAGAGTTAGAATTATGTAAACATTCTTGCTCCATCTGACTTTGGGCTAAAGCTAGCAACTTTAGGGGATGTCTATTTCCAAGCCCTTTAGGTTCTCTTGGACTTGCCCCAATGAAGACACAGGTACTGGTTGTTGATAGTCATAATACCAGGGGCTAGTAAGCCCCAACACGGGAGAAGGGGCCTGAGATGTTGGTAGAATACTGCCCTCTTCTGGTGGTGGTGGTTCCCCCAGAAACCCCCAGTCTATTTCTTCCAAATACTGAAGCCAAGAAGCAGATGGCCCAGACAGAGGTGCCATGAGTTGCAATACATGTAAAGTGGGACCAAGCCATTTGAATTCCCTCACAATCCCTGAGAAATTCACATGAATACCAATGAAATATTCCAAGAGAATCCAGAGAAGCAGGAAGGCAGGGCTAATTGAGAAGTCAAAGAAGGTTGTCATCTGGAGTAAAATACGGCAGACTGTAGCCGCCTCCTTGTATCCATGGCAGCAGAGTACTACAAGAAGTGACGCTTTAGCGATACGCTGGGTTTTCACATTCAGGTGTCGACAGTCACTAGTTAATGGGTGACCTAATTTCTTAAGGTAGGATCTTATAATCTTCCAAGTACTTCTAGCTGTAAGTATGAAGACAAACATGTACTAGGACTAACAGGTGCTATAGAACAATTGCAGGTACTTCTCGTTGACACATAGAAGGAAGGTAGGGCTGAGGGATACGTGGGAGGGTAGAAAGTAATTCACGAGATGAAAGGGCATGGTCTCAACAAGATTAATCAATGACCTTTTTGAGGAAGAAAAGAGTCCCTAAAATTATTTCGGCATAATCAATGTTCTTTTCACATTGATTGAATGTATCATGTGAAATTATTTTTCATTTTTAAAATATTCAAACCACCTTGCATTAAAAATATGTGAAAATTGTGCTCTACTAAACATGTTAAAAAAAAAAAAAGTCAAAGGCATATTCCTTGTCTACCGTTAAGCAACAAATATGCAAGCAAATCAAAGCTTCAAGGCTTGCAGGTTTGCCTCTGGATTTTTACCTAAAAACAAAAGTTTTTAAAGATAGCTTTGCACCCAGAATACCTGACAATTTTGAGGAAAGATCTTGGTTTTTTTCATAGGTACAATCCAAGGTTGGCTGGCTCCAAGGAAGAAATATCAGTGGACAGCTGTGGAATAAAGCTGCTTAGCTCATGGAAGCCAGTAACAGGAGGGTCCAGGGGCAGAGAAGGTCCCCAAGGTCATGTCCTCGGTGACCTACCTCCTCCAACCACACACTGCTGGTCTGGAGTTATTAACTTGTCTATTCAAACTTTAATCCATCAAATGGATTAATGCACTGGTGAGATTGGACCATGAGGGCTCTAATCATTTCTTAAAATCTCCACCTCTGGACCTTGCTGCATTCCCCAACAAGTGAGTTTGGGGGTGGAGGGGAACATTCGAGTCATGAATCGTAACACAGTGGAGTCATGCGCGCTCTTCTAAGGCCTAATGGAGAACTTCTAGAAGATAGTGACACAGGAATTCCTGCCAGGAAGGATCTTCAACGTTAGCTTTTTTTTTTTTTTTTTTTTTTTTTTTTTTTTTTTTTTTTTTTTTTTTTTTTTTTTTTTTGTAACATCCCTCAATATGAGTAATCATAGCTTTAGGCTATCTGGCCTTCAGGAGCACGGTGCTACTTTTTTCTTAGTGGTGTTTTAACTTCCTGGGCATGTGCTTGGGACCATTTTTAGAGAACAGTCGGTGAATCCTCTTTAGAAACTGACTAGTTCTGGAGTTGGTTCTACTGGAAACCTTTTGTGCTTGTCCCAAGCCTCCTTTTACGGAGCTGGCTAGACCAGCACGCTTATCTTTTGAGGATGAAATCACACATGTTGTTGGGTCAGGATGTAATAGGTTTTCAAAGAAGCATATTTTCTGATTTAGGTTAGCGTCCTGAACTTACTAAGGAGGTATCTTGGGATCAATACCAATGAAAAGGAAGAGAAGGATCAGAATTGTGTCGAGGAAGGAGTTGATCTGCTATGCAGCCTTCACAGGGGCCTCAGCCAACCTGGCAAGCAGTTCCAAAGCTGAGATAACTTTGAAGCTATCCTGAGTGGGAATGGGAGATGTCTGGTCTTCAGTTCTTTGAAACTATTGAGTCATTGGATGGCAGCCACCCAGGAAGGGGTGATTTGGATGAGGGCCTCTATTGACAACAGAGGCTGACAACTGTGACCATCTGGGGCATTCCAGGTAGCTGGAATAGCCTTTGATTCTTAAGTAAAAAAGGTGCTGCATCCCAGCACCTACCATGTCAATAAACTAGTTCAGGCAGGAACAAATGCCTACAAATGTTTACAAATGAGACAATGTGAAAAGATGAAAAGCAGAGAAAATTGGCCTCAAGGAGTTAGAGGTGGCAACTTTTCAAATAGTGAAATCTCAGGATTGGGAGGAATGGGGCTAACATTTTTTGGAAGGGAAGATCCATACCTCAGATGTGAACTTGGAACAACATACCAAATGGCATTAAGTTTACTCAGCAGCTGAGTAACCAGAACTACTTAGAGGGGTGATCACCTTCCCTCTGAATAGAGTAGCCTTGGGTGTCTATGGGGATAGGAAAGCTTGCTTTCATGTGTGAATTTATTCTAAAGTTTCAGTTGGAACCCAAGACTTATCCTGCATTGTCTGAGTTACAAATGCCGAGGTGGGGTTAGGTGTTGAAGATTCTGGGATTGGAGGTGACAAGAAGTCCTGTGAGGGGATAATTGACGAGGGGAGTGCTAAGAGTCCTGAAGAACAATCAGACCCCAATGCAGACATAACCCTCTGAAAGAAGAAATGAGTAGAAAGGGGCTCACATGAAGGTACAATACTAAACATTCTGATAAGGCTGACAAGTACTAGGTCAAGGTCACCCATCAGACACAAGCATACCAAAGGGTGTGCATTTTTAGCATCTTAGCATCCCAAGTGCATTCGGCCATCCATTAGGAATAGCACACGGTTAGCATGGCCTTCTGATGGCTCCCACAGCTGGCTTCAGTGGCCACACAGATCTACTTCCATACATAGATTCAGAGTAGCAACTCCATCTCCTATAGGCCCCTCTTCCTGGGGGAGATCCAAATGGATGTAGGTCACCCCTGAGTTTTTCATATTCTTAGCAGCCACAGCATGTAAAATGGCCCAACCTCATCCTGATTAGCTATTTTTCCTGCAATAAATCCAGAGCAATGGAAAGTGAAATGTTTTCTCTAACCCATGTAGTCTTTGTACCACACACATGCCTCTGCATCACTGAGGGCATCTCAAACTGTTGGCATGTTTCCTTAGTTTGTGCTTCCACTTGGCTTTTAAAGTCGGTCTCAACGTACTGAGGCTACCTGCATCTGAGACATATTGCATGCTATGTCATTACTGGTGGACCTCATGATCAGTAATCTATTTTTTTTCTTTTGTGTGTGTGTGTGACCTCAGTCTGGGTAAGACGGTTTGCTGTGTGGGATTCCGTACTTTTGAATGAAGCATTGTAAAAGCCCCCAGAGTGGTAGGAAGTGAGGCTTTGTAAGCAAAGTGAACTGAGATCAGGTGTCTTTCTATAACCAGAACTGCTGGCTTTCCTAGAAAGGAAGGGGGCTTACCTCCAAGAAACCATATGGCACTTATTTGAGGAGACCAGATTGAGTTCGGGCATTCTGAGGCAGTAGTAGCTGCTTTAGAAAGCAACAGAAATGTTGGGCACATATGTATCTTCCATATCTGCCACCACGGTCACCATGCTCACTGTTACGCTGGTTTATAAGAGTTGGCTACTGTGAAGTGGCAGTTTGTTTGCAATGCTACTTCATGGTTGGTTTGTCACATGTGTTCTGAGTACATACATGTCTTGGACATCCATGTGCCCTTTCTTAAAACTGTCTTGGACAAGCCCCTTTTAAAATCAAGGCTGTGGAATTAATGGCTAAAGTCCTAGCCGCTGCCCAGGATGCATTCTCTCATCTTTAGGCTGTTTATTCCACCAAGTTTCATTCTTGGGTCCCTATACAGGGGTAACTGATCGCTCCAGCTGTTTCACTGAGGGATATTTTCATGGCAGCCACACCATAGAGTATAGCTTTTAGAATGGAAAGTAGTCCTCAGCTTTTGGGACCTAACTTGGTCTCCCTAATAATAGAACAGTGTCAATAATGCTGGCAGGTTTTTAAACTCGCACAGAATGTAAATTGGTATTCAGAAATACACCTACCTTTGGATGTCTAGCCCTTCTAATAAAGGTTCTGAGGGAGAGCATTAGATGGGTTGATAGAGAACAGACTTTCGTAGTTGTGCTTCTTTGGTAAAACAAAGGAGCTGGTTCTCGGGTACTGAAGGGCATTGTCGGTAATGCCTACACCCAGTGGTGGATGCCATGTTCTTAGATGTTCAAGGAATGAAGACCGATACCTGCCAATTTGGGTTGGAGGGGTGGTGGCAGATATTTCTTGTTCTATTGCTAGACCTTAAGTCCTATTCCTGTTGGGAAAAGTATGAGGCAAGTTGCTTGTTGATCTTTCCCTTCAAGATGGGATAGGAATCTGTAGTAACTTTTAACAAGTGAGAATCATTTAATATTCATGAGAGAATATTCGTGATGAAAACATAGGTATTACACAAGCCTGAAGATACCTGGTCACAGCCTCACAATACTGAGTGTCCCAAGGGCACCGGGCATATCCCTTTAAATAGCTGGCGGGCAGCATCAAGGGAAGGAAGTGCACCCAGGAACTCTACTCCTAGACTGTAAAACCCAACACGCTCCCAGGTAACCCAAATGACAGATGGGGACAACAGGTGTGAAAGTAGCCAGTGAACTCATGGGACCTGCGGAACGTGACAGATGCAGAACCCACATTCAGGAATCTCAAGATGTGGGGGGGGGTCCACACGTGTCTGGAGACAGAGACCTAGAGTGTCTTGAAGGCATCTAGGGCCTTGCAGGCCTCAGCCCCTAAGAGGTCGGAGACACTGGGGGCCCTGAGACTGGGTTTCTGTTGCCGCCTACAGCAACGATACCGCGGGAAAGAAATCAGAGGCAGACTGGGAATGAGTGGTTTCTTTATTCTTGCTGCTTCTCTCCTTCTCTCTCTCTCTCTCTGACGCCCCCGGCCTGGTTAAATACTCTTCACCCATTAAGCATACACGTGTACAGGTGCAGCACAGAAAGATTCTTAGTCAAATTCATTAAGGTCAGGTGTAAACAAGTAAACGCCGCCTCTTGGCTCTCAGCCAGCCGCCATCTTAGCTACTTCCTCACTAAAGGCTCTGACATTTCCTCCCTTTTGTTTTAAAAGAGGGAATAGCTTAAATGGATGGGTGACGACCCTCACCACATCAGGATCGACTGTGCCTCTTAGGCGTCTGCATGTGCAACTGACATTCTTACCCATCATCGGATAATCAAGGCCGTAAACAAAGTGCCCTTGACTCCTGTCTTAAGTTGATATGTTGGTCACGTGAGACTTTCCCGTCTTTGTCTACCAGCCGTCCAATTGAGCCAACCAATTGTGAGGAGATGCTCCGGTTCTAAGGCGGCAAGCTTTGCGCTGATGAGCCAAGTTCCATTAAGTAGCATACTAAGTTCTCTAGACAAATCAGCTGCCCTAAGTTCCATTAAGTAGCACACTGAGTTCTCTAGACAAATCAGCTGCCCTATTAAGGTTAAGAAAAGGGATACACGTAAGGTATTGTCCTGTGTAATGTCCTAAACATTCTATGGTAGAAAGATCTGCCAAAATGTCCACTTGCTCTTGGAGAAGATCAACACATTGACAATTTCAAAATGCAGATGCTGATCTATGAGGGCCCGTGCATGCAGAGCAGAGGCCACACTGCTGGTGAAGTTGTTTAATGCTTGAGCAGTAGGAATGCTTGTAGTGATTGGGACCCCTGCAGCTGTAGCAGCAGCAGCCGTCTTTTATGTCTAGACAATGCCACCAGCAAGTCTTCAGGGCCTGCTAAGACTGGCATAGGGATGCACCTAGGAACTCGAGCAACAATCATGAGAGGAAAGGCAGTGCCATTCCAGCACTGAGTCAAGAAGCGAGTTGTAGGAGTGCAAGAAAACTAAATAGAACTATTAGATCTTGGGTGTTTTAGTTCTGGAGTTGATCTCTGCTCACATACATTGCTGCTTGAGCTCCCATGAACATTAGCTGGCAAAATATCACATTCAGAATGGGTTAAAGAAAGGCTGAGAGTATTTAGCTGACAAAATATTACATTTAAGACAGATTAAAGAAAGGCTAAGAGCATTTTAGAAAAATACTTTGTTAGCTGGAACTTTTGAGCCTCTGCATACACAGCAACCTTTTATGAATATACCTGTTGAAACAATTTAACTTTATTTGTTAAACAGTTGATTAATTTACAAAGTTAATTACAAATAAATAATCCCATGTCAAATACCAAAATATCAGGCTGAACAGTATTAGTCATATTCCTTGCTGAAGAGAAGTCCTAGAGATACTTATAAATTAAGTTTGAAGGTACCTTCATTTTTTGTTTACCCAATTTGAATATTTTTGACTTACAGGTATTTGGATCCATTTTCTTTTTTAAATTTTGAGTGCTCGGTTTTTGTTATTTGTGACATCACACTTACATGAACTCTGGACAGACGCACAGACATAAAGACATAGAAAAACACAATTGTGTGCACACTAAAGAGATCCTCTTGTCCCGGGCAGGAGGAATGAGACTTAAGTTGTGAGTTTATTGAAGGAAAAAGTGCGCAGCTTAAAAGCTTCTTAGCTGAAAAGGCAAAGATGAGGTCCCCTTGTCAGAAAAGAGACAAACTCACGCTGGTGCGCGGATTGATAACAAATTACCTCTTTTCCCCTATGCAAGGGAATCATTAAGAGGAGGATCCACAACAACTTCATCTTGGTCCTTTTGACTTGGCACCTGTTTTATTAATCTTGAATGGTATCCATACCAGCGAGGACATGTGCTGTGGAAAGACACAAACAGATCCTCTCCCCCAAATTAATACTGGGTCTGGGCCCTTCCATGTGCCTGAAAGAACATCCTTCCAGTAAACCAAAGGTTTATGTTGGTGGTGTGAATTCCAGTGTCTGTCTCCAGCCGAATATCCTTTGGAATCCAAAGTTAAAAAATTTAAAGTAAAAAGGGCAACGGCTAATCTATCTTCAGGAGTTGACCAATCTTCTTTTCTTTTTTTTCAAAAGCATAAGTTTGAGTGTGCGATTAGCTCGTTCAATTATACCTTGGCCTTGAGGACTACACGGAATACCAGTCTTATGAAGTATAATGAATTTGTAGCAAGACTGTTTGAAAGATGAGGACGTATATGCAGGGCCGTTGTCTGTTTTAAGCATTTTGGGAATGCCCAATGCAGCAAAAGCTTGTAAGCAATGAGATGTAACATCTTTAACTTTCCCCAGCATGTAAGGAAGCAAAAATCATGCCTGAGCATGTATCTATGGTCACATGAACAAATCACAATTTTCCAAAACTTGGCTCATGAGTGACATCCATCTGCCACAAATGATTGGGCATTAATCCTCTTGAGTTAACCCCATAATGTGGATTGGGCAAATGCGTCACACAAGATTGACAAGCCTTCACAATTGTTCGAGCTTGATCTTTAGTTATTTTGAAACTTTGTTGTAAAGTAGTACTATTAACATGAAATTGAGAATGGAACGAGATAGCTTGTTGGACTGCTGAAAATATACAGATTGTTTGAGTGAGGGCATCAGCCTTTTGAGTATCTTCATGTAGAGGACCAGGCAAATTAGTATGAGCTCTGATATGTCCAATAAACAAAGTTCTTTACGTTATCATAGAAGGTTTTGAATTTGAAAAAACAAAGGCTGGGGTATGTGGTGCTATTGGACCTGATAGCTCCAATCCAGGGACAGCATGTACAATATAGTGGCTGTCTGAAAAAATATTTATAGGCTGCTTAAAATTTTCTAGAGCTATTATAATAGCTTCAAGTTCAACTAATTGGGCTGGCTGGGGTATGTGGTGCTATTGGACCTGATAGCTCCAATTCAGGGACAGCATGTACAATATAGTGGCTGTCTGAAAAAATATTTATAGGCTGCTTAAAATTTTCTAGAGCTATTATAATAGCTTCAAGTTCAACTAATTGGGCTGACTTTTGACCAGTAATATGAATCATATTTTCTTTTTGAGTGACCACTGGAGCAGTACGTTAGAGGACCCATCTGTAAATACATTTAATGCCTTAGGAATAGGTTGTTTTTTTTTTTTTTTTTTAATTACCTGTGGAAATATAATGGGATGATTGATACAAAAAGATAGTATAGGAGACTTAGGAAGATGGTTATCAAAATTTGCAGAAGTAGAGTGTCTAGCTATAGCCCAATCATTATCATTGAAGCACAAATATTCAACCTGTGATGATGAATAGGGAGTAATAATAGTAGCGGGGTGAATACCAAAGGTTTTAGAAGAAGTTTTAAGTCCTTGGAGAATAAGTTTAGCCACCATGGAGGTACAAGACTCAATTGTACTTTTAGGAGAGATGGGCAAGTGTATCCATAATAAAGGCCCCTGTTGCCAAAATTCTCTCCTGTGGGTGTATATTGTGAAGAAATAATGATCAATATCAGTGGTCGAGCAAAATCAATTCTATCACAATGGGATCCTTCAATGGCCTTTTCTACCAACTTTAAAGCTTCCCTAGCATCAGGAGTCAATGTTCGCGGTGAAGATGGATCAGGGTTCCCGCAAAGGATATCAAATAAGGGTCTTAATTGGCCAGTAGTGAGGCCTAGTGTAGGGCGAAGCCAATTAATGTCTCCTAACAATTTTTGAAAATCATTAAGAGTAGCTAGATGTTCCTTATTAAGATTTTTTTGAGGCCTAATAAAAGTATCCATAATTTGGAATCCTCGATATAATATTGGAGACCTAGTTTGAACCTTTTCTTCAGCAATGTTTAGTCCATGTCGTTTCAAGTTTTGATATATCACTAAATATGGTGAATAAGACTTGCTTGATTAGCAAGCAGAATATCATCCATATAATGGAGGCACATAAGCTCTGGGTATTTGTTCTTGATAGGCTGAATAACTTTATCTACATAGATTTGACACATAGTGGGGCTATTAGCCATTCCCTGGGGTAAAACTTTCCACTGAAATCTTTGGTCAGGCCCATTAGAGGGAACTGAAAAAGCAAACCTGGGGGCATCCAGAGGATGTAAAGGAATGGAAAAAAAAACCAATCCTTTATATAGAGTTATAAGATGGAAATTTTGAGGAATAGCTATAGGATTAGGAAGACCAGGTTGGGTAGGGCCCATAATTTGCATGGTTTTATTGATTTCTCTAAGATCATGTAACAATCGCCATCTTCCTGGATTTTTTTTTTTTTTTTTCCTAATCATGAATATGGGGGAATTCCAGGCAGAGGTAGAAGGTTCTATATGTCCTGCCTCTAGTTGTTCTTGGACTAGTAAGTGGGCCGCTTGTAATTTCTCTCTATATAGGGGCCACTGAGGGACCCAAACTGGCTTATCAGAAAGCCATGGTATTTTCAAAATTGTTATCTCAGTGGCCCCTAAAAAATATCCTATACCTTTTTGATGATGATTTCCTTTAAGCTCAATAGGGTTAGGATCACCTTGTAGATTTTTTTCCTAGTCCTTTACCTGGAATATATCCCTGTTTGTCCATGAGACTCCAGCTTTTATTTGTAACACCTATGGGTTTCGGCTGCTGGGACACCCTCCTGGGCACTGCTTCTGGGGTACCCACAGGTCTGGCCCTGACTGGAGAAGCCAGGTTCATCCTCTGAGAAGAAATCCCAGGGACTTGCACTCAAGTCATCTCATTGCCTTGGTCTGTGCCCACGGAAGCCCACTGGTGCCAGTGCTCTTCACATCTGGCAACATAGGCAAAGGAAGCTCCTGTAGCGGAGGTGCCGTTCTATTTGTCCACAATGAGGGCAGGCTCAGATGCTGTACCTGGCAAGGGTGTGGTGCCAAGTGAGGGTACAAGGCCTATGGCCACAAACCACTTCTGCACATGTTGCTCCGCCAGATCAAGCCTGGTGGCCAAGGCCACTAAGGCACTGTGGGATGGAGAGGCTCCTCCAGGAAGTGTTTCTACAGCTCCTGCTGCTTGCTGAGTATCTATTCAGTCACTTGGGGCCATTGAGCTCAGTGAATCATGAACTTGTTCAACCCCAGCTGCTGTTCTGTTCTAGTAAATGGACTGTAGTAACAAATTATAGCAAAGGTCTAATATCAAAGTGCCAAGAGCAAGAGTAGGCTTATGAATCACTGGCACCCACCCTAGTGAGTGGATTGATATAGCACTGTAAGATGTTTCCTAACGTCTTTTCCATGGTCACATTTTTGCCCTTGCAGACAAAGGGAAAAAATGCATCAGAAATCAAGTGGACTAGTGGATTCTAGTGTGACTTCAATGCTTTCACCATCTCCATGCTTTTACATGATTCCCTATTGAGTTTTAGAATGAAGGTTAGTATTCCTAAAATCCAGTTAGTGTTCCAAGGCTAAGAGGAGCTCATAAGTATATATAAACATTTCTGTTCTTGGAGAGGAGATAGCCTACCTACTTGGCTAGACTTAGTGTACAATTTGCATGTAGAGGTTAATTCCTACATCACTGGAGCAATCCTAGATTATAGGCCTGTGAATGGTAGAGAAGTCTAGTACCTCTAAAATACTTTGGGAGACTGAATATCCATTGAATTTTTGAGGGGAGGCTCCCTTAAATGCTACATTTTGGGGGAGTATGCCTACTTTTCAACAGTTACATTGGTGCATCTGCCTAAGGATGAAGGAGGTCTGTAGATGCCTTGCCCATCACTTACCTGTTTGCCTTCTAGGGAAATGAGATCTAGGGAAACAAAAATAGCTCTATTTGGATCAATAAGGGAATGCTATACACTTACTGGGCATTACTCCAGAAGGCCTGCCTTCCAAAAATTGTTTATCAGGACAATAACCTAAGCCCAACCTGGTAGAAAGAATCATACCCTGGAAATTCTTGTGAAGACAAGTCTGCACCTTTAGAAGGCCTTTTGTAGACTTCTTTTGTAGACTTCTTTATCTGACATATTTGACTAGATCAGTCAAAATAATCATTTGAATGCAACTTCCTTAGTGAGGAACATACATTTGGACTCTGGTATGATGAAGTGCATAAGTCCATAGGTCATTGCTACTAACAGATTCTCTACTTCTAGGCTTTATCAGACTCTAGGTACTCCTGAGCGTCTCTCCATCCTATCTGGTAGTATTGAGCATATGTGTGGTGGACTCGGACAAGCCACACAGGTGAAGGGCTGGCACAGATAGTCTAGGACTGAGTTCAGTATTTTGGCCAGGAAGGCACAGCACTCAGTGGTATGGCAGAAATGGATACCTTCTGAGCACTTGACCAATTGGAGACTTAACTGGTCGGTTTCTGTAGAGAAAGAACCAGCAGTGATTGGATAGGATGATTTTAAAAATCTTTTCCATGGAGGCCTAGATTCTGGGGCAGTTTTGGGGAAAGAATGGGTTAAAAGGAGATGACCCAAGGCAAAAGCTGTTTAAGAGGGTGAGAGGTACCTGGTGAGGGAACAGATGCTAAAGGGCTAATGCAGAGCCAAGGGCCAGAGAGGAGCAAGAGTAGGCTTACGTGTCAGTGGTACCCACCTTAGTGAGTGGATTGATACAGCACTGTAGGATGTTTTCCAAAGTCCTTTACATGGTCACATTTTTGCCCTTTCAGACAAAGGGAAAAAGCATCAGAAAATTCAAGGTGGACTAGTGGATTCTAGTGTAACTTCAATGCTTTCACCGTCTCTGCTTTATTGCATAATTTTCCTTCAAACATATTCTCCTTTAAGGGGCACTTAAGTTCATAACTTTTCTCCTAATGTGAGGAATATCAAGGATAAAGCAAGCAAATCTGAAAATTTGAGCATAAGTTTTACACTTAGTTGGAAAATGGCATAAATAGAACTCGTCAATCTCTTATACCTGCATACGTTCAAGGGTTTTTCTTGGAATAATGACTCCCTTTCTCTAGAAACAGATTAGAAATTTTGGAGATGGTCTTTCATTAGACTTCTGTGCTTAGGCTCAGTTTTACTTAAACCATACTGGTCTAGGCTGCTGTTAGAATACACACATTTTGTGTGTATGAGATTCATAGGATGAATAGGTTTTCCAGGAAGCAGATCATCAGATGGAGGTTACTGTCTGGAGGAAAAGTTGTCTTGGGATTCATACCTGTGAAAGAAGAAAGATCAAAATTGGTCAGAAGAAGCTGAACTGTGATCTCCATATAAGCCCTAGCCAACCTTAAGACATGTTCTGAAGCTGAGATATTTTGGTTATCCTGAGTGGGATGAGATGTTTGATTTGTACACTCCAGTAAAAAGGAGAGGTCAGCCCTTGGGGTCTGGTATGACCTTGGGAGAGGTTCTCTTCAGTTGGTAAGCCCTGGTGATGACTAAAACTGTGGGCATTCCAAGTAGCTGGAAGAATAGGTCTTCAATTCCTAATCAACTGCTCCTTTCAAAACTCATGTTGAAATTTAATTGCCAATTACCATCATGTTGAGGCAGAACTTATTTGGTACCAGGAATTGAACCCTAGGGTGCTTAACCACTGAACCACAACCCTAGCCCTTATTTTGAAATGGGGGGCTCACTAAGTTGCTGAGCTGGCCTTGAACTTGGAATCCTGCCTCAGCTTCCCAAGCCACTGGGGTTAAAGGCATGCACCACCACGCCTGGCTTGGAAGATCCTTCTTTCCTTGAGTCTATTGCAAGCTCCAAACCTGTCACTCAGGGCTGCCTGCCCCCAAAGGATCTCACAATCACTTTCTGGGCTGTCCTTTTCAGTCTTCCTCTAACTTCTTTTAATTGGAGGTGATGCTCTTTGTAATACTTCTCGATGTCCTTTAACATATCCCACTCCTGATTCTTGTACCATCTGGGCCATAAGTTCAATTCCTGTTCTTGAAATCTATATGAACTTGAGCTTGCTCAACACTTCCTCCAGGTTTTGGGGTTATTCTCCTTGGTTCTGAAAGGTTCTAGGAGATTTGACTTAAAAGGTGGAATAAAACATGTTTTGGATGTTTCTTGTGAGCACCCATAAGAATTCTTAAGCTGTAACTTCAGCGTTAACTGTAGACACTTTTTTGAGTAGCTCTTGGCCCCCCCCTTTTTTTTTTTCTTTCACCTGTAGTTTTCTTTACTGAAACTTCTCAGTTGTTTGGGGAATCATTATCTTGACCAGGACTTAACTTATAGTTGTTACATTCCAGTTAACATCAGATTTAAATGAGGGTGGTGCCTCTTCAAAACTTAAGCAACCTACAACTTAAGGACTTAATTTGTTTCATTTTGTATTAAAACATAATTTGGATCTTTCTCTCCCTCATTTCCTTCACTTTTAATTGTCAAAGGGCATAAGCTCAGTACAATGTATTTGTCATGGCTCCCTTTTTGGGTGGCTGGGGAATCAAGTGGCAATCCAGTGGTTATGGTTGCTATTCCCTGGGACCTGGTGGAATCTTAACTCTGGGGCCCATTGGGGTTTTTCTTTTCCTCTGGGGAAACTTTCCTCTTTCAGTTCCTGTTCGCATCAGGGCACCAGAGTAAAGCCTTTGTGGTACCAGGGGGCATTTGAATTCCTTCCCCCACCAGGGCTGATCACCATGGTACCCACCAAGAAAAGACGGGAAGTGATCCTCCTGAAGAAGTTTGTAGGGTCATGTGAAGACAGGGCTTTTGAAGTCCCTCACATATGAAGGATTTCTCCCCTGTCAGCTGAAATTGTTGGGCATTCCAATACCTGACAAGTGTCTGGATTTCTATTTCCTGGACAAGTGCATATATAAGGAGTTTGTCCCCTGAATGGCTGTAACTTTTGTCTCTCTAGTCTGGCCCCTGTCTGTTTTGTGACTCCTTGTCAAGTCCGACTACACACTTTTTCTGAGTTAAGAAATATCTAACAGGGACTTGTCAGTGGTTCTGTGAGGACTTCTCTGGAACTGTTCTGACATTGGAATCTGGGCTTGGTAACACATGTCCAGTTATGGTGTTTTGCTGAACTCTTTCCCTTCAACCTGGGCAAAGTTCTTCTAAGAACATTTTCTTACTCTGGGCAATTGATCCCCAGATTCTAAGGCTCTTTTCCTAACAAAATTAGGGGGGCAAGAGTATCTTTGAACGGGCATCTGTGGTGGGGTACAAGCTCATAGGAAATATTCAAGCTGAAAAAACTGTTTCGTATGTCTGGGTGTCTAGTTTGCCAGGCCAACACTGACAACCAAGGCCCAGACTCAAATGTCACTGGGGCAGCTTGTAATGTTACCCAATCTAGTCTTACTTGGCTTCTATGATTCCTAGTACTACTACTTGTCATTTCACTGAAGTGGGGTCTAATTTCAAAACTCAAAATTTCACAAACAGTTGCTCAGGGACAGGCCATCCCCAGGCTAGGTGCCTGCATTGCCTATACTACCCTTGAGGATATTATCCTTGAAGGCATTACTTGTGGCTTGCTAACTAAGAGCTTGATATGTGCCTATGTCTACCCCTCACTGTCCTATCGGTCTCAGAAACCAGATGTATAATTAAAGCCAGGATACCCTTGTCACGGCTCCATGCCCACGAGGGATTTTTATCTCCAATGATAGGTAGGATCAACATCCCTATATCAGCAAGAAGTAGGTATAGATATCTTAATGGGGATGAAATCTCACCATGAGAAAGGAGATCCCCTGAAAAGCAGCACCACTTGAGATCAAGGGAGTAAAAATGGAGGGGCGGCAGTGAGACAGGGGTCACCATAAGGACAAAGGGCCAATGTAGTCCTGGGCCTTAATTCCCTTCTTGGTGGTTGTTAAAAGCATGACCTGTGCTTTCCCATGCTCTCCTGCCTTCACTCATGACTTGCTAACTAGTTAAGAGCATGATATGTGCCTTTCCCTACCCCACACTCTTACCCGCCTCAGAAACTAGACGTATAATTAAAGCCAGGATACCCTTGTCATGATTCCAAGGACAAATGACACGCAGGATAAAACCAAGGAGTCAGTAAAACAAGTTCCCAGGGCCCTTAATTTCTTACCATGATTTGTGTTTTCTTCACTGCACCTATGTTAACAGCTACAGCAGCTCATCCTTATCACAAAGCAGAGCTGTTTATACAGGAAGCAGCATCCATAGGAGAGATGTAATATTTGGGTCCAGGATGACTGGCTAACTACCCTTCCCTTGGGATTGAAGCATTTTTCTGGAAAAGGAAAAACATCTGTTAAAATGTACTTAACACCAATTAACATTCCTAAATTCTAGCCCATCCCTATCCCTACTTCACAAACAGAATTAACTTGTGCTGAGAGCCAGTTTGACAGTGCTGTCTTTCTGCTGGAGCAAGAAGTCCAATAGTCTTTTGCCCATTGTAGCTGGGCCTTTTTATCTCATTCTTTTTGATGGATGGCACAAGAAACCATTGAGCCGGTAATGGGGATAAGTTTTGGAAAGGAGAATTCGTACACCTCAGACGTCAATAAGGAATGATGTTAATATCATTGGCAGTAAGATAACTCGTCAACCTGACCTATTTAGGACTTAGATGTGGGTGGTCAACCTCCCTCTCAGTAGAATAGCCTTGGGAGTGTCTTGAAAGTTAGACAAGCTTGCTTTTACATGAGAATTTATTCTAGTACTAAAGTTTTACTCGGGACCCCAAACTTCTCTATGCTGTGTATTCTGAGTTACAAATGCCAAGGTGAGATTCTGAAGAATTAGCACTGGAGGTGGCAGGAAGTCCTGTGAGAGGAATTCAAAGTAATTGCAGGAGTTCAGATGAGTCAAGTCTGCCCCTGACTTGTTACCTTCAAATGGTCTTTGGAATGCGAAGATGAAGAAAAATTCCAATGTAGACATGTTGACCATTATGAATAGATGTGAATACTGCATTCCTACTGCTCATTGAAGAGATGCCATCTGATTCTAACCAAATGGTGACATCCATATCAGTCAGGAATCGGCAGGAAAAAAAAAAACACAAGCTGAGCGCAATGAGTATGAGGAAGTTTGGTCTTTCAGATTATAGTATTAGCCTTAATTGGATCCGATTGTAGCCATTTTAATTATAGCCCTTACCTTTGCCTGTACCAATTTTAAATTGGCCAATCTCCTAGATCGTAACCCCAAGCTCCTCCAGTCAGGGTGAAGGGGATATAAGCAGGTGGACAGCCTGCTCAGGCAGGCTTGCCAACTTTCCTCTTACCCTGTGTTAACATGCTTTTTTCCCTGTTTATTTAAATACCATTTTCTTGCCCTTCCAACCAGATTAGTCCCAGCCCAGATACTTCAGAGAAATTGAAACTTTTATACATCTGAACTTTCTGTAACAAATAGCTTTCCTTAAAGAAATCTAGGTGGCTTTGGCCGCAGCATTATATCCTATGAGATGACACAACTGAATGTTCTGGTCCTGTCTGGGGTTGACCTACGAGGTATACCAACTTGTGTGTGAGAAGTTGACCTCTTTTTGGAAATGTGTCTTAAAAAAAGACACTGAACAATATGAGGCAGCTGTTGATCTGAAGCAAGTTGGGGCATTTCTGACATCGCCATCATGCTGGGCAGAGTGGGGCAGGAATCTACCTGGTAATAAAGGAAATGTTCTTTTTTTCAGATGGACAATAAAGTATGACTCCATGCAATTGTACACCCTGTCCTCCCAGGGTACAGCTTCTCCTGATTTATAGTTCCCTTGACCTCTGCCTAAGTTTTTTTCTGCTTGCCGGCTCTGTGTTGAGTCCTGTCTGACTTTAACTCCCAGGAACCTTTGGTGTTGACCATGGATCTACACAGCGTTTAGGGAAAGGCATGAAATGTAGTCTTTAGCATCTTCATCACTTTATTCTAATTTTTAAATTTTTTCATATTTTAGAATCGACTAACTGCTCTAACTTATTAACTGCTGTATCATTTGACATAAAAGGCTTTTGAACTATAGAAACAAGCATGCTTTAGAGATTGTTCTCTTCCAATCCTTTCCAATTATTTTCAGATATATAACAAGCATCTTATCATATTGTACATGTAAGCAAAAATAATAGTTTGGTACCATAATGAAAATGCAAATAACCGGTATGGAAGCAGACCTCAAACGGATCAGCAAGCTTTCCTTTAGCAGCAATCGGGCATGGGAGGGCTCATTTCCTGGGTATGGCAATGGCCCCCAGGTTACGAAAGGAGTCTGGGTTTTCTAGTTCACAATAAGGGTAAATTAATCACTGGAAACTGTGGACATGCCGTTTGGACAGTCGGGGAATTAATTGTGCAGTTTAAAACTTGGGAAGGCAGTTGTGAGAAGTCAACTGAATGTTGACTTCAGAGAAAGGAGCTCAGATGGGAGGGATGAGTATTCAAATCCCACTGGTTGCTTTTCTTCCACTGGGATTCTTGGTTTCCCAGAGTTTCACTGCTACTATGCCTTGGTTCAGGACTGATTTGCAATGGGGGGGAAGGTCAAAGTCCAGAGCCCAGCATTCAGTATCTGCTGCAGCCTTGCAGGAACTACTATGGTTGGAAAAGGATGAATGCTTGCTTTTGGAGGTGCTGGGGATGAACCCGGGAAAGGGATGAAAGTCCCCCCAACCCACACACACACCCAACCTGGGGCCTATCGTTACTAGGGAAGGATTTACAGGGGGATGCTGGGGGCCAGCTCCAGCAATCGGCGCCCAAAACGTGGGGCATAACCGATAAGTTCATTTACCTTTAAAGTATTTTTAAAGAGATTTAGGCAGAGAACAAGCTTCTTACCTGAAGTGCCATGGACTTCTCAGTAGAGATAAGCTGAGTGAGGAAGGGTAAGAAAATCACAGAACTATTGAAGTCATATGCCATAAAAAAGTCTTAAGAAAAAAGATGCCACAGCCTGACTCGTGTGTCAGTGTGTTATTTTCCCCATCACTGCTTCTCTGCCTTCTACTTCATTGCCACGCGTTGTACCCCCTGTCTGGGGCTGGCCCCCAGCAGGGGGAGGTTTTACATTTGGCTGATTTCCCTTCCTCCTAAGCCATACTGTCTGTTTTTCCTAGGGGCTGTCTTGTTGGACTAGTTTCCTTAACCCTTCAATACAGAGTAAAACTTATTCGAATTTTGATCACATTCTTGTGGTTGTACATGACATGAAGTTTCATTGGTTGTGTATTCATATGATCATAGGAAAGTCATGTCCAACTCATTCTACTCTTTGCTATTCCAATCCCACCCTCCTTCATTTCCCTTCCTTCGTCCCCTTTCTTTCATCCCCCTTTGTCTAATCTAATGAACTTCTATTTTCCCCCTCTCTACCCTCCCTTGTTTAGCATCCACATATCAGAACTTCTGGCCTTTGGCTTTTTGGGGACTGGTTTATTTCACTTAGCATGAGTCTCTAGTTCCACCCATTTGCTGGCAAATGCCATAATTCTTTTTGGTTAAGTGATATTCCATTGTGTACAGGTACCCCATTTTCATCTCACTTCCATTTAATGCTTTCTCAAACTGTTTCTAGCCTTTCCCCCATAATATGGATATTTTATTTTTGCGCCATCGTGGGTGCCTGAGATGGGGCTTCTTGGATTGTATTGGGAAGGCAGAGACATGGTGAGAGAAGTCTTATCAGAGAATAATATCAATAGGGAGGTTTAGAGGGAGTGCAAGGACTTTTCTGGGTTGTAGGGTCTTGTGCTTAGTTTGGGGGAAACTTTTTGGTACCAAACTTGGGGGCACTTGACCACTGGGCCACATCCCCAGCCCTTTTTTGTATTTTATTAGACAGGGTCTCGTGAGTTGGTAGTGCCTCGCCATTGCTGAGGCTGGCTTTGAACTCGCAATTCTTCTGCCTCAGCCTCCCCCTCCCGAGTGCTGGGATTACAGGCGTGTGTAGGAGCCCTAATTAAGGAGATAGCTAAGATTGCGGTTAGCTGTGAGCCATAAAGCATTACCACCTTCCATGATCTTGCGAGACTTGGCCCCGGGACATTGCGGACGGGGTCGGTGACATTTTGTGGTGGTTGGAAGAGCGTGGATAGCGTGTGGGAGTTGTTGTTGGAGCTGGAGAGAGAAGCTAGCAAAATAAAGAGCCTGTTTGTTTCCAGTCCGCCTCTGAACTTATTCCCGCGGCGGCGTTGCTCCAAGCAGCAATCGCTTCAGGCAGCAACAGGCATGCACCACTGCACCGGCTGAAACTTGAGTTCTTGGGATAGGGTGGCTTCTCAGAAGCAAATGCTCGGGAGGAATTTTGAGCATAAGAATTCGGATATCTGAAAGAAGCCAAGGTAGAACCTCCTTCTACCCTTCAAGTAGGGGAAAAATGGGAATTCAGATTGCTGTGAATTTACACAAGAATGAGCCTTTTGATTGGCAAAACGATCTTGGCTTAGGCCCTGCTGCTGTGCTTGTAAAGGAATCCAATCAATTACACTGCCCGCTGCAGGAGAGCCAAGTGGAGATTTTTTTGTGGTCAGCAGAGCTACCTGAAAGGAAGTTTAGAATTTGCAGATCTTAAAGTCCCCACAAGAGGGTTTAAAATGCACTTGTGTCTGAGGCAGTGCATAGATCATCATTGCTGATCTTGATCCTGAAAGACTCCTGCTGAGATTAAGGGAATCCTTCTGTAATTAAGGGCAACTTCTTTGTGCTGAAAATTAAAGCTCCAACTTCTGAATTTATTCATGCTGAGAATAGAAACAACCCCCTGCTCAGCAGGATGCCACTGGCTAAATCTACATATGCATATTTCTTGCCTTTTGTCCCACTTTGACACTTTGAAAGTTTTCCTTGCCCTTAATTTTTCTGAAGATGGTAATTTGAAACATAAGTTTCCCATTTTCCCTCATAGCTGACTTAGAATAAAACCCATTTTCTTGTCAACTTTATTACAAGTATTTGTGGGGCAGAATGAGTTGTAGAGTCTTGCATCTTGCCGGTAAAAATCCCGCAAGGTTGAAGGTAATGAGATTGTCACAGGAAAGCGGAGAGCTGAAAGTCCAAACCTTGGTTCTTGTGTTCCTGTGAAAGAGCATTTAAAGTTGGACACCAAAAGCCATGCAAGAGAACTTTATAATAAGTGAGGTAAGAGTAAAAGCAAGGTGAGGCTTAAGCAGAGAGCACTCTCCAGTGGGCAGTCTGAGCAGGAAAAAACAAAGACAAGGCTATCTCCAAACTTACTACTGTTTACCAAGAGAACTGGGGACCATCTTTTAAAATTTTTCTAATTTGTTATACACGTTTGCAGAGTACATTTCATTTCATATTACATATAAAGAGCACAATTTTTTGATTTGCTGGCTTAGTATATAGTATTCTTACAATAATTGTGTCTTCATATATGTAGTTAGGGTAATCATGGATAACTCGGTCTGATATTATTCCTATCCCCTTGCCTCCACCCCTCCCTCCCCCCTCTTTGTTCTACTTAAAGCTTTTTCTTTCATTCCTCTCATTCCCTCTCTTGCCTTTATAAGTTATGATCTCTTTGATATGAAGATACTTCGACCTTTGGTGTTTTCGGGATTGGCTAACTTCACTAAGCATTATTTTCTCCAATTCCATCCATTTACCTGCAAATTCCATGACTAAAAGAATAAAACCAGGGACCACCTTAACTCTGACAATCAGATGTTCAACTCCTTTACATCCGGTGGAGTTTTAGACCTCTCTGGAACTGGCATGGTGGCAACTCTTATTTAGGGGAGCTTCATCTACAAGTCAATCTCATGGTAATGTGAGTGCTGGGGTCAATAGCTGTCACAAGTTATCTTAGTGTGCCTGCACTACTAAATCTTTCTTCCCAGAGACACTATAGCAATAATTCCTAGCTTCACAATATCTCAATGGACCCTGTCAAGAGTTAGTCCCATTAATCCTTTGCTTTTGACATATTTTCCCATTAGCTCCTTTCCTTCTGTTTATTTTCTACAAATTAACTACCACCCTTTGCTTTCTCAACTACTTTCGTATTAAGGAAGTGTCTTAATTTTTTTCCACTTATTGGATTATTTAGATTTCTGTGGTTTGGCCAGTTTGAGCTCTTCATATATTACAGATATTAATTTTCTGTTGGCAAAGATGCCAAGGATTTTTTTCTCATTCTGTAGGCTCTCTGTTCTTGTTTCCTTTTGCTATGCAGAAGCTTTTTTAACTTGATGCTGTCCCACTTATTGATGGGAGAAAGTCTGGTAGTCCATTTTCAGAACATCATATTAGGCCTTAGTTGGGATGTAAATAAGATCCAATTGTAGCCCTTGTAACTATATCCGTTCTTTTTTCCTCCTAATTTCAAAATTAGTCAGGAGCAGTGCTGTTGGGTGGGCAGTCTTCCCTTTTTTATCCCTAAGTCCAAGTGTGCTTGCTTGCCACATTTGGTAGCATACCCTCTGCAAAGTAAAGTTTACCTTGCCGTGCTACTTCTGAGCACGTTTGATTCCTTATTGCACCCTGGCATTCCCAGTCAGTCTCCCATCCAAGTACTAACCAGGCCTGACCCTGCTTAGCTTCCAAGATCTGACAAAACTGGGCACAATTAAAGTGGTATAGTGCTGGGCACAGTGATGCACACCTGTAATCCCAGCAGCTCGGGAGGCTGAGGCAGGAGGATCACAAATTCAAAGCCAGCAACAGTGAGGCCTAAGCACCTCAGACACTGTCTCTAAATAAAACACAAAATAGAGCTGGGGATGTGGCTCAGTGGTTGAGTGCCCCTGAGTTTAATCCCGGTACTCTGTCCCTGGATACCCCAAATGCTTTAGACATATAGCTAACAATGTCTTATTTCTTGTGGTCTTGTTAAGGAAGTTGGTGCCTATGGCATTATATTGTAGTGTTGGACCTGCATTTTCTTCTAGCAGCTACAAAGTTCCTATGTCTTTGATCTGCATGTTAGCTTTTGAATTAAAGCATAGTACAGGCATTGTAGAGGGCTTTCTTCAGAACACTGAAAGAAAGGGATATTAAAGACGAAGGAAACTGAGGGAAAGGTTGGGAGGGGGAGGAGGAAGTACCTCTTAGAATCATCTTTCCAGGGGAATTGAAAGAAATTTTAAAAGCCTCCCCAAATTTCTGTCACAGGGATGGTTGGTGCCTGTGGCATTATATTGTAGTGTTGGACCTGCATTTTCTTCTAGCAGCTTTAGAGTTCAAGATAATGTTAGTAATTATCAAAGCATATTCCCTATTTCCCTTGCTACTAGAACTCTTGCTTAAGTCTCATTGTTGGTGATCTTGAAAGTAAATCAGAAAGCTGAACTTTAATGAGTAGTACAACAAACTCTAAATTATGAAATATAATTCTTGTAGTTCTTCAGAACTTCATCAGGTCCAGCTGAAAAAACTTAAGGGTTAATAACAATTCAATATTAGAACTTTTTTTTGGGGGGGGGGCAGATTTCTCAGGGTACAATGTTTCCAAACTCAAAGCCTAGTGTAACATGGACTTGGGCTGTCTTTACTAAAACAGTGACTCTCTTCACTTAGGCCTGCAGATGGCCAAGGGGCAACTAAAAACAGGATAAATATTGGGCCTCTCTGCCTTCATCTAGTATGTCTCCTTTAGTACCTTAAAGTTTGGGTCATGTCCCTGCTTGATTTATGGTTTAAATAAATTTAGGGCTAATAAACCTTGATAATAGTTCTTAGTGAATTCTCCTTTTAAATGATTAACATGATGTGCCTACAAGGCTCCACTGTACAGGGCAATAACTAGTGACTCATGGATGCTACTCCAGGGGTCTAAATAAGAATGCTGCCAATCTTGCCTCGGATCACCCCAGGATGAGACTGCCCTCCTAACTAGGAACTATTATCTCAAACTGAACTGCCACTCTCCAGGATCACAGGTCTCATAGTTAAACATCCTGTGCAAGAAGTAGAAATTGCCCCTCTCAAGTGGTAAAGAACTGAAATGACATCACAGAGCCGGAACTGAGAATGATCAACCAGAGCACAGCTTGACCAAGATTGCTTCATTGTGAATACTTCTTGCCCTCTGGTCTAGTACTTCCTCTATTTAAACTTAAAACTTCTGTCAGTACTACAATGACAGGGTTGAGATACTGGATCTTACTTGGGCTTCTGATATGACCATATTGATTAAAGTGTACTTTCCTTCCTTTCATTACTATCTTTCTTTTTTTTGAGTGGCCAGACCTGGTTTGTTAATCTCCAGGACTATAACTCTAGTAATACTGGTGACCCTAAACTGGGCTTGAGTCTCATAGAAGACATCTATAGATGATCCCTCAGCATTTATTCCCACTTAGCCAAGGGTACACTTGACTTTAGGGAAATTGACCCATTTCCCTGTCTGCCTCTATCCTTGGTCTTTCCCAGCCTTCCTCTGGATGACTTTAGCTTATTAGTGTATCCCAATTTCCTACCTGCATACCCATGATTAGTTCAGGGGTGGGTGGGCATGCGATCTGGATGGGATGTCGCTAAAACCCAAGGCAGTATTGCTGGAAAGAACAAACTTGTTTCCAGAACTTTTGCAAGAAATATTTTAAATAAAGATCCCTTGGGATTCTGAAGATCCCGTGAAGTCAACTGGGAAGGAAGTATGAGATCCCAAGTGGACCACATGGGATCCATACTGTTAACTTTCAGCTATAATTAAAGTGTTCCAACCTTGTCCTTTTCATCAGAGTCCTGAATCTCTATAACAAATGACTATTACCAAGTGGCTCATATGTTATGGAAAATGGGACCACTATTTCTTTTTACTTTGGCTTCCCTCAACTGAGCTATTCAGTACCATATACATGGTGGTTTTTTTTTTTTTTTTTTCGTGTGTGGTGGTGGTGGTGGTGCTGAGGATTGAAACCAGGGCCTTGGGCATTCAAGGTAAGCACTCGACCAGCTGAGTTACAGCCCCTATGCATGTCTACTTAATACTTTATATCATAACAGCATGTTGGCTCTGTGCTTCTGTAATGCTTTATGAAGGCTCTTACTACTGTATAATACCTTCTTCTGAAAGATGTGCTATGTGATGCAACCAGCTGATGCTAGAATCAGGGCCCAGTCTCTTTTGTGACTTCATCAATGGGTGATGTGTTTTGCTATTGGGATTTCCTGCTTCTGTATGGAATACAGCTGGCTGAAGCCTCCAGAATGGAAGTAGTTGAGGCTATCAAAGAATCCTACACCAGGATTACAAGTATCTACCTTGTGAGCATGAACTGCTGACATGAAAGCATCCTAATGTAGTAAACTTGCTAAGTGGCAAAATAGTCTGCTTTAACAAAGTGTTTTAATGGCTCAGCTTTAGAATAATATTTGGGAAGTCAGAGGTAGCAGTAGCTGATTTCCTTAGAAAGTATTGTTGGGCACATACCTTCCATATCTGCACCAGGGGCCCTATATTCAACTGGCCATTAGGTGATAGTTTGTGAAGTGATAATTTTGTTTCTTGGTTAGTATTTATCATGTGTCCTAACATGTAATAGGATCTATGTGTTAGACATCAGTGAGTCTTTCTCTAGACCTTCTTAACTTGGATATTTTTTTCTAATATTAAAAAAAAATCCTAGATGCTAACCAGATGACCATTACCTAAAGGTTAACTTATTTTCTTGAGCTACTTACTCCACTAGATCTGGTTCTTGGATAAACAGCTGGAGCTGTCAATTATTCCCTTTTACACAGGGAAATAGTCATTTTTAAGGCTGTCACAATAGAGTACAGCCGAGATGCTTTTGAAAACTAGTATTTTCAGCTAGCATTTGGGAAATTACTGTTTTGGGATTAGGAAAAAAGCAAGTCAAGCTTTTAAACTTAAAGGATCTAGGCTTTAGGAATATACTTTCCTTTTGAGAAGTATCAAAGGTGATCTTTTGTATAATGTTTCTGATGTAAAATAGTGATTGTTCAGTAGCAAGAGTTGACAGAAAGGATGCTCTCTTGGGTACTGCAGGTTGTCAGTAATGCCTAGGCCTGTTCAGTAAATTAAGACAATAATAGTTGGGTATAGAGTAGTGGCAGAGGTTAATTTTATGCGTAGTTGGTAGACACTCCAAGCCCAGGTCCTTTTGGAAAATGTTGATGAAAAAGCACCTCATTTTTTATCAGAATGTGATGGGAATTTGTAACATTATCAGTCTTTTATAGTACTGTTTCAAGTATAGGATGAAAGCTGGTCTTCCCAATTTCTGAAGAGTTCCAAGGCCTAAGAGCTCCCAAGAAGTATGTGTAAATATCTGCGTTTAGAAGACATACAAAACTTCTTTACTAGCCTTTGGCTCAGAGTGCCAGTCTGTATCCTGAGTCAGGAAAATCTGTCACAGGAGAACCCTAAGGCTGTAATTTGGGTTGTGGAGGACAGCCCCACTCGGTTTCCTTGTGCTGTCACTGAGTTTCCTGACATTAGATTCTTGAGTACATTATTGATGCCATTTCCGTGGAAATTGTTATGGCTACTTCAAATTTAAACCAGGGACTTGGGCAACACTTTTACCCAACATCTATAGCCCTCACATCCTATCATTTGCCTGTGTTTGGGAAGGCATGGGGAAATGAGTCCATTTGCTCCTTCAGGTCAGTAGGGGACTTGTCTGTACTGTACCTGGTGTCTTTCATGAGACCAGTCTTCTAAGCAGTATTGGTGAGGACCTCAACCTCAGCCATAGCAGTCCATGTGAAGGCAAGTCTGCACCTAAAAGCTAGACAGTATTTCTGTAGACAACCTTGCCTGACTTATTTGATCAGATGGGTCGAAACAAATTGGACTGAGCTCATCTTCCCCTGTGCAGGAGATGAATTTGATGTCCAGGATGAGATGTCTAAATTCACAAGACATTGCTTTTAGTGGATTAAAAAATCTTCTGTACTTATCAGATGTGGGTGATCCTGAGTACTATCCCTTGCTGGCTGGCAGTGCAGGTGGGGCAATCAGATAAGCCACAAGTGTGAACTACTGGGGCAGACAAGCTGGGACTGAGTGCAGCGTGTTGGTCAGGAGATGGCAGCACTCAACCATGCAGAACTCTGCTTCCTAGGAACCATGACTCGTTTGGAGCCTTAGCTCAGCAGCTTCTTAAAGGGATTCTTGGAAGAAAATGAATCAGTGGTGACTGACATTCCTAAAGGAATATCCAGGGAATGACTCTAAATGTAGACAACTTTGGATGAAGAGAATGGGTTAATTTCACAGGAAAATGAATCTCCAGGCAGCAAGGAAAATAGTGGTCAACAGTTTAAGCCACATATTGTAGGAACCCTATAAGTACAAGACTTAGCACACCTGGAGAACTTCTATGCGTAAGTAAAATAAGGAGAAATGGAAGTAAATGTTGGCCATGCAGCAATCTGTTAGTTGAATACAGATTGATCTGCCTTACTCATTGGCACCTTAAAAGTAATACTTACGCCTCTCTCCGATACTGTGTATCCTTTTTCATAGTATTTATCCCTAGCTGTCACATTAGAAGGCATTCTGCATGATGCCAGGGGCTGTTTCCTGCAATCCCCTCAGTGCCTGTGCACAGTAGATAATTGGTTTACTCTTCATCAGATGTAGTAGTTAGGTATACTGATACATGGAATATTGCTGCAGAGACCTTTTGTAACTGCTTAGAAAAGAAAATACCTTGCGCTTCTGAGATGGTGTTCCTGGGTACCCTAAAAACTATATCCTCAATGTAATTAAGTGCTTTAGTTGATGGCAAGAGGATTGTGTAACCTCAAGGTAGCAAGATTGATGGGATTAAAAAGTGGTGTAGGAAAAGGAAACAACTAGAAGTGTCAGACCACAGCTTTACCAGAAAATGGTTTGCTTTATCATGTCAGACGCTACAAATTGTATTAAATATTTTGTGGAAGGGAGTGTACTCAGAATTTCCTGTTCTGGTGAACTGCTCAATTTCTTCAGGTGGTTACAAAACTTACATCTTATTAGCTCCATAGAAGCTTATTTCTGGTGAATTGGAATTTGCTAAAATTACCTAATGACTTTATTATCTCAAGTCATCTTGTTTCAACTATACTGTTTTTGATACATTGCTAGTACCTTTTCCAGAGTGACACCCTAAAAACTTAAGGGGTGGAAATTGAAATAGCATATACAGATTTTTTAACAAGATAGCCAGGGTGGATTTTTTTCTATTAGAAATAATAGAAATAGTCCTATTTTGTGCTTTCTGTTGTGCTTTAACTCGCTTTTCCTGAGTTTTGGAAAAAGGGAAGGAAAGGGGCTGTGTCCCCAAGTTTGGCCATGCTCTCGCTGATCGTACACAACCCCATCTCACACTTGGGTTTCCCTGAAGTCATTGCAGAGTTGGGAGTTTGGGGGGTGAGGTAACTTCTATCGCTGCTCATCCAAGCGAGGGGAAGAAGTCAGGATTAAGCAAAGAGAAGCTGAGCCTTAATGTAGGCCCAACGTTGTGATTACTGACAGGGGTTCTAGAGCAAGTATTGCTCATCATTGTTCTACATCAGAACTCAGTGGTAGAGCTCTTATGGGCCACCTCAGACACCAGAGGCAGGCTACCTTGGGAGGAGGTAACTTTAAGTGAAGCAACTTCCTACAGTTGAGACTGGTTCTGAAGCAGCTGTCATCTAGGGCCTGTCTGCTGATGGTACTGAAGCTGAGATGCCAGGCTTTCCTTCTGTTTACTAAAGTGACTGTTTTCAGAGTATCTTGATTTCTTGTGGCTTGAGGTGATGCAGCTGTTGAATGTACTACTTGTCCTTCATTTCCTAAGGTCATCAAATCGCCTGACCTTCTAGGTTGCCACTTGGCCTCCTCAAACAACTGGTAGAAAAACCAGCCCTCATTCCCCATGTGCACGGTATTCTGCCTGACACCACAAGTAGGAAAGCTGTAGACTGAGTCCTGTAATGTTGGGCCTGGGTCTTGGACTTGTGCTATGGCTGGCATCATGGAGAGTGCCAGAGCCCAGCCCTCTTCCTGGGGAAGCACAGATGACTGATAAAGCCACAGAGGAGTTGATGAGGACTATAGTTGAGGCTGGAGCTCTCCACTGAGCAAGCAACTGAGGTCCAGAGTCAGGCATGGCTGAGCATATCTGAAAAGGTACCAGTTTGGTCTGTGTCTGAGAGATCATCCTCTCCCCCCAACCCCCCTGCCTCTTAAAGTCCACACACCAATTGAGGGAATATAGACAGTAATGATTACAACCATGAACATTCTTGTATACTACTTTTTTTCACAGAAAACAAATTTAGGGAGTCTTGTCAACATCAACACATTCTAACAACACATACCTGTCATATGTAGGCATGTTAGCTTAATATCTTAAGCAGTGATTTGACTTCTGGTTATTTTCATCTGAGATATCACTGATATTAACAGATTTCACTGTAATGAAATTGTCTTAGAATCAGTGTGTAGGGGGAATAAAGCATTTTCAGAACAAGAATACCTGAGGATGAGTGTTAGCTCTTAAAGATCACGAATTACATAAAGGTCTTTCAGAAATTCAATTTATTCTGAAGAATTACCTTGATGTAGTGTGAAATATAAAATTGGCTGCAGGAATTAATTTAAATCTTCAGTTGGGTCAGATTTGTGACTGGTAGTGATTGCTCATTGAATAAAAATTCCAAGGCAGAAAACGTGAAGGAAGAAAGGCTCCTTTCTCTCCAGAGACCTTTGAACATATTATGTATATAATATGTATATACACTAGTAGCATCTCGTCTTTCTCTTCCAGCTGTTCAGATACCATCAAAATAATTCATTAAAAGTGTAACTTAGCAATTAACAGTATCTTTGGTCATCTTACTCAAAGACTTCAGGGGATAATTGGAGCCCCAGAAGGAAGCAAGAGGCACATGGTGCAGACACTTTGGGGAGACCATTGTAGAGTTAGGAGTAGGTTACCATAACTCAAGGATGTTAAAACTATGAGGAGCTAGTACAGGTGGGAGCCATTAATGCCATAGGAATCAAAGTATAATGGGAAAGAGTAGTGTTACCAGAGCCAGGCAGAGGGCTTTTGCAGGGATTTGCATGACAGAAGGTGTGGTCTTAGAATGATAAAACTGCTGGAGGAATGGAAGGGGGATGCTAATGTCTCAATCTGTTCCTTCCACTGCATAATCCCAAAGGAAGCTAGACATCAAAGGACCACACGGGAGGCAATTTGTAGAGAACTGGCACAATCACCACAGAGCAGGTCAATGGAAAACCAGTCATGGAGTGAAGCAAACAGAACAGTGATTCATTTTGTGAGAACTAGCAATAAAAATGGGGGTGGACTTAAAGGGATACCTAGAATATATGAACCCTGGAAGAGAGGCAGTTAATGGGAATGAGAATAGGTTAAGCTAAAAGGAAAACGGATTTCAAGGCAGATAACCCAAGAGAAGAAACTCTTCAAGAGAAGACTTCAGTGGGGGAAGACTCTGAAGTAGTACAAAGATCCATTGAGAATTGAGTTATGCTTGTATATCAATGTCAGCCTTGGTGAGTGGACTGGTAGCAGTAGTGGAGGACATCATGTTTTCTAAAGTGAGTGCAACACTTAGATTTTTGTTTGCTCTTGGGCATAGAAAAATGCCAGCCACATCTGAAGAGTAGGGGTAAGACCTGGTGTCTTCTAAACTCTCATCACCATACCTAATCAAACAACTTTGCATGTGTAACAGAAGCTTTTCTTGGCCTCTGAGGCTCATCTAAATTTTCACCTGATCTTGGGATGCCAAGTGATAAAGCACAGCAAATTAAACAGTGTAAGCATGAGACTTGGGTTTTGTAAGACACAGAGCAGATGGCAGCTCGTGAATGTTTCCTTGCATTTGCATGCAGCTGAAATTGCTAATGAGCATCCACAGGTTCATATTAGTGCATTGACAATTTGTATGGCAAATTTGGGGTAGGAAAGTTCATTTGTACAAAAACATCAGATAGAGACCTCAGCAAGGAATATTACTATAGAACTTGATTCTTCTGCCTCGCCATTGCTGAGGCTGGCTTTGAACTCGCGATCCTCCTGCCTCAGCCTCCTAAGTGTTGGGATTACAGGTGTAAGCACCACGCCTGGCTTAGAACTTGATTCTTGATACTTGGATTTTTGACTCTTACAGAGAAGTTGAAATTCTAAAAACACAAGTGTGTAATGCCTGTCAAGGAAGTCTTATGGAGACCTGTTATGTTCCCTGCTTTGGGTATAAAAATTGCATGTTAGATATCTGAAATTTAGGCAAACAACTTCTAAGATAATTCGGCTCAGGTATTTGGACTAAGTTTAGAATCCAGTTCCCCCTTCTCTGATCCAAAGCCAGTTCTTGAACTCTTCCTACTATAGGCTTATCAATTGTCTAGTTTCTCCTCAATTCGGGAGGTAGAACCAACTTCAGCTGCTTAGACACTTGAGTGTTTGGGCTGGATAGAAGACACACAGCAGATTCGTAAGTGAGAAACCTATACTAGGTAGAAAAGCATACCAGAAGATCAAATAGTACATAGGGTAATAAAGAGCTTGAAATTATCAAACTAGAATAAACCATGCTGGTGGTACCAGAAAAGGACAGAACACGTTTTCAGGGGACCCTAGTGTCTAGTGTTTTTATGCTGCAAAACACATCGTGTAGTCTGCCAAATTTACCAGTTATCACTCAGGATTTAAGGCAGATTGTATCCAGATGACCATATTCCTTTTAAGGTTTTATATTAAAAATCATTACTCTAAGGGCTTATTCCTATTATTGGGTGCCGAAGACTTGGGTGTCAGAGAGGCTGTATGTGTAGACTTGCTGTTTACTCTTCTAGCACACATCGCTGAGTACCCTGTAACATAGAAACCTGAGCCTGAGGGGAAGCCACGAGGAAGTGTAGGGACCTTGCTGCTGGATCTAGGGTCTGGAGTCAGGGTTTTGGGAAACTAGGAAGAGTTGGTTAGTTGGCTTCTGAGAAGTGAATATGAAGACAAGATAGAGTACACAGGAACTTCGTGGAATAGGTACCCGTGAGACGCAGCAGGAGAACTTGGAACCCACAAAGTAGGAAAAGAAAGCAGGGTAGGTGTAAAGCTTCAGGTTGCAGTGACATTATACAGAGGGTTGAGCAGGCTGATGGGGAATCTGACTCAACTGCTTGAGATGGGTCCTGTCTTGCAGAAATGGGCCTGCCTTAGTATCCCTCTCATAGCACATCAATCAACCTGTCACTCTCTCCACTTCAGATTATCTGAGTAGAGCTTTTTCTGTGGCCACCATAGTTCTAGCTAAAGAAGTCCAGAACATGGGTGCAGATCTTGGACCTTTCACATCAGGTATTTGGACTAGTTTTAGAATCCACTTATGTCTGAGGTAGGGTAAGGATCTCCATATTGCTAGATCTACAACTCAAGGGGTAAAGGTAGCTGCTTCAATGGCTGATTACAGCAGCAACGAGCATTGGGAAATTTTTATTAGTCACTCTGCTTGCATTCACATGTTTTCTACTCAGCGATTCTTTTGTAAAACTGATCAAGTGGGCTGATGTGTTGTTGGGAAACTTAACACAAGGCAATTACTGCATTTTTTTTTTTTTTCTTTTTGGCCTGGATGTATTAGTCTGCTAATAGGGTAGTGCCTTGGTCTGTGGATGAGAAGGTTAGACAGTACCCTCAGGTACCTGTTGAGTATACCTGCAAGTTCTTTAGCTGCCTAAGGAACTACTGTTCAAATATAATACTGTCATAATCTTGTAAGTAGACCAGACAGCTAAATTTGGTGTTTGAGTAGGAAAATTGATGCCAAATGGCTAGGTGCTTTCTGAAGTCTCCTCAACATTCATGAGGAAGGCAGGGATGACGCATCTTAAAGAGTAATAATGAAACTCAAAACTGGACCTGAGATTTTTTTTTTTTTTTTTTTTTTTTTTTTAATTCTAAGAAGGTGCATTGATTCTGTACAAGGGCTTATCTCAAAGGGCATTTGTCAAGTGATTCTTCATGGTCAAACAAACTCCTTTGTGGGAAAATGTCTGTTCCCCTGTATACTTCTACCCTTGGTCATCATCGGCCATAGATGTGGTTGACTTTAGCTTATTAGAATATCTCATTTTGCTACCCAAATACCAATGAGTATAGTGACTGAGGGATGGTCATGTGATCTAGATGTCATCTGTGCGAAACACGAGGAGATACTGCTAAAACTGTTTCCAGAAAAGCCTTTAGAAGAAGGAAAAAACCTACTTGAGGGCTAAGGTGAACTAGAGCAGCTCATATCATTAAGGGAGTGTCTAGAATCTTATGCTGAGGGTTTAGTAGGATTATGAGAAATCTGAACCACTAGAGGATAGAAAATAAGGAAAGGAACCAGTATCTTGGTAAAAGTCAGTTGAACCAGCCTCTATTGGGGCCACCACTATAGTCTTCAGTTTCACTCAATGAATTTCCCTTTTTACTTAAGCCAGTGAAGTTGGGACTCTGTCACCTGAAACCTTAGAACCCTAATGGCTCTAGCCCAGTGGAACATCATGGAGGATGTGGGCATTAGAACAAACGGATTTCTTATTTTCAGCTTGAGTTGAATTAAATAACATTTAAAGCTTCTCAAACTGAGTTATCCTGAAGGGAGCTAGAAAGGCCAGGCCTTGGCCAATATAACATTGAAATGATCTCATACCCATGTGGCTGTCCTGCTCAAGTTTATAAGCACCTGTAATTTTTTATAAACCGGGTAATTATAGAAAATAATGCCATGACGAACCCAAGTGGTATAAGTCAGCTAGGACCCACTGCTTGTGGGACTTCTAGCCAGAAAAGGCTGAATGCAGAAAAGCTTTAAATGAAACAATATGTGAAAGGAAGTATTAGCTGAGTGATAAGATAACATTATAATAACATAGCATGTATAGTCACCTGGGTCCCAGTTGTATGCATCCAGTAAACTCCCTATAAAAATTCTGAATTATGGCCACTTAAATTTTGGACATTTGATGAACTTCCTTCTGAGTTGTTCATGAGGGTTTTGAACAGATAGCTGTACCCAGGAAAGCCATGGGTTTATCCGGGCCAACAGCAGAAAGAAATGGCATATTCCAACATATGCATCAGACCTCAAATAACATGCTAAGTTGGGACCAGGCCTCATCTCCCCTGACTTGGGGATGGTCATATTCCTTGTGTGTGGATGGCCTTCAGAGGATCTACAGGTATACACAAGCTACATTGTAATTCCGAATTTAGAGCTATAGTCTTCAGTTGTGACCCCCAAACTTCTGCGATGTTGGTGTTTGCTGAGTGGGATTAGATATTTGAGAATTTAGAAATGAGTTCTGTCAATAAAATCGAGGAGGTTCAAAGAGTCGAGGATTAGACCAGAGTGTGCAGATCTGATCCTGTGAATGAAAGAAATGAGGAGGAAGCTGCTTAAAGTGCAATACAAAAGGTTTGGCAAGGCTGATGGCATGTAGGAGGCCTAATTTAGCTCTCAGATGAGCCTCAATTGGCCTGTATTAGCAGGCCAGCTGCACTTGGACTGTGTTCATCACCACCACTGTTTTCATCTGGGCTTCACAGATGTACTCTGCTATACAGATACGCAGAACAGCAACTCTTCATCCCACAAGTGAGAAACTCGAGGATGCCAGTGATATGAAATGCAGCTCCTGGAGTTGATCTTGGTTCACAACTGGCAACTTGCCTTCTGCTACATCTACTATCCTCTTCAAATCCCCTCCGCCCTCCATGTTACCTCTGCTGAGCGTTGGTGCTTACCTGGTGGTGTGACCCAAATCTTTACTCTGAACTAGTGATCATATCATTTTCAAACAAGGGTAGCCGAATGTGTCTGAGTTACAGTGGAGCAGGGAGGTAAGGAGATGGCTGAGTGTATCATGCAGGATACATTCATATTCTTACTTGCTCCCATTGTGTTAAAGTGGATCACTGTTCTCCTGTAGGACCAGTTATGCCTGCAATGAGGCAATTAAACACTCCAGTGACTGATTTGGTGTGATGGAAAATGGTACTCTTGATTTCACATGCTGGTTTTTTACTCTTGTATTCCTACTGGAGATAGAATACCATATGGATGCCTCCTATATAAACATTACATTGTGAAGAAGGGGACCCCAGATATCTAGCATGTTTACTCAGAATTAATGCTTCTGCTATCCTTTCTGAAGGATAACTCAACATTCTACAAGTCTACCTGCTTCTGAGTGTTATTTGACATCACCATGGACTCCATGACTTGGGGGGCCTATCTCTACTAGCTTCTGGTATTTCTAACAAGTTAGATAGCTCCTCTTAGCCTTAAAACTCTATGTGAAATGTGCATAAACTGGTCTGGGCTTAGGAGGCTGTACATGCCTTCTAACCTCTAGGTCAGCATGCCAATCTGTGTCCAGTGTTGATAATTTCACCATCACTGGAGGGAATCCTAGATCGCAAGTAGGCCTGGTCCCACTCAGTTACAGTAGGCACTTAAGTGTCGACAGGAGAGCTGCCAATGAAACTTGCCAGGTACTAGAACACAATGACATGTTGTGACCCCCCCGCCCCCCCCCCGTGGCAAAGCTCTATCTTCTGAACTTGGACTTAATCACACTAACAGAAGAGTTCTACTGTATTGTGGGTCAGATTAAAGGGTGTACAGGTCACAATCAATTGCCAGTTTGACTTTGGGGAAGGAAGAGTTTATTGACTCATCCAATCGTAAAGTATTGGTCTGTTTTAGGGAGTGGGCTTCTATTAGAATTTTTACCTGGCACTCTCACTCGGGAGCTCTACCTTAACCAAAATGGTAGAATCACAGCCTGCAAATTCCTGTGAAGGCAAGTCTGTGCCTACAGTCTAAGGCTTCTATAGATTATTTTGCCCAAATGGGTTAAAACAAATTGGAGCATTTGAGCTGATCCTCCTCAGTGAGGGACACTTAACATGCAAATATGAGGTGTCTGAGTCCATGGGACATTACTAGTAGTGGATTCTGTAACTTCTATGCCTTATCAGATGTGGATAGTTCAAGTCATCTCTCTATCCTCTGCTACTGTAGGGGATTCAGAGAAGCCCCAAAGATGAAGTGCTGGAAGAGACAGCTGGCCAGGAAAGGACAACTGTCACTTACACGGCAAAAATCTGCATTCCCTAAGAACTTGACTAGTTGAAGCCCCAGCTTCAGAGAGGGCTTTCTGCAGAAAGAGCCAGAAGTGACTAGGATAGTCCTAAAGGAATATTCAGGGTTCACAGTCCTGGATGAATCGGGAGTCTATGAAAGAATTTAAGCTGAAGAAAATGGATTCCAGGTAGAAGATCCAAAGCCAAAGTTATTTGGTAGAAAGAAGACCTGAACAGGGGAGCAGATACTGAAGGGTTAAACAGAGCAAAGTGTCAGAGAAGCCAGAGTTATTCTCAGATCGGTGATTTCTACCTTGACTAGTATATTGAGTGTCATGATATGAGAGGTTTTCTGAAGTACCTATTCCAGACCAATCCCATGTTCACATTTTCCCTGCTCAAGCATAGAAAACAATGCATCATCAGAAGACTCAAAGTGTAAGGGCTAGTGCATCTTCTGTACTTTTATTGGGTACATTTTTATTCAAACACGGCAGTTAAGTTTCCTTGGCCTCTTAAGGAAAAGAGTAGGAGCCTAACGTGGAGAAGATTAGTAACAAAGCATAGCAAAATGAGTTGTGGGCCCTGTGGGACAGACAGCAGCTTACCAATGTCCTCCCCTGTAATCCTGTGCAGCTGAATTTGGTACACACCCATAGGCTCATCTTAATGTGTTGTCAATTTGCATAGTGACTTTTGGGTAGAAACATTTTGCCGATCATAATGTGCTGTTGGTGATTTCGAGTAGGAAAGATTATCAATAATAAGAATTTACATATTGTGGTAAATTCTTGAAGCTGGAAAGCAATAAAACTAACATACTTAATACTTGTCATAGAAGTTACTTCAAAAAATTCTTTTTTGGTACTAGAGATTGAACTCGGGGGTTCTTGATTACTGAGCTACATCCCAAGCCATTTTTGAGACAAGGCCTCGCTAAGTTGCTGAGGCTGGCCTTGGATTTGCAATCCTCCTGCTTCAACCTCCCAAGCTGCTGAGATTACAGGCACTGGTCATGAAAGTTCTAGTAGAATCCTGTATTTAAAAAACTTCTTGGGGCTTAAATTTTGCATGTTACAACATCTGAAATTCATAGGCAAACAACTTCCCTAAGGTAATTGAGCTGAGTGGTTATGTTGAGAATCCAGTTTGCCTGATTTGGTCTCCTGCTTTTCAGACATGCTTGTTTATGTAAGCAGTAAATGCAGGTGTTTTTTTCAGGTCTCATGGAAGATCTGTCAGTGCTGAGAAATAATTGAATTCTAGGCATTCTTCTGGTGGGAAGATGGAAATCTGGAATCTTCATCTCCCTCTACCAGTGTTGTGGCTCTGTTGGGATGTTCCCTAGTAACACTGAATGTTCACGGCCAGTTCTTGTACTGGATCTAGACCCCTGATGGGCAATGTCAACTTTGGCTTTTGGGGCAGTATGTTCAGGCTGAATAGAAGACAAACATGTGATGAGCTAACAATGCCAGAGGATAAAATAGTATTTTGGGGTAAAAGAGTTGTCACATACCTAGAAATTTAAAGGAAACAATGGACACATCATAGAGGCACCAGAAATAGATAGAAGGAATCTTTAGGGCACTCTGAATTAGTGTTTGCTACCTCCTATATTTCAGAAACATTAAACATCCCAATCTATCTCCATCCTTTAACACACCCACCCCAGCATTTAGAGGAATCTATTGTCAATTGACTTCCTTTGGATTAAGGCACTTACATTAACTTTAATTGATGCCTAGAGCTCTTCCTCCCAATTTTGGATACTGATGGGCTGCAAGTTTGAGATCTGTGGGTCCTTCCAGGTCACAGTGCTCAAAACTCAAACTATAGAAGTGAGACAGCCGGACGTGGTGGCACACACCCATAATCCCAGCAGCTCGGGAGACTGAGGCAAGAGTTCAAAGCTAGCCTCAGCAAAAACGAGGCACGAAGCAACTTAGTTGAGACCCTGTCTCTAAATCTTTAAAATGAAAGGGACTGGGGATGTGGTTCAGTAGTCGAGTACCCCACTTTCAATTACACGTACCTGCCCCCCAAAATGAGAACTGTAGTGTGAGACTGAGGTACTACAGGACGATGGGTGGGGCGAGTGGGAGCTAAAAGGCCAATCCTCCAAGCAAAGGTAACCAACACTCCTTAAAAGCTCTTGGCCGAGCCCTGTCATTGGTTCCAGTTCTTTGGAGAGTTTTATCCTACTGAAAGTGGTTGTTGCAGATGCTATATTCACAGGCCAGAGTAGACACTTACATGGTCCTGCCTCTGTCCCGAGGGGCTCTTGTGTCCAAAACAGGAACTGAGAGGTTGAAGCTGGTCTTAGAGCTTACAGATAAAATGACAGATTGATTTCTCCACCCCCCTCCCCCTCAGAGTCTCCTAAGAGGACTGCAGTGTTCTCTCCTTAAACTAGCTCTGTCTGCTAGTCCTTCTCCAACTGAGAGCAAAGAGGTTGGCAGTGGGGCAGGGGGTGGGGTGGAGTGGGGGGCAAAATCTCTAATATTGGGAATTCTCTTGCCTGTGTTTTCAGATTGAATCAGAAGTAACATTGAGGTCAGACAAGGGTTAAAAAGCCCAAGAAAAGACCCTTTTCATCTCTTCTGGTTCTTGAACTTAAAACCCATCAATCTGTTAGGAAATACTAACTTCTCTTTCTATCAAAGAATAAGCTGTGCTATTGCAGTTTGGTGTGAGATGCTTCTTTTTGTCCTACCAATTAAGAAGTTGGTTGTGCTGTTGTAAGTCATGTTCCCTATGTGTGACTTAATGGGAGAAGGGCAGAGGAAGGAGCTGAGCAAGTAGATGGTCTCAGTTGTGGTCTAGCTTCCATTCAATCCCAAGGGGAACTGTGGAGGCACAAAATGCACTGAAGTTGGTGCCGTGTCCAGGTACAGATGTCTGCCCCAGAGAGTCCTGGAGCTCTCTAGCTGGAAAGAGACCCCAAAATCCCCAAAGTAGGTATTGGAAGCTCTTAGCAGAGGTGGTGTGAATAGGTAAGCACCCACAGCTTGAAAGGACTCATTGATTGAACTTTCCAAGTCAGACTTAATTCCTGCAGCTTGACATTGTTCAGAAATCACTCCTTTTCCTATGCTGTATTAAACATACTTGCTTTTGAATGTCCAAGACCTAACAGACACTTAGGCTCTTTTGACTGAGTTGGGTGCCCGTACTGAGAGCCTATATACACCTAGAAGAGACACTGGGACCTGCTAGGACTCTGCAGAGTGGCGAAAAGCAAAGGGCATTTCCATTTGAAATTGACAGTATGACATGTGGGATATTAAGTGTTGCTGACAAGGAGTGGGGAAGTGGGACAGAGCAGGGTCCCATCTTCAAGCCCAGAAATGCCTGGAAGATAGTGATAATTCCGCACATCTCTCCATAACACAGGGACAGGGACTCTTGGATGACAGGTGCACTTCCACCCAGATTGGTCTACAGATGGAACAGGTGAAGAAACTGGCCAGTTGCTCTACCAGACTTACTTTCATCTCTGGACACAACAAAGCCATTTGGACATTAAAAGCTGTTTATCTGCCTTTCCACACACTTCCAGCAGAGGTGGCAAGGAGGGTGCCAAATTCTGCATAGACACTCGGCTAACGAGTTTGACAGGTTTGTGTCACAGCTGAAAATGGCAAAGGGTACAAAATTTGCATTTTGACTTCCCCTCTGTTGGCAGTTTCTAAAATTGAAAGATTTAAGAGACTCTACTTCAAAAACTTGAAGTAATCTGAACCTGTTATTGCATTAACTGATGTATACCTAGTATTTCTCGTATACAACCATCCCTCTTCAGCCTCTTCTACACCCACTTACTCCTGCCTTTGTAACCTGTCTCTCCCTCCTCCTTTTATCCTGTTCTCAAATTCAATTTAATATACAATTAACATATAATCTCAGCATAGTCTGAATTACTCCTAACCCACGTTAATCCTGGGACAATAGATTTGTAGAGATCATTAATCATTGTTTATAGTATGTGTTGATACATGGTTTACTTCTAAGCTACCACTGTGACACTTTCAAAGAGGCTTTGGAAGTTGAAATTAACACTTGATAATACTGACAAGATGTGTTAAAGCTGATATCTGCAGCACAGGACTTGTTATAAAGTGATAACTACTCTCCAAAGGACCCCCACATCAAAGAGGAAGAGGAATCCATCTCAATAGATGTGTAAATCTAGATTCTGAGGAAATGGGTTCAACAAGACAACTCCAAAGTTTATAACCCTTCAGTTAATGAACCCAGATTGTAAGGGATGAAATTCTAGAGACTAGTTATTAAAATGATGAATGAAATCAAAGATGATATCAAGAATGAATTGAGAACACAGGAGGTGAAAGACCTATTTCAATAGATTTCTGGACATAGAACTCCCAGAAGTGAGATGACTGAATTTTTTTGTTGCTGCTTCAGTATCTCAATAGACGGATTATGTAAAACAGAATTTTAGGTCTTGAAGATAGGGTACTAAATGTTTTAGTTCATATAAACAGTTAAAAAAAATAAAAGTTGAATGAGCTTGTCATGATGTCATGAATGGACATTCCAGATAAAAGTAGGGAGCACTTTCCTCAAGGAATCTTTTGCCCATGTTTCAGGCTGGCTCATTGGGGAACAGACTAAAACAATTTGGCCTAAAGCACTTAAACATGGAAAATCTGAAGGAGATGTGAAGGGAAGTAGATTAGGCAGCAGGAACAATTGGCTGCAGTCTGGGTACTGAAACTGCTTTTTAGTCTGACGAGTTTTTGCTCCCCCAAACTCTGAAGAATAACACTGAAGAAGCACACCGAGGTAAGCGTAGAGTGGAAAGTGAAAGGCTTTATTGTAAAGGACAGCTAAAAGACTTCTCCCAGAAGAAGGGGACCCAGAAACCAGGAATCCAAAAGAGGAAAGGCCTTCTTCCTTTTATACCTGAAATCTTTCTTTTGCCAAAGATGTGACACAGGTGGGTGGGGAACTCACGGGGAAGGGCTTAGGGCTAGTTGATTAACATCTGCTGGGAGCTGTTTCATTAACCTTCTATAAGATGGGCCCTAAACTTGGGAACATTAACCATCTTATCTCCCTTAAAGTTTGTTTTTCCAGGACTCGGACTGACTCCATTTTTCCTTATGGACTCCATTTTCTTTATGAAACTCGATGTTAGACCTAATTTGTCTGTCTACACTCACTACCTAGCTTTAAATCTGGCTTCATTCCCCCTCTAACTTCAAGAACTCCTTACTGTTGTAAGGACAAGGGACGATGACTGAATCTGGCTTCTTCGAGCTGAAAGGGGACGAAGTAGGGCAAGCAGTGTGCTCTCCCTGTTTAAGAATTGGGTCTATCGAGTGGTCCATGATAGAAGTTCAATTGAGAATCAATAGGCTGGAGGGCCATTTGAGTGACAGGTGGTCTATAAGAGAAACAAGAAGTAGTGAGTACTGGAATGAGATTAATGAAACAATAAATGCCACAGCATAAGAATATACCAATGAGTATGATGAGGATGACAGACTAACAATGTTTTCCACCATGAGGAACCAGGAACTAAAATGTTGTCCCCATGACAGTTGGCGAAGACATGGCTTCTATCTGAGCACGCAAGTTTTTAAGAATGTCAGTCACATTGCCAGAATTGTCAGGGATGCAAACAGCAGTTTTTAAAATATTTTAGTTGTACACAATGCCTTTATTTTTACATGGTGCTGAGGATCGAATCCGGGCAGCGCACATGCTAGGCGAGTGCTCTACCACCGAGCCACAATCCCAGCCCCCGCATTCCATTTTGATAATGGCACAAGTACCGCCATGGGCTGCAGTGAGGACATCTAAAGCCATATGGTTTTGTAAGATGGCCTTTCTCATGAGCGTTACTTCAGTGTTAAAGAGAAACTTTCCTCAAACTCAAGGAGTGCAGTCTCGGTGTAATTGTTTAAAGTTTCCACATGCCACGCTACATCTTCTAAACCAATTTGTGGAATAAACAGTGAAGCTAGATGATCATACCAATGAAACACAGATCATCCCCATCTGTGTTTGAGATTGGGGAGGTTTGCTGGTTGTTCTATTTTTGGGGTCCATCTCCCTTTCATCCAGGGATTCCCAATAGTACATCTCCCTAACCAGCCTGGGGGAAGCCAGGGCCACAAGTTGGTTCCACATATCCATTGAGTTCCATTGGGTGCTGGCCAACTAATTCTAGGTCTAGAAACCCAGTTTGTCCTAAACCAATCATTGGCTTGTAAAATCACAATTTGTTAGCATTGACTCTGGTGTCCATCCTAATTCTTGAGTAGCATTAGGCCATTTGTCATAGGTGTGATTTCGTTATTCCCAACAGATTGGGGCTTTTTGGTTTAGATGCCCAGTGGTGGGAGTAAGCCATAAGTTTCCATCCCAAATCTGATAGTAACCATCTTTGTACCTGTGACATATTGACGGTGCTGACGGCAGAAGGCGAGAGCTGGATGGGCCTACATGGGACTTAATAGTGGCAGAAGTCTGAAGATTGGTCTGTTCTAAAGTGAAAATCTTTCCATGACCAGATTGTGACAAGGTTTCATTTATAGGCCATAAATCAACATTGGCACAGGAAGCCGTTTGTAAGGAAGGTCTTTCTTCCCTTTGTTCTAACATTAGGGATTGTAAATTTACCCAATCACGTCCCTACAGGGGAGATATCCCTTTCCAGCACCTCATGACTAACTTGGTGAGTAGTAGTCCACATATCCAGCAGTTATCTTTCTGTAACCTAGTGGCATATTGTTGGGCCCACATTAGAAAAGAACTAGTTTCAATGGATCTGTCTATAAGAGTAAAAGAGAAAAGGAAAAGTTCACATATCACCATCTCGGTCTTCTATTGGGGTGCAGGAATATTGTTCCCCAGTTCTTTGGGAAGAAGTCTCTTCAGGTGCTGACTCAGGATCGTAGGCTTTAATCCAAGAATGATGGATCTAGTTCTCTTGTCCCAGCACTTTTACTGCAGAGGGATTAGATAAGATTACAGAACGCTCCTTTCCAAATGAGATCTAGGTTTGGGGAATTTGAAAGTATGGTCTTGATTGGGACTGCACCTTTTTGCTCGTCCGATTTTTACCTTCTGTGGCTGACACTTCAGGATTTATATCACATTCTAACAAAGGTAAACAGAATGGTCCCTCTGGACCCAAATTCCACAGTTGTTCCAACTCCCTCCTCCATCTCCACGCGTCTGAGGTAAATCAGGACTTGGGACGCTGTGTACTCATGCCAAATGCTCTCTGGGTCTGGACAGAAAAGTAAGAAATGGCTTTGACAGAGCCCAACATGCCTGTTCTGTCCAGAACAGGTGACTGGAAACTGTCTAGGCCAAAAAACCTCTCACCCGAGTCTCGAAGAGTGGCGGCAGCACTAAATGCATTTAAACAGCCGACGGGTGCCCACGTTCTCCTCCGAAAGCAAAAGACAGATGCACCTCGAACAGATGTGGGGTGCATTAAGAAAAGCTTACCTTGGTCTAGTTAATATCAGTGCGACCTCCAATCTGAAACTTTTTACCCGTGATGAGTTCTTGCTCCCCCGACCACTGAAGAATAATGCCGAAGAAGCACTCCGAGGCAAGCGTGGAGTGGAAGGTGGAAGGCTTTATTTAAAGGACAGCCAAAAGACTTCTCCCAGAAGGAGCAGGGGACCCGGAAACCAGGAATCCAAAAAAGGAGGAGAGGCCTTCTTTTATACCTGAAATTTTTCTTTTGCCAAAGATGTGACACAGGTGGGTGGGGGAACTCACGGGGAAGGGCTTAGGGCTAGTTGATTAACATCTGCTGGGAGCTGTTTAATTAACCTTCTATAAGATGGGCCCTAAACTTGGGAACATCAACCATCTTATCTCCCTTAAAGTTGTTTTATGTTTTTCCAGACTCAGACTAATGCCATTTTTCCTTATGGAATCCATTTTCTTCATGAAACTCAATGTTAGACCCGATTTGTCTATCTACACTCACTACCTAGCTTTAAATCTGGCTTCAGTACCATGACGCCATGGCTAGCATTGGCATACATATGGCCCCATAGTTGTTCCTCGGCCTGAAGTGGCTGGCTTTTATGTGCCACCCTGCTCTGGATGAGAGGGACTGGGGTAAAGGAATTGCCTTGTAGCTTAAGCCCTGAATAAAGTGAAAACTGAAAGCTGAAGGCTACTGGCAACGATCCCAGCAGCTGGAGCAGCAAGTCCTTCCCAGAACAGAAATTTGTGTTTTCATTATCTAATCAGAACCAATCTTCCCTGCAACAGAGATGACTCAAAACACCTCAGAGGCCCAGTGATGGCAAATGGAACCAGTCCTTGGTTTTACCTCTTAATTTTGGGGCCTATGTAATCTTCCTACTGAGGATATGGTACTGACACAGGGCTGGGACCTTCTGGGAAACTGAGAGGCAGCACAAAGTTCCTCCTACCCACTCCCCTGGCCAAACCCAAGGAGTTTTTAAAAGGTCAAAGATTTCAGACATGTCTCGGAGTAATAAGCATCAGTTTATTAGAAGGGATGGAAAAGAGCATATACTTAAGGGAGAGCGGTTCCTCAGGACATTGTACCTCTCCTGCCCTTCAGTTTTATGGGGGGGGGGGGCTCAGGGAGTTCTAGAGGGTCCTGCTCAGGTCTACCTCTTGACTTTTGACTGACGACATCCTTTCACAACAGGATGAAATCAGGCTTTCAAGTTGCCACTGCTATGACAACTCTAGGTCACCTTGGGATGCTGAGGGGTTCTAATTGGAATCCGTTCTGATTTCATGGTTAGGAGGAATTCTCTCCAAGTTGTAGGATCTGGTCTGTAAAAGTCACAAGCCTTCCCCTTCAGTGTAACTTGTGCTCTTATTGGCATTTTGGGGCCTGCATTTCTCCTGCAAATGCAGTTTGCCAAGGAACGCAACATATCCTATGGGCTTATGCCAGGCAGGGTTGTAGGTAAATTTTTTTGAAATTGAGAACGTGGAAATCGGTATAGTGGGCCCATTTTACAGAATTATTCCCTTAACCTCACATTCCCGTATTCAAGTCTGTTGCCTATCAGTACCACTTCCATTACTCTTTGCAGACTGCATCATGAACTTTCAGCAGGTTTCTTTGGACTTAGTGACTCTGCCATGTTTTCTGAAGTGTCTCGACACATAATACCTCTCAGAAGCAGGTGGCCTCATAGATTGTCATATGACCAGTGGAAGCTATAATTGGGGTCTCGCTTTATCTTTTCTGTAACTTCAGTGCATGGGTGAGAAGCTTTGTGTGGGATTTTTATGCTTAGACATGGAGCATTCTAGAAGCCACCAGAGATATATGAGGCTGTGCAAACAGGTACAACAAAAATCGTACTAAGATTTTGTATCTGAGTATGAGCAGCTGGCTTTTCCAGAATGAAAAAGGTTTAACACGGCAAAGTTTTCACCATGTAGCAAGGTAGCTGCCTAATAATGCTATTAGGGGGCTCAGCTTCAGTTTCTGTTGACAGGTTTGACATTCAGAGCAGTAGTCGATTGTGTCTAGAAAGTAGCAGTCATGTTGTGCACATATCTTACATATTTGCCACCGTGGCCACTGTATTCATTTGTTCGTTGGCTGATGTAAGTTGGCTATTAATCGTCAAACCTATTTTATCTGGTTGTGCTTCTGGGGCTATTGCTTTGTAGTGGGCCATAACATACAATATAAGAATCTGCTTCATAATTTGCATAGACGTTCCTGTTTCTGACTTTCTAATCCTTTTCTATCCACAAGTTGACAAGGGGGCTAGGTCACTGACTTCTGCTCAGATCAGAATAGATTATTTTAGAATACGTCACTAACATAAATGTTAAGTCAGTAAGGACTTTAAATTGCCCTTCCGATGTAGGGGAGGCCAAAGAGTCATATTCTTACGGCTGTTAACAACCATAAGATAGCCAAGTAGCTTTGTATTGGGAATGTCTGCAGCCAGCTCTTGACTTAATTTCTTTCCTAATCCCAGATCAGTATTAGTGACGACAGAGGCTTTAAAACTCATGTGAACATGTGCTTATGTTCAGAAATTTACCTGGCTTTGGTGGGCTTTATCGGCTACAGTAGCAGGGAGATATTTTGATAGTATGTTTTTGAAAAATTGATTTTTGTATACCAGTTTAAAAAAAAAAGGGCATGACTGCAAGTCAAACCCAAGACATTATAGTTCCTGGTCAGTGATACCTAGGGTATGCTGTGGATCCCGTTTTTACAAAAGGTAAAAGCATAAGGAATGAATGCTATCCGTCAGTTTGGGCTGAGGATGGAGGCACAGCTGGGTCATCATGAGGATTAGTTATACATACTACAAAAGAAGAAAGAAGTTTTTATACCAATGTCCATTGGACTCATGCTGCTTCCTATCGGACACACTAATATTAAGGGAACCATCAATATTGGGTTGTCTTCAACCTACTCAAGGTAATTCCAAAGAAAATGCTCATAGTGATATTCTGAGTGTTACATGCTAATGATAGCTTGTGGTCTTTTACTTGAAGGTCAGTTCTACTGGATCTTTGAGTCATTCTTACAAAATGTTTACTATCTTAGTTTTTCTGCTATAGTCAGTTATTAAGAGACTTTAGCCTTTCTTAAATGCTGAAAAGACTTCTGCTTTGAGGTCCACTGAATTCATGTGTTGACTATTATGAACAAAGAGGATGTTGCTTGTGCTGACTGAATTGCTGAATTGAATCTTGGTTCTGCCTAAATGGTAAGAACCAGATAAGACAGGGAATTCCTAGAATAAACAAGGTTAATGTAAGGAAGGATTATTTTCTGCCCATTAGAATAACCACTTGCCTGCCCTCTCCAACCATATCAATCTGAGATCAGGTACCACAGTAAACTGATACAGAACAAATGTGAAGAATTACAGGTGATATCTCCTTTTGTCCTTTTTCTTGTAAGAAGCTAAATGGTTCTGGCAGAGCATTCATTGTCTGCTCTGACACAGTAAGACTTGGTGTTCTTGCGCTCTTTGGGAGTCTAGCTATATGGTTGATCTTTGGTTTGAGCAACCTCTTTGGGAGGACCTGAGGGGAAGACCAGGTTTTGTGGGAAATGTCAAGAGCTCTGTGTTGAGGTCACATATCCAATGTGTTTGCAATTTTTAAAAAGTGTTGCAGGATATAAGGTGTTTTTTTTTTTTTTAAATAGGATAGAGAATCCCATATCATTATGGTGATTGGATATGGGACAATGATGTACTTGGGGGATTATGGAATTTTTCCGTGAACCAGGTGATCAACAAGGTCTGAGGACCAAGTGTAACACTGCTATCCTCCCAGGGTACAAATGATGTTCCTTGGGATGAGGAAAGGGGTAGGAGTATAAAGAGTCCTCAACTATGAGATACTCCTTTCATTTCTAATAAGTTTCTGCTAGTTACCAGCCCTTGTATTTAATTCTGTCCCTGATTTTTGACTCTCCACAACCCTGTGGTATAGTCAGGATCTACCAGTTAGAGAACAGGGCATGAAATGCACTTGCTGGCATATTCATCTGATCTCATGCCTTCTCAAACCATTTCTAGATTCACTACTATAATATGGATGTTTCTCCTTTGCACCAAAGTATGGACTTCTGAGCTAGTTCTACTGGGATTGTATTTTGTATTAGATAGAAATTTAAATTCAGAACTGCATGAAGCTCTACTAGGCAGCAACTCAAAAATGGAGGTTTAGGGGAGAAATAAGGGCTTTCCTGGGCACTAGAACCTTCAGGTAGGACCAGGGAAAAACTAGTAAGATCTTGGGTTGGGCTGGATCCTATGAGATGTAAATGCTTGACAGAATTGAACTTTCTGTATTCTGTATATCTGGTCCCACACATGGAATTTCCCCAAAAGTTGGGGCTCAAATTCACTCAAGGGACTGCTCTACATCATCACAAAACAAATAGATGGGATTTCCAGGAGTGAAGTGTTAAATGCCAGGGTGATTAGTCCAAAGGACTTGGAAGTTTAGTGTGCTATAGTGATCCTCATGATAGGCAGCAAGAGAAAGTGATGTTCAACTTATGTCCCCAAAGAGGGAATAGCTCAGTTGATATGAAGATTTAAGGAAGTTGACTGGGAGTGAGTCTAGCTTCTATATGGTTGATCTTTGAGTGGTCTGAGCAACAGCCTAAACAGTAAATCATTGCCTGGGAATGTACAAACTGCAGTGGGGGTGGGGGGGGGGAATCTCGACAAGTCGGTGGTCAAGGCACTCTGAATTTCTCAGTTCAGAAGAGGGAAAACATGGGGGAAATCTGGCAGACCATATGAGTAGATGCCAGAGAGAAGCTGTAGGAGACTTCATCCCACAAAGTCCCCATCTTATAGATGGATTAAATGCATTTTTCACTAAGAGTCCCTAAAATCTTAACAGTTACAACATTGTTCAAGTTTGAATCCAAACCTCCTGAGACTCAAGGCAACTCTTGGTTGTGAACCCCTGTAAAACTCAAGTTACATACTTCAACATACAATGGTGGAACGAGCACAGGGTAAACATTCCCATCCCAAAAGAATGGGGTTTTAAGAAGGGATGGGACCAAATCAAGATAGAAGCTCAATAAGGCAATTGTAAAATCCTACAACTCCACATGCAGCATCTGGGGGCAAGATGTGAGCCCCAAAGGGCCTGGACAGCTCCACCTCTATGGCTTTGCTCATTGCAGCCCACATGGTCTTGTTTGGGTTCTGCTTCTGCCTTGGGCTTTCCTTGGTAGATACTTCATGTTCCTGGCCTCTCTAGCTTCTCAGTCTCCCTTTCAGCTTTTGCCTCATTCTCACAGCTTTGTTATCCTCAGTAGCTGCCCACAGGGATCTCAACCCTGCTACACAGGCCTGGCCCCCCAAGTTTTCCTTTGAAATCTGGATGGAAGCCTCCATGACTCAGTCTTGAATTCTTCATGCCTGACAAACTACCATGTGAAAGATGCCAAGGTCTTCTGCTAGTGGGATCAGTGGATGGGACTGCTTGGACCATGGCTACAGCAGACTGAGTGCCTAGATGACTGAAAATGGTGACATGATTTCTGGGGACACAACTCCGTAGGTGAAACTGTGCAAGCAGGGCTCCTGGGTACTCTTGTCAAAGCAAAGTCTTTCAAACAAGTTTACACTCTTATGCCCTCATGCTTGAGATGGGTGGAGACTGGCCAATCCTGAGATGCTCTTAAGGCATCTTTCCTAATGTCTTGGTGCAAAGTGCTTGGCTTCTTTGTAATGGCACTAATCTTTTCAGCAACCACACTTTCTATGGCCCTAATGTTCATGAGCTGCTTTTCTGGCCAAACGGCAAGTTTTGCAAATCTTTTTTGCTCAATTTTTCACTATAAACCTGGTTAAATCTGCCAGCAGTATCTATGCCATCACCTAAAGACTGTGCTGACTTGAAATTTCTATTGACTAGATTTATCCATCATTTTAAAACTTGAGCTCATACAAAGTCTCAGTATGTGCCAAAAATCATTTTTTGCTAGAATATAGATAGCATAGATGGCTTCTACTGCAATTCCCAGTAGAGTTCACATTTCAATCTGAGACCTCATGAGCACAATTTTTACTGTCTGTATTCCTATCAGTATTCTGGTCTTCCGGAAATTACACCAGAATTGTATATTAAACTTTGCTTACAACAGTCTATTCTGTAAACTGCCTCCACATACCTTTGCAAATTTCTCCTACAAACCTGTTCCAAAGACTTCTGAACCACATGATCGGGTACAGTCATAGCAATGAGTCCACTTCTCTGCATTAATTTTGTGTTGGCTCTGTTACTTTGGGCCTGAAATGAGGCAGAACATCATGGAAGAAATGTATAGCAGAACAAAGCTCATTATAGTTGGGAAGCACAGGAGGCAAGAAATTGCAAAAGAGACAAGAGGGAAAAACTCTCATGACTATCCTGCTCAGTCAAGTTTACCAATGTAATTGTTGATTTGTATAGGGAAAGTAGTGATTTGAAAATGTTTTGTGATAATGGACTAACATAAAACTAGAAATGTTAGGAGGCTACCATAACTTGTGCATCTCCCATCCAGAAATAAAATTAAGGACATGAGCTTCATATGAAACAGGAAAACAGGAAATGCAAAGGATTAGCTGAATAGGGTTGTGGTCAGTTCCACTAACTCTTGTGCTGGAGTGGCAGCAGGACAGTTGCCCTGGTCCCAGGCAGGCTGAATCCAGTGAGCATCTGATCCACAGTGACAAACCTGAGCCACGAGATTTCCTATTGTCTTGGCCTGCAAGGCTTATGCTGAGAAATTGAGTCTCAGGAAGATTCTTATGCGACTACTTTTCTCTGGAAGTTTTAAAAATTGTCTTTGACCTTTGAAAAGTTAATGACGATGTGGCTTGGTGAAGCACTCTTTTGATGGAATCTGTTTTGCCACTTGACATTTTTCTGTCCTCTGGGTAATTTTCAAAAGATCCATCTTGCTGGGCGTGGTGGCGCACGCCTGTAATCCCAGCACTTGGGCGGCTGAGGCAGGAAGATTGCCAGTTCAAAGTCAGTCTCACAATGGCGAGGCACTTAGCAACTCAGTGAGACCCTGTCTCTAATAAAATACAAAAGGCTGGGGATGTGGCCCAGTGATTGAGTGCCCCAGAGTTCAATCCCCAGTACCAAAAAAGAATAAAATCTAAAAGTTTAGAAATCTATTCTTCTGATTGATCTAGTCTATTTATACAATAAGCCTCTTTGAGGCAGGAATGAGGACATGGACGGTAGTCCTGAATGGGTTGGTGGGGGAGCTATGCCTAGAAAATCATGAATTCAGCTGGGTCAACAGCAGAAAGAAATGGTATATAGAACATTAAAACAGAATGGAGGAATGAGATAATTAGTCCTGAACAATATGAACTGGTACATTTGAAACCGGAAACATTAGGAATGGTGTGTGTTGGGGAGGTAAATTTTGGAAGGAAGATATATACACCTTGGACATCCCATCAATAATGGGATAAAATTAATATCCAAGGTGTTAAGGTTTTAGAATCTCAGCCTAGTAAGCACTGTGAACTTAGATGAAAGTATGCATCCTTTGGAATGGCTGTAACCTTGGTAACTACAGACACATACAAGCATACCCTTACATCTGAATTTATTCTAGAGCTATTATATCCTATCCTTTGCCTCTCTTTGAGCAGATAAACTCTTCTCCATTCTTTGCCATTCCGGTAGACTTCTCTACTTGTTATCTCCCATCGGGTCAGTCTTCTAAGCAGTGTCAACCAGGACCTCAACTTTCTTTGGCTGTTGTGAAAAAATCAGTCTGTGAAGGCAAGTGTGCACCTGAAAGTGACAGTATTTCTGTAGACTATCTTTGATCAAACAGGTTAAAAAAATTATTTGATCTCATCAAATTGAGGTGAATTTGATTTCTAAGATGAGGTATCTGAGTCCAAGACATTGCTTTTAATGGATTCTCTAACTTTTGTTCTTTACCAAATGTGGGTGATCCTGAGTACCTCTCCCTCACTGGCTGGCAAAGCAGGTGGGACTATCGGATAAAGCGTGAATTACTGGGGCAGATATCCTGGCACCGTCTGAAGTATTTGGGTCAGGAGATGGCAATACTTGATCATGCAGCATACTCTGCTCTGTCCAGTGAGAGGCTCCTTTTTGGAGGAGAAAAATATTCAGCTGGGGCTGTCCAGGATGTTCCTATAGGAATATTCAGGAAACACAGTCCTAGATGTAGACAGTTCTGGGGAAGGAGAATGGGTTAAGCTGATAGGAAAATGGATCTCCAAGCAAATGACCCAAAGCTATTTAACAGGAAAAACAAGCAAAGTACCTAATGGGGCCATAAATACTAAAGGGCTAAAGCAGAGCAAAATGCCAGGGAGAAGCAAGAGTCGGCCCTTAAATTTCCATGGAATCTACTTAGGTGAATTAATGTCACGGTAGTGGAGGATGCCATGTTTCTAGAGGTACCTTTTCTGAATGGGTAACATGTTTATACTCCGTGTAAAACTGCATCATCAGAAGGAGTAAGTGTATGGCTATGTCTTCATGCTTTCACCATCGGTATGCTTTATTGCATATATTTCCTAATACACTTCCTATAAACATAAGAGCCTTCTTTGGTCTCTAAAGTTTTATGTAACTTAATGTGGAGAAGATTGAGAAAGCATAGCAAATGAAAGTACAAATTGTGGGCCTTGTGGGCCATAGCAAACAGATGGCAGCTGATAGACATCCCCTCTTGCACCTGTGTCCAGCTGAATTTGGTGAGAAGCTATAGGCTCATCCTGGTGGATTTAAAATTTCAGTGATTTTTTTTTTTTTTGGGGGGGTGGGTGGGTGGAGTGGGGTAGAAACATTTAGCCAATTGTCACAGCAAATATGCAGATAGTGACTTCTGAGGATGGATTACCACTATTCAACTTTTTGATTCATGACAAATGTGAATTTTTGGCTCTCCTGAGAAAATGGAAGAGTGAAAGAATGCTAGTTTACAATGACTTGTACTTGTCAAGGCAAATGGAGTCCTATATTTTTTCCTCCTTGTGACATTGAAGGATTAAATTCAGGCTATTTGTGCCTGTCCTGCCAGAAACTGTAAGCAGTATGTTTTTCTAAGCCTGTAGTCACTGCCACTATTTCAGCATTGGATGATGCCTTGCGTCCAGGTTTGCTGAGTCTATTGGGGTCTTGTCACTGTTACCACACCAGAGAGCAATCAAGTCCAAGTTCGTCCCAGATCTGCAGTTGGTGTGTTCAGCATGAAGTACTCCCCCGACAGAAAAGGGGGAGGGTGGGGCAGGGGGTTAGAACACCCTGCTACCTCACCATGAGCCTCTTACAGGGGCCAAGGTAGCCCAGATACCTTGTCCATAGCTACTGGGCTGTGAAGGGACAATCTCCAGGCTCCTATGCCATGCCTAAGACCATCAATTCTGCAATGCTTTGTTATACTGAGCCCATAGCCCATCAAGATCAGAATAGCAGTAGGTAGGACCAAGGCCCACACTGCTATTGTTTGCCTGCTTCTGAGGAGGACTTATAGTCCAAGATGGCTACACTGAGCCACACATACTGGTTACGATAGAAAAGTCTGGACTGGGGCCAAGGGTCTCCACCTGACACCAGACCTCTTCCATAGGCTCAGTCCTCAGTGACCTGGGCATGGAGGTTGATAAGCTAGGTTATACTCAACTTCACAGCTGCAAGGACCTGTACAGTCTCAGGCCACACAGTAGTGGGTAGTGATGCAGGCTAAATCAAGTCCATCTCGCCAGGTCGCAGATCTGATAGGTTCCAGGATATGTCTAGAGGTAGTATGCAATCGCTGGCATGGGAATAGTTGTGCTACCTAAGATGGGGAATGGGTGGTAGAGACGGTCCCTTTGTCATTAAGTCTGACAGTCTGTCAGACCTGCATGATCTATGGGAGAATTGCCACTCCAGATCCACACCAAAGATGATTGTAGAACAAAACTGGAGTCTGTTCTAGTGATACAGGTCTCTGCCATACTGGATATCAAAGTCTAAGATACGGACTTTATTCCCTCTCATTCCCCCAAGCAGAAGGGCTCTCCATGTGCTTAGTTGGGGAGGAGTGACACCCATAAGATTTGAAGAACACTATTTTGAGATTGAATCCTGCATAAGGATTGGAAAGAAGCAGGACTGGGAAGCAGGATCAGTTACCTGAAGTATAGATGCAAAAATGCCTTGACCAGTACTAGCACGTGTGTGGCCCATCGTGGTAGTTTCATGGTGGCCTGAAACTACTGGCCTGTATGCATCTGTGCTGAGTGATTTGATGTGGCGGAGTCAAGAATGGAGATGGGTTTGCAACTGAAGAAAGTAGTGAAGGAGGTGAGAGCTGGAGGCTGCTGGCAGTGTTTCCAACAGCCCCTAAGTTTCCCAAATCCGGTGATCTGGTGACTTAGAATATCTTCAGACTCTAGCCTTTTTTTTTTTTTTTTTTTTTTTTTTAAACACATGGGCATGTGTACCACAGCTTTCCTGTGAGGTTTCTGCCTTTTTGAACTCCCAAGATGGAATCTGAGTTTTAGCTAAGATTCTGGACAAGTGAGACAGAGTGAGGTGACAAGAAGTTCTTCTATCATAAGACCATCTTACTATATCAATTTCCATTATTTTAGATTACTTGGAATTTGAGGGTCAATGTTGAGTATAAACTTTGAACAATTTTGACACAGAACTGGTGTAATCTGTATGCCTTTTGTGAATGTCACTTCTATAGCTTATAAAATCAACTTGAGTCTTTTAGCATGCTCTCCATCTCCTGGCTGGTTGTGACCATATGGAATATATTCCATTCTTCAGTTATAGAGGGGTTCCAGGGGGCTTGGGACGTTTTGTCTTAAAGCCACCCTTGATCTTTATTCTCTTCATTTTGCCACTAGGATGAAAACCTATCCAGGGAAGCACAATCTGTCCCAGCCAGAATCTGTCCCAGTGTCTGGAGCAGAGGCATTCTGGGCCTTTTTGGCCCCTACTCCTCAGGTGGGGATATTTCTCCAGGTAGAAGCAACCCTGCACTAGTCCTCTAACAGGCATGAGGGGGTCAGAATACAAAGTGCCTTACGACGACGATGGGACACTACATTAACCCTTTGCTTGCCTCATGACAACACGTCAACTTCTCAGCAAAAGAGGAGGAAGAAATTATAAAGGCTCCTACTGCCTGGGACAAGTGCTAGTATAAGCCTAGAAACCAGACAGACAAAATGAACTATGTTCAGGAAGCAGAGGGATCTCTTATGTGAAGTCTGATTTCCTAATAGTAATAGTCCCCCAAGCAGTAAAATCTATTCTTCAGTTTGTAATGGCACTGAAATGCACTGGAGTCTTCTGAAGCTACATGTTAATGTATTATCAAAACTGGTGACAATCCTGATTCACATCAGACTCTTCTATCATGCAAGGCCTCCATTACAACCTGACATACAGATACATACATACATTGAAGGCCTCTTCAGTTTGAGGTCTGCTGTTGGAGATCACCAAGGGTGTGGCCCATAGAGTAAATGAGCCAGGAGCAAAGTACAAGATAAACAGAGAGGACTTGGTGAACCCGAGAAAGCACAGCCTGTGTGGGTAGGCAGCCTATGAGATGGCCCTCAGTGATCCTCATTCCTGGTATTCATGCAGGGGCTATAAGCACCCTCTCTTGAGGGTAGATGTAGTGACTTGCCTCTTGATCAATGTGGCTTCCAAGGTGTCATGAAGATCATTGCTCCTCTTTTGTTCTGATCCCTTTGATCAACTATCCTAGAAGAATTGAGCTTTGTCATGATCCTCCATGGAGAGGTTGAATGTCTCGGCAAGGAACAAGAATAGGCTCATTCCAACATTCTGTGAGGAACTATGGCTTACCTTCAACTGTGGGTGAGTTTAGAAGTGGATATTCGAGGGTGTGAGAACTGACATACATATGTACCTGGGAGCAAATCCCCTTTGTACATGATATTTAAAATGAGAACACATCTCCAGCTAATACGCTAAATCTGAGAAATGTCTAAATTGGGGCATCTGCAGATAAATTTCATCTAATCTTGGAACCTGAGATGTTTGCTCTTTAAATGCTATAGTAATATATTCAGATCACAGATAGTTTTAAAAAGCTAAGTCTGATTTTTGCATGGATTAAAATTATAGATCAGAGGTGAGATGCTGGTAGAGCCAGTCTAGTTTTCACACATAACTTGACTCAGTATTAACAATGTAATTCATGTTCTTATTCTTGTGGTTGGCCTATTGATAAAACTAAGGCTCTATTTTTCTCCTCAAATAAGACTACTAAAGTGGCAGCCCATGTCTTTCTTCACTGTGGTCTTTTCAATTTTAGTGACCTAACTCTCCTTAGTAGTAACAAGATTAGAGGATTTGGACCAAAACAGATTGGTATCCTGTATTTAAGAAATATTGGCATTGTCTCTTAAAATTGGAGGGTGGCACAGATCCTTCCAGGATCGGGCCACAAAGATGTTAGCAGGGACAGGTATCAAGCCCTTCCTAGAGCTTTCACTGCCTGAGAATCACACTCCCTACCCCCCTGACACACACCTTAATACCACCCAAGAGACCCTCCCCTTTACCTTTATTAGTAGGGAACTACCTACTAATAGCCTTGAGTTAATGCTATCCACAAGTATTTTAATGATTCCAATCATATAAACTGAAAGAATCAAGTGTGATCTTAAGATTCTTGGATATTGTTAGATTTGCATTCAAGTCCTAACTATTCCCATTTCTTAGTTGTAGCACTTATCCTATTTTAGGATCTTCCCTGCGTGGTAATTTCTTGCCCAGTAAGGAAACTGGTCCAGACTTGATAATTTCTCATTGGATCCTTATCAATGCTTTGTGAAAATTTTCAGTTTGGGGGGAACTTGATCAATGTTTTAAAATGGGAAATACATTCTAAGTGCACTGGTTTATAATTGGCTTAGAACTTATTTTGGTTCCTAAAAGGTACCATTACTTTTAGACCAAGATCAAGAGCTGTTTCTTATGAAACTTTATGGGAAGGAATAGTGTCTCCAGTGGGTATGTTTGAGAGGTGGTGCCAGGGGCTGGGTCAGCTGTAGCAAGCAGCCAGCATTGAATGCAGACCAACCATCACAGATGTGGGGCCATTCAGTTTCCAGAGTAGGAAGGACCCTGTGATGCCAAGGTCTTGACTTGAACACCTCCCAAACAGGAAAGAGCAGATTGGCCAGCCTGTTGAAAATGAGAACAGAGATGCATACCATGATAAAGTGCCAATTCACCATGGGTAGGGGCTGTACAGAATATATTCAGGAAAGATTTAATCTTTAATTCTCCATGCAGAATTCAGAATTATTTGGTGTAACACAGAGCTAAGTTTGATTGATTTCCAGATGACCCAGAAGAACCTCATTTCCTACCTCATGCTAGTGGGAAAAATAAAAATCAAAGTTGGATCTTGAGGTCAAAGCTATTGGTATACTGTCCTGGAGTAGACATGGCACCATGGTCCATATGCCTTCCCTCCTCCATATCAAATGTGGGAAATGGAAACACAGGGTGTATGCTTGAATGCCTACCATGTGGTGGAGTTCTTGAACCTGAGGTTCTTGAGTTACTCAATTGACCTTTTTCACTGCTAAATTCTACTCAAGATTGTAGCTTTAAAGCTTATGTCAACAGGATGGTGACTCGCCCCCTATGTTTAGAAATTAGACTTTATAGCAACAGTAATGACAGAACAGGAGGAAGGAAGCACTAAGTTCTAGCCTCTTACCTACTCCCTGGTGAGCTCTGTTCCAGAGGCTGAGGGCCATCTGAGCCACACGTCCTCCCTGGGACCTAGAGCTACTATGAGGGAGACAGGAGTCCCCTTACTTCATAAGGGACATGAATTGATTTTGGAATCTTGCCTCTTCCAGTTTAGAATATCCTCTCAATTTCCTCTTATATGTAGTTGGAAGATTTTTAGATACTTGGTTTAGAAACCCAAGTATGAACCACCATCCAATTCTTAGTCTCTGGGAGAATTCTGTACATTGGGTTTAACAGACCAGGAAAGATCATGTGGCTTAGTAATATTTTACTTCCCACATCCATTCTGTTCTTAACTGTGGAACCATTTAATGCCCACCAGGCTCCTCAGCTTTGTAATCTTCCTTACTCCAGCTACGTGGATTTCTGTCACTATTGGCCAACATGGGAATTTGTGAATACTCATGTTTGTCTTGACACCCCCACACAACTGACCCAAAAGATAAGGTTGCTTAATCTAGATTTCATTTTAGTATTTCTGCTCCAAGTTAAGTGCTTCTGTTTTATGCTTTGCTTAGCACCCTACATTCCTTCCCACTTCTACCAAAATTTGTGACCATTCTAGTCACTACTAGGAGCATCATTTAATCCTCATCTCTTATGCTGAAATTTGAGATCATACTTACTAAATCATGTATTGAGCTCATTTGTTTCATTGTTACTTTCACAAAATATGTATGGCCTCTTGAAACAAAAGGTTTTTGAATTTTAGAAATATTAGACCTCAACCTGCAAGCACATTTTCTTCACCAGCTTCCCTCAAACTCTGAATTTTTACTCTACACCTTCTAATATCTTTGAATTTCATACTATGTACATCACATATAATTCATTGAAACAGATGTTTCCCTTAGCACCCTAATTCCCCTTTCTATAGAAGCCATTTTCAAGGTTTGCTTCCGGAGATTCTGTGCACATCCTTAATTTTCCTTAAAGCAGATTCAAGGTATACTACCTTATTGTACCTTATGTTGTACCTTATTGCTTTGAAAACTTAATCTTTTCAATATATCTTGGGTATGTACTGAGATGGAGATGTCTTATTTTGGCTTCTCCAACAGCAGCATTGGAGATGAAGGGATTATTCACCTTTTCCATGGTGGATTTGTTCTAGTTGTAATTAATGTGATACATAAATATAGTCCTTAATAGCTCATTTGCCAAAGCAAATATCTAGACAGTTGGCTATAGTCTATATCTGTATAAAAATGTTCAGTATTTAATTAGTCACTGCCAAGTGACTGTTTCTCAAACTGTTTCCTAATGTCCCTTATGTAAACACTTCCACAACATGAGGGGTTTAGTCCACTGAATCGACTACTGTAATAGGAGTGCATATTTGCATTAGTGTGGACCTAACTTCAGTTAAACAGGTGCTGGTATTGTTAAACAAATTGATTTTTTTTTTTTTTTTCTTTGAAGTTAAGGACAACTTGTTTGGGCATCTGTTTAAAATCACTGACTGCCTTCTCTTGTCTGAAAGCAGAGACAGATTTCTAGAGTCGTATGAATTCCCCAAACTGGAACAGGAGACTATACACAATTTAAATAAATCAATTTCAAGTGAAGAAATAGAAGAAGCTATCAAACTTCCAACAAGAAAAAGTCCAGGTCCTGATGGGTTTACAGCCGAGTTCTACAAGACCTTCAAAGAAGAACTGATACCAATGCTCTTCAAATTATTTCAAGAAATAGAAAAAGAGGGAGCTCTTCCAGACTCTTTCTATGAGGCCAATATCACATTAATCCCAAAGCCAGGCAAAGACACAGCCAAAAAAGAAAACTTCAGGCCAATATCTCTAATGAACATAGATGCAAAAATCCTCAATAAAATTCTTGTCCTATAGTAATACAAGTTATGACCCTTGGGCAAGCAATTATCTAAAAAGTGAGTGACTTACGAACTTACAGAAATTCTGCAATTCTGTTATTGTAAGGAAATACAAACTAAAGCTAAAGCAAGAAGTCTTTTATGTCACTTCATAATTTATTCACCACATGGTTTTATTCAGACTTAAAAGGTATTTGAGTTGATCTCACTTTTACTTAATTGCTGAGTGACTTTCTCTCAACCTGTTCGCTTATCTCTAGGTTAGGCTTCATTTCCCACATACAAGACGGGAGAAGTAAGAACATGTATGAGAAGTTACTTCAAATGCAAATTTTTCTATTTTAGAGGTATACATGCTTTTTAAGCATGGCAGTAAGATTATACCTTTTTGTGAACCAACATTTACAGAGTTTCCTTCAATTAGTTGGACATTCTCATGGGGGGGTGTAATATCTCCCATTATGAGATTAGACCCTATTAAATGTTGCAAGGAAGTTATTGCAATAGCCTAAGTGATACTGCCATTTACCGGTGACGAGTTCTGCTCCCCAAAATGTTGAAGTTTGAACATTAGAGAAGCACGCTGAGGCAAGCATGTAAAGTAGGGCTTATTTAAAAGGGGGGTAACATAGACTTCTCCTGGGAGGGAGAAGGGGGGCCCATTGCTGGTATTCCAGTGTCCCCAGGTGTCCCAAGAAGCGTGGCAGATCTGCTTATTTTTTTATGTCCCAGGGCTTCCTTTGTTCTCCTGCTCTCTTCTCCTTCCATGTCCAGGCCCAGTGGGATGGCCAAAAGGTGAGAAGCAGATGGGCTGATGGGGGAAAGGGCAGGATGGAGCAGCCCAGGACACATTAACAACTTCAAAGCAAAAGGTTGGGGCAGAGTTTTGATAAGGGTGGAGGAAGGGCTCTGAAGCAATTAACATTCCAATTCCTCAGGCCAAGAAGTCTTTAACTTCCCCAGACTCACTCAAAATTGTCTTTCTTGGTCCGACCTGACTTGATTTACCCATCTATACTAATTGCCTAAAAGAGTCTGGCTTCATAAGGACATGAACTTTTGCATCAGGCTCTGAAATAATCTGATTATGCAGTGATTATTGTTGCATCCCACAACTAAACACTTAAGGTCACTCCAGGTGAATTGGGCTGCATGAAATAACCACACAGAGCCAAAAAATTACCTTAATTTTTGGGGTCTCGTGATGGTTCTTTGATCTTAGGGGTCTGTGGAAAGAGGTGCATGCTGAACCCTTTTATTGGAAAAGCCATTCAAATGAGGCAAGGGGTCAGGTTTCAGGGGGTTGAGTCTAGCTTCGTGATGTCAGTCAACCTGCTGACAGCAAGACATCAAGGAAGGCCACACCCATCTCATGTGCTGAGTGGGGATCAAGAGCAGAGCACACAAAGGGAGTTTCCATGGAACATTCTAACCCAAACAGGGCCAAGGGGTAAGATACAAAGAGGTGGGTGTAAATCGACCCCAGTGGGCACAGCTACCCCTCGCGCCACACCAGGAAATGCCTGAGTCACAAGTCGTACTGCTTCCACATCTGTGCCCTTACAGATCCTGGTGGTATCAGGACTGAAAGGTGTGATTACCTAGTATAGCTTCCCATAGATTATAATGAAGACCTTTAACATTAGTCTCAGCCCACCCAGATTCTAAAACTACCTTTATGTGTTTGACTGTTACTGATGTTCTATTTTGGAATAATGGTGGTAAGACTAACATTGTCTTTTGGTGTACAGCTTGACCCACACATGGAAACTATATACCAGATGTGTGCACAAAATGTCCTAAGAAGTAGAAATGGAAGTAAATGTTCCATGGCCATGTTTTCCAACAATCTGTTAATGCTATAGTGAATTACAGATCCACTTTACTGATGGGCAACCTTAGAGTTGTACTGAGATTCCTTCCCCATCATATGGCTATTCCATATCCTGCTTTGTTTTCTTCAGGATATGGATTTTGGCCTGGGGCACAAGAAACTCAGTTGCTAGGGGAAAATCTTAATTTCCAATGCAATAAAATTACTGTTTTGCTTTCTGGCAGGATTCTTTCATCTAGAATTAAGATTTCTAGGCCAGCATAGCACAAGTTCACAGGAACAGGAAGCAGGAACTTTACTGGTTGGTCACTAGGTGTAGTAATGGTGAGTAGTACCATTAAAATGTCCATCCCTTGAGTCTTGATTCATGAGTCCTAGTTATGGGATAAATAGAAATACATTCAATGCTGATTGAGAGCACATACAGCCTTCTGGAGAACCTTGCCCCCTACCGGCAAGGTATTGCTACTTACATAATGCTGTGATGGTGTCTTCAAAAGGTCATTCCACTTTTTATAGAGCTGCTTAAGAATGGGTACGTGGGAAGACCCACTGAATTTGAGAATGAATCCATTAACCTACTTCTTTGGCTGTGAATTGAGTTCTTTGGTCAGAAGCAATGCTGTGTGGAATATCATGATGGTGGCTGAGGCATTCTGTACATAAGTGCACAAGATGGTAGTTTCGGCAGAAGCGTTATGTTAAAGAAAGGCAAATCCACGTCCACAATAAGGACGAAACGCTGTCGCTTCCAGGATGAACTTGGTCCAGGGTAATCAACCTGTCACCAGGTCGCACCTGATCATCAGTCTCAGCTCTTGGCATATTTGTCACTCAGCAATGATAGCCAGGTCATTCTTGATGAGTGGAAGTCTGTATTGCTGTGTCCATGCATAAACTGTCCCTGCCATCATAGCCACTTTATTCATGAGCCCATTGGACAACAGTGGGTCGCTGGGGAAAAATGTCGCAGAGTGAGTTATCCTATCCACTTGATGATTAAAGTCCTTCTCTGCTGAGGTTGCCATTTGGTGAGCATTTACATGAACACAAATACCTTCATTTCTTTCTCCCGTTTGGAGGGACATGTCTGCATCTTCCCCAAATGTCTTTGTCACCAATTTCCAATTATGTTCTTTTCAAGTCCCTGAAGATCCAACCAGACCATTGGCTAGTCTATGAATCGGTACACAGCTGGCATGTCTAGACACTTCTTCTGACTAGACTGTGTAACCAGGTTCAATGCCCCAAGTTGTGCCTGCTGGGAATATTTCTCTTCATTATCCTTCAGATATATCTCAAAGGGGGTTGTAAGGCTGCAGCTGTTGGCTTTCAGGAGTGTCTGTATTAACATGCAGAATCATCTGTAAACCAGGCCCTAGTATTTTCATCTGTCAATTGATCATAGTGTACTTCCTATCAGGTCATACATATAGGCTGGTAAAGAGAAGGCCTCCTAACAGGCATAGGGACCATGGGAATTTGGGCCACTTCACCATGTAACTTGTTCCTTCGGGACCTGCTCAGACCCCAAAATACATAACACTGCTATTTGATGGATTGCCTCTATGTACAGTCAACTTTATGGCTTGGTAGCACAGGTAACGGCTAGTTCATGAGAGGTAGCTCCAGTCATGTGGTAACTTGATGGCACATGGTCATGTATTCAGGCCTGGTAGTACTCCCAGAACTGTCTCTCAAAAGGAGAACAGTTGTCTCGATGATGGCAGAGCCTTGCTTCAAAATCCTAAAGGTCTCTTTTGAAATTTAACTATGGGTTCCAAACAACATACTTACCTGCCACTGACGCCTCAAGTATCATTGGTCTGCTGAATCATATGGTCCAAATAGCAACTTGGACCTGGGGCAGAGCCACCTTCTGTTCTGGACCTCATGTAAATTAGCTTTTGGGGTTGCTTGGTTAAAAAGGCTGGAATACACCCAAGTTGGCGGTGGTTTGGTTTTTAAAATCCAAATAGGTCCATGACATATTGTACTTGTCTCGGTTTTAGTAGTGGCCAGATTCAACTACATACCTTTCACCTCAGAAGGGGTATGTCAGCATGGCCCACATCACTGGACTCCCAGAAATTTCACTGAAGAAGGCACTTGAATTTTAGTTGGACTTTTGTTGACATGCAAATATTTCATCAAGTCAAGAGCGGTTGCTGTCTCACCCATGCATAACGTCATTAGTGTAATGGGCCAGCGTGATATAGAAGAGAAAGGCAACTGACATCTTGGAAACTGTCATGTGAGACTAGAGTCTCTCAGAACAGACATATTTCTGGCCTTTTGGGCTGAAAGCAAACTATTTCTGGAGGGCCTTCTGGAAAGGTATGGGGAAAAGGATATTTGCCAGATTGAAAGCTACATGCCAGGAGAGGTACTCCTCTATTCGAGCAGGGAAACTACATCTGATACAGCACTTACAATTAGTCATCACTTGGTTAAGCTTAAAGTAATTGATCATCCTCTAAAATCCATCCATCTTCTGCATAGGTCATGTGGGAGAGTTAAAGGAGGATGTGGTAGAACTACCTTCCTTGCAACTTTTAATCCTTCATGGTGGCCCTAATCTATACAATTCCTCCAGGGATGCAGTACTGTTTTTGATTTATAGTTTTCCCAGGTAGAGGTGGCGCTATCAGCTTTCACTTGGCATTTCTCACAATAATAGCCCTCAATCAACAGATTAGGGAACCAACATGGGTATTTTGCCAACTCTAAGTATTCCTATTCCAATTATACATTCTTGGACTGGGGAGATTAATCCAGAGTGGTTTTGAGGATTCAACAGAGTTGGAGTTGGGCTAAAACTCAATCACCTGACCTCCATGAGCCCCTACTGCTTGCAGGCCCACAATGATATTTTGGATATCATTGACTCAACATCAATTCAGTATCCAGTAGTCCCATTCTGATTATATCCTTTACCTCAATGTACAGTTACTATGGTAAAAGCCCTCAGGTCCCTTTGGGAAAGGATGAGGGAAAATATCTTTCAGTTAGTATACCAGGCACAGGCCCTTTCTGAAGGGGACCTGATGACCTCTCCAAGAGGTACTAGGTCTGGGGTCTGTAAACTCAAGTCTGGGAATTGGTTGAAGAACTGTGATTCTTAGGATTCAAAAAGCTTTGATCACTTGACCTGGAAGCTTTATGCTTAGATAAATCAAGAATATAGTTTTCTTCTGGAAACATAACCACACAAGATTGGTTGACTATTAACAGATTCAGTGAGTTGAGAAGAATGACAGCTTTATTAGCAACAAGCTGGCATTGTTGGAAGATGGCTGACTTCTGCCCACAATGACCATTTTACTTTACCCCTTAAGAAAGACTGTTTTCCGCGATTTCCCCCCACCCAACAAAAGGTAAATGGAACTTGGATGGATACCTCAGTTATCCAGTTTTGAAGAATAATCTTTTAGAGTGTGGGCTGAGTACATCAGCTCATTCACATAGGTTGTTGAGAGTCTAGTGGATCTAAATAAGTCATGAAAGCGTCTATGGTGATGATAGTGTCTTTTTGTATGAGTGTGGTCCATGTTCCTTCCAGGTAATTGACCTTTTCCCTTAACTTGGAATTAGAGTGCTTGGGAAGGAGGGTTTTGTTTCTAGCTAACTTCAGTGTGCATTGAATCTGAGACTTCATGAGGCAGCTAAATCTTAAGAGCAAGTAGGACCAAAGAGAAACATCTTGAATTTGTTTGGGGGAGGGGCTTCTGTGTGCTTTCAGGAACATGATTGATTAACCAAAGCCATGCCTACATGAGTTAGACTGTTCTGATTATGGCCTTGCCGCTGTTGTCCATTATCTTGTTTGTGGCTTAGTTCTTCCACTTGGCCACTGCCATTCTGGAATCCGATTATACCTACTGCATTTAGGGGTTTGAATTGACAGCAGTTTCCACTGTAAATTGTGGCATGTAAAGAAGAGCAATGACGGAATTCAAGGTTACGGTGCTCCCCTAACAATTCGGTTTCTTAAAATACTGGTGAAGGGTGCAACTTCTGGACTTTTCAGTGTGGGGGAAGTTTCACGTGGGAAATCCACTTTAGCATTCTAATATTCCTAAACTACTAATTCCTTCAATAATGGATGTTTCTTATAGCTCATCCAAAGTGGGTCATCTTTTTATCCATATTCTGTTCTTTGAGCTAGCTAATTTCACTTAAAATGATGATCTCCAGTTTCATCCATTTTCCCACAGATGGCATGATTTCATTCTTTGTGGCTGAATAATACTCCCTCATGTATATATACCACATTTTCTATCTTCAGACTGGAAAGCAGAGGAAACCAGTGGCTGCTTAGTGTAAGATACCGCCAGCCTCAGAACAAGAGGGACCAAACAAAAAAGATAAATTATAACAGCAGATTGACACTTAATTTTGATATTTGTAGTTAGAAAAAAAGATTGCCAGGATATTTCTTATTCAATGCCCAATTAAAAAACAGAAAAACAAGACAGCTCTTATGAGGCTGAAGGCCTGGAACCCCCCTGGAGTATAGCTGGTGTGAAGTACATGTTCAAAGGCTTCAGGGTTTGAGGTCTATCTGCAGGTGGTGAGAGCAGCAAAAATGCGTGCTCTTGAGGGGTTGCTTACGTGAGCTTCCCATTTCTTTGACTTTTTACTCCATCCAGCCTTAACCTCTTGGATGGTGCTACCCACATTTGGGATGGGTCTTCCCCACTCGGCTCGTTGAGGTACATGCCAGTCATTTCTGGCAACACCCTCAGACATACCCAGAAGTATCTTTATCAATTTTCTAGACATCTTTAGATCCAGTCAAGTCAAGAAACCAAGATTAGCCATCACACCCAAGATCATACTTGCCTGCAGACAGCAGATGTATACAGGCTTTTGCTTATCAGATAGCAGTTGGGTAGACTAGTGTATGGATTACTTATGCTAAGAGTACAGTCTTTTGCCTTTGCTTAGTAAAGGGACATTTTGTGCTTCTGAGACTTATCTGACCTTTCTAGAAAACACTTGCTAGGAGACTTAGGTGAATTAGCCTATAAGGATATGACAGCCTTAAAAGAACAAGGCAGGAAAGGGGAGAGTTAATACAAGTTAATAAAAGGTATGTTTGATTTCAGGTAGTCAAAACTTTACCAGAAACTACACAACCACTTGCTTTACCATGCTGACTAAATGAAAATGCTTTCTTAAAACATCTTGTGGAGGGAGTGTATTTTAAATTTCTCATTGTAATGGTGATTACATTTTTTTCCATGTAGTTAAACTCATACATGTTTATCTTCAAATACACTAAAGGTTATTGCTAGTGAGTTGAAACTTGCTAAAATCAATGACTTTATCTCAGATAATCATTTTTTTTTCAATTACACTAGCTATTGTTATTGGTATAATCTATTCTTTAATCATCTTTGACACTAAAAACTTAGACTAGGTTTTTAATGCTTGACGGTCTCCTTTTTTTTCTAACTACAAATACCAGAATTACTAGTGTCAACTGTCTTAACTTGTGTTTTCTATTCTTAGTTCTGCTTTCCTCTGAAAAGAAAGCAACAAGGGGGTGTGTTCCCAAACTGGTCATGTTCTCATTAATCACACTGGGTCTGAGAGCTTGGTTTCTCCTGGAGTCGTCATTGAGGGAGTTTGGAATATGAGTTTTCTTAAGGGATTGCCGCCTGTGAGAGGGAGGGGAAGGAGGGTAGGATTAGGCAGAGAGGAGCTGAACCTTTAGGCCAAACAAAGCTTTGATTAACCTGGTAGGGGAGGAGTTCTAGAACTAGACTTGTTCATCATTGTCATACATCAGACTGGAATTATGGGGCCTTTATAAGACACCAGATGCAGGCTCTGCCTCTGGGGGACAAGGGATCCTCGGGCAAAGCAAATTTTTACTGCCGAGAGTGACTGATACTGCTTAGCTTAGGAGCTATGTGCTGATACTGGTACTCCTGTAACTGACATATGAGGCCCTTCTCTCAGATCTGAATGCAGCATCTCCATGTTTATCACAGTGATTATCTCCAAAGTATCGTAGCTTCTTATGGCCTGTCTGGAGGGATGGAGATTGAATAATCTGCCAGCTTCCTTTCATTTCCCATGGACATCAAATCCCCTGCACGATTTTAGCTGCGGAAAAAAAGCCAGCTGTCATTTCCCATGTGCATGGCATTCTACCTGAATCTATAAGAGGACCCTGTGAAGCAAAGAAATGACGCATAGGAATGGCTTAGGCTGAAGTTCAACGTTAAGTGAGCTTTAGTACTCGCTACCAGCCTTGCCAAAACACATCAACTATCAGGAGTCCCAAGTGTTTTAAATGGGGCGGCTGCCTAAGCACTCGAGCATCTCGGGCATCAGTTGGAAACAGCACACGGTTAGTGTGGCATTCTAATGACACCCACATTTGACCCCAGTGCTGCGCAGATCTACTTCTCTACACAGGTACGTAGACTAGCAACTTCTTGTTCCATAGGCCTCTCTCCTTGAAAGGATGCTAGGAGGATAAAATGCAGCTCCTGTCATTAGAGTTTCTTTGGTCATGAGTGATACTCATACTCTGCCTCATGCACTATCAGGCTTGGTATTTACCTGGTGACCAAACACTTTATCCTAAGGAGTGTGAACCTTTAGTGAATATATGCTTTTCAAGATAGGGATGCTGAATTCCATACCTCAGATACAATGGGACAAGGAGATAGTCAAGTGGACCATCTGAGTTCCATTCGTATTTTCTTCTCTATTCACATAATAGTAACCCAAAACTCCTGATAATCGGTTACTTATTTTCCTGCAACAAAGATAATTCACAAAGTGATGTGGCGGCTCATTTGTGGCACTGGATCATGGGACTATTTCTTCTACCTCATGGTCCCTGCAGCCATGTAATAGTCTAAGGACGAAGCACCATATAGATGCTTCTGTAATGTGTTACTGTATCATGAAGCAAAGGTATTCCAAACTTTTAGCATGTTTACTCAGTTTTTGGTATGATCTTTGAAGACAGTATCAATATTGAAGCTACCTGCTTCTAACTTTTTATGTGATAAAACCTGATCATGACGTCAACAGGTTTAACTGTTCCTTTTCTATGATCTCAGTCCATGGGTAAGATACTTTGTGAGACTCCATACCTGAGATGGAGCATTTCAAATGCCCCCAGTTACTGATGGTAGTTGAGGCTCTGTGAATTGGTATTGCTGCATTTTCTAGAACAGAAGAGGCTCATTATAGTCAACCTGCTACCAAGTTGATAAATTGATCTTAACAGATAGTACTATATTGTGATTCAGCGTTTTCTGTTGACAGGCTGGACATTCAAAGGTAGCAGTAGCTAGATTCTCTGGGAAGCAGTAGTCCATGTTGTTGGGTACATCTGTATTCTCAATCTCTGCAACTATGGACACTGCTTATTTGGCAATGGGCTGATAAAGTTGGCTGACAACTGGCAAAGACATTCTTTTGTTCAGTGAGTCTTCTGATGGTTGCTTTGTGTAATATGTACGTCTTCTACCTGCACATCAATTCATACATTTGCTTGTCTTTGGCTTTCGAGTCCTTTACCATCTAGTTTATTGATCATATATTTAGGCCATTGGCCTCTGCCCAGAGATCATTATATATACACATCTTGGGCCACACGTCATTCCATTTAAAACAAAATGCAGTATCTTGACCTGTCAATTACTTTGCCCAAAGCTGGGAGTCAGAGGTGTATTTTCCTTGCTGCCATAACCATGAAGCATAGTAAAAATGCTTTGGAATAGGAAATACCTTCTTGAGCTTGCTTTTGGAGCATAGCTTAGTCTCCTTTCTTTCCCGTTTCTCAAACAGTATTGTATAATGGTGAGACTTTTAAACTCTTGAGTTCAAATTTGATTCAAGAATCATGAATGGTGTCTGGACCCTTCTGATCAAGGGGCAAGGGAGTTTATTTGGTAATGAGGATATTTTTCAAGCATTTTCTTATTTACCTGCAAAAGTTAAAAGGAGTCTTGCCCTGCAGTATTCCAGGTTCTGTTCAGTAAGTGCTCGAGCTGTTGTTGGCAAATCCCATGTTTCAAAAGTACAGGCAATGAAGGCATGATAAACCAGTTTTGGGATAAGGGGTGGTGACAAAATATTCCTTGTCCAGATGATATCCCCCGAGTTCAACTGTCTCTTTTGGACAAAGTATGACGTTTTCTCTGATCTTGTCTTTAGGATGAATTAGGAGTGCCTTGTAGACCTTTGATATAATTGGCCATCTTGCAGGACTCTTCACAATTTCCTAGCAGGTACAATTTGTAAGGCTAAGATGATCTGTAAGGCTAAGATGGCACCCTGAGGTGTATACAAATGTACTTGGACTTGTAGGATGTATGGCTTTCCTGTCTTCTAGCTTGTTTTGATGTGCCAACCTGTACCCATAGTAGGGAATGTCAAAGATGCACAGAAAACAGGCAGAGCTATGATTGAGCAGTGGAGAGGGCTTGGTCCTGTTGACTAGTGTCACCTGGACATCCATGGGGAAGCTTCTGCTGAGCCATTTATGCTATTCCAGCTGATAGAATTGCCACTGAAGTAACAATATGCCCAATTATACAGTCCCCATTCACCTCCCAAATTGGTCTACTGTCATATTGTGGATCAGGCATAGAATGACAAGAGTGACAGATGCTTACCATGGTAGACAGTTGCTTGTCACTTTATACCTTGATGTCATTTCACCAAGCTTCTTTGAGACAATCTATCCATTTAGATCCACAAGGGACTACTATGTATTTATGGGGCATCTCCCATCAAAGTGTGCCTTCCAAGCACAATCTCTTACAAACACCAAATTATCCTAGTTGGTAGAACCAGTCTGGAATTCCATGTGAAGGTTACTATTCAGTAGAATAGCCAGACAGCCCTTCTCTGTAGATCTCTTGATCCATTTGACCAGGTGGACTTCTGAGTTGATCTTCCCCTGTGAGGGGAAATGTACTTGTACTCCAGGATGATCAGGTATCTGAGTCCATGGGACACTGCTGCTAACGTGTCCTATAGCTTCTATGCCTCATCAGATGTGAGTGTCCTGTAAATCTCTCCCTCTTGATGGTAGGAGCCCCAAAGATGAACTACTGCAGCAGACACTGAAACTGAATTCAGTGTTATAGCCAGCAGAGGGCAGCAATCAATCATACAGCAGAGCTCCATTCCCTGTGAAACCTTGCCTTGGTTTAGAACCTCAGCGCTGGGAGGCTGCTTTAAGGGCTTTGGGGCAGAAAGAACCAGCAGTGATAGGTTTAAGACCAGCCTAGTCAATACCAGAGTGTGCATCCCTATTCAGAGGCAGTTTTTGGGAAAAGGGACTAGATTAAGCCAAAAAGAAAAGGATTGGAAGGCAGATGACCCTAAGCGGAAATTCTTTAGCAGCAGAGTGGGGACACGGATGAGGAAATGCTGAAGCAGAGTGATTCCTGAGAGGCAAGAGTAAGCCTTTCTTGTATCAGTGCTTCCCACCTTGGTGTGTGCAGTAGAAGTGGATGAAGTGCCTGTGGCGGAGTAACGTGTTTCTCTGGAAACAACACGATGTTCTTCTATCCATAGGACAATGCACCATTAGAAGGAATAATTACATACAACTGTTTTTTATGGCTCAACCATTAGTTTGTTTTACTGCATACAACTTTGACTCAAATTTATGACCCTTCCTAGGCCTCTTAGGTTCACTTAATATTTCTTTCAGTGAGGAATGGCAGTGACAGCAAGTTAAACAATGTGAACATGATATGTGTAGCTCATGGGACTAGCAGATGGCAGCTCATGCATATTCTCAACCCCCCAAAATCATACATGCATGGAATCTGATCCAATCCATTTCAGTCCCCCATCCTCCCCAACCCCCCTTCAATCCCCTGATCTTCCCCGTGCTCACCCCTTCATCTGTTTTTTGTTTTTTTGGGGGGGGTTCCAGGGATTAAATTTAGGGGCACTCCATCACTGAGCCACATCCCCAGCCCTATATTGTATTTTATCTAGAGACGGGGTCTCACTGAGTTGCTTAATGTCTCACTGAGGCTGGCTTAGAACTCATGATCCTCCTGTCTCAGCCCCCTAAGCTGCTGGGATTACAGGCATGTGCCATTAATCCATTCTTGATTGGAACTTTCCACATATACCCAAACATGAAATTCCCCATGGTATATTTATATATGCACATTATGATTTTGTTGAATTCATTCTGCATTTCCTCCCCTTTCCCATCCTTCCTCCTTCCCTCTTGATCTCTTCCTATTCCACTGATCTTCCCTGTATCTTTGATACCATCCCCAGCTTCCTCCTTTTCGTTATTTTGCTCATATCTTCCACATACGAGAACATTAAATCCTTGATTTTATTTCACTTAGCGTGATCTCCATTTCCTTCCATTTTGCCAGCAAATGCCACAATTTCATTCTTTATGGCCAAGTTAAATTCCTTTGTGTATATACCACATTTTCTTAACCTATTGACGGGCATGTAGGTTGATTTAATAATTTGATTATTGTGAATTGTGCTGCTATGAACATTGAGGCTGTATCACTGTAGTATGCTGATTTTAGTGCTTGGGGACAAATACCAAGTAGTGGGATGGCTGGGTCATATGGTGGTTCCAATCCTGTTTTTTGAGGAATTTCCATACTGTTTTCCAGAATGACTGTACTAATTTGCAGTCATACTAACAATGTTGGAGTGTACCTTTTCTCACACGTCTTTGCTAGCTTTCATTATTTGTATTAATTGTCACTCTGACTGAAGTGAGATGAAATCTTAGTATTTTTTTGATTTGCTTTTTCCTGATTGCTAGAGATGTTAAACATGTTTTCATATTTCTTGGCCATTTGTCTCTTATGAGAAATGTGCAGAATTTAATTCTTAATAGACACCAAGGAATAGCATAAATGGGTCATTGGATATTTCCATTCCTTAACTTTTGAGGGACCTCAATGCTTATCTTCACAGTGGTTGTACTAATTCAATCTTTTCCCCCTGAATCTTCACCAGAATGTTTTCTTGAGGATTGCCATTTTAACTGGAGCAAGATGAAATTTCACTGTACTTTTGTTTTGCATTTCCCAGATTGCTAAAAATGTTGAACATTATTTCATATTTCTTGACCACTTAAATTTCTTCTGAACAAACATCTACTCACTTGCCCCCCTTCTTTTCCTTTTTTTTTTTAAACTAGGGTTTGATACAGCACAGTGGTAGAGTGCCCCAGTATCTCCAGCCCTTTTATTGTTTTGAAACAGGGTCTCAGTAGTTCAGGATGGCCTCAAACTTGGAACCATCCTGCCTCAGTCTCCCAAGTCACTGGGATTACAGGCATGTGCCACCACATCCAGATGGGTTATCTGCTTTTTTGTTCTTTTATCTACTCCAATTTATACACTCTCCATGATCTTAAAAAGCTTCTGCACAAACTGCTCTTCATATGTAATATGAAAGGAATTGTACTCTAAAAGCATGTATGACAAATTAACAACAACAACAAAAAAAATTCTGCATGGTAAAGAACTATTAACTTGACATCCCATGGTTTTATTTGAGCTTTAGGGGTCTTACTGAAGTTGTTCCCTAAGCCTATATAATGGAGAATTGAGCCCATGTTTTCTTCTAGCTGTTGCAGTTTCGGGTCTGATTCTTGGGTCTTTGATCCCCTTCCAGTTGAGGTTGGTGCAGGATGACAGGAATCTAGTTACATTCTTCCACGTGTGAATACACAATTTTCCCAGCACCGTTTGTTAAAAGCCTGTTTTTTCTCCAATGTATGATTCTCGTGCCTTTGTCAAGGATCAGCTGTCTGTATCTGTATGGGTTTGTCTCTACATCTTATTTATTGCATTGGTTTTTAAGTCTGTTTTTATGCCAGTACCATGCAGTTTGGTTGGTAGCTCTGCAGCATAATTTGAAGTTGGGCACTGTGATGCCTCCAACACTTTTTTCTTTTTTTTGCACAAATCATTGTGCTTTATTAATTGAAGAATAATGCACTTGTTCAGAGCAATCTTCATCTTGTCCCTGAGCACCTTGTCTAGTTTGCAGGACCTTGTAAGTATTCTATGTCTAGGCAGTTAATAAATGGAAGGGGGATAATTTTTTTTCAAAAATCCTTTTTCCTATCTAAACAAAAAACACTGTAGGTCCTCTGCCTACTTTTTCCCCCTGCATTTCCTTGAGGACGTTATCTTTATTTCCCAAACTATGAGATGCCTTTTCATGGCAAGGTAAACATATCTTTGTATTCCTTTTCAATTTTGCATATTTAATTTTTTGATGTAGAACCATTGTTTCTCATCAATGGGCATGTACTTAGGTCATTTCCCATTTTGCTGTGGCAGCAGCTTGCAGTGCAAGCCTGGTACTCTAGGGCACCATGAAGGTCCCCTGAGGGAGGGATCATTTGCTCCTGGCACTCAGTCATTGGCTGTGGTTGAGACCAGAGTAGAGGGAAGGAAGCTGGATGCAGACAGGACTGTTGGGGAGGGGACAGTGCTGGCTGCTCCCAGGGCTCCACACACCCAGATGCCACTCCTGGCTGTTGCTCCCCAGAACAATGATATTGCTCTAGTCCATGCAGGACCCACTTCCCAGGAAGCAGCAGCTGCTCGGGTGCCTCCAGACAAACTTGAGTCCCAGCACCACCAGCATCCAGCTGTGGGAAGGACTGCTGGGAAGCAGGAGGTGAAAACAAAGTTGAACTCAAAGACAGAGAACCGCAGAGGTCTCCAGAAGGCTCATTCTGCATGCAGGCTGGAGTCTCCAGGCAGGGAAGGCCACATCCACGTCTAGCATAACAGTATGCCCCGAAAGGAGAGCTTGACCAGGAGCATACTCCAGCTCACAGGAGAAGTGGTCCATCTCTCTTGGGGTCCCCAGAAGGCCCTCCTGGCCTGAGTAGTTGCAAGCAAACACCCCAGGCTGAGCTGGGCCTGGGACAGGGACCTGTGCCTGAGCTGCCTCCCTGCTAGAGTTTCTCTGGCTTGTCTTAACTTAGTTTTTGAGCGCTCTGGTTCTCTGTCTTCGAGTTCAACTTTGTTTTCATCTCATTGAATCAAGGCTCAGGAATCTGGGTCAGCCTGGTCAGTTCTTCTCTCACACCAGTGCCTGGATACTGGTTCTCTTCAAAGGCCTCAATAAACCTTGTATTGATCTTTGTTGAACCTGGTCCTCCTGCGCCTCTGGAGTTGCCTGGGTGTGTGTATAGCCATGGCCCCAGCCTGGAGCTCCGCGATGATCAAATGCCTGGATGGAAACAATTTTGCTCTAACATTTCTTATTGCTCAAGATATTTTGAGATGGGATCTTGCTGTTGCTGGAGGCTGTCCTCGTGCCTCAGCCTCCCAGAGTAGTTGGGATTATGGGTGTGAGCCTCCATGGTCCACCATGCAAAAATATTAAGGATTTTTGCATCTATGTTCATCCAGGGATATGGGTCTATAGTTATCCTTGATGTGTCCCTATCTGGTTTTGATATTGGCTGAATTTTCTGGTGAGCACCTACCAGTTGATATTTGTGCATATTCAGTTTGTTTAGTGACTTTGGGGTAGAAATTTTTGGCCAGTCATTACAGCAAATATGCAGATGTCTACTTGAAGGGAAAGAATTTCTCTGGTTTCATGACGTTTACTCAATTTTCAGCTCTTCTAGAAAAGCTAGAGAATTTACGAACACTAATGTTTTACACTAGTTAAGGCAGTTCTTCTAGAATTCTGCATAATTTCCACCCACTCCCCTTGGAGATTATGGTCAATGCTACCATATGTGATATTTATGAGTCAGACTCTAAATGTGACTGGGAAGTGTGGGGTGTTAGATGTATTTTCCAGCTTCTATCCTTGGTGAGGCTGAGATGGGTATTGTTTTATAAAATAATGACTCTTAAAGGTAATTTTTAAGAAATGGTTTTTCTTAACCAAATGTGTGGCAATGGTTCAGGAACACAGATTCAAGTTACCCTGAATGATATATTCTACCTTGGAAGTTATGTAATGAGGGGTATTGTTTGCATGGTTAGCTCCCCTATGCAAGCTCTTTAGAAGCCTATCAAGGAGCCACTGGAAGGGTGCTGTAAATAGTACCAGAGTGAATGGGAGCTGCACACTATTTTTCTGTACCACTGTTTGTACCTCTAGGAGCATAAGTGTGTTCATCTAAAACCTCCTTTTGCTCTGAGATCTGGGGAGACTCACATAGGCCTAGTACCTTCTCTCAGAGGTAAGATATTTAAGATGGAGCCCTTTGGGAGGTAGCTGTAAAAAGTTGGGGCACTCAGTGTATGGCATAAAGCTCTGGGGGGGGTGGGAAGAGGATACTGTCTTTAAAGCCTCTTCTCTGTGCTGATTTTGGAGGATGGAGTCCCTGTAAGTGCTTACATAGCCATTAAAAACCTGCCACTTTCTTCTGTGGCCTAGAAAGACTTAGGCTTAGGATCCTATGCTCCAAGAGCTAGGAGGTTTAGGATGCAATCCCTGTGGTAGAAGCTATAAAAGTTGGGGTACATGGACAAAGTCCTTCCACTGGTTTAGATCTGAAGTTACCAGTGTGGTGCAGGTGGGGAGGATGTTTGGGAAGTATCAACCTGCTTCTTGGTCTATAGGAGGGCTAGCACTTGTCTTTCCTTCTGTCCTCATACAAGTTAGAAGCCTGGCCAACAAAATAGCCCTTGGCAGAATGTATCATAAGCCCTTCATGGGAAAAACCAGGAACTGCATTTTATGAGCTACTTCTCTGTACTCCTAGAGAATAAAGTCCCTGAAAGTGCTTATGTGCCCATATAAAAACAATTTCTGTGAGCCAGAAGTATGTATGCCACTCCCCTCTGCTTGCAGGCTGGGAGGTGATGATGTAGTCCATTGGGTGGAAACTGAAAATTGGCATTTTTCAATGTGTGGTTAAACTCCTCCAGGCTTGCAGTGGATTAATACTTAACCTTAGCTGGTACTCCTCAGTGCAAGTTCATTAGAAGCCATGCTTTCAAATAGCTTCTGGAAGAGTGTCATAAACCATTTCCTGGGGGAAATGGGGCTGTACTTACTAAGTCCCTTCTCTGCACTGCTCCCTGGGGAGGAAGCTTCAGGGAGCACTTGAGTGCCTACATAAACCTCTGTTTTTTTTTTTTTTTTTTTTTTTTTTTTCTTGATCTGGAGACTCAAGTAGGTCTAATCCCTTTCACTCCCAGAGGTGGTGACATGAGACATAAATCACAGGGAACCTTAGAATTAGGGCACTACAAGCGAAGGGTAAACCTTCCTTTCCACAGGGAGAAACCTGGTGTTGGAGATTGCTTTCCCAATTTTATCCCATGTGCTAGGGACAGTCTGTGCCTGAATGTGCCTCAGCTTCTCCTACCTGCTTAATTTAATGCTTTCTCAGTTGTCTGGTGGTTGGGAGTCTCTTGACTGGCCTGACTTCCTCTGAAGGAATTGGTCCACGAATAAACGTTTGTGGCCATAAACTCCTGTTCCACTATGTTGGTCTGGATTGTTTTAAGTGAATATGTCGTCTTGTACTTCTGAAGAATCAATTAGTATTACTACTTTTTAAAAAGTCTGCTGGTATTCTGATTAGGATTGTTAGAACCTATTGATTAAATTCGGGGAGAAATTAGATATCTTAACACTGAGTTTTCTGACCTGTGAATAAGGTAAAATATTCCATTCATTTAAGTCTTTAAATTTGACAATGTCTAAATTTTTCAGTATGATCTTAAAAATGATTTATTCCAAAATATTTCACCTTTTGGATGTTACTGCATCAATTTCTACCTACCCATTATTAGAATATAGACTAATTCCTTTTAGGAGTAGATAATTCAGTGGATATACTTAATGATTCTAGTATCTTTCTGTAGACTTCTCAATGTATATATAGATATTGTCCAAATAGACAACTTTAACTTTGAGAAACTCAAGGCCTTCCAGTATGACATTAAGTACTGGATTAGATTTTACTTAGAATTTTTGCTAGGGCTATGGCTCAGCAGTAAAGTGCTTGTCTCACATGTGAGGCCCTGGGTTTGCTCCTCAGCACCACATAAATTAAAAATTTTTACTTAGCATTTTTGTGTTGAGCATGAGATTAACCTGTAGTCTTTTCGTGGTGCCTCTTTCTGGTTTTGGTATCAGAATAATAATGGCCTCATAGAATGGAATTGTGAGGCATTCCCTCTTCTATTTTCTGGAGTACTTTACATATAATTGATACTGTTAGTTAAATGTTAGGTAGAATTCCTCAGTGATGCCATCTGAGCTTGGAGTTTCTCCAATAGTTTTACCACATTGAATTTCTTTTAATAGGTGAAGGGCTATTTCAGGTTATTTTTCAAGTGAATTTTCCTAGTGTGCCTTTTAAGAAATTTGCTGTTTCATACAAGTTATTGGCATAAAATGTCCTGCATTTCCTTATTTTTCTTCTGTAGAATCTGCCATTTTTTTATTCCTAAAACTAGCAATTTGTGTTCTTTTTCCTCATCAATCTGACTAGAAGTCATCGGCAACTGGTCTGTGGGCTTTGACACAGATGAAAATGTTTGAGGAGAGAATATGCCAAGGACAGTTAATCTTTGGAATTCAGTTTACCTTGTTTTTCTCTTTGGATCCAAGAAAGGTTAGGATTTTGTAGGTTATTGGACTTTCTGTGTTATGGATTCTATTCCCTAATTTAATATATACCATATTTTCAAACTTTGTTTAAAACTCTAATCTTCAAACAGAAACAAGTTTCATTGAAAATAAGAAGGTAAAAAATAGGAAGGATTGGTGTGGGGAAATGAAACCAAAATCCAATCATTTGTTGGGAATGCCGAATTCCATGGAATTGGGAAAAATTGGCTTAGTAAATTCCTCCAGCCTTCCCCAGGGAATCTTAAAGGGACAGGAACTTGCTGATGAGACCATTCCTTGGTGCTGAGGTTAGATGATAGTTTCTAGTGTCCTGATCTTGACTTTTGTCCTCCCATTTCTGAGATGAATCCACAATGAACCCTGAGGCAATCTGCTATAGAACTCAAGCATTCCTACACACACTAAAGTATACCCAGAACAAAGTTCTTATCATTCTTTACCTGCGCCACTGCTTAGGGTCATTGTTTTAAGTGAGCAACTCCGAAGGATGAGGTATCGTTTCCTCCAAAGAACAAGCTTGTTTATTATTTGTTATAAAATGATGAGTCCCCTAAGTTTAGTATTCCTTGGCCCCAGTGCAAACACCTTGGCCTTTCCACATCTTTCCCATTGTACTTACAAGGTGTGAGGAACTGGCAACAACATGATGCTCATGATGCTTGTTGTACAATGAGTTAACAAAATCCTTTGTCTCTGATCCAGGAGTCTTGACTCCTGCCAACATGCCTGAAACAATAACAGGTTGCTTACTAGCTCAGCAAGTAGAGTGAAATCCCACTTCCTGACACAAATTTGCCTGAACTCAGAGTAGCACGGTGCTCAACATAAGTAATGTAAGATAAGTCTGACGTGGGAAGAAAGCGTTGCTCACCGAAGAGACTAGAATAGTGTAAACATGAATTTTAGAACTTAAAACCACTGTGCTTTGCTGGAAAGGAATTCTAGGAATATTTCTTGGCTCTGAGTTAAGTTGTGGTAACTTGGGGAACCATCAAGACACATTGGCCTTAAACCCTAGGTTTATGATATCAGAAATCTGGCTTGAATCAGAAGTCTTTACTGAAAGTCCTTGAATTTCAGACACTGGCTTCCAACTTTGAGCCTTTGAACTTCGGGGAGTTGGAAAAGTTCATGAGCCATGTTTTACTGTTTCAGAATAGCAAACTTGTGCTCATTCTTCCATGTATCTTTTTGACACATAAATTCAAATATCAACTTTCTATCTGAATATTACTTAAACGTGAGAATACCGATTCTCTTGTGTTGACCAGAAGTTCTGATTGGCAATAAAGTCTTTCTATTTTAATGTTTAATTGACATAAAAATGTGGCATCTAAAAGGATAGTGAATGCAGCAAGTGATCCCTGAATGATGGGAACTTCTTGCCTTGCGGTTGGTCTAAGTGTGATGGGCTCCACCCAAGACTGATTTCGCTTAGTAATGTCGGAGGGGGGGGGGGGGGTTAGGGAAGCTCAGTAATCAGTGTTTTGGGCCTTAAGAGTAACCTATGACTTTCGTGTCTTGCTTTGTGTTTTGTGTTGCAAGGCACAGAATCGGTCACATAACCTCAAATTACGGACTTAATGTGTGACTAGGGAATAGCCAGGAGGACTATAAATGAAAAATCAAGGGGCCTATCATGACTCAAATAGCTTAGATTGTCTGATTTTTTTTTTTTTTTTCTTTTCCTAAATGACCAGAGGGTAAACATGTCAGGCTTTATAGGCCATATTGTCTTTGTCTTTCACCCTACAATGGGGTAGAGACAATCAGACAATATGCCAGAAGTGTGGCTGTGTTCCAATAAAACTTACACAGGAGGTAGGTTGGATTTGGTCCATAGGCTTTCATTTGCCAATCTCTATTTTCTCTATTTTTGATCTTTCAGTGCCTCTCAATGTTAATTGCCTTCTGCTCTAGGTATTTCTCAGTACAAATTTTAAAAAACCTGATCCAGCTTACCTGTTTGCACTAGGATGGACCAGTGTACTGTTGATTGTCTATATCACCCTCGACCTAATTTCAGACAAGATTTAATGCATCAGATAAATGTGTCTACATATTTCAAGCAGTAACGTAAGAAATTATGGTCTTAAAAAGTTGCATGGTGGATTCTCTGATCTGCCAATAAATCTGGCTAACCCAATTTCAAACTTTATGACTACTTCTGAAGTTTCTGCCTACAAAAAGTAATGTAGAAATCCAGAAATGCCTTGGAATTTCTTCATGTGTAGAGTTGTCCTAAAGGGCATTGATTCACACCAAGTATCTTTTTTTTTTTAATAATTTTTAATATGTACAACTCATAGTGCATGTATTTAGCATCTTTTTACATACAATTGTTTGCATACAGAGTATATTCGTACAATTCAGGTCTTCAATCAAGCATTTAGGAAAATGATATCCATCTCATTCAAATACCTTTTCTTTTCTTTTTCCTTTTCTCCCTCTCCCTCCCCCCTTGCTCCCTCCCTTACTCTCCCTTCCCTTTGACCATTCTAGTATTCTTCTAGTCCTCTTATGTACCCTCCCATCCAACCATACTATGAACTAGTCTCCTTATATAAGAGAGAACATTTGGTACTTGGATTTTTGAGACTGACTAACTTCACTTAGCATTATGTCTTCCAACTTCATCCATTTACCTGCAAATGCCATTAATTTATTTTCTTTTATTGCTGAGTAAAATTCCATTGTGCGTATATACCACATTTTCTTAATCCACTCATTTACTGAGGGACATCTAGGTTGGTTCCATAACCTAGCTATTGTGAATTGCGCAGCTACAAACATTGAGATAGCTGTGTCACTGTAATATGCTGTTTTTAAGTCCTTTGGGAATAGACCCAGGAGTGGGATGGCTGGGTCATAGGGTGGCTCCATTCCCAGTTTTCCAAGAAATCTCCATACTGCTTTCCATAATGGTTGCACCATTTTGCATTCCCACCAGCAATGTATGAGTGTGCCTTTTTCCCCACATCCTCTCCAACATTTATTGTTGCTTGTGTTCTTGATAGCTGCCATTCTGACTGGAGTGAAGTGAAATCTTAGAGTAGTTTTGATTTGCATTTCTCTAATTGCCAGCGATGTTGAACATTTTTTCATGTATGTGTTAATTAATCGTGTATCTTCTTCTGAGAGGTGTCTTCTCAATTCCTTAGCCCATTTATTGATTGGGTTATTTGTTTTTTTGGTGTAAAGTTTTTTGAGTTCTTTATATATTCTAGAGATCAGTGCTCTGTCTGATGTGCATGTACTAAATATTTGTTCCCAATTAGTTGGCTCTCTATTCACCTCACTGATTGTTTCTTTTGCTGAGAAGAAGCTTTTTAGTTTAAATCTATCCCATTCATTAATTCTTGGTAGTAATTCTTGCACTACAGGATTCTTATTAAGGAACTTGTGGCCTAATCCGACATGTTGGAAATTGGAGCTTACTTTTTCTTCTATTAGGCGTATTGTCTCTGTTCTAATTCCTAGGTCCTTGATCCATTTTGAATTGAGTTTTGTGCATGGTGAGAGATAAGGATTTAATTTCAATTTGGTGCATATGGATTTCCAGTTTTCCCAGCACCATTTGTTGAAGAGGCTATCCTTTCTCCACTGTACATTTTTGGCGCCTTTGTCTAATATAAGATAGCTGAAATTATATGTATTAGTTTCTGTGTCCTCAATTCTGTACACACCAAGTATCTTTAAGACTCCAGATTTCCCTTTAAGGAAGGCCTTGTGCCAGCTATAGGAGGTAACATCATTACGTAGCCTCTTGTGCTTTTCCAGGCTGAAGAGTCTTCACCCAAGAACATGCTGTTCTACATCTAATGACTGCTTTGAAAATATAAAAGCCAGGCATTTTGGCCCACTGTGAGACAATAGTTACACTTTTCTAGAACACTCCATAGGGTTGGCTAAGGTCTTGTCAGGTTTCTGTTAGCACTGACTTCTCTGACCAATTCTAGTACTCAGATTTCACTTTTATAATTGTTCATCCCTAATAAAATGTCCTTCATGTCAAATTCTTTTCCAACATCTGTTTCTGCAGAACCCAACCCTGAGACAACTGGAAAGTGTTCTAAGCAGATGATGGCATGGTGCTTAACTTAGGTTGGATGCTGACCCTGAGAACCTTACCTTTGGTCCAGTGGTTAAACTGTTTACCTGATGGTAAATCCAGGTGGCACACTGGTAGAAGATTTGTTAGCTTTTGTATCATGTTTGAAAAGTATAAAAAGTCCTTTTTCCTAATAAAAGGGTAAAGATCATTGCCTTATAAAATACGGAGCAGCATCATAGCCCTGTTAGAGTAGGGATTTATTGAAGCCAGATTAACAATGGATTCCCAAAGTTCAGATTATTATGGGTCCACATATCCATTGTCCAGCCCTGGTGGTCACTTCCGAAGTCCCTGAGTATATTGGAGTTGACATACTTGGCATTTGGGGCAAGCCAGGTTGTCTTTTGTCTTTCCCATTATGCTAGCATTTACCTGTGGGCCGAGAAGCAGTAGTTGAAATTGTCCGTCAATGGGCTTGGTTAAAAAAAAAGTGTCACTCTTGCAGGGCACAGTGGCACGTGCCTGTAATCCTAGCAGCTTGGGACACTGAGGCAGGAGAATTGAGAATTCCAAGCAACTCAGTGAGACCCTGTCCCTAAATAAGTAGGACTGGGGATGTGGCTCAGTGGTCAAGTGCCCCAGAGTTCAATCCCTGGTACTCCCCCTCCCCCAAAAAAAATTCACACAAATTTGGAGGGGAAATGTTTAAGCCATAGCATTTTGCTCTTGTAGCCTACAAACAATGTTCCAGTAACACTTGAAGTCTTGCCTCATTCTAATACCAACTCAGTCTAAAATTGAGAATTTTATCCAGATAAAATGTAAATTACATATGGGTGACACTCAAGGTATGTTTCATCCGAAAATTATTCTCTAGCTGCAAGTCTGTGAAATCGAGTATTGTTACCAAAATATAATGGTGTAACAGGTGCAGGATAGACTTTTCTATTCTAAAAGGGAATAATAGGAAAGCAGTAACAGGTCCAAAGTCTAAAATCCAAAAGCTTAGGAACTATTAGATCTTAGGTCTTAAAGTGAGACCCTGATCTTCAGTGATTCTTCCCTGCCTTCTAAGTGTATTGGGACAGGGATTAGATCGCCAAGGTTCAAGCAGACCTTCTGAGTGGCTTTGCTGGGTACAGACCACGTAGCAATGATGCCAGGCTAGAGTTTCACACTGGTTAGATCTATAGTGGTAGGCTCTTGGTTATCCCCACACCCATTACCTACTGGGGACTTTCTGCAGAAGGCCCCAACTCCAGGGCTTTCTCAGGTGTCCTTTGAAATGTAGATGGAAGTAGACACACCATTAGAGCTCATGCAGTATGCATACCTGCAGTTGGCACCATATGGATGCCATCAAGTCTCAAGACTGTGTCCAGACCCACTTGAACCACAGCTTGGATGGTGAAGGAGCACTGTGCCAATGTGGGGATCAGATGTGAAGACCCACAGGTTCCCTCCATGATTCTGCCATCAAGGCTCTGGAGTACTGTTCCTGTGCTGGGCATCGTAAGCATCAATAATATTCTTGGAATCATTCTTCCATTGTCATGACGAATAGCTCCTGGCTTCTTGTCTGCACTAAACTTATCAGTCACTTGGCCATACCATTGGCTTTTTCTCCTAAGCATGCTTTCTTGTTCTTTATGTATTCAGGTTGGAGATTTTTCAAATCTTCTAGATTCTGCTTCTTATATTATGAATTTCACTTTCAAATTGCTTCTCTTGAATTTTATGCTAAGCAGTCAAGAGAAATTGGAAAGGGAAAGGATAATGGCGAGAGGGCAGCCTGAGATCAAAGTGGCATTCAAATGAGACGGGCTACTCCAGTTTGTGTCCCTTCCCAACTGTGTGATGGGACTGGCTAGATTTTCATAATATTGAGAAAGTGAGGATAGAAAAGGATGAACTTGGGGCCTCAAATTCTTGGCTTATGCTCTGTATAAATAACCTATAAAACTTGTTCTGTTCTGGAGGGAAAACTTCATCTGTTATAATTGCAAGGCCATGATTTCTGAAAACCAAACCCAGAGTTTAATCCTGTGAATGAATTTCGGTATGAATTGAACCTCCCAAACTCATAAGGTATCTTCTGTTAAAGCGAAGGCATTGACTGGAAAGGAATGGAATCCTAACCAACTAGGGACATTTGGGCAGATCCCAATGATGCCGGGGCAGAAAAACCCTATGTTCTGAGTTGTGTTTTCCATGGAAGCAGCCCTTCCCAGCCCTGCATGAGGTTAACCTGCCTTTGCCTGGGGTAGACACCTTGCAAGGGCAAGACCTTGAGGGCCTAGCCCTGCTACCTACCTCTTTTCTAGATCTAGATTTAATTCCCAGAGCTTCTAAAGGATGAAGTACAGATTGGGACCTGTGAAGTACACAAGGCACAACTGACTTTTCCCATGTTTCCAGATAGAAATACAAGTATGTGGAAATGGGTCTGAAAAGATAGGAATATGATGCAATGGGAATCAAGAAGCTGCTTTTGCTGAAACTTCTGACCCTTCATTTGGGCTTGCAGATGTCCACTGGGTAACTAAAAGGATAAGAGCCTGGCACATCTACCTTCATCGGTCTCCTTTGGCTGCTTTAAACTTTGGGTCAGATTCCCACAGTTTGCACATAGATGTGTTAGTCATGTAGGGAGTACTTGTCGAAAATGGGTAATCCTCCCCCTTCAGGGCTGACAACTCAACACAGTCAGCTGCCAGCGTCTACAACATTCTGTTCCAATCTGCAGAATAGTACCTAGAATTCTCCAGCCCTAAACCTGAAGGAGGACCCAAGTACTGTCCTAACTCCATCTGATACTTGTTCTGAGTTATTCTCTCCTTCTGTTACCTTGGATTCCAGGAACAACATGTCTGATCAATAAACATTCTGTGATAAGAGTCAGAACTACTGTCTCCTTACCCACAGGCAGCAGCAACATTTTTACTGACAAGGCTTTTCATGACCAATCCTGAGACAAATGATTAAACCAGACCATAGTTTTACTGAGACTACTCAACTATGCGCATTTCTTAAATCTGCCCCACTTTGGTCCTCTCTGTCCTGGGACTATTACTAATTCAAAGTCAGACCTGAGCAGGCTGGTCCCTTATTCCCAGTATGGCTGTACGGAGTGAATTCCTTTCTAGCCTTACCACTACTTTTTCTATTTTGGGAGTGAGTGAGGCTACCTGGTCTTTTGGGGACCTCCCAGTTGGGCCTCTGACTTAAGAATCTAGTAACAATGGGAAAGTATATTGTTGGATTGGGCTGAACTGATTGGTCTGGCCCCATTAAATATAGATTCTGGGTTCATGTTTTATCTTGCACATGGTTTACCTGAATCATGAGCCCGTGGTTAACACTGACTTTGGGCTCATGATTCAGGTAAAGAAAGATCACCTCTATCTCCTCCCCTTAGCTCTTACATGGTCTCCTGTGAACAAATAAACACAAGACAGATTATAAAAGCACACAAGTTTTATTTTACTTGTATATGGGAACTCTCACAAGAGTGAAGGGGAGGAAAATGGCCAAAACAAGTTTTTCTTTAAGACAAAAAAAAAAAAAAAAAATCAATAGAAGAAATGACAGAAGAGGTTCTGGTCTAAGAACCATAAATTCTGAGTTACTGAGAACTGTACTGGGGTGGGGGTTGTATAGAGCTAGTGAAAGATAAAGGCTACTCTTCATGTATTTTCTTAGGTCCCTGCAGTCTGTCTCTAGTGCTTGGGCTATTTTCTGGCCATGGTGCTGGGGAGCCACTCCTCCTGAAAGGAATGTGTATGGGCCTAGAAAGATGCAGGGATTATTATTCTACCCACATTCCTATTCAACTTATATATTTGGTTTGTACAGAAAACAAATCTTTGAGAATGACGGGACAGATTATCATAAACTTAGGTAGTGACTCTAATGCAGTTACTGTTGCAGATGTGATTTTTGAGAAAGTTATCGCATCCTATGGTACCTGGTGTGCAGCTGTTGATCTAGCAAATTCATTGTACTCTATACCTATTAGCAAATTGCTTTGGATGGTTTTTACTTTGAGCTGGCGTGGCCAGCAAAGCATCCTTCCTGTTTTACTTTAGGGTATTAACTGTAGCCCTATGTCACATTTTAGTCCACGGGGGCTTGATTATAGTTCCCTTCTACAAGATATCATGCTTGTTAAAGATATGCTGATTGGGCCTGGTGATCAGGAAGTAGTAATTACTCTAGACATATTGGTAAGATATTTGCATATCAGAGGGTGGGAAATAAATGCCACAAATTCAAAGGTCTTCAATGAAATTTCTAAAGATCCAATGGTATGGGATGTGGGAATATGTCTTCTAAAGCAAAAGATAAGCTGGTTACAGATGGTCTCTTCTACCACAGAAAGAGATGCACAGTGTTAATGGGCCTTTTCAGATTTTAGCAACACATTCTTTGGGTGTGCTACTTCAGCCCATTTACCAAGTGACTGAAAAAGCTACTGGTTTGGGGGTGGGGCCCCCTGGAGCAAGCTCAGTGACTGTCCAAGTTGCCATACAAGTTGCTTTGCCACTGGCCATTTGATTCAATGGACTCAGTGGCAGGTAGATCCTTTGGCAGGATCCACAGGTAAATCCTGGCACAGCCTCTTAGGACAGTGGGGACTTGCTCTGGAAAATCCAATTTGAGCAACTTTTCTCCTTTTGAGAAACAATTGTTGGCTTGCTATAGGCCCTCATAGACTGAACACTTAACCATGTGCCACCAAATTATGACCTGAGATGCCCATCATGAACTGGATGTTCTGGTCCACTTAAAGTGCTGCGGTGTACACTTCATGACAATCATGAAGTAGAAGTGGCAGGTATGAGTTGGGACTTGAGCAGACATTAAAGGCATAAATAATTCACATGAGGAGTTGGTATAAATAAACGTCCAGGGTCCCACTCCTGCCACATTATGCTCTCTCTCCCAGCACACGTCCATGGGCTCATGGACGTTTCCCTGTGATTAGTTTTCTGAGGAAAAGACTGTTGATTTTTTTTTTTCTGATATGCAGGAACTAAAAATATACAACTATAGCACTATAACCCCTTTCTGAGATGTTCTCAAAGGGCAGTGGAGAGGGCAATCCACCTCCCAGTGGACAGAACTATGAACAACGAAACTGGGTGTTGGTTTTGCCTTAAAGAGAAAATAGAGGTGAGTGCATAGCTGTGGTATAAACTGTGGTCAGTGGTTTGGCTGGGTGGTCAGGAATGGAGAAGGAAAACTGGAGAAACTAAGTATGAGTGCCTCTACTCACTATCACCCCTACTGATTGACTACTAAGTTTCTTATCCCTACAAACTTCGGTACCGAGACCTCTAGCCAGCAGAGCCTGAGGAATGATGAATCTATTGAGATTGCTACCCTTCCATTTTGAATCAAGCTCTGAGTTAACAGGAAAAGGAGGTTGCTATACTGACTCCAGTGATTACAAAGGAGAAATTGGAATAGAGGTAAAAGAAAAAAAAATCGTATGCCTGGAATATACCCCATAGAGGGTCTCTTCATACTATCATGTGTTGTGATTGAAGTCAATGGAACTACTATCCAAGTTGAATTGAGTTCTAGTAGCTATAATGGCTCAGACCATTTAGAAATCATCTTGGTCACTCCCAAGAGCAAAGAACCCTGACACCTGAAGCACTTACTGAAGGGAAAATGGAATGGGTCCTAGGAGGTAGTCGCAAATACCAGCTGTGATCATGTGATCACTTGTAGAAACATTGTGATAGTTACTTCCTACTTTGTTGTATCTGGTTAAATATCTTAACATCTTAAGATAGAAAACCATAATCATCTTCAGAAGGCAGTATTTAAGTTACAGGATATCAGAAGACTAAATCGCCCAAGGATCTTGCATGTTCTTTTGGGGAATTTGTGTTTTCAATTGTACACAGGATAGTTGTATCATGTTAAGTAGGATTCTTTCTTTGGAGAAGTGTTTAATGTGATGTTGATAGAGGGCACACTGTAATGGTCTTTTGATGTGTCAACTTGACTAGGCTACAGTTGCGTTACTCAAATGCTAATCTGAGTGTTGCTTTGGAAAATATGATGGGACTTGATGTGATTTAAAGTCCACACTTGATAAACTTCAGGGGGATATTATTCTAGGGATTCTGATGAACCTGTCAGTGAGTTGAAAGGACTGAGAAGTCCTGAGGCTTCTCTGATGTTCCATGGCAGCAATTTTACCTGTGTCTAAGAGCTTTAGTCTGCTTTGCTTGGCAGCCTCCTTGTGGATTTTGGACCTATGTTACCAGTCCCCACAACTGCTTAAGATAATTTCTTGTGACAGGTCTTAACATATTTTGCCTGTGCTTTTGGGGGATTGAACCAGGGCCTTACACATGAGGCAAGTGTTCTACCACTAAGCTACAGCCCAATCCTACTATATTTAATATGTATCTCCAACTGGGGTTCTTTTTCTCTGGCTTTTCCCTGACTGATACATACTTTTGAATATCCTGTATCACTTCTAAGGTTAAAAAAAAAATAATCCCAACAGTAGCAGCCCCAGTTATACAAGTGACAGAATGGCTTCTGTGTCACCCTGTGGGACAGCTTTCAATGCCAGCTATCCCATGATCTATCCCTTTCTGCCATCTTGGTGATATGCACAAGTTGACAGTGACGACTACTCAAGCAATACTCCTTCAGGTTCTTGGACATTTTTGCTGAGCTCGTTACCTCGAGTTGGGGCAGAGGGAGTCATTGCACCAAGAGTGCAGCCAGGTAAACTGCATTTCTCTATCTCCAGTATTTGGAGTTGAGTTCTGAAACATGCATCATGTTTACTTCTTAGTGGAAAATAACACATTAGGATGTCCTCCTTGGTGGCAACATCCAGAATGTTTATTTCCTTATACTAAAAGTTTAGAATTAGAAAAGCAATATATATTTTTTCTGTAGAAGAGCTTTACATGGTTCTCCCATGGTTCAAAATCCCTCCTTTCTCATCATTAACTATAGGACTTCACTGTTGAAAGATTACCTAAAGAATGCTCTAGAAGTATGAGAAAATACAAATGAGTTTATATAGGATTATAGAAACACAAGGATTATAAAAACTTGATCATAAGTCGCATGTTCTTATATTTTCCTCTTGACTTGATACATCTTGGTTATTTCCCAATAAAGATCTGTTCATTCCCTACCACATGCACAGTAATCCATGCTTCTCCAGTTTCTTGGCAACTAAAACTGATGAAATAAGCCTGTCAGTACATCTTTGTCCCTATGCTGTTCCTATAGGACAGACTACTAGAACTAGGGCAGCACTTTCTCAATACTCCCACTAATCAAGATGCCCGGGCCAAGAGGTCATCTAGCTTGGACTGTCCTTTCAGATTTTTTCGTTTCCCTATTGATACCCTTAGGTTTGTATAGTCATTAAAGTGTGGCCATGGATATATGCTACATGAGTCTCCCTTCAGTAACAGTGCATTGACCTGTGGTGGAAAGCCACCTTTTGGCCCTTCCAGATCCACTTCAGCTTTCAAGCCAAGATTATAGCCCTTTGGGGCAATCTCTAGCCAACAACTGATCATGGAAGATTAAACTAGGACCCTCTTCTGCTCAAATGCACATCTCTCACAGCAATCTTTAATCTAAGGTTTTCACATCTCTGAGGCTTTCTGCTGCACAATCCTGCATTGTCCTTCAGATCTGCAATGCTATCTGAAGGTTCTTTCTGCTATAGTAGGTCTAATACCCTGGCTCCACACCAAATATCTGTATATCAATCCTATGACCTTGTGAATGTTACCTTGAATGAAAAAAGACTGGCAGAATGGGATTAAAACTTGGGATTGAGACATTATTCTAGATTATGTGAGTTGACTTAATGTCATAAGTGTCCTTATAAGACGGAGGCAGGAGTATCAGAATGAGAGGAAAGAGGTCAGAATGATATGAGGCCATAAACCAAAGAATATGGGCAGCTCTTAGAGGCTGGGGAAAGTAAGGAAACAGATTTTCTGTTAAACTCCAGAAGGAATGCAGCTGTCAAAACCCCAATTTCAGTCCAGTGAAAAACCCAGTTTTGAGTTCTCCAGAATGGCAAAGGACAATAAATTGGTATTTCCAGTTAAATTTGTGATCTCCTATAGGAGTCAGATTAATATGCCTCCTTGTGTCTACCCTTCCTCATGCACAAGCTTCACCCTCCATGAAACCTCACTCCAAACTCCATCACAGCCTCTATTTTCCAAAGAGTCCAACCCTAGAGATCGTAATGTTCACTTTTGACTAATACTTTGCTGCTCCAAATTCACTAGAGCCCAGGCAATGATGATCATGACCTGGGTTGAAGGACACTAAGCTGATAAAAGGAAAATCCTGGGGAAGGAGAGAGTAGGGAGCAAATGATGATCAGCTCAGAGGCATCTTGTTTCTCAGTTACTAGATGCTGATGCTAAGGCAGAGAAGCCAACTGAGAACAAAATTCTCCCGCCAGAGGCCTCTGTGGCTGGTGTTTAGAAATGTATGTCCTCAACGATGCTTCTAATTATAACAGTCCCCATTTTTAAAAAATACTTATTTATTTAGTTGTACACAATGCAATTGCATTTATGCTTACGTGGTGCTGAGGATGGAACCCGGGCCGCGCACGTGCGAGGCGAGTGCTCTGCCGCTGAGCCACAACCCCAGCCCAACAGTCTTCATTTTGATGCACTAATTGGGCTAAGTTAAGGGACACATCTCAAGGGCTTCTATTTAGGAAGGGACCCATGCAAATAAAATAATAAACATAAATGGCTGAACATCTAAAATGTATATAATGTACCATGTACATAAACTGGTACAGTCTTCACAACCAAATGAAGTGGATGACATCTTACTTAGATGTAGAGGGCAGATTGGCACCCCCACTGGGAAGCATCTAAATGCTGATCAGCCCTCCTTGGTACCTCTATGCTCCTTTGAGGTATAGGTAGGTTAAAAAAAATAGGTCAGATTGCCAATGCTTAAAGAAGTATCACAAGAGGGAGAAGTAGAGATTAAATCTTTGGTTCCATTGAAATGTAATGTCAGATAAAACAGAATGTTCACCAAATTTGAATTTCAAGTTAATAAGTTAATACTAAAAGGCATTTATGCTAGAAAAATTGTTATTCCAAAATTCAAATTAATAGGGCCAAATTGTCTTTGTTAAACATGGCAACGCTTTTAGAAAACACAGGACACTTGGATCAGCTCTCTGCCCTGAAAATATGAGCTAATAGTCCAACATGGACATCTGGCACCAGAGGGGGGGGGATGGTGGTGTGTCTTATTCCAAGTTATACAGAAGCAATCTCTCTGGGGATTTATGTACAAGTGGCTTTTAAGGAAATGCTCCCAAAAGATAACTGTAAGTGAATAGAGGAAGTTAAGCAAAAAGTCAAGGATGCTGTTTGGGGGAAAGTCTTGCCTGAGGTTACTACAGCTTGATACCACAGAGAAACTGGTGGTTATAGTTACACCAAAGACTTACCTCTTTTATGGGCCCTAGGAAGAAGAATATCTTTGAGATAAGAGTTTACATCCTCTGTGTTAGCCCTTAAATATTTCCAGGTCCAGATTTTGAGAATAGTCGGATTTCTGAAGGGGCAGGTATTGGCTATGGAGATGTTCAAGCATACTGAAGTCATGGAAGAGCCATGTAGAAGCACATAATGAGTATTCTGCCTACATTCCCTTGGATCCTTTATCTTGCTAGAGTCTAAAAACCATCTCAAAGCTATGACGATGGAGTCTCACTTTAAGTTTCTCACATTCATATGAGAAATATGAGGTAGTCACCATCTCAAGGAAAAACAAGGGTTAGAAAGATGAGCTACAGATGCCCCTCTCCCACTGCCCTGCTGTGCTGAGGGCCTTGACCCTCCAACATCAACTGTGGGGGACTTGAGCACGTGGAGAAACCCCTCCAAAGACGGTTTCAGAGTGTCTGCTTTATTGCATAGCAAAATACAGCTTTTATAGGGGCTATGTGCCAATTCACAGGTAACAGGCATGATAGGCCAGAGGTGATACACAGCATCATCTTACAGGAGTCTAGACACCGAGAATCCAGAAACTGCCTTGTAGGCTGACCTTGAACCAATAGAGGAATAACTCCTTGTCAAGATGGCAAGGGAATGGCGCTTGCCAGTGTTCTGACAGCACACTGTCCCAAAATTTAGCGTTCTACATTAGGACTTCCCTGCTGCACAATGAGAAGATAAGCATTCCTCCATGAGGGTCCAAGGTCAGGCCCTGCAACTCTGCTGCATTTGCTCCTAAGGTCACAAATGCCTGATCCCTTCCTTACTACCTATTCTGGATTACCTCATGTGTGCCTAGTACTTCTGCTGAACTACAGAGCTGGCCTGGTGGCCCAGCTCTTTAGGAGAGGTCTGAGTTCCTCATTACAAGGGAGATCTGTTGTCCCCACGGATGTATATGAACCCAGCCTTGTCACCACCCCTTCCACTATTGGCCCTGGCCTGCAGAGGAGACCCAGTGTTGGTTCTCAAACCAAATCACATATTGGAAAAAAGGAACCTCTGTGATATGGTGCCCCGTGCACAGCACATGCCTGATGGCGTTGATGTGGTACTTCGGGAAGTGGAAGCTTTTAATAGGGAACAGTAGGCCTCTCTGTAAACTGAGAACTTGGGAGGTTTTCTGGGGGCATGCATCCAGACGTCCCTAGTCCCTATCCCTAGTTTACCCAACCAGGGCCCAGGCTTGTTCATAATGGTCCTTCTTTGGTGGAACACTTAAATGTCACTAGAGTTCTATCAAAAGCTCTATTTGTTTAGCTTTGCCTATCTTGTTAATCTAGGAGATGAGAAGCTCTTCATAAGCTACTCAAGAGGGCCTCTGGCCCTCAAACTTCAAATAATTAAGTTTATTGAACTCAAGTTCATTTTTAAAATTTTTACTTTTTAATTTACTTTGTTTTAATTTAAAGCAATTATTGTATATATTATGGGATATAATATGCTTTGATATATCTACAGTGTAGAATGGCTTAATAAAGCTGATTAAAATATCCATCACTTTATCTTTTTTGTGGTGAGAATATTTAAGATTTCCTAACACTTTTGAATTATACCACACACAATTACTAATGATATCTATTGTACAACACAATGACTCTCAAACTAATTAAACTTCGTAGCCTTTGACTAACATGTCCTCAACAGCCCCACATACATACCATCTCTAATAAATACCTTTCTATCCCTGCTTTTGAGTTCAACTTTAAAAGCGTCCATATATCATGAGACTGAGATCATGTAGCACTTGTTTTTCTGTGCCTGGTTTATTTCTGTTAAAATATCAATTCATGTTGTAAATGACAATTTATCCTTTTATGTGACAATACTTTTATTTTTTCCTTTTTCTTGGTGCATTATAACATTTGCCACTGTCATGTGCATGTATGAATGTTATAAATATATATAACACAGTATGACCTGAACAATTTCATTCCCCAGTACCTCCTCTTTCCCTCTCCTCCCTCCCTCCTGATCCCCTTCTTCTATTCCACTGCTCTCCCTTCTATTTTTTAATTTGTTCTAATTGGTTATACATGACAGTAGAATGCATTTTGACATATTATACACATAATGGAGCACAACTTCTCACTCCTCTGGCTGAACATGGTGCAGAGTCGCACCTCTAGCATCATCATACATGTATATAGGATGGTAATGTTCACCTCATTCTTCCCATCCCCACAGTCCAACCCCTCTCCTTAATCCTCTGCATGATCCAAAGATCCTTCATTCTTCCCTACCTGCTCTCCACTATGGATCAGCATCCACTTATCAGAGGAAACATTTGGCCTTTGGTTTGTTGGGATTGGCTTATTTCACTTAGCCTGATGTTCTCTAGTTTTGTCCATTTACCTGCAAATGCCATAAGTTCATTCTTTAAGACTGAGTAATATCCCATTGTGTCTATATACCACATTTTCTTTATCCATTCATCTTTTGAAGCATACCTAGGTTGATTCTGTTATTTAGCTATTGTGAATTGAGGTGCTATAAACATTGATGTGGTTGTGTCCCTGTAGTATGCTGACTTTAAGTCCTTTGGGTATAAACCAAGGACTGGGGTAGCTGGGTCAAATGGTGGATTCATTCAAAGTTTTCTGAGGAATCTCTGCTTTCCAAAGTGGTTGCACTCATTTGCAGTCCCACCAGCAATGTGTGAGTGTACCTTTTTCCCCACATCCTCACCAATACTCATTATTGCTTATATTCTTGATAATTGCCATTCTGACTAGAGATGAAATCTTAGAGTAGTTTTGATTTGCATTTTTCTAATTGCTAGAGCTGTTGAACATTTTTTCATGTTTGTTGATCAATTTTATTTCTTTGAAGTCTGTTCAGTTCCTTGGCCCTTTTGTGTGTGTGTGTGTGTGATTTTTTTTGTGGTACCGGGGATTGAACTCAGGGGCACTCGACCACTGGGTCACATCCCCAGCCCTTTTTTGTTTTTTAGAGACAGGGTCTCACTGAGTTGCTAAGTGCCTCGCCATTGCTGAGGCTGGCTTTGAACTCGCGATCCTCCTGCCTCAGCCTCCCAAAGTGCTGGGATTACAGGCGTGCGCCACCGCACCCGGCTGTGTGTTTTGAGTTCTTTATATATCCTGGAGATTAGTACTGAGGTGCATGTGGTAAAGACATTATTTTTCAACTCTGTAGGCTCTCTATTCATATAGTTTCCTTTAAGAAACTTATTTTGAATCCATCCCATTTATTTTTATTAATTATTGTTATGACAGCAGAATGCAATTCAATTCATATTACACAGAGCACAATTTTTCATGTCTCTGGTTGTAGATAATGTAGATTCACACTCTGTCTTCATACACGTACTTGGTGAAATGAGATGGTCATCATTACCCTCTTTCCTACCACCATACACCCCTCCCTCCCCTTTCCCCTATCTAAAGTTCCTTTCATTCTTAATTTTACTTCTTGTGCTTTAGGAGGCTTGTTGAGGAAGTCTGGTCCTAAGCCAACATGCAGATTTGGGGCTACTTTTTCTTCCATTAGGTGTAGGGTCTGTGTTCTAGTATCTAAGTCTTTAATCCACTCTGAGTTTTTTTGTTTGTTTTGTTTTGGTGCAGTGTGAGAAGTTTAATTCATTTTGCCACATATGGATTTGTAGTTTTCCCTGGACCATTTTTTTTTATAATTTTTAATATGTACAACTCATAGTGCATGTATTTAGCATCTTTTTACATACAATTGTTTGTATACAGAGTATATTCGTACAATTAAGGTCTTCAATCATGCATTTAGGAAAATGATATCCATCTCATTCAAACACCTTTTCTTTTCTTTTTCCTTTTCTCCCTCTCCCTCCCCCCTTGCTCCCTCCCTTACTCTCCCTTCCCTTTGACCATTCTAGTGTTCTTCTAGTCCTCGTATGTACCCTCCCATCCAACAATACTATGAACTAGCCTCCTTATATCAGAGAAAACATTTGGTACTTGGATTTTTGAGACTGACTAACTTCACTTAGCATTATGTCTTCCAACTTCATCCATTTACCTGCAAATGCCATTAATTTATTTTCTTTTATTGCTGAGTAAAATTCCATTGTGCGTATATACCACATTTTCTTAATCCACTCATTTACTGAGGGACATCTAGGTTGGTTCCACAACCTAGCTATTGTGAATTGCGCAGCTACAAACATTGAGATAGCTGTGTCACTGTAATATGCTGTTTTTAAGCCCTTTGGGAATAGACCCAGGAGTGGGATGGCTGGGTCATAGGGTGGCTCCATTCCCAGTTTTCCAAGAAACCTCCATACTGCTTTCCATAATGGTTGCACCATTTTGCATTCCCACCGGCAATGTATGAGTGTGCCTTTTTCCCCACATCCTCTCCAACATTTATTGTTGCTTGTGTTCTTGACAGCTGCCATTCTGACTGGAGTGAAGTGAAATCTTAGAGTAGTTTTGATTTGCATTTCTCTAATTGCCAGCGATGTTGAACATTTTTTCATGTATTTTTTAATTAATCGTGTATCTTCTTCTGAGAGGTGTCTTCTCAATTCCTTAGCCCATTTATTGATTGGGTTATTTGTTTTTTTGGTGTAAAGTTTTTTGAGTTCTTTATATATTCTAGAAATTAGTGCTCTGTCTGATGTGCATGTACTAAATATTTGTTCCCAATTAGTTGGCTCTCTATTCACCTCACTGATTGTTTCTTGCTGAGAAGAAGCTTTTTAGTTTAAATCTATCCCATTCATTAATTCTTGGTAGTCATTCTTGCACTACAGGATTCTTATTAAGGAACTTGGGGCCTAATCCGACATGTTGAAAATTGGAGCTTACTTTTTTTTCTATTAGGCGTATTGTCTCTGTTCTAATTCCTAGGTCCTTGATCCATTTTGAATTGAGTTTTGTGCATGGTGAGAGATAAGGATTGAATTTCAATTTGGTGCATATGGATTTCCAGTTTTCCCAGCACCATTTGTTGAAGAGGCTATCCTTTCTCCACTGTACATTTTTGGCACCTTTGTCTAATATAAGATAGCTGAAATTATATGTATTAGTTTCTGTGTCTTCAATTCTGTACCATTGGTCCACCAGTCTGTTTTGGTGCCAATACCATGCTGTTTTTGTTACTATTGATCTATAGTATAATTTAAGGTCCGGTATGGTGATGCCCCCTGCTTCACTTTTCTTGCTCAGGATTGCTTTGGCTATTCTGGGTCTCTTATTTTTCCAGATGAATTTCATGACTGCTATTTCTATTTCTTTGAAGAATGACATTGGGATTTTGATTGGAATTGCATTAAATCTGTATAGTGCTTTTGGTAGTATGGACATTTTGACAATATTAATTCTACCTATCCAAGAGCAAGGTAGGTCTTTCCATCTTCTGAGTTCATCTATAATTTCTTTCTTTAGTGTTCTATAATTTTCGTTATAGAGGTCTTTCACCTCTTTTGTTAGGTTGATTCCCAGGTATTTTATTTTTTTTTGATGCTATTGTAAATGGGGTAGTTTTCATCATTTCCCTTTCAGAGTCTTTGTTGCTGATGTACAAAAATGTCTTTGACTTATGTGTGTTGATTTTGTATCCTGCAACTTTGCTAAATTCATTTACTAGTTGTAAAAGTTTTCTGGTAGAGTTTTTTGGGTCTTCTAGGTATATTATCATGTCATCAGCAAATAGTGCTAATTTGAGCTCTTCTTTTCCTATCTGGATCCCTTTAATTTCTTTCGTCTGTCTAATTGCTCTGGCCAGAGTTTCCAGTACTATGTTAAATAGCAGTGGTGAAAGGGGGCATCCCTGTCTTGTTCCAGTTTTTAGAGGGAATTCTTTCAATTTTTCTCCATTTAAGATAATGTTAGCTCGGGGCCTTGCATATATAGCTTTTATAATGTTGAGATATGTTCCTGATATTCCTAGTTTTTCCAGTGTTTTGAACATAAAGGGGTGTTGTATTTTGTCAAATGCTTTTTCTGTGTCTATTGAGATGATCATATGATTTTTATCTTTAAGTCTATTGATGTGATGTATTATGTTTATTGATTTCCGAATGTTGAACCAGCCTTGCATGCCTGGGATAAACCCCACTTGATCGTGGTGCACTATCTTTTTGATATGTTTTTGTATCCGATTTGCCAGGATTTTGTTGAGGATTTTTGCATCTATGTTCATTAAAGATATGGGCCTGAAGTTTTCTTTTTTGGATGTGTCTTTGCCTGGCTTTGGAATTAATGTAATATTGGCCTCATAGAAAGAGTCTGGAAGAGCTCCCTCTTTTTCTATTTCTTGAAATAGTTTGAAGAGCATTGGTATTAGTTCTTCTTTGAAAGTCTTATAGAACTCGGCTGTAAACCCATCAGGTCCTGGACTTTTCCTTGTTGGTAGCTTTTTGATGACATCTTCTATTTCTTCGCTTGTAATTGATCTGTTTAAATTGTGTATAGCCTCCACATCCATTTTAGGCAAATCATATGACTCTAGAAATCTGTCAATGCATTCAGTATTTTCTATTTTATTAGAGTACAAGTTTTCAAAGTAATTTCTAATTATATTCTGTATATCTGAGGTGTTTGTTGTGATATTCCCTTTTTCATCATGAATGTTAGTGATTTGAGTTTTTTCTCTTCTTTTCGTTAGCATCGCTAAGGGTCTGTCAATTTTGTTTATTTTTTCAAAGAACCAACTTTTAGTTTTGTCAATTCTTTGAATTGTTTCCTTAGTCTCGATTTCATTAATTTCTGCTCTGATTTTAATTATTTCCTGTCTTCTACTGCTCTTGGTGTTGGTCTGTTCTTCTTTTTCTAATGCTTTGAGGTGTGATGTTAAGTCATTTATTTGTTGGGTTTTTTTTTCCTCTTAAGGAATGAACTCAGTGCAATGAATTTTCCTCTTACTACTACCTTCATAGTGTCCCAGAGATTTCTATATGAAGTATCTGTGTTCTCATTTACCTCTAGGAATTTTTTGATCTCCTTTGTCTTCTTCAACCCCTTGTTCATTCATTAGCATGTTGTTTAGCTTCCAGTTGATGGAGTAGTTTTTCTTATTCCTTGTTTTGTCATTGATTTCCAATTTCATCCCTTTATGGTCCGATAGCATGCATGGTAGTATCTCTATTTTTTTATATTTGCTGAGAGTTGCCTTGTGACATAATATATGGTCTATTTTGGAGAAGAAGCCATGTGCTGCTGAGAAAAATGTGTATTCGTTTACTGAGGGATGAAATATTCTATATATGTCTGTTAGGTCTAAATTGTTAATTGTTTTAAGGAGGCTTAAAGTTTCTTTGTTTAGCCTTTGTTTGGATGATCTCTCCATTGGTGAGAGGTGTGTTGAAGTCCCCTAGAATAACTGTGTTGTGGTCTATTTTACTCTTGAACTTGAGAAGCGTTTGTTTGAATGTAGGTACTCCATTATTTGGGGCATATAGATTTATGATTGTTATATCCTGTTGATGAATGGTTCCCTTAAGTAATAAGAAATATCCATCTTTGTCCCTCTTGATTGGTTTTGGTTTGAAGTCTACCTTATTTGATATAAGAATGGAAACCCCTGCTTGCTTCCGCCGGCCATGTGAGTGATAAGACTTTTCCCAGCCTTTCACTTTCAGTCTGTTGATGTCTTTTTCTATGAGGTGTGTTTCTTGGAGACAGCAAATTGTTGGGTCGTTTCTTTTAATCCATTCTGATAATCTGTGTCTTTTGATTGGCGAGTTTAGGCCATTAACATTCAGGGTTATTATTGAGATATGATTTTTATTTCCATCCATTTTTATTTGAATTATGGTCTTTAGCTTGATTAGGTTTCTCTTCTGGTTGGTATTTCCTTTAGTTTAATATCTCCCTTTGTTGATTTTCATTATCATCTTTCTCTTCTTCTTCATGAAAAATGTTGCCCAGGATGCTCTGAAGTGCTGGCTTTCGAGTTGTGAAATCTTTTAACTTTTGCTTGTCGTGGAAGGTTTTTATTTCATCTTCGAATCTAAAGCTCAATTTTGCTGGATATAAGATTCTTGGTTGACATCCCTTTTCTTTCAGAGCTTGAAATATGCTATTCCAGGATCTTCTTGCTTTTAAGGTCTGGGTTGAAAAATCTGAACATAGTCTGATTGGTTTCCCCCTATATGTGATCTGTTTCCTTTCTCTTGTGGCTTTTAGTATTCTCTCCTTGCTCAGAATATTAGGCATTTTCATTATAATGTGTCTTGGTGTGGATCTGTTGAGATTTTGTTTGTTTGGTGTTCGGTATGCCTCTTGAACTTGGTTTTCCCATTCATTCCTCAAGTTTGGAAAATTTTCTGTAATTATTTCGTTAAATGGATTACTCATTCCTTTGGCTTGAAACTCTGCCCCTTCTTCTACGCCGATCACTCTTAAGTTTGGTCTTTTTATGCTGTCCCATAATTCTTGGATGTTATGTTCTTGATTTCCAATGAGTTTTGCTGTACGGTCTAAATTCTTCTCTAGGACAAATATTGTCTTCATTGTCTGAGGTTCTTTCCTCCAAGTGGTCTACTATGTTGGAGATGCTTTCAATTGAACTTTTATTTTGGTTTATTGCTTCTTTCATTTCTGGAATTTCTATTTGGTTTCTCTTTAGAGCCTCTATTTCCCTATTGAAGTAATCTTTTACTTCCTGTATTTGTTTTTGGAGTTCTTTGTCAAAATGATCTTTTGCCTCCTGTACCTGCTCCCTCATCTCATTTTTGAGTTCATTCTTAAGTTCCCTAAACATTTGGCATATGTAATTTCTAAATTCCATCTCTGGCATTTGACCAACTGTGTTTGCCATGAAATCTACTGATGATGAATCTTGATTTGATTGTGTCACTTTCTTCCCTTGTTTTTTCATGGTGCTTGTGTGTCTTTTCTTCCTGCACTGTGGGACCTTGACTGTTTCGATTTTACCTTAATTCCTTATGTTGTTCCTGTAGTATGAAGCTATCAGCTCCCCTTATAATTCCTTTACACTTTAAAACCTAACACTTTCTATTCAGAAAATTCAATTTTGATCACAATGTACAGATTTTGTTAACCCAGATATTTATTCCAATTTACTCTGTATGCTTCTGATGGGGTTTTATAGCTTCAAGTATTGGATACAGAGGTATTATGTTTAAGAAGAAGGAAGTGTCTTGAATTGTTCTTTCTTGGAAAGTATGAAAGGAGAGTTCTATTGACGTGGTTTACTGGAAGTGGTTTAGTATCAGTAGAAGAGAGAAGATAGAGAATGGAGTAGACACTTAGGTGGAGAGACCAATTTATATATAAAGTAAGATGGAAAAGAAGAAAAAAAATGATAAAAGAGTAGAAATTGGTGTAAGAGAGAGGAGATAGAGAATCAAGAAAATGGAGAGTAAACTATATATAGTACCTCTTTGCTTTCCAGTTCAATTGCGCTGTTTCTAGAAATCCCAAGTTCTGCGTACAGCTTGTTTTTGCCTCTGTTTAGTATGCACTGGCAGGGTGCAAATATGAAAGATGGAGGAAGAAGAGATGCCAAAGTGATAAGGAAGAAAAGAAGGAACGAGAAAAGGAGCAGAAGCAAACAATCAAACACACTGACAATCAATGCAAAAAAAAAGCAAAACAGAACAAAGCCAAAAAAAGAACAATAAACAATCTAACAAAAACCAATAACACAAGCCGACAGACCGACCAACCAAAACAAAAACAAAAACAAAAACAAAACAAAAAAAAGCAAAAAAAAGTCAAACCCCAAGTCTCAAACAAAACGGGCCCTGGGAAGCCCCCCTCTCTTTTCCCTTTCCAGTTTAAGCCAACTGCATTGGATCACGTCCAGAAAGTCTGAGAGTCAAGTCTGCACACTATGCCAGCAGCCACTCAGGGGGAGGATTGGCTCAGGGTGGTTGTATGTCAACAGGTGAATGGCTCCAGGAAGGGGACCCTCCAGAAGGCACCCTTTCCCCACGCCCACCCACAGTTGTAGCTTCTTGTGACCGCTGGGCTGGCCTCAGACACGCCCTCCCCTGCTGGTTACCTGAGTCTCACCCAGGTGTGCGCTGCCTTCTAAGCGATGGGGCTCCCTGGATGTCTGCAGCTGTTGTCTCCTCCGTCTTTTCCCCTTTGTCTGGATCAGCCTCTGCACTTCTCAAAGATGGCGGCGTTCTCCTCCCATTCAGCAGCTGCTCCGCAGACGCTTGTGTCAGTCCAGATCGTGCGGGGGGTCGGCTTGGCAAGCAGTGCGAAAGAGCTCCACGTGGACACCGCCCACGCCTCTAGGCCTCTTTTTATCCCTCCTCGCTGATGTGTTTCAAAGCCGCTGGGTGGATCCTCTCCTTGCCGAGATGGTATTGGCCCCTGTGCCTGCAGCACCGACAGCGTTGTTTCGGGCTGTGGAGCGCTGGGACTCTGTCCTTGGTTGTTGTGGTCTTGAGAACTTTGTATTTCGCTGTCCAGAGGTGCAGGAATGTCTCGGCTCCCTTTCCGTTGCAATAGAACCGCCAGCAAAGCCCTTTTTTTTTTTAATAGGGTCTTTTGTCCAATGTATGTTTTCTTTGGCACCTTTGTCTAGAATAAGATAACTGAAATTATGTGTATTAGTCTCTGTGTCCTCAATTCTGTACCATTGGTCTACCAGTCTATTTTGGTGCCAACACCAAGCCTTTTTTGTTACTATTGCTTTGTAGTATAGTTTAAGGTCTGGTATTGTAATGTCTGCCTCCTGTTTTACTTTCCTTGCTAAGGATTACTTTGTCTATTCTGGGTCTTTTATTTTTCCAGATGAATTTCATGATTGCTTTTTGTATTTCTATGAGGAATGTTATTGGGATTTTAATAGGAATGGCATTAAATCTGTGTAACAGTTTTGGTAATATGGCCATTTTGACTATTCTGCCTATCCAAGAGCATGGGAAATCTTTCCACCTTTTAAAGTCATCTTCAATTTCTTTAGCATTTTGTAGTTTTTCATTATAGAGGTCTTTAATCTTTGTTAGATTGATTCCCGAGTAATTTTTTTGAGGCTATTACAAATGGGGTAGTCTTCCTAATTTATCTTGCAGTGTATTCATCACTTATGTATAGAACTGCATTTGATTAATGGGTATTGGCTTTTTTTTTTTTTTTTTAATAATATCCTGCGACTTTGCTGAATTCATTTGAGTTCTAGAAGTTTTCAGTTGGGGTTGTTTTTTTTTTTGTTTGTTTGTTTTCAAATGTAGAATCATGTTGTCAACAAATAGTAATAGTTTGAATTCTTACTTGTATCCCTTTAATTTCTTTTGTCTAATTGCTCTGGCTAGAGTTTACAGAACTGTTGAATAGAAATGGTAAAAGAGGGCATCCCTCTCTTATTCCAGGTTTTAGAGGGAATGCTTTTAATTTTTCTCCATTTAGAATAATGTTGGCCTTGGGCTTAGCATAGATAGCTTTTACATTGTCGAGGAATGTTCTTACTATCCCTAGTTTTTCTAGTGTTTCAGAACATGGAAAGGTGCTGTATTTTATCAAATGCTTTCTCTGCATCTTCATAACGAGATAATCATGATTCTTGTCTTTCAGTCTATTATGTATTACATTTATTGATTTCAGTATGTTGAACCAAACTTGCATCCCTGGGATGAACCCCACTTGATTGTGGTACACTATTTTTAATGTTTCTGTATGAGATTTTCTGAAGGAGCCCTAATTAGGAAGGGCTGTTGCAGCTAGCTGGAAGCCATAAGTTCCACCTGATATGTATGTGACGCACCTGTAGGCACCCGCAAACCTGAAGGTATATATAACCGGGTGAAAGCGGTCCGAGTTAGGAGAACGGAGAATTCAGTCAGCCGGGCAGTCACTCGGTCGGTCAGAAGAATCAGAGCGGCCAGAACGTAGGCAGAGCGGTTACAGAAGAGAAACCAGATAGAAGAAGTAATGACTGGCCAGAGTTAGGCCGAGGCTCCAGAGGACTGGTCAGAGTAAGGCCGAGGCTCCCGAGGAAGACAGAAGACAGAAGAAAGAAGAAGGAAGAAAGAAGAGAGAAGAAAGAAGCTCTAATCTTTCTCTAAGCTAAATCTTTCTCTATCTTTCTTTCTAACTCTCTAAGCTCTAAGAAAGTAGAAGTAAAAGTAGTAAAAGCTTCACTCTGCCTCCGAGAATTTTCCTCCCGTGGCGGCGCCGTGGCTGGCCGTGACAGGCAGCTTACAAATGGTGGTCCGTCCGGGGCTCGGCAGGCAGAGAAGAAAAGCTAAGAAATAAGAGCAACGAAAAAGCATAGCCTCAGACTCAGTTGAGACCAGCAAAAAGAGTAGTAAACAAGAGAGCATAGCCTCTGACTCAGTTGAGGCCAGTTAAGAATTAAGCCGAAGCAGAGTAGCCGGCCAAAAGCCATAAAAAATAAAGAAGAAAAAGCCTTGAGCTTTAGCAAAAAAGCCATAAAGAAAAAAGCCATGAGCTTAAAAGAAAATAGAGAATTAAATAGCATGGTAAAAACCATGCAGAGAAAAAGCCATTGAGCTTTGGCAAGAAAGCCATAAAGAAAAAAAGCCATAAAAATAAAGAAGAGAAAAAAAAAAAGTCAAAGCCGCTTATGCAATTGTGCTTAACTAAGTGCGTTAGCTGCTCCTCAGCAGTAGGCTTCCTTAAAGCCACAGCACCTTCTCAAAAAGGGCTCAAATATCCACCCTTTCAAAAATAAAAGGTGAAAAGCTAGGTAGGGACAAGAAAAGAAAAGAAAATAGAGAAAATAAAATAGAGAAAATAGAATTAAAGCACCTTTTTAAACTAAAGGGAAGGAATATGAAGGAGCCCTAATTAGGAAGGGCTGTTGCAGCTAGCTGGAAGCCATAAGTTCCACCTGATATGTATGTGACGCACCTGTAGGCACCCGCAAACCTGAAGGTATATAACCGGGTGAAAGCGGTCCGAGTTAGGAGAACGGAGAATTCAGTCAGCCGGGCAGTCACTCGGTCGGTCAGAAGAATCAGAGCGGCCAGAACGTAGGCAGAGCGGTTACAGAAGAGAAACCAGATAGAAGAAGTAATGACTGGCCAGAGTTAGGCCGAGGCTCCAGAGGACTGGTCAGAGTAAGGCCGAGGCTCCCGAGGAAGACAGAAGACAGAAGAAAGAAGAAGGAAGAAAGAAGAGAGAGAAGAAAGAAGCTCTAATCTTTCTCTAAGCTAAATCTTTCTCTATCTTTCTTTCTAACTCTCTAAGCTCTAAGAAAGTAGAAGTAAAAGTAGTAAAAGCATAACTCTGCCCCCGAGAGTTTTTATCCCGGTTTACGGTACCAGGCAGCCTACAATTTTCCCAGAATTTTCTTTTTTTTTTTTTTTTTTTTTAACATCTATGTTCATCAGGGATGTTGGTCTAAAGTTTTCTTGATATCTTTGTCTGGTTTTGGTATCAGCATGTTACTAGCCTCATAGAATGAGTTTGGAAGGGTTACCTCCTTTTATATTTCATGGAATAATGTCAGGAGTATTGGTATTCTTTGAAAGTCTTCTAGAACTTGGCTGAGAATCTGTCTGGTCCTGGGCTTTTCTTGGTTGGTAGGCTTTTGATGGGGTCTATTTTGTTGCCTGGAATTGATCTGTTTAAAGTGTCTTCCTGATTCAGTTTGGGTAGATCATATGTCTATAGAAACTGGTCTTCAAGATTTGGAGTATAAATTTTCAAAATAGTTTCTAATCATCTTCTGTATATCAGGAGTGTCCATCATATTTCCTTGTTCACAAATTTTAGTACCTTGAGTTTTCTCCCTTCTCTTCATTAATGTAGCAAAGGATTTGTCAATTATTTTTCCAAAGAATGAACTTTTCATCTTGTCAATTTTTAAATTGCTTTTTACATTTTATTTATTTCAGCTCTGATTTTAATTATTTCCTATCTTCTGTTGGTATTTTTTCTAGGGCTTTGAGATGTAATGTTAGGACATTTATTTTATTCTTTTAATAAATGAGTTCAATGCAATGAACTTTTCTCTTAGCACTGCCTTCATAGCATCCCAGAGATTTTGATATGTTGTATTGGTGTTCTCATTTACCTGAATTCTTTCTCAACTCTTCTATCCACTATTCATTCAATAGCGCATTATTCAGTCTCCAGGTGTTGATGATGGATGAAATACTCTATATATGAAATCTAAATCATTGATTGTATTTAGTTCTACAGTTTGGAAGATCTATCCAGTGGTGAGAGGTATGTTAAAGTCTGCAGGAGCCCTGTTTGGGGAGAAGGCTAAGATTGCGGTTGACTACAGGCCATGGAGATGTTTGGGCATTGCCACCTTCCATAGTCTCGCGGGACTTGGCCCAGGATCTCGAGAGACTTGAGCTGAGATTGCAGATCAGGCCGGCGCCATTCCTACTCGGGTGCATGAGATGAGACCTGAGAGAGAACAGACGGGGTTAACGCTATTGTGTATATATATTGTAGTTTCTTGTGAGAGTGTGTATGTGGTGTTAGAAATTACAAGGACAAAGATAAAAGAATTTTTTCGTTTCCATCCTGTCTCCGGGCTCCTTCCCGTGGCGCCACCGTTTCGGGCTGCAAATCTCTTTCCGGCGGCAACAAAAGTCACCCAGTATCATTGTGTTGTGGTCTATTTGGTTCTTGAAGGGTTTGTTTGTACATAGAAGCTCCATTATTGGGCCATATATATTTGATATGTATTATTGATACATGATTTCCTTAAGCAGTATGAAATGGCATTTTTTTTATCCCTTCTAACTTTGGTTTGAAGTCCAAGATCTCAATGCCATTCCAACTTAGACCACCAGGGATGTGTTCACACAAAGGAGCGACACTGCAAAGAGGCAGCCAGATGGCGGCCACTAACACTCCCAGCAGAAAGACCTCAGGTGCAACCAACCTGCAGGCCCTGGCTAGTGTTCCCAGACTGAGGCATCCTACACCCCTATATGGTGGCAATGGCAGCAACAAACCTGCAGGCCCTGGCAGGTGTCCCAAGATGGTGGCAGCTGTGTATAACCAAACCTGAGGGTACTGTGACAATGGACTTTCAGGCAGCAGGGGGCAGTGGGCAATCCATTGGCAGTCTGGGCAGGCTGATGACTGGTGATCGCAGGTAGACTTGGGGAGGCTGGTGATGGGCAGGCAAGAGGTAGGCCAACCTGCAAATGGCGGTTGGTCGATAGCTCACTGACTGCTCCTATCTAGTGAGCTATCTATGCTCAAAAGGCCGGTGATAGGCTGGTATATGGCAGAGGAACACAGTAGACTAATCTGGGGTAAACAGCAGGGGATCAGTGTGCAGCGAGGGCTGCCTTGCAGAGAAACAGTATTTCCTCTGCTTGAAACCTGATTCGGCAACAAGCTATGTGACTATTACATCACTGCATATACACAACACATCCTTTGTTCATTGATTCGTTAAAGAAATCTAGTTCTATCTTAGCTATTGTGAATAGTGCTATAATAAACATGGGAGCAAAGATGTCTTTTTGACACTGATTTCATGTCCTTTGGTTATACTCAGAAGTGGGACTGCTGGATCACATGTTCATTTTAATTTTTGAGGAACTTCCATACTGTTTTCCATAATAGCTGTATTAATTGCATTCACACTAAAAGTATAAGGCTTCCTTTTGCTTCCATATCATTAACAGTTTTGTCTTTTTGATAGTTGCAGTTTTAACAGGTGAGAAATCTCATTGTGATTTTGATTTGCATTTCCCTGATTAGTTATGTTGAATATATATTTTTCACATATCTGTGGGTCATTTGTATACCTCTTGCAAAAATGTCTATTTGGGTCCCTTGGCTATTTTTCATTGGACTATTTGTTTTCTGTTGATGTTGGTGTTCCATGTATAATTGAATATTAACCCCTTATCAGGTGTATGGTTTGCAAATATTTTCTCATTCTGTGGGTTTTTTTTTTTTTTTTTCACTTTGCTGACTTTGGCTGTACAGAAGCTTTCTATGCTGACTTTGGCTGTGCAGAAGCTTTCTAGTTTGAAGTGATCATATTTGCTTACCTTTGACTTTATTACTGTGAATTTTGTTATCCTAAGTATCACTGCCCATTCCAATGTACTCAATTGATTCCCATGTTTTCTTTTTATAGTTGGGTGGTTTCAGTTCTTATCAGTGAAGTCAGATTTTTGTATATGGTGAGACAAGAATTACTTTCATAAAAACACGTAAATCATGTTAAAATGCAATGAAATTGTTTTGGATACAATATTAAAATTAAAGCAGAAAATTGCTTTTCATCCTTTATTGGTGCGCTAGTTATACATAATGGTGGGATTTGTTATTACATATTCACTTATTACACAATAAAACAATATAATTGGGCCAATATCAATCCCAGCACTACTTCCCTCCTTACTATCCTCTTCCCTCCCGCTGGTTTCCTTCCTCTGTTCTACTGATATCCCTATAATTTTCACAGGAACACCCCCCACCACACACAAACACCCCTACCCTTCCGTCTTCCTCTCTAGCTTCCACAACCCTTGATCTGAGTTTGGCTTATTTTACTTAACACAATATTTTCAAGTTCCTGCAAATGACATAATTTCATTTTTATTCTTTATGGAGAATAAAACTCCATTGTGTGTATATAGCACATTTTCTTTATCCATTCATCTGTTGATACCTAGGCTGATTTCCACAGTAAAACAAAATTTTGTTAATATAAACAAACAAAAGCTAACAGTTAATTTTCATAGTGTAGAAGGGTCCTAAGATCAAAATTTTGAACTGTTCTGCTGCTACAAGCTTTGATTTCACTTCCTGTAAAGCTGAGGAGAATGTCCTAAATTTGCACAAAGTCAGCGACTTTGATTCTTCTGTCACAGCTTTCAGCTGTCTTATGCGTTTTTCTCATCTTTGGTAGTACTTAAGAACATCAGGAGAGCAAACGGCCATCTTTGAAAGCTTTAAACCTACACTGAGAGGTTATGAGTGATATAGATGGAAGGTTCTGACACCTATTGACCTCACATCCTGAGGTAGGTCATATCCACTAGTAGGATAATATAGTTCAATTGACCATACTGTTAGTCATTTATTTTCTTTAAAAACCAATGATTCTTCACACTTAATTTAAAAAAAAAAAACTTTCTATTTTAGTCAAAATCATTTTCCTTTCTCACACCCTACTTTATATATTACAAACATTGGTTTTGGTGGTGGTTCCACTAAACTTTGTACAAATATGTACATATCATGTATACGTGGTTTTTCCCAAAAATGTTCAATATGTTCAACATGCTTTTTTCACCACCAGATAATAGGCAGAATTCCAAATCAGAACACATAGTTCAATACTTTTTAAGTGTTGCATTAAAATGGACATTGCATAATTTTTAAAAACCCTTTCCCATGTGATGAAAACTTTAGTTGTACCCAGTCTCTAGTTCTTGTAACTGTTCCAGTGAACAAACTTACATCCTTATTAAACTGTTCAAGTATTTTCATTAAAAAGATCTCTAGCAGTGCAATACAATCCTTTTAATTCGAGGAACTGAGATCCAAAGGGCAAGAAACTTATCTAAGGCCAGATTTAAACCATAACTGACGCCAGTAGTCATAAAATTTCCATGATACCCTGTCAGTTGCTCTTCTCTTAGTGCATTTAGTTAACAAGGAAGAAAGGACTCTTATTAGTGTGATGGATAGATTTCTTGAACAATGTTTATACCGATGCAATACTTGTCATGCATTTTCATTCTGTCATTCTTTCTAAATATGGTTTTTAAATGTCAAGGACATTTTTCTTGGCAGAATGAACACTTAAAATATTTTTGCAGAACAGAGAATTGAGCTCCTGGGACTACAAATGATTTTTCTTTTTTTGCCCTATTTCTCCACAGCTGTCCACAGATAAAATTTGAGTACTCTCGTCTAATAGCCTATGCCATGGGGTATAAAAGAATGCTGAATGATGGGAGAAACAAGGAAATCGATGTTTTACACTAGAGTGGGGGCTGAATAGATGGCAGGACTGTGAGGTGGCGAGCAGTCAGCTCCACTTGGAGATTCACATAGCGAGTGATATTTGAGACTCAAAGATGAGCAGACACACCTAGTGTGGAGGGCGATCTAGTGACAGGGAACAGTACATGCAGATGCCCAGTGTTCCAAAAATTATGATAGTGAAAATGTCTCTTTTACGTGGGATTGGCAGAAATTGCAGTGGGAAGATGAGACAAAGGCCTAAACTATAGAATAAGATATGATGTATTTGAGAGATTTAAAGATTGAACATTCGCCAACTGAATCTTATCCAGGGTCCCAGTTCTGTTGAGTCTCAAAATAATTGGAAGACAACTGACAGGCAAGAGATGTGAAACTTGGTAATTATCCAATTTCTTGTTTGATTCAAGATTTCCTGACTTGAGATTCAATCACCCATTTGGGAGAAGAAGACGGGTACACTGCTATTGTTCATGATTCTTAGATTTTTGTTAAGACAATGTGAGCAGTCAAAATTTAAAACCATGAATCTAAGGATGTAATGAGTTCAAAATAAGATTTGAACCTTAGTCATTAATGCAAAACATTGGAAGGGCTCAAGTTATTGTACAACTCATGTTCAATGCAAAGACACAGTAAATGCTTTCTATTTTAATTGTACTATAATAGAGATGCTGAGCTTCTTGCTTATGTTTCAAAAGCAAAGAGTTTAGAGGCACATTTGTACCATCCCCATTCCTAAAGATCCTCCTGCACATTTTTACATAATGTGGCAGTTTAGCCAGTGATCTATGGCTGTGGATGGCCCAGTCATTTTCAAAGGATTTCTACATGGATGATATTCAACTTTGAAAAGGCCTACTGGCCCATGTAAATAAATAAAACTAAAGAGAATATGGAACAGTTCATGGAATTATCAAAATCAGGGGATTGGGCTCAGAAAATTTTTAATAGGAGCATACCTGATCTCTTGCCATACTAATGATTATTTTTTTAAAAAATAGCCCAAAACTCTGACTTAAAATGGTAGCCATTTATTATGGTCACAAGATCATGGGTCTACTTGGTGGTTCTGCTGGGCAGTCCTGATTGTCATTAGGCTCACTCTGGTGGTTTACTGGCTATTGACTTAGGTTGAACTCGACTGGGGGATCGTTGGCTTTACTTGGTGTATCTCATCTTCTGAGCACAATTCTCATGGCAATCACAGGTGCCTAATACCTAGAATTAGAACTGGCACACTGTTCATTAACCAAAGTTCGGGTTCAAGGGATAGGAAAATTGAGGTTCATTTATCAAGAGGTAAAATGTAAGATTGACTGCATAAATAGCCTTACTTCTCCACCTCCCCCATATCCACATCCATTTTAATCTTAAGATGGACAGTCTCCTACATTTCATTTTCTATTTTAAATATTGCCAGTGTTAGAATTTGAATGCGAAATGTACCCCCAAACCCCTACATTAAAACTTGATGTCCAGCCCATGGAGCTATTGGGAGATGGTGGAACCTTTAAGCAGGGGGGCCTAGTTAAAGGAAGTGAGGTCACTGGGAGCATGCCCTTGAAGTGGATGTTTCTTGCTTGCATGAAGTGAGCAGCTCCTCCCACTAGATGCTCCTGCCATGGTGTACTGTGCTGCCACAAGGCTAAGTAACCATGGACTGAAACTAAGCCAAAGTAAACCTTTCCTACTTACAAGTTGATTATCTCCTATACTCTGTTAGTGATATAAATGCTGGTTATGTCAGCTTTCTCCATAAATATGTATACATCTTTTTTTTTTTACAGAAACTATTGCATGTTTCATATAATTTTATACCTTGATTATTTTCATATAACTAGTTTATCCCATGTTCATAGATGTATAGATCTGTAATATAAATTCCTAAAAGCAGAATTATTGGGTCAAAGGATATGTTCATTTTAAAATTTGATAGGCATTGTTTCTTACACAAGTATCAATATCTATATAGCCTCCTACCTGGAGATCTGATTGGATATTTTTCTATACCCTTGCCAAAAATGGCAATGAAGACATTTTATAAACAACTTTTTAAAAAGTATAAACTTATAATCTATTTGAAATATCAAACTTTAAGAGTTGCAAGAACAGTGAAATAGTATCATATTCTTCTGACCCAGATTTCCTAATTTAATGTATTTCCTCCATCACCCTCTTTATAAATATGGTCATTTTCTGAACTACTTGAAATCAAATTGTTAATATGATGCTCTCCACCCCTGAATAATTCCAGTTTGCATTTCTGGAAAACCGGTAACTTCCCTTACTACAAAGCCATGTTTAGATCAGAATATTAACACTGATAGAATTCTGTCATGTAGAAATTGCTGATAATCTCAGTGTATCACATCAGGAGGACATGACATTGACACTCTGCCACTGACATTAACCTTGATCATCTATTCATGTTGGTGTCTGGTGACTTTACAAGTAGAGATTCTGTCATGTTTCTCTTTGTAACTGAGTAACATTTTCTGGCTTTTTCACTTCTCTGGGTATTGACCTTCACCTTTTCCCAGCTTCTGTCATCTAAGCAGTTTCTTCCATCCTTTGGGTTCCTGCCACTGTTTTAGACCTAAGGTCTTGAGTACCCCCAAATAAATGAAGTCTTGATTTTTCCAGGCTTGTCTTCTGCCTCTCCATGATAAGACAACCTCAAAATCCAAACCCACGTGTACTCCCCTGACTCTTGGTGGTAGCTACTACTAGTTAATTTTTATAAAAGTTATAATTTACCCCTTCACTAATCAAGCCCAATATATTCGCAGTTGGATTTATACTGAGATTTAACTCAGCCTAAAGCAAGGAAAAGAAGTAGGGCTAGCTCTTGGGTGGAGGTTAGTTGTCTGTTGGAGGAGAGATCTCCGCAGCATATTGCAGTACAAGGAAAATGCAAGCTCTTTTTAGGGAGGTTGGAACAGCTCTGTAAATCCAGAGGGTCTTCTAGAATCAAGACCTTCAGGGACATTCACATAGATGTCTAGATGCCTTGTCATAAGTTTCCAGGGTTTCCCACTAGGACCTTGACTTTCACATTACAAAATAATATGGCTGACTGAACATTGTCTCTAGAGCTCTGTGACCCTAAGATGTGCAGACTGATGTTCAGCTGTGTCTACCTTCTCATTGCAAGAGGGAGGCTCCTCATAAGGCTCCTCATGAAAGCCCCATGACTCATTTATCTGTTAAATACTTGTTAACAACTCTTAGCTTCTCTGCAGTGCAACAGTACAAGTTTCTAAAAAGTAGTCTACTATATCTGTGGCTTTGTCCCCCAATATTTTCAAAAGCCTACATGATTGCACTTGCAGTATTCTCCAAGGGCACTTTTCAGGCTTCCTTTGTTGAAATCTACCAACTGAGACAGTCTTGTGATATGGTTTGTGCTCCCTCTTTCCAAGGATAGGATTTTCTTTGAACACATGCAGTGTATAAACCAGTCCCAAATTCCTATATTATCACATTTTTTTTTTCTGAAACCATTTATGGTACTACAGGAGAAGTAGATGCCAAGACATCATTAAACATTGCAATAACTATATTAGAGGAAATTACCTATCACAAAATGAAGAAATTGGATGAGGCTAAGAGGGTTGTCAGACTGCAGTGCATACCTGACTACCTGTGGAATGAAGGTTGAACTGCTTAGATTGAATTTAATGCAGACAAGACATCACTGAGTCCTTGGGCTATTGTACTTCTCTGCTGGTCCTGTTGGAATGTCCACTGTGAGAAAGAACAGGGATTATTTTTCCTGGATATTGGAAACAAGATGGTATCTACACTATTGCATTGGTTTTGGGACTGGAATGGGATATATTTTGAGGACAAATTAACTTTATCATAGAATTCATTAGATAAAGGGGGTTGTTTTTAATCATCACCTGGCATCTTTTTAGATCTGCCTTGTTTCGGACTTAATTAGGCAGCAACAAATGTTGATTAAATCACAGGCCAGAATATTTTATATTTAAAAATTTGAGACATTACAGTGATTCCAGACAAATTAATTTCAGTTGGGCTGCATTATTGTTTTGGATGAACTCTAAATTGAATGTATTTTGTAATTACTGTTTGTTTGATCATCCGGTCCTGAGGGTAAGTCAAAGAACATTTTAATTTTCTGGGAAATGTGTGCCAAAACCTGAAATTGGGAAGATTGTTATAAAAGACAAAGGATATCTAAAATGTTGGTGTTATCACAACTGATGAGTTTGTAAGTGATATTTGTATGATTTTATAGGGTTGTCACCTCTTGGCTGGGTGGCCAATAACTATCACTTATTCCTGCTAAGGAAATATCTTCTTCCAAGATACTAAAGTTAGACTATGCTGCAGAAAATCTATAGGTTTGATCATAATTCATAAGATTTTAATACAAACTCATTAATCAAATTATATAGACATGAGATATTTTAAAAAGAATACTCCATGGGGAGAGAATTACTATAATCAGGATCATGACACTCGTTAAAATTAATGTATTGTCATAGTCAACCAATTCTAAAATTTGGATAAAAATCAAAGTATGAATAATAGTTTATAAATCACTTCTAAATCACATATTACTTTGATATGATTCTCTACTTACCATAGAAAGTGTTACCTTGGATTTACATAGGAACATATTTGCATACTAGGGGTTTGGTTTGTTTAAAACCCAACTTCCTAGGAGGCCCTTTCAAGAATAGCATCTGAATGTAGCCGATGTGGAATGATGCAGGTTTTGGGAAATACACCAGCATACCCTAGCCCCACGAGACCGTACCATATTAATCCTGTGAGACTGCAGAATGAGTCCTGGGGATTGGGGAAAAGCAGTAGCTCTAGGGGAAGACATAAGAGATGCTTTTGAGCTAGAGAGGAGTTTTGGTGGTGTTAAGGTTTGGATCTGGAATGGCCCCCAAAACCTTGTGTGTTGAAAGCATGGCCCCAAGGCCGTGAAGTTGAGAGGTGGACATTTAGGCCTTGATTGGATCATGAGGGCTCTGACCTCATCAGTGCAGGTGAGTCCTGATTGGAGGAAGTGGGTCACTGGGCATATGCTGGAGGGGTTTTTCTTATCGCAGGCCACTTCCTTCTCTACTTCATGGTTTCTGCGAGCAGAATAGCTTTCTTCTGCCACATTCTTCTACCAAAATGTTTCTGCCTTGGAGGCAGCTGACCATGAACTGAATCCTTTGAAATCATAAGCCAAAATAAATCTATCTTCCTCTAAGTTGTTCTTGTCAGGTGTTTTGGCCACAGCCACAGAAGGCTGACTCATACGCGTGAGAGTAGGCTGTATGTGCAGACAAGCAGGATCAAAAGGAACACCCATGCTCCTCCTGGTGACAAGATTGGTATTATAGAACCATGCTGACTTAATCCTTTTATGCTACTATAACAAACTGCCACAAGCTGAGTAATTCACAAGTAATAGAAGTTTCTCAGGCTGGGGTTGTGGCTCAGTGGAAGAGCACTTACCTAGCATGTGTGAGGCACTGGGTTTGATTCTCAGCACCACATATAAATAAATTAAAGGTGTGTGTGACAAATTTTTATTATTTCACACAGTCCAGAAACCAAGAAGTGCACGATCAAGGCACTAACAGGTTTGATGTCTGGTGACATCAAGATGGTGCCTTGTTGCATCCTCCAAAAAGATTAAACTGCAGTGCCCTAATATGGTAGAAGGGATAGAAGGGCAAAAGGGACTAGGGCATTCCCTTTGACCTCTGTTATAAGAGTACTAGTTCCATTCATGAGGGCAGAACACTCATGACTTAATAACTTTCCTAAAGACCCTACTTTTAATACTATCACATGGAGTATTAGGTTTTAATATATAAATTTTGGAGGGAGGCACATATTCAAACCATAGCAGACCCCTTCACGAGCAGCTGGGATCCAGAGCAACACCCTTTAAGCAGGCTTCTAAACTCAAGGAAGTAGGTCGGGCCCTGCTACAAAGTGGCAAGACCCACATTTTGGACTTGTATTATCGGTCTTGCCTTCCAGAATTCAGGAGAGGGATGTCAACGGAGGTCATCATGAAAGAGAGCTGTGTCCAAAAGAGTCACGAGTGATGAGTTCATTAGAATCAGCAGCAGAAGAAAGCAGCTTGCAATGGTCAGATGAGGAAGTTGGAATAGAAAAATCTCGAATGGTCATTCCAGAATAAGTGTGAGGTGGTACCTTTGCAAAGCATCCCCTTCTCTACTTGATTTCCCTCTTTCTCACACATGTGCGTAGTCTATAGTGTTGGATGTGCTGTGTCCTCCCATTATAGCCTGAGTCTTTAACCTTTAAGACTTTAATTTCTGTTAGGCAAAGTGCCAAAAGAAATCATTACTCTGCTCTTATCGACTGAGGAAAAATTATGCCTGTTACTCAAGGGATGCAAAACCCTTCTTGGTAAAAATCTTTGTCAGAAAATTTTCACAAGATGTTTTCTAGAGCAAGAGCTGGGGGGGGGTGTGGTGGGCAATATCTGTATGTAACAAGTAATGATTTCACGAGGCTGGTTTTGTTTTGTTTTGCTGTAGCATCTCTGGAAAGCTGAAGGCATAACTGCCAAATATAACCCAGCAAATGTGATTGTAAGGCCAAGAAAATATTGTCCAAATACATGAGGGTCACATTCAATCTGAGGGTGAAATGTGGAATAACAAGAACTGAATTGCTATGACCTCCAATCAATTCCTCACAAACATTTCTTTCAATTAGTCTTTTGGAAAGAGGCAGCAGATGATTAATCTCCAGCAAGAGTGTAGATCAGAACTTCTGTGTTTGTTCAAACTGGATCCAATATTTTTAAAAATCAAATGATAGTGCAAAATTATTTTCTAATTATGGTAATTAAGCAGCTTAATCAAGAGATGAATCTTCATTTCTGTTGTTTCAGTTAGACTTAGTCCACATAGGCAAAGCCTCAAGTTTCTAGTTTCCCGAGTCAAGTTCATACCAAATTATAAGCTGAAGCCAAGTTACCTACGCGTTTAGGATTTTCAGACTATTGGCTTTTTACACACACACACACACACACACACACACACACACACACACACACACACACACGTCTGCTCAGGTTGGCTGCCGGTCTGAGCTCAAGGTGCTAGCAGGGTTAGTTTCAGGTGAGGCCTCTCTGGTTGTAGATGGTCACCTTCATGGTTTTTCATCACATGGTTTTTACTCCGTGCATAAGTATAGAGAAAAATCTGTTTTTAATAGGGGAACTAGCTATATTGCATCATTTAATGTTGATTACCTCCCTAAAGATAACCATGTTTGTCAGTTTTTTGTAGCTCTGATCAAAATACCAGAGAAGAACAACCTCCAGGAGGAGAGATTTTGGCTCATGGTTTCAGAGGCTTCAGTCCATAGTTGGCTGACTCCTTGCTGTGGCGTGAGATAGAGCAGAACATCATGGTGGAAGGGCATAGTGGAAGAAAGCTGCTTAGCTCATAGCAACCACAAAGCGGAGTGAGAGGGAGGAGCCAGGGCAAGATGCAGTGGCCTCCTTCCTCCAGCCATGCCCCACCTACCTACAGTTACCACCAGTAGGCTGCTTGAATCATCAGTCTATCAAGTGTATTAATCCATCGATGAGGTTGCAGCTCAGCTCATGTAATCCAATCTTTTCACCTGTGAACATTGTTGCATTGCCTCACACTTGAGCTTTTTTTTTTTTTTTTTTTTTTTTTTTGAGAGGGAGGAGCACATTCCTGATCTAAACCATAACAGGCCCTATCTCCAAATACCAAAACATTGGAGGTTAGGACTTCAAAATATATTCATTTTCAGGGAACATATTTCAGTTCATAATAATAGGCTCTTCTTGCCATCTTCTAGAAGCCTACTTTTGGCAGTTCGATTGAACTTCTAGAGGTCTCATCTTGGTTTCAGGGACTATCCCTGCTCTTTGGTATTCAAGTGTCCGGATAGAAAGATAGAAATATTTCCCTCTTGTGATCATGGGGAAATTTCTAAGGCAAAATTGGTGATTCCATAGATCCAGACAAATGTTTCCGGCAAGAACCAGCTCCATTCATGAGGAGCCATGTGACATGAGGTTCTGGGAAAGGGGAATGGGACAGGATAATATCTAGGGGGACAATAGGCTTAGAACCCAGACTTGAATGGATAGTTTTTAGGTTTGGTTTCTGTTTCTTAGCTTTGGTAGTAACATTGACTTTATTATTTGGGACATATTCAGAAGGCAGAAAGATCAGAGTTACTCTACTAAATGGGTTAGCAACTCAATAGAAGACTACAAATGGAGCCATTAATTGAATAGTTAACTTCAGGTCTGAGAGTGTCGCTCAGTGGTAGAGTCCTTGTCTAGCTTGTAAACATCTTTGGGTGGATCCCCAGAACTGGGGTGGGGTGGGGGAACTATTATATAGAAACCTAACTTAGAAACTTATTGTTAGGATACTGCTGCTTAGAAATTTTGTAATAACAAGGGTCAAAAATCAAGATAGTACATTTAAAAATCCCTTTCAAATGACTCATTGAACCATATTGGTTGAAGGCAATGTAATGAAATCCTACACTCCAGAGCTGATGTTTCTCTGAGGAGATAATGTCTTTAGGTGGGTTTACTGGATAATACTATCAACTAATTCTCTAAGTTCTTCTATGCCTTGTAAGATATGAGAGGTCATGAGCATCTCAACAATCCTGGCTGGCAGGGTAGATGGGAGAACACATAATTAATCCCAAGGGTGAAACACAGGGGCAGACCTGGTGGGACCAAATTCAGAGCTTTGGCCAGGAGATGGCAGTGTCTAACCATGCAGTGTCTAACCACAGAGCTCCTTGAGTTTTGTGGCACCTTGGCTTGCATTGTAGCCAAGACAAGACAGCTTCTGAGTGGGCTTCCCAGGGACGACACAATTAATTGACTCAAGCAGTCAGCAACCTGAGTCCTACAGAAAGTGCTTGGGAGGTTGTTAGCAAGCTCAGCTAATTGACCCAATCAGAGGTGAATAACAATGATAGAAAGGACCCCCAAAAAGCCTTTCTGCATCTCCTCCCTAAAAGAGGAAAAGAGTTGAACCAACAGTTGGTATAGGTTTCAGAAGAGAACCAGTCCCAGGGAAGTTAGGAAAGAAACATTCTGTCACTTAATTTGAAGCACCAGTGCTTATAGCTCTATTGATGTCTCCTTCCTCATTAAACAAAGAATATGTTCCAAGGTTATAATGAACCAGCATATTCGGCAGCATGGAAGCAAGACAAGATCCTTACTCTTGGATCTCACAGGTTCTTATTCTCTTGGATCTCTGTTTTCTGGTGAAGGCACCTGATCTCTTATAGCTGGTTTGGGAGGGGTGTTCCTGACAGTGCACTGTAAACAGCTCAGTGATCCACCTAGGTAGGTCCTTCCTCTCTGCAATTTGCTATTTTGTCAAAACCATGATGGTTTCTGGTTATATTAGCTGCTTTTGGGTCTACTAGAATGAAAATGGGAGAGGGAGCTGTTATGAGATACTTCCTATCATAGCTACCCTGGTTCTAAGATATAACCCCTGTGAACCTTGGTAATTCGCCTAGAAGTGAGAATATGTAAGAAAATGACTCACTAAAAAAAGTGGTTTATATTTTTTTTCTTTCTAAACCTGAACTTTATTTTTTTTTGTTTTCAATTTATTTAATTCTAATTAGTTATACCTGACAGTAGAATATATTTTAACATAAATGGAGTACAACTTCTCATTCTTCTGGTTGTATATGAGTTAGAACCACATCAGTCATGCACATTGGATAACATTGTCCGATTCACGCATATCCCTCCCCTCCCTTTACTCCCCTCTGCCTAATCCAAAGATTCCCTACCCCCCATTATGAGTTAGCATCCGCATATCGGAGAAAATATTCAGCCTTTGGTTTTTTAGTATTGGCTTATTTTATTTAACAAGATATTCTCCAGCTCCATCCATTTACTTGCAAATGCCATAATTTTATTCTTCTATAAGGCTGAGTAATATTCCATTGTGTGTGTATATACCATGTTTTCTTTATCCATTCATCTGTTGAAGGGCATCTAGCTTGGATCTATAGTTTGGCTATTGTGAATTGATCTGCTATAAACATTGATGTGGCTGCGTCCCTTTGGGTATAAAATGAGGAGTGGGGATAGCTGGGTCAAATGGTGATTCCATTTCCAGTTTTCTGAGGAATCTCCATACTGCTTTCTATAATGGTTGCACCAATTTGCAGTCCCACCAGCAATGCCTGAGTTTCCCCACATCCTCACCAACATTTATTGTTTGTATTTTTCAAAATATTTTTTTAGTTGCGGATGGATACAATACCTTTATTTATCTTTATGTGGTGTTGAGGATTGAACCCAGTGCCTCACCCATGTCAGGCCAGTGCTCTACCACTGAGCCACAACCCCAGCCCCTGTTGCTTGTATTTTTGTATTGCCACTCTGACTGGAGTGAGATGACATCTTAGAGAAATGCAAATCAAAACTACTCTAATTGCTAAAGAAAAAGTAGGCCCAAATCTTGACCATGTTGGTTTAGGAAATGACTTCCTTAACAAGACTCCTAAAGTACAAGAACTAAAATCAAGAATTAATAAATGGGATGGATTCAAACTAAAAAACTTCTCAGTAAAGGAAACAATAACGTGAAGAGAATCTACAGAATGGGATAAAACCTTTACCACATGCAACTCAGAGCATTAATCTCCAGGATATACAAAGAACTCAAAAAACAATACACACACACACACACACACACAAAAAAAAAATAATAACCCAATCAATAAATTGGCTGAGGAATTGAACAGGCACTTCACAGAAGAAGAAATATGACTGGTCAACAAATGAAAAAATGTTCATCCCCAGCAATTAGAGAAATGCAAATCAAAACTAAGATCTCATCTTATTCCAGTCAGAATGGTTTATACTTATTAAAACATGTTTTTATATAATTCCATTTGGCACTAAATTCTAATGGAGACTGTATGATTGGTAAGCGCCTCTGGAGTATTCAAGTAAATGGTCTGCCCATGGAAGCTTAGCTCAGAGTCACAGCAAATCTGGATCTCAGGACTCCTTTGGTCCAGTGAACTTTGTATCATTGTGTATGAATAATCTAGTTCTTGTACCTATGTATACTTCTTTTTTTTTTTTTTGGTACCGGGGATTGAACTCAGGGGCACTTGACCACTGGGCCACATCCCCAGCCCTTTTTTTTTTTTGTATTTTATTAGAGACAGGGTCTCACTGAGTTGCTAAGTGCCTCGCCATTGCTGAGGCTGGCTTTGAACTCGTGATCTTCCCGCCTCAGCCTCCCAAGTGCTGGGATTACAGGCGTGCACCACCGCGCCCGGCTCTATGTATACTTCTAGGTCCTGTGGGATCACAGGTTAAGCTACAGGAGTTTTGAAGATGAGTAAATCCTCTCTGGGGTTCTTCTTTATGCCTTCACATCCATTGCCTGTCATGTGCATTGCTCTCACATCCATTCAGTACCTTGCTTGGGGGAATGGAGCTGAAGAATTGGGTATTCCATCTCACCCTTCTAGCTTGGTGGTGCTGCATCAGGAATCCATCCAGACACCCAGTGGCAGAATGTGAATTATTCTTGAAGTCTAAAATATTCAGTGTCTGTTGTGGGTACTGTTTTATCCTAATGTCAAGATGAAAGGCCAGTGTGGGCTGTCTTATTTTGTTCTGAAGCATGAATATATAACAGAAAAATACCTGGTAAGGAGCCAGAGCTAGGCAGGGAGCCAAACCATGGAACAAAATAATCAGAATCCAAGGCCATAAAGAACTTTTCAGTTTTCATGGAATTAGTGACTAGAGGGGTTTTGGGGATGTCCCAGTGGTAACTGTGGAAAGCCCTATGGCAGGGCCAGGTCTTGGCAAAGCATGTCGTTAAGGATCTCTGTTTCTAGGTTTAACTTTCACAACACCGTGCTCAGGTATTCCCTACCTTGCCAACCTATGGGACTACCTCTGAATTCCCTTATGCTGATAGAGCAGCTCACACTTAGATCAATGTGTCATTCCTTATGTACACCTGCTATAGTTCAGATGTTGAATGTCTCAAAAAGACTCAGGTATTGAAGGCTTTGTCCCCAGGGTGTTGCTATTGAAAAAGGATAAAACCTTTAAGAGGTGAGGCCTAGTGGGAGGCTCTTATATTACTGGAGGGACACTGAAGGAGATGGGACAACAGCCTGTCCTTTATCATTTCCTGAACACAAAGTAAGCATCTGGGCTTCACCACACACTCCCTGCCTTTACCATCTGGCACCCCCACCAGAGGCTTCAAAGCAATGGGTCCACCCCATCATGGATCGGAACCACTGAAATTTTAAGCCGAAATAACCCTTTTCTCTTAAGTTGGTTATCTCAGGTTGTTTTTTTTTGTTTGTTTTTAAACTGTGACCGAAAGCTAACCAGCATAGTGCCATTATCTTGTTTAAATTCACTCTTTTGGGTTAAAACCATTTTGTTACTTTGAATAGATTTGGGATCAAATGGGCCAGAGCAGTCTGCAGCTGTCTGTCTCGCGTTCCCTTAGGCATCTATGACTTGAGCCACCTGTAGCGGGGGCTTGCAGCTTATATCATGCTGGTGGTGTGCTCCTCAGAATCGCAAGGCTGTCTTTTAGTGGGCTTGGATTTTACCCAACCAGCCTCCTTTCTGTGTGCAGCCTGAAAAAGCTGAGGAATTAATGTGCACAAGTCTGAGAAGCATACAAACCCCTCACACGTAGAAAACTGGGGTGCAGCTTCAGTAACGCATTTCACATTGGCTTTTGCCATTCTTCTCCCTTTTCACTCATATTTTCTAGCTATTTAGGAGGCATTCCTTGGTCCTCATCTCGGGATCTTTTAGGGGATTCCTATGGTCTGGACTTTGTGTTCCCCCAGAATTAATATAAAATCCTAATCCCTAGAGTGATATCAGTAGATAGGGCTTTTGTGGTGTGCTCAGATCTTAAGAGTAATGCCCTTGTGAATGAGGTTGGTGCCCTTAGAAAGGGGCCGGGGGGAGTTTGGTCATCCAAAACACAATGTGAGAACACAAGAAGATGACAGATATCTATGTACTAAGAAATGAGACCTCACCAGACATCAAATTTGCCGGAAACTTGATCTTGAACTTCCCAGCCTCTAGACTGACAAATTTATTGTCTATAAGCTATCAGTTTATGAATTTTGTTACAGCAGCCTAAATACCAAGATAGGGACCCAACCTAAGACATAGGTCGTCGTATGTTCAACAAATTTGAATGACATAGAAAAAAAAAAAACACCTATAATTTAATAAAATGGAGCAGCCAGGCAAGGCAGCACATGTCTGTAATCCCAGCAGCTTGGGAGGCTGAGGCAGGAGGATCACGAGTTCAAAGCCAGCCTGAGCAATGGCAAGGCTCTAAGCAACTCAGTGACACCCTGTCTTTAAATAAAATACAAAAAATAGCCGGGCATAGTGGCGCATGCCTGTAATCCCAGCATTTGGGAGGCTGAGGCAGGAGGATCACGAGTTCAAAGCCAGCCTCAGCAATGGCGAGGCACTTAGCAACTCAGTGAGACCCTGCCTCTAATAAAATACAAAAAAAAGGGCGGGGGGCTAGGGATGTGGTCAAGTACTCCTGAGTTCAATCCCTGGTACCAAAAAAAAAAAAAAAAAAAAAAAAAGGGCCAGGGACATGGATCAGTAGTCAAGTGCCCCTGAGTTCAAGCCCTGTATCCACCCCTCCCCCTAAAAAAAGAACAAAGGGAGCAAAGGAAAAATACATCAAAGCAAGGTGCTATTCAGTTGATGTGCAAAGAGGGATCCAGAAGTAGAGATAATTGCTGGCCTCAGAAACTTCCATTCAGGGTTTTAAGTTTCCTCCATTAGCAAAGGAGTAGGAAAATTCTCCTCTGACACGATTTGCACACTTTCTGTTTTTCATGAGTCTTGGGTTGGTACTGTGTGTTTTTTTTTTTTTTTTTTTTTTTTTTTTTTCTTCTTAATCATTCCTTTCAGTCTTTTTTTTTTTTTTTTTTTGGTACTGGGGATTGAACTCAGGTGCACTCGACCACTGGGTCACATCCCCAGCCCTTTTTTGTATTTTATTTAGAGACAGGGTCTCACTGAGTTACTAAGTGCCTCGCCATTGCTGAGGCTGGCTTTGAACTCGCGATCCTCCTGCCTCAGCCTCCCAAAGTGCTGGGATTACAGGCGTGCGCCACTGCGCCCGGCTTCCTTTCAGTCTTGTAGGAGCCAATAAATCCTGGTGCCCAGGCTGTTTTTGCTGCCATTTGTAGTTATTTCCTCATTTTTTAAAAAATGGGTAGCTTTTGCCTCAATTACAGATCTAAGCTTATCTAGAGCTTGGCAAACTAAATCTCTGATCAAGATTTCAGAAGATTGCCTTAAGAAACCAGCATCCTATGACAGCTGTGGAGATGCCCTGTTCAGATCTCCTTGTAGGACATAATTTACTGCAGAGTATAAGGACAGCAGTTAGCTGACAGACCCTGTCTGCAGTGCCTTTGGGATCCAACACAATATTCAAGCAGCTCTTAGCCAGAGAGTTAGTATGGTTAGGATTCTATGGCCTGTCTGGCAATTCTGACCAACCAGGGACTCATTTAATAGGTAATCTTTACTCTAGAGCCTCCTTGGGTCAGCCAAGATATTATCCTGTATGTGAGGTAGTTCAAAACTCCAAGCCCCGCCTCACTTCTTCTCCCTTTATTTTTTATAGACTTTATTCTCCAATAATCCTCTTATACTTCTAATTGCATCTTAGCATCTGTTTTCTGGAGTACCTGAACGGACAGGATTGGTGCCAAGAAAGGTCTGAGGAAGCAAGAAATGCCTATTCATCAAGATCATTAAGAATGTAGTGACACCGGATGAGGTAGGCATGCCTGTAATCTCAGTAGCTCAAGAGACTGAGGCAGGAGGATTGCAAGTTCAAAGCCAGCCTCATCAATTTAGCAAGGCCCTGTCTCTAAAACACAAAAAAGGACTGGGGATGTGGTTAAGTGCCCCTGGGTTCAATCCCTTGTACAGGGGTGGGAGAGGGGGGAAATGCACTGGCAAAAGGGGCACCAACATCAGTAAGAAGTTCAATTGCATACTTCTGCAGACCAGATGCAGAGAGTAGGAGGTGCAATTAATAGATCTTGGCTCGTTGCTAACAATGGGATGGTGAGCATCCTGAGGCAAGAGGGCTAGGTGGAAGCCTTTCTTGTTTTCAGCACCTCAGCATGATTATCCAGGGCCTTACAGAATACCTGATCCACAATACAGCATCTGACCAAGCCTCTTATTACAGTGAAGAAGGTGCAGTTGTTGGGCCCCTGATGGTGATATTCCTTGGTGATGTCACAAACCTTATCAGCTGGCCTTGCAGACTTTTGAAAAGTCCTGCTGAAAGCAGAGCTGAAGTTCCAGCCCAGATGGGATACATTTCCCCAGAATGTATGGTATGTATTGTGAGAGAGGTTGGTACTGCAAGTCCTGTAGGGAGCTTATTTGGGCCAGGAATTAAGGATTGGTTTTGCTCATCACCTCCAGCATGCCGTAGGAGACTATTGAACCTTCCATCCCCCCTGAATCTGGAATCTGTGCTGTTATGGGTTCTGGTCTTCAAAGTAGGGGCATTCTTGCCTGGTAACAGAAAGGATCCTAGTGAACCATAAATTATGATACTGGAGCACAGAATTTCTCCTTGGAATCATGCTCCAGTTGCCCATAGTGGTAGCTGGCTTGATTATATACCCTCTATTGGCTCCTTTGCTTCCCTATCTCCCTTCCCCATTCTTCTACGAGAGTACCCTCTACTTCTCAAATCACTTGCATTCTTGTCTCTGAGTTTGCTTTTGGAGGAACCCAAATAAGACATAGTTCTGGGAAACATAAGAGAGACTGCAATAATACTTTCTCCCCTTTGGGAGTAGTTTCTGACTAAAATTACTCAAACTTCACAAATGTAATGTATATTCCATGAGCCCTGAATTCTGATATTAAGATTGTTCACTTTGGGGCGCTGTATTGTGGTTAAAGTAGGATAACATTTAAGTGGTGCTTAATGGGCCCTGCCTATAAAATTGTCCATCAATCTAAGAATATACATGGTATACTATTGTGATAATGTGTTGTACAGGCATACCTCGTATTTTTTCACATATACTGCATTTTTGACAAATTGAAGATTTGTGGCAACCCTGCCACAAATGGAACAAGTCATTGGTGTCACTTTTCTAACAGCTCAAATGATCATTAGAATTTTTAGCAATAATCCTGGTATGGTGGTGCATACCTGTAATCTCAGCAGCTTGGAAGGCTGAAGCAGGAGGATTGCAAATTCAAGGCCGGCCTTAGCAAATTAGTAAGGCCCTCAGCAACGTAGAGAGACCCTGACTCAAAAAAGAACTGGAGATGTAGCTCAATGGTAAAGTTGCCTATGGGTCAAATCCCCAGTACCACCCCCCACACTCCCCCCCCCAAAAAAATGTTTAGCAATAGTATTTTAAGGTGTGTAGAATTTTTAGACATAATTATACTGCACTTAATAAGCTTATGTATAACACTATAGTCTTATATGCACTGGAAAAAATTAATAATACTTTTATTGTAATATTCACTTTACTGTGGTGGTCTATAGGAGGCCTGCAATATCTCTGAGGTATGCCTATATAGTAATAGATATTTTAGTCTTCATTCTGGGTTTGTGGAACAGAACCCTAAAACCCTCATAACTCCCAGGCACAGTAGCCCAACAATAGGAAGTTCTTGCAGCTCTAGGAAGTCATGCATTGAAATGCTTTCAGACATCATGGACCACCATCTCCTGGCCCACATCTTTGTAAAGATTGGCTATGGCATATATAATATGGTGATATATATGTATACATATATATATGGTTATGGTCTATCTTCTGTCACAGAACTTCTCCATCAGAATATGTCACCTCATAGATGATGCACACTCTTGTGCTCTGCTGCAGGAGTCTCAAACTCAGATACTTATCAGAACCCAAAAGGTAACGTAAATGAGGGACACCTCAGTGAGAGTGTAGGGGGATGCAGGGACAGTAGGAAAACTTAAGAAATGTACCCTCTTAGGGAACAGCCACTATTCCCTGCAATTAGATTGTTGACTTGGAGGATTTTTTTTTAAAGGAGCCAGAAAGCCAGATTTTCTATTTAAAAAAAAAAAATCCTTTTGTGGGCCAATCCCAACACATATGTAGACCATATACCGTCCATGGGCCACCATTATACAACTTGTTTTACAGTTTACAAAGTACATTCACATTCTCCAACTTTCATGAAAAGCTGTGGGAGATATTTCCAATTTCCAGAAGAGGAAACCAGGGTTCTAAATAATAGATCGCTTTATCATTCAGTCGTGAATGAGACAGCTAGAGGTCAAACCCATCTTCCTTTCCCAATGTAAGAAGGATCCAACTTCCTTGGGTTTCAATTACACAAGATTCTCCTTGTGTTCTAAATGGGTGTGGACTATTTGAGCCAAGAATGATATGCTGAAAGTTGAGTGTTGCTTTCAGAAAAAACCTGGTTGTTAGAAGCTGTTAGTACTATTCCAGTTAGAAATGGCTGAAAGAAGCTATTGGGATTTCCATGGGAGATAGAGAATTCATATTCCAGTTGGCCAGGCCTATATAAAATGTTGACTGTGGTAGTTGCCTTTGTAAAGATCTGATCAAGATGCTCTAGAGTCCTTAGGAGGTAGGGAATCTAGGCCTTTCATTAAAACTTTTTATTTTATTCATGAAATATACAATGAAACAGGAAAGTCCTGCAAGTAAGATTGAAGTACCAGGATTCTGGGTCACCTTACCAGGATTCTAACAGCAAAGAAGCAGTAACACCTTGATGATCTTCTGTTCTGCTTTGGACAGTTAATCTGTCAGTTCAGGTTCTTCAAAGATCAGATGCCAGGTGAAAGAGACATGCCTGATATGAGGAAATACCTCATATTGTGAAGAAGGAACAGTTGGTTGCAGGCAGGCAGGGAAAGCTTTCAGACCATCATGCTGATCTGACATGGGTAGGAGGAGAGAAGGAAGGGAGATTTGGCTAAGAGCCTCAGACTGAAGTACTGTCCAAGAACATTGGGATGAGACTGATCAGCCAAAGCTGCTTATTAAATGAAACTTCCACCATGCAGGCAGGACTGACCTGGCTTTAATACTCCTGCTGTGCTCTACCACCAGCTGGGAGGGCCCTGGACCCACTGATCAGTAAATGTCATGGTGAATCCAAAGGGGCAGCATCCATGTTAGACAGCTATGTTCCCTGCAGCTGGTATCTGGATGGGACATCTGAACCGAAAAACTTTCTGCCCAGTACCCTTTCCTTGCCTGGGAAATCCCAGTGAGCTTTCTCTCCAAGTAAGTGAGGATTTTGACAGAATCTCATAAATGATTGTTTAAGAACTCAGGCAGGAAAGAAAATAATGTAGACACAGAACAAAAGTTAGAAGATGGTGATTAACCAAACATCTTTCTCACTGATAAACAAGACATGAGAAATGTGACTTACATCTGCAGGCAAGTGGGCTTCTCAAAACTAAGCCACAGAGTTATACTTAGCCAGTCCTATAACATTGGCCACCACAGGTCTCTCTAAATCACGGGTTGTCTCTGGAAAATTGACAGCGTGTAGAAATGGGGAAGAACATGTGATTTCTGTGTGCAGCCTCTCTTGGAAGGAGAAAGGAAGAACTAGGTTGCACATGCTGAGTTCACCTTTTCAGGGAGGAGGGAATGAGTGGGAAGAGAAAAGCCAAGAGTTTTAGCTACTGATGCCACCTGTACATGGAAGGAGAGTAGGAATGAGGAAAACCTATTCTTTTTCCCACAGGTTCTAGTTTGAGTCCCCTGCAAACAGTAGAGGAGTTGAGTGCAGGAAGTTTACTAACAGTTCCAGGTGGCACCTATGAAGGAGTTGTGAGATGGAAAAAGATATTCTATGTAGGTTTTTCTAGAAGCAGGAGCTACGCAGACTTTGGAATGCAAGATTTTTGTGTGTGTGTGTGGGGGGGGGATTAACATTAGTGAAAAGGAAGAAGATGCAGTCTTGAAGAAGCCTAGGCCAATCTGGCAGGGAACTCTGGAGAAAGTGTTGCCCTTTAGCAGCATCCTGCATAGGACAAAATGGCCAGACTTCTGTTCTCTTGACTTACATTGTCACCAGATGTGGGCTACCCAAGAAAAGTGTGAGGCAATTCTCCGATGAAGTGAAGGAACTGTGACAGCTAGAGCTGCTGGTCACATTCCCTGGATCTGAACAATGCACTTCCTTGTCTAGCACAAAAGGAATGCCAAAATAGTGTATATTGAGAAGGGTAGCGTGTGGGCAGTCAGGTGTAATTCCCATTGGGATTCTGTACATCCACTGAGAATTCTTAGATGGGGATCAGTGAAAAATACTCCAGCCTCCTCATCTATTATTGAGGGTTACTTCTGGGGCCATTAAATCTCTGGTACTTCCAGGCTTCCCTGTGCACAGGTAAAACAAGTCCTTGTTGCATTAAAGAAAATTCTCAGGCAGAGAAGTTCAAATAGATGCTTGAAGTGACAGGCTGCCCACTGCAGCCACAGATCAGCTGAGAGTACATCAGGGGCACCCAGGGTCATCAACAGTGTCTGCCACACCTCTAACTACATTCATCAATGTCAGTTTTACCTAAGAATAGATAAGTAGAAATTCTGAGATTTTACTACATCTTTGGGGTGTGACCAGTGGTATATAATTTTGTGGTTGGCCCAGTTCTAGCGAATGTGGTGTCTAGTACTCACTCTAGAAGTGGAAGAATGGAGTGTGAAATGTCAGTGCTGTGAGCTATGTGACATATTAATCCCATTGGGGTCAGGACACTGTGCAATTCAGGTTGCATTTAGAACAATCTTTGACTTTCAGTAGAGTCAGAGGCTATACAGAAAGATTAAATGTTTGTCTTTGGGAGATGGTTGAGCCTCTTCCAAGTCATCCAATAGTTTAATATTAACCATTGTGTCCCATATCCGTGGATAAATCTTGTAAGGGACTGGATATGGAGTGCTGTCATTCACTGTCCTGCTGGAACCCACTCCTCCCCCAATCTCACCATATCTGGTATAATCTACAGAAATGAAAGTTGTGCCTCTAAATGGCTATAGATAGCTTTCTAAAAGCTGAATTTCTTGTGTGACTCATAACACCTAAGTCCAAGCCTCTAGAATTTGTACCCTTGTTGAATAAACCGTTGCTTTTTCCAGCATTTTAGAGGAAGCTATTCTTTTCTTGGGTAAAGTTAGGACAGCATGGGTCCAATGGAGTAGGAGATTCTAAGAGCTAACTGGGGGTGTTGGGGGGCAGACTTTCTGAAGTACTTCTGTTTTGTCTAGAAAGTAATATCTTCTGGATCATCTTCCGGTGTCCCCTGCCATGCAGGCTTAATGAGGCATAAGCCATCTGCTCTCTCCTTTGGGTATCCTGTGCCGTCCAGGAAGCTGATATTCTTCTCCTGCATAAGAATATGGCTTGATTTGGAATTATTTTTCTTTTTAGAATCTGTACTTCCAGAAGCCTATGTGATGTAAATTGAAGAGTCAAGATACAATTTGCAATCATTTTTGTCTTTAGGAAGCTATGTTACATAATAAAATGAAGCTAGGGAAGGCAGTAGTGTTCATAGTACCTAGAATATAACAGCCTATTTATCTCTCCAACAGGTAAAGGAAATTCTATCACTGTCCATTGAGCCCTTATACTCCACCACCTACCCAACCTGACAAAAAGCACCTGGATCCTAGACCTTATTAGGCATAGAGGATCAAGAGCAAGGAAGAATTATCTGAAATTTGAAGCGTGTCTCTATTCCATCTTCATTTCAGGAAATGGCACCATCATTTTTCCTCATCCCCCACAAACTAACTCATTAGCAAATCCTGTAGTCTTGAACTCCAAAATACCTGGAGTCAGCCCATTCCACTGCCACCTTTCCTACCTAAGCACCCTTATCCCTCCCTGTTCTATCCAAATCATTATTAGTCCTCTCAAATAATCCTCTTCAAAACAACTAGCATGATCTTTTTAAAAAAATTTTTTTAAATTTTACTCATGCTATCCTTCTACTTTATATATTTAACTATGGGCAATGGTAAACTTTTAATGTACAATGAATCCCACGTGATCTGGCTCTTAACCTGCTCCTCAACTTCCTTTCATTCCATTTCCTCCTCCCTCCCTGAATTCCAGCTACAGTGATCCTCGTCTTAGGTTGGGTTTCCCTGAAAGCAGACCCTGAGATAAGGATTTGGATGCTCTAGTTTATTTTGGAGGAGATCTAAGCAGGCACAATGAAAGAAAAATGCAACAAAACTAAGACCAAAAGATGCTTTAATTAATGGATTACTACTTTGTTAACTGGGGTTCGTTCCCATTGGAGACCCTTAATTCAAAGTGTGTCCAAATAGTTCCTTATCTATTGAGGGGCTAGGAAATGGGTATTCATCTATCAATTCCCATTTCTTATTGTTTGAAGATCACTCTGGTAATATTGACGGCCTGATACTTCTAGTATTCCCCATGTTGGTACTGGCCTTGCTTCCATGGCAATAGAATGAAGAGCCATACCCAGAATTTATTTGAAAGCTCTCTGTGTCTCTGGTTCCTGTTCTGGAACATAGACTTCTGGATCAACCAACAAGTGGATCATAGTAGTATTCCTGAGTATGGCTTCTTAGGAATCCAAAGAGGCTTACCAAATGTTGTGCATACTTTTTGGTAATACAAGGAGTAGAAATTCCAGAATACCCCAGATCACTGGACTTCTAAAAAGCTTTACCAGACTCCAGGGTTTTTCAAGATGGCAGAATAGAGGAGGTTGCTTTCCAGGCTGCTCCATAGAGCAAAAGCAAGAAAGCAAATAGGCAGCTTCTCAGCAAGGTGGGTAAACAAAAAGTTGGGTGGGGGGGTTTTACTGGAATTTAAAACTGGACATTCGAAGCGGATCAGGGGCTCGGGAGGTTGAATAAGGAAGAAATTCCCAGCGGCACAGCCACTACTGTGGCTTGACTGGAAGTGCCAGCCAGAATGGTCCCTCTGAGTGTAGTGGGAGGGATAAGGGAATTAAAGGAACTTGCATTTTTGGAGGCCGGAGGCGCCTAGGTATAGAGATAAAGGATGTTGCCCCCAAACCTGAAAGACTGCACTGCATAATATCCACGTGTGGGGTAAGAAGCTGCCATCTTTTCAGGCGACATGTGGAAGACGAAGGAAGGAACGATTTTGCCAGCAACTGAGCGGGGCAAGTCCTGGTAAACCTGAGTTTGGCCTGAAATAAAGGCCCAGTAAACACACACTGCACGATAGAGTGTGCTCAAGTGCCCAGGAGAAAATCAAATGTGGGGAGAGGTTTTGGTTGTGGAAACACCTGGCTTTGCCCGTTTTCCTCTGATCTGACTGCTTGCAGGACCAGCTAAGAGACATCTGGCCAGGAACTTGGAAGGTTGGGGGTGGGAGAAATTGTTTGAAGACTGAACCCTAGACCAGGCAACATGGGATCTGAAGATGTGGGGAGGGACCAAATTTAGTCCCCTACATTACGAGAGGAACCCAGGGGAGTTCCCCAAGATATGGTCTTTCAGCGTGGACCAGCAAATGCTAGGTGCTGAAGATGCGCTGACTTAAAATCTCCAGACCAAGTGGCACTCAGTGAAGAACCTGGATCCCACCTACACCTAAACCCTTCCTCCAGAAATTCAACCTATGGGATTTCCTCTTTCACTCCAGCAATCCAGAGGGTGGAGCATCACAGTCCTGACGACCCCACCAAAACAGCTGAGAAACTGAGAATCTTTTGAACTCCAACAGAAAGAATTCTTTAGCTTTTCATCAAGATCTGTTTTTAAAATTCCTTTTCTGTTTAATTGTGACTTTAATGGTACATGGAAACTTATACATTCATGTTTCTCATTTCTAGAATTTTTGAAGCCAGGGATTTTTTTTCTTTTATTCTAAGTTATTATATATGACAGCAGAATGCATTCCAATTCATATTACTCTTACAGGGCATATTTTTTTACATCTCTGATTGTATACAAAGTATATTCACACAATTCGTGTCTTCATACATGCACCCAGGGCAATGATATCCATCTCATTCTACCATCTTTTTTTTTTTTTTTAACCCTTTTGCCACTCCCTTCCCTCCCTCCCCATTGACCTTTCTAGTGTTCCTCTAATCCTCCTATGTTCCCGGTCCCAACCCCACTGTGAATCAGGCTGCTTATATCCAAAAGCATTTGACATTTGGATTTTTGGGATTGGCTAACTTCACTTAGCATTATGTTCTCCAACTTCAACCATTACCTGCGAATGCCATGATTTTATTCTTTTATTGCTGAGTAATACTCCATAGGGTGTATATACCACATTTTTTTTTTCCATTCATCTACTGAAGGGCATCTAGGTTGGTTCCACAGTTTAGCTATTGTGAATTGAGCTACTGTAAACATTGATGTGGCTGTGTCCCTGTAGTAAACTGTTTTTAAGTCCTTTGGCTATAGACTGAGGGGTGGGATAGCTGAGTCAAAAGGTGGTTCCATTCCCAGTTTTCCAAGGAATCTCCATACTACTTTCCAGATTGGCTGCAACATTTTGCAGTCCCACCAGCAATGTATGAGTGCCTTTTCCCCACATCCTCTCCAACATTTATTGTGTTCTTAATAGCTGTCATTCTGACTGGAGTGAAATGAAATCTTAGAGTAGTTTTGATTTGCATTTCTCAATTGCCAGGGATGTTGAACATTTTTTTATATATTTGTTGATTGTATATCATCTTCTGAGAAGTTTCTGTTCAGTTCCTTGGCCCATTTATTGATTGGGTTATTTGGTTTTTTGGTGTTAAGATTTTTGAGTGCTTTATATATACTAGAGATTAATGCTATATCTGATGTGCATGTGGTAAAAAATTGTTTCCAATTAGTAGGCTCTCTTTTCACCTCGCTGATTGTTTCTTTTGCTGGGAAGAAGCTTTTTAGTTTGAATCTATCCCATTTATTGATTCTTGATATTAATTCTTGCGCTATAGGAGTCTTATTAAGGAATTTGGGGCCTACTCTGACATGTTGGAGATTAGAGTCTACTTTTTCTTCTAATAGGCACAGTGTCTCTGGTCTAATTCCTAGGTCCTTGATCAACTTTGAGTTGAGTTTTGTGCATGGTGAGAGATAGGGGTTTAATTTCATTTTGTTGCATATGGATTTCCAGTTTTCCCAGCACCATTTGTTGAAGAGGCTATCTTTTCTCCAATGTACATTTTTGGCACGTTTGTCTAATATAACTGTAATTATATGCGTTAGTCTCTGTGTCCTCTATTCTGTACCACTGGTCTACAAGTCTATTTTAGTGCCAATACCATGCTGTTTTTGTTACTATTGCTCTGTAGTAGTTTCAGGTCTGATATAGTGATGCCACCTGCTTCACTCTTCTTGCTAAGGATTGCTTTAGCTATTCTGGGTCTCTTATTTTTCCAGATGAATTTCATGACTTTATTTCTTTGAGGAATGTCATTGGGATTTTGATTGGCATTGCATTGAATCTGTATAGTGCTTTTGGTAGTATGGTCATTTTGACAATATTAGTTCTGCCTATCCAAGAACAAGGTAGATCTTTCTTCTAAGGTCTTCCATAATTTCTTTCTTTAGTGTTCTGTAGTTTTTGTCATACAGGTCTTTCACATAATTCATTAAGCTGATTCCCAAGTATTTTTTTTTTTTTGATGCTCTTGTAAATGGGGTAGTTTTCCTCATTTCCCTTCCAGAGGATTTGTCACTGATATATAGAAATGCTTCTGATTTATGGGTGTTGATTTTTTTAACTTTTTATACATGTTTACAGAGTACATTTCATTTCATATTACATATAAAGAGCACAATTTCTCAAGTTGCTGGTTTTATATAAAGTATTTTTACAACAATTGTGTCTTCATACATGTATTTAGGGTAGTCATGAATAACTCAGTCTGCCATTATTTCTATCCCCTTGTCCCTTCCCCCCATGGGTGTTGATTTTATATCCTGCTACTTTGCTGAATTAATTTCCTAGTGCTAGAAGTTTTCTGGTGGAATTTTTTGGGTCTTCCAGGTATAGAATCAACATCAGTGAATAGTGATAATTTGAGTTCTACTTGTCTGTATCCCTTTAATTTCTTTCATCTGTCTTATTTCTCTGAGTGCCACTGATTTATTAAAGAGAAATGACACTTGATGTATTAATGATTTAAAGCAAGATGCAATAGTCATGCGGCCTCCTTGACAATATTTTTAAAGACATGTTTTCTGCAGCTGGATAGCAGACACATTTAAACAGAGCTAGACTGGGGCCCATGAGATATCTAAGGCACAAATTTTAGAAGGTTTGGGATGTGCCAATGCAAGGTCAGTATATCCATGAGCCTGAGGATGAGCACCTCTTCAATCTGTACCACAGGCATTTCACTAGCCTCACCCTTGATTCAACCCTACTGCTAAATGAAGACCAGGAGTTAATTTTGACAGATGCAGAACTTAAGAGAAGGCTGGATTTCTAGCCCAGTTAGGGTTAGAACTTTGGTGTAGGATTTCTAATAGGGAAGAAATAAGACCTTGAGATTTGGGAAAATGGACTTGAGAACCTTCAATTTCTTGATCTCCCTAAGCGCCCTGGGCTTGCAGAAGTAGCTCATATCCTTTGCTGGAAGATAGAGCTCCCTTTCCCTGAAGATTTTGCTGAAGCTTCAACAAGACACATGCCTTGTGAGACAGTGCTCTCCTCTGGTGCTCACCCACCTAATCTTCTGTCCTCCAAACCCATAGTTAGGGCTAAGTTTCAGCAACCTCCTTGGGGAAGTTACAGGCCTGTTAAGGTGAATGAGTGATGCCAAAGGAGCTACAGAACCTGGCTGACATTCACACAGGATCCAGGAGAGTATACCTAGGATTGGATCCTGAGGGTTCTGGCCAGCTAAGGGAGGAGTATACATCTGGATATTGAAGAGTTTGTCAAAAGACCACACCTCCTCATCACAGGATTGGAAGCTTGGAAAAAGCAATGTCCCACATTAAATGAGCTGCTTAGACAAACGATTTAAGGAGTCATGCTGTGAAATGGTTAGAGTACATGAGACCTAAGGCCACAATTTACTCTTAAGAGTTGATCCTGGGGCTGGGGTTGTGGCTCAGCGGTAGAGCGCTCGCCTTGCACGTGCGCGGCCTGGGGTTCAATCCTCAGCACCACATAAACATAAATTCATTGCATTGTGTACAACTAGAGTAAATAAATAAATAAATTTTAAAAAGAGTTGATCCTGCTCTACATCAGGCCTTGGAAGTCACTTTTTTTTTTTTTTTTTTTTTTTAACCAAAGCAATAATGAATGTGCTGGGAGTGGACACGAGCACTGACAAAACGTTGTCATTATAGGAAATGACAGGAATGGGGAAAATGGCATCCCAGAAGAGCAGAAGTCAAGAACTCTCCGAAAAATGTGGCTATAATGGGCAGGAACTTCTGGCTTCTGCCAAAGAGGCCTGATGCACAGTGATTGGTAAAGATGGTTCACAAAACATGGCATTTCTAGGGGCAAGACTGAAGGACAGCCCACGTATATGCTCCTTAATATAGACAACAAGTAGCAATCAAGAATGAATGGAAAGGAGCTGGGTTGTGACTCTGGTAGAGTGCTTACCTAGCAAGTGTGAGGCACTGGGTTCGATCCTCAGCACCACATAAAAATAAAAGTATTGTGAAAAAACAAGATCTCTTGCTACCCTTCCCATAGTTTAATACAGGAATTAATTTGGGGGTCAGTTATACCCCTAACTTAGGAGTTGGCTTGTTATCTAAATGATGCTATATTTTTCTTTCAGGTGACATTGGGTTCTACCTTTATACCAGGGAATTACACTAATGCCTAGATGAATCCTCTCATGTCCAGATGAGTCCGTGTGCTAACCATTGGGGGTTTTCCAGGTTGCCTTGATGCTACCAGTCAGTTTCTTCCACAGACTTTGCTACTCTGTGAAACTAATTCTAATTCACCAGTAGATTGCAAGCACGTTTACTTATTTGCTGGTCTCCATAAGTCTCTGGGCCTATAGACAATAGATTCGGTGATAATAAGGGATAGAAATCGTAACTATGTGATATAATCTTAAATATTTAGATACTAATTCAAACCAAGGTTCTTTTGGGGAGCTTTCAGTCTGACTCTCATCGCATCTGATATTAGTTCAGCCTGTGGGTTTTTTTTTTTGTTTTTTTGTTTTTTTTTTTTTTTGGTACTGGGAATTGAACTCAGGGGCACTCAACCACTGGGTCACATCCCCAGCCCTTTTTTGTATTTTTTTTTTTAGAGACAGGCTTTCACTGAGTTGCTAAGTGCCTTAGCCATTGCTGAGGCTAGCTTTGAACTCGCAATTCTCCTGCCTCAGTTTCCCAAGTGCCGGGATTACAGGCATGCACCACCGCACCCAGAAGCCTGTGTTCTTTTTGATGAGGATATAGCCCTTTTAATTAGGGAAGAGGTGACAATGATTGAGGCAGAAATTTGTGCAATCAGCAGTTGACCCTGTCATCTGAGCATACTTGTACAGTCCAAAATTTAGGGTCATTCCCTTTGTTTTCCTTACCAGAAAGTGAATTAGGCTTACTGTTAAATGCTACCTCCAAGAGTCCCATTCTGCTGGCAGACAGAAGGCAGCCAGGGCCTGATTCAGCACATTTGTGGTCAGGACTCTGAACCAAATTAAGAGACTCCTTTTTAAATAGGGGCTTGAGGGGACTTCCAAATGCCTTGAAGTTGCTCAGTCTCCTAGGCTAATTTTACCATCCTTCCAAATATCTAAAAGAGGAACTAGGATCATACAAAAAGAGTGGGATTCCCCTTTGGGCTCACAGTGGATTTTTAAGCTTTTATTCTAAACATTGTCTTTTCTACCCCAGTTCTCTTCCTGCCTTAATCTCCCTGCCTCCTTCCTCGAAAAAATGAAAGATTACACTTATGGACCCATTCCTATCTGTTGGTTTGCTCAGCCACCAAATATCCTGATATGTACAATACTTAAACTGCTCATGTCCTCGCTGCTTCATATGTTAGAGAAGATCTAAGGTGAAGTGCAAGAGTATCTTGGGAGTCCTACTAGAAGAGCCCTATGGCTTTATAGAACTGATGGTACTGAGACAAATACCCTCAGACTCAACTATATTTCTGGCCAACAGACTAGTCAAAGAACCATAGAATGCTCTGTAGAACTAAGAACAGCTCAAGTTCTATCTGTTTCAATTATTTCATCTTTTAAGCAAGGATCCTGAGGTCCTTGACTATAAAGTTTTTTTTTCAAATTTATTTTTTATTCTAAGTTGTTAGAAATGACAGCAGAATGTATTACACTTTGTATTATACTTGTAGAGCACATTTTTACATATCTCTGGTTGTATACAAAGTATATTCACACCATTTGTGACTTCATATATGCACTTAGGGTAATGACATCCATGATAATCCATCTCATTCTACCATCTTTTTTTTTTCTTGACCCTTTTGCCCCCTCCTTTCCCCTCCCTCCCCATTGGCCATTCTAGTGTTCCTCTAATCCTCCTATGCTCCCCATCCCAACCCCAACTATGAATCGGCCTCCTTATATCAGAGAAAACATTTGGCATTTGGCTTTTTGGGATTGGCTAACTTCACTTAGCATTATATTCTCTAACTCCATCCATTTACCTGCAAATGCCATGATTTTATTCTTTTATTGCTGAGTAATACTCCATTGTGTATATATACACCACATTTTCTTTATCCATTCATTTACTGAAGGGCATCTGGGTTGGTTCCACAGTTTAGCTATTGTGAATTGTGCTGCTATAAACATAGATGTGGCTGTGTCCCTGTAGTATGCTGTTTTTAAGACCTTTGGGTAAAGACCAAGGAGTGGGATAGCTGGGTCATAAGGTGGATCCAATTCAAGTTTTCCAAGGTATCACCATACTGCTTTCCATATTGGCTGCACCATTTTGCAGTCCCACCAACAATGTATGAGTGTGCCTTTTTCTCCACATCCTCGCCAACATTTATTGTTGTTTATGTTCTTAATAGTTGCCATTCTGACTGGTGTGAGATGAAATCTTGGAGTGGTTTTGATTTGCATTACTCTAATTGCCAGAGATGTTGAACATTTTTTCATGTATTTGTTGATTGATTGTATATTTTCTTCTGAAAAGTGTCTGTTCAGTTCCTTGGCCCATTTATTGATTGGGTTATTTGGTTTTTTGGTGTTAAGATTTTTGAGTCTTTTATATATTCTAGAGATTCGTGCTCTGTCTGAAGTACATGTGGTAAAAATTTGTTCCCAGTTAGTAGGCTCTCTCTCTATTCACCTCACTGATTGTTTCTTTTGCTAAGAAGAAGCTTTGTAATTTAAATCTATCCCACTTATTGATTCTTGATATTAATTCTTTTTTCCATTTTTTATTCTAATTTGTTATACATGTTTACAGAGTACATTTCATTTCATATTACATATAAAGAGCACAATTTCTCAAGTTGCTGGTTTTATAAAAAGACAGGATTCTTATTAAGGAACTTGGGGTCTAATCCAACATGTTGGAGATTAGAGCTTACTTTTTCTTCTATTAGGTGTAGTGTCTCTGGTCTAATTCCTAGATCCTTGATCCACTTTGAGTTGAATTTTGTGCATGGTGAGAGATAGAGGTTTAATTTCATTTTGTTGCATAAGGATTTCCAGTTATCACAGCACCATTTGTTGAAGAGGCTATCTTTTCTCCAATGTACGTTTTTGGCACCTTTGTCTAATATAAGATAACTGTATATGCATTAGTCTCTGTGTCCTCTATTCTGTACCATTGGTCTACCAGCCTATTTTGGTGCCAATACCATGCTATTTTTATTACTATTGCTCTGTAGTATAATTTAAGCTCTGGTATAGTGATGCCACCTGCTTCACTTCTCTTGCTAAGGATTGCTTTAGCTATTCTGGTTCTCTTATTTTTCCAGATGAATTTTATGACTACTTTTTCTATTTCTATGAGGAATGTCATTGGGATTTTTATTGGCATTGCATTAAATCTGTATAGTGCTTTTGGTAGTATGGTCATTTTGACAATATTAGTTCTGCCTATCCAAGAACAGGGTAGATCTTTCCATCTTCTAAGGTCTTCCATAATTTCTTTCTTTAGTGTTCTGTAGTTTTCATTATAGAGGTCTTTCACATCTTTGGTTGATTCCCAAGTATTTTTTCTTTTTTTGATGCTATTGTAAACCGGGTAGTTTTCCTCATTTCCCTTTCAGAGGATTTGTCACTGATATATAGAAATGCCTTAGATTTATAGGTATTGATTTTGTATCCTGCTACTTTGCTGAATCCATTTATGAGTTCTAGAAGTTTTCTGGTAGAATTTTTTGGGTCTTCTAGGTATAAAATCATATCAGCAAATAATAATCTGAGTTCTACTTTACCTATCTGTAAGTTTTAAGAAATGTGGGTGTTCTGTCCTGAGAAGGCTTAAAGGGCTTACCTAAAGAAGTCCAAATAGTTCCTAGAAAAGATGAAACTAGCAAGATTTTCCTATGCAAGGCTCTGTCTTGCTGGCCATAAGCCTGTTTGTTCTTGAATGTTCCTGCTGTGGCCTGCTGACCTCAAGATCAAACAGATGTACATCTCCAAAAATCCCCAAGCACTCATTTCTAGGATATCACCCCACCCACAGTCTTCCGAGCATAATTGGTCCAGGGACACTGAGTATTATTTTGTACCTTTCAGGCCTCCACATTCCCACAAGTTGAATATTTGGAACAGAATTCTGCATACTCACACCAAGGGGTTGCTCTGTGAGTCTTCAGGCTTTTGACCAAGTTGATACCATCTACAATACACAGGTTTGAAAGTGTTTCTAACTGGTTTGGTGCCTCCAAAAATCCTGCAAAGAGGCTATGCTTGATAATTAAGAAATATTCTTGGAAGGGACAGTTTCTAAGTTTGCCCTTGGCCTGAGCAAGGCTATCCCTGTTCTTTGGGCACTCACCATCCATCTGGATTCCCCCCACCACTACTCCCTAAAGCATCTAGCTAGAGTGACGGCTAGCTAAAGTGAATCTTCCCCTTTGGTACATTACATGAACATTTGTCCTCCAATTTCTGGGTAATTGCTAGCATTTTTATTGAGCTCAGCTTCTTCCCCATCTGTTATTATGCCAATTCAGTTGATCCTCACAGCCATGTAGTCAGATCAAAAAAGAACTTTAATCTGCTTCCTTATTCATTAAAAAGGAATCAGAGCTTGCCCAAACCAAGAATTCCAAGTGTGGCTCATTCATTTCAAATCCAGGTTCTTCCCACTCTTTCATGCTATCTTGCCAGATCTAGAAAACTGGATCTTCCAAAGTATTTAATTTTTTTAAGGTTAAAAGGTATTTTCTCCTAGAGCATTTACTAAAAGATATCTTCAAATTTATGAAGTCAGCTATTGGCCACTTCTAAAACACCATTTTGAGCCTTTCAAATATTTTGTGAGGGGCTGGGGTTGTGGCTCAGCGGTAGAGTGCTCGCCTAGCATGTGCACTGCCCAGGTTCAATCCTCAGCACCACGTACAAATAAATGCATTGTGTACAACTAAAACAAATAAATAAATATTTATTTATGCCAAACACATCCATTGGAGAAAAAAATTAAGCATTTTTTTAAAAAAATATTTTGTGATCATTGAGTTTTCCTTCAATGTTCTGCTGCTTCTAGGGAACCTGTTAGTACAACTGGAAGCAATGCAAAATCCAACTCGAGGCTAGGATAGACAGAAATCCCACTGCTGACCTCAGTAATCACCAGAGACTCCTGCAAACCAGAGCTGTACCAAGTCATCCTACATCAACTCTTTCTGGTTTTGGTGCTACACTAGATACCTTGGAGGTATGCATAGTACGTGATACCATTTTCTCATGAACTTTTCTTCCCATTTTTAACCTTGAGCTCTTGGAAGCCATATTTTGATCATATAATTCTGTCTTCCTGGCATTAGCTGAGGTTGAACAGACCCCACCTGACCTAGAGAGAATCAGTCATATCTTCTCCAAGGACTTGTAGTTGTCAGAGTTTTAGTGGATAGCTGGAAATATAACATGTAATCTTAAGTGTGGGGTGGCTGTGTTCTGCCAACAGCCTAGGACAGCAGAGGAAAATGATCCACATACATAGAAACAGATGGAAGAATTCTGGCAACGGACCAAGCTCCAGTTCTTGTCACTTTCTGAGGCCCAGCTGCTCTACTCTTAGAGTCTGTTCAACATTTCCCCCCTTTTCGAAAAAAATTAAAGTTGGTTTGCTTGACACTAGAGAATCATAACTCATATAGCTGGTTAAGTTTAACCATAATCTTTATCTCTGATTTCCCATTCTCTTGAATTCCTGTCATCTTGCCAACATCTGGAGTGGAAAGAAACCTTGCAGGAAATGGATTTTCACCCATTGTTCATCCCAGTTTCCTTCCTGCCTATTTCTCTCCCTGCTTTCCAAGCCACATCTCTCTCTCTTTTTTTTTCTTTCCAATTCCACCATTTATTCACAACTTGCAGCAGCACCAAACGGAGTTTTTCCTTTTTTTTTTTTTTTTTTTTTTTTTTTGGTGAATTATGGTTGTACATAGTGGGATTTGCTGTTACATATTCATACCTGCACACAATATAACAATGTAATTTGGCCAATATCACTCCACAGCACTCCCCTTCGCTGTTCCTACCACCCTCTGGTCCCTTTCCTCTACTAATCTCTTTGATTTTTATGAACTCTTCTCCTCCTCCCACCCCTTTCTTTACCTTTTTCCTCTTTAGCTTCCACATGAGAGAAAACATATGACTCTTGACCTTCTGAATTTGGCTTATTTCTCTGAATTTAATAGTATCAAGTTCCATCCATTTTTTTTCCTGCAAATGACATTTTATTTTTCTTTATGAACAAGCCACATCATTTTTAGAAATGTCATTCTCTACCAATTCTACTGCCAACTACAACTCCCAGGTTTTTTCTACAATGAATTCTCCTATGTACTTCACAGCAAAATGAACTGCCTCTAAACTCTCTCTCCATGAAATAGGAGATGCTAATTTCTTGATCACTCATTTGAGAAGACTATGCCCTTTCTCCCAGAAAATCCACCCATGCTCTCAAAATTTGGCATGGACCTCCATGGTTCTTCCCTGTCCACTAATGAGTCATAGATCTCCTGCCATTCTGATAACCTTCCCGAGATACTTTTTATACCTGTCATCGTTGCTATCATCTTAAGAAACCTCCCCCAAATTTCCAAAAGCACAAAGATTCACTGAGGATTTGGAACCTGGATATGGTTAATCTTTGACACAAGTTCTGTCATCTTAAGCATATTCACCATCCGTGTTGCTGTACCATCCTCTGGTTTTTCACCTTCTACTCCCATGATCTTATTTTATTGAATGAGTATCCTTTAGGACAAATACTGTTGGTTACCTGTCCAGTGGACACTTGGCTTCCTCCATTGTCTCAATAGAAACTAGATATACCATATTCAGTCACTCAGCCACCTTGGAAGCTAGCTTGAGGTGGCCAAGGAAACATAAGGAAACGTTCTCCATATTTTTCTTTAACTGACAGGCCAGTAAAGATACCCTGAATCTCCTTTCCTGATTTTGAACTTCCTCATGTGAGGATGTACTCAGAGTTGCTGCTCGGAGTCCTCCTATAACTAAGTGGTAGCATGACACCTAGGGATGGTGTAAGAGAAGACATTGTCCAACTGCCAGACCAGCACTGCAGCAGGTTACCTCTTGACTTCTTGTTTCTTGACAAAAGTACAGTCCACATGTTTATCATTTTAAAGTCAATACTGATATTTGTAGTTAAAACAATTTGTCCTATATAAATATATAAAAAAGCTTATTGAGAAATAAAGGGACAAATGTTAGTCTTGGAGTTCACTCTAGTGTAGGAGCCCTGTTTGGGGATTGGCTTGAATTGCGGTTGACTATGAACCGTGGAGATTTGGGCATTGTCGCCTCCCGTAGTCTCACGGGACTTGTTGCGGGATCTCGAGTGACTTGGCCGAAATTGCTGATCGGGTCAGCGCCATTTTGGTGGTGTGTTTGGTGTGTGTTAGTCGTTGTTAGAACCAGAGAGAAAAGTTATCAGAATAAAAAGCTGTTTGTCTCCAGTTTGCTTCTGAAGTTTTTCCCGCGTCCGTTGCTCCAAGCGCTTCAGGCGGCAACACTCTAGTAGCTGGGCAAATTAAAAGTACATTATATTTGCTAGATTAGTGGTAGATTTGACTGTTATGTTCTATGATGAGAGGATTTGTCTCTTTTGTTTGTATCCCTAAAGCCTATGGTGGTGCCGAGAATGTAGAGGATGCTCAATAAAATGGAAGACAAGAGTAGCAGGAAATGAAAACTCCTGTGCTCCTGCATGCGTGTCAAGATACAAGAATTGCTGGGTGCAGTGGTGTATGCCTGTCATCCCAGTGGCTCAGGAGGCTGATACACGAGTATTGCAAATTCAAGGCCAGCCTCAGCAACTTAGGCCCTAAGCAACTTAGTGAGAACTTGTCTCAAAATAAAATTAAAACAGGCTGAAGATGTGATTCAGTGGTTAAGGGCCTCTAGGCCTCAATATACCCTGTACCAAAAAAAAAAAAAAAAAAAAAAAAAAGAAGAGAGAAATTAGAAGGATCTTTGACTTTGATTTCTTGATCTGTAGGGAGGGATCAAAGGCTGAGACCTCTGGGGTTTTTTTGTTTGTTTGCTTCTTTGAGGAAGGTGTGTGTGTGTGAGAGAGTGAGAGAGAGAGGGAGAGAGAGATGGGGTGGTGGGTACTATATGTAGTGATCAATTTCCATTGATAGACTATCTGGTTTTCTAGGTGTAATACAGTTCTGTTGGCAATCAGGTCAGGTCATAAGCTCACCTTATATGTTATAAACATTAGTAGTTCCAGCATAAAACACTGAATTAAATGAAAGCACCAGACTTTCTTTTTTTTTTAAACAATTTCTACAAAATGTAAAGCTAACTCAAATCAATATTAGCCATTCTTAGAGGCCGGTGGCTTCACCAAGATACATACCAATGATCTCAGGATTTAGAACACCTTATTGCTATAGGCCTTTTTTTTTTTTTAAACTTTTTCCTAATGTGTTAGATAAATGAGAAATAAGAATAAAGTACTATTTATATCAAACACTGGAGCACCTCTCTTTTTACATAATAATATTAGGAAAAAAAACCTGTGGGAAAGACATCTAATTTTAAAATTTTATCATATCCATAAATAGACTGCAGTGTGGAATGCTAATTCTAAGTAATAATTCTCTTCATTGCTCCCTAAATACCAAGCTTTGCACTGTAAAGGAAGGATGCGTGCTCCTTCTAAGCATCCCCTGGAGCTCAAGTGTGGCATGTTGATGTCAGCAGCAACAAAAACAGCATCAAAAACAATGAAGTCTTATGGTAGCAGAGATTAAAAGGAAAAATTAGCTCAGCTCTCAAAGTGATAGTTTCCCTGATTTATTAGAATATTTATGAGTAGAACAGCACATGCTAACTTGGCACATTTGTCTTTTTAGCAGCTATTTGCAAGTTGCAAAGCACCATAAAATAGTGGTTAGTTAAGGTTGACTAAGGGGCTGTGACATGGGTACAAGAGGTGTCCACTACAGGACTTTTCTTTGTTCCAGATATTTATTCTAAGTCCTGGAGATATCTACTAAACTGTTGGTTTCAGCAATCCTTTATACTGTGAAAAATTACTGATGACTCCAATGTCTGTTGATGTGGGTTGTACCTATCAATATTGCCTATATTGACATTGCAACTGTACTTCTTAAGTACAAATGCTGAAGAAGAGCAGACAAAGTTATACTTTCTTTATTCGAATTTGTCAGTCTCCCGCAGAGCAACTAGAATTGAGAGCTTCTGTTCTTTGTATGGAGGAGAAGGAAGCCACTCCCAACTATAGCTCAAAGGGGAAAGGCCCCATTTCATGCAGGAAGGGAATATCAAGCTTATTTTCCTTGAAGTTTTCACATCACTTCCAGAATTTGAAAATCAATGCCTTTAAGCTTTTAAGAAGATCTAAATATCCCATGAACTCAAACTATTCTTACCCTAAAACCATGGATTAGCTGTCTTCCCCATTCTCATCTTAAGGAAATCCAGTGGTCAAAGTTGATGACCAAAGGAGAAAATAGTCTTTAGTTCAAACATGAGATGAATTCAGCTAGTATTAATGTCTTTGCCCTAGAAACCAGAGTCTCAGGCAGAGCTTCTACATGGACAACTTATTAGAAGTTGCAACTCCAGGGCAGCAAGAGTGAAGGAAAGGGGAAACAAGGAAGGAAAATACAAATACCAATCCCACCACAGATTCATAAAAACCCAAAGCTGGTTGCTTTAACAGGAGACATCTCTGAAGAGGCCATAGAAAAGGTGTCACTGGGTCTTGGCAACCTCTAAGCAGGAATCTGGAGGAAGGGCATGGAATTTGTCCATTCCTGTCTGTCTCCTGCCTTTTACTGGTCAAACATTCAAAGGGGAACAGTAACTCCCCACACTTCTGGTGGGTTACTCGGCCCCTCCAAGCAACTTCCAAGTAAGCCCAAAACTCTCAGGTATGGTTTGAAGGGAAAAAAAACCCAGGCCAGAAACCGCCATGTAGTAAGAGGGGTTTATTAACCAGCCCCTATGGCCAGTGGGGACCAAAGGAACACGTGGAGGGAAGGGGAGCGAAAAGAAAGGAAGGAAAGCTGTAGGGGAGGAGACAAGCGTGGATGAAAGAGGGGGAAAAAGGGCAAGTTCCCGGTTGGTGGGGGTTTAAGTAGTGACTTGGGTGGTCTGAAGGACCCCTGACTTCATAGGGTGCTGGGGTCAGAAGTGAGACTCGTATGCTCAGATTGGCTCAGAAAGGGAGAGCCTGCCCCCCTCCCCCCCACACACATAACCTGGTGAATTCCCACGAGAGGCGAGTATTCTCGGGATTAAGGGCGGGAACTCAGAGCCCACCAAATGTGGATTCTCTCGAGAGATGGGCACTTCCAGTAAGGCACCTGGGGGTATGGCCTGCCAGCCGAATTTTATCTAACATGGTTGGGCCTACCTTTGGCGATGGCGCTTCTGTAGCTGCTGCTGTGATGGCATCATGGAAACTGCCCAGGAGAGGATGAGGCACACAACCAGTGGCATTTGGATTGAAGCTGCAGTGGCAATGGCCACTGAGCAAACCTGGGCAGAGCACAAATGGAGTCTAGTAAAGTGTCATTGATTAGAAAGATCATTTCATTCATGCATCTGTTATTTGGAGAATAAAGTGACCATATTTTATATCCAGGCATTTTCTAGTCATTAGAAAACCACAGGAAGGAGCAGCTTCTGAACTAGTGGGACAGTCCGTGTAGTCATCTTTGCATCCTCCCTCAAAACCCCACTGGGTTTGATCCTCAAAAGCCCTTCCCACTTCACTTAACTCACAGAAGAGAACTTGCTTAGGAATTCCTTGCAGCTTATTTGTTGCCAGGCAAGAGAGAAAGTGGTCATCATTTTTCTTTAGTTTCTTTTCTTTTTTTTTTTATGTGAAAACTAGTATTAATTGGACCTGTCTTTTAAATTTTGGATTTTTTAAAGTTTAAAAACAGCAAATGCTAGCAACTCAATTAGTGGTCAAGAGACTGGTCTCGGCTTAGTAGGTGGTCTCTTGGGCATCTTTACTTTGACGGATGATTCTTAATAGCACTGCATTGTGTAACTTAGAAACAGAGTTCAAAAATCCCCAGATGTCATCATACATCAGAATTTCAAGGCTTTTCCCATCTACTGTCCAGAACATGGCCTCTACACAAAACTTTTTATTGGATAGTTTAAAAAGCTACATAGAAATTTTTATTGGATCCAGGGTACTAGTTTTATATCTGTTGAAGGAGCTGCCCTCACCTTAAACAGATATAAAACTTTTAAAGCAGGTTAATCCTTCAAAATACAGTAACATGCAAGTTAGGACTTTTTCAAAAATGCCAAGTATCCACCATTCCATTTTGTTTTAAAGATCTGAATTCTAAATATAGTCTAACCCCACCATGTACCACTCCACATTCTTAAATAGCAAAGAGGAGGAATGGTCAAATGCCCATTCCCATGAATATATTTTTGTCAGACCTTTCAGTGATGTGTATCATTTATCTCATTCTGTCTGCCTCCACATTTCCTGTCTGCCAAGTACTTGATCCATCCCAGCCCCTTCTGGATGCTTCAGGAAGACACTTTATCAGATCAATTGTTCATCACGCATAAAAGCACATCATCTGGCCCGTGTGATGCCTGAACAGCCCTGTTCAGCACATCATTGGCTCAAAGCCTGATACTTGTGCAAAGAGGATGATCAGCATGCCCAGAGGCCACAGAAGGAAGATAAACATATGAATAAAGGACACTTGACAACTTCAAGGCTGGAGGCTTGGGCTGGTGATGGTTAGCTCTAGTGGTTGGTGGGATGCAGAAGGAGGACCTCTAGCTGCACCAACTCCACTCCTGTGAAACAGTATCCTTAGGCCATCACTGAGGCTTCCTAGTCTAACATCAGAGGTGCCTTCTTTTTGAGTGAAGGCTTTGTCCTTCTCAAAATGGAGGTGTTCTGCAAGACAAGGACCACTCATATTGCTTAATGGATTTATTGGAAGGCAGCTATGCTCTCACCACTATACCACCAATGCTTAGTGGATTTATTGGGATTTGAATCTTTTGTTCTCTTGTCAAAATGCAAGGGAATGAACAACTGGAATGTTCCTGGGTAAAATGGGACAGGAGACAATGAAGAGCAAGGGAAGTCAGTCCTAGTAGGGTGGAGAGGGATGAGATTTCAGAGTCAGCCCTGTTGGGTGTTGGGAAAGGAGAGCCAAGGTCAGTTTTACCACTCACGGCCTTCTCAGGGTCATCCTGGAAAACATGATGTATGAGACGGGGTGAGGGTAATACACAGCTACTCAAAGCGTATCAGCTTGTTCCCCACGAAATCCCTTCAAGGCCCTTCTGACAACTGCCAAGTCTCACTTCAAATGCATGCTCATAGCTTATGTTGTAATTATATGGTGTTAAAAGTATTTTATTAATAAAACACATTTTGAGTCTTTAGTACTCACTCTTGCTTGGTTAATAAATTCAATGAAAACTTTGAATGGGATCATGCTTGCCTTTGTCTGAGGGTGAATAATAACTAGCCTGCATAACACACAAACCTCGGCCTGTCTCACTGGTGTCTACAGTATCACACCCAAACTCCATGCAGTGCCCTACACGGCCTTTCAGGTCTAAGCTGTGTGCCTCTTCACCACCACTTCTTGTCACACCTCTGTACCTTTTGGCTACAGCCACACCAAACTGCTTGCTATTCTCCCAAATGTACATTTCCTCTGCCTAAAATACTGCCCCTCACTTCTAGCTCCTATTCTGGAATATTTCACTTAATTATACTTTGATCCAGTGTTATCTTATTCCAGTAAATTCCTAAGAAGCTCTCCCCCATTGCTTCATCCTCACTCCTAGAGGCCCCTACTTCTGGGATCTGCTTACATGTCTACTTCCCTTATTGTTTCCTGAGGCCAGAAATTTTCTCTGCATCCTCAGTACCTATCCCAAGGCCTGGCACATAGAAGATGCTCTTCCCTCCTTAATGAGAAGAAGAATAACTTGTACCACCCTGACATTGACTTCTCTAAGGTATTTCACTTGTACCATAAAAATATGCATTAAGCAACACATTTTAATGGCAGATTGTCAATAATTGCACAACTCAACTGTTATTACCTTCATTTTTTTCATCAACTTTTCCTGGAATGACAAACTTGTGAACCGGTGCCAGTGAGTCGTTTGGACATCCATGCTGCTTCAAATCCTAGGCACCACTCAGCCTTCTCTCCGCTTCATGATTTAATACCACCCTAATTTGTAATGAGCACTGAACTGTGATTTGACATGATTACAGTGAATTATGTCTACTTTTGTGTATACATAGTGCTGCTCACCTTGCTTGGATTCTGTTGCCTATATAACAAGCATTACATTACTTCCCCTTAGTGCCAAATAAAGAATTATTAGTGTGAATGGAAAGGGAAAATATTCTAGTTAAAACAACTTTGCTCCATATATTATTATGTTACCAATTAGTAAAAATAACTTTTTAAAGAATTTTTATCAGCCTTTAAAATATAATAGACATTAGACAAGGTTTCCTTGTTAGCAAATAGCTTTTCCAAATCATGTGTCCTCATAATCTAACAAAGGTAATGCAAATTCTATGTGTAAAATTCCAAGAAGAGGGCTAAGGTTGTAGCTCAGTGGTAGAGCACTTGCCTCACATGTGTGATGCACTGGGTTTGATCCTCAGCACCCCATAAACATAAAGGTATTGTCCATCTTCAATTAAAAATATATTTTTTTAAAAAAATCGCAAGAGGAGATCTTAGTTGTTTATTTAAAAAGCAATGATTTCTCCAAAAATTCACTAAATTACAGCTCCTTTTCTGGCTCTATGGGAAAACTCCTTTTTCACTGAAGAGATTAAAATGAATTAATTAGGTAAGTGGCAGGGTAATACTTGTTAGAGGGTTTTCTGCCCTAAATTAAAATTGATTTTTTAAACCAAAGGTTTGAAAAGGAAAGGTATGGCTGAAACACAACAACAAAAAACATATCAACCTAATAAAAGTTGCAGATTTATCAATGCTGGTATATTTATGGTATTTGATTACACTCACAGTATGCCTATAGAAAATGGCTATCATCTTAAGACTAGGAAAACAAATGAGACAAACATATTCTCTATTTGTTCTTACTTTCCAAGGCTGATAACATGAAGACTTTTTACATTTTCATTTGCCAAAACCCTATTTATAGGAATAATGGTAAAACCATTTTCCTCTCACAGCCATGGAAGTGTTTGACTTAATGATAACCTATCACACTGTAATCTAATGTATCTTCAGTGAAATGTTTGTTTTAAGCACCTGGGTTTACCGGGAGGCATGTTTCTTTTATTTTAAATTCTGCCATGAATGCTGCTTAATTATTTATTAGTAAATGAAACTGTGCTGTTTTATTGCTTCATTGAGGTTCTCAGGCCTGGCTTTTGCAGATAATCAGCCAGGAGGACACACTGACTAAACAAGAGTCTTTTGGGGCTAAAGGATGAAAGACTGGGCGGAAGCTGGAGAAGAAGGGGTCAGGCCAGGATGCTTGGGTGGAAAGACGAGTCAAGATCTGTTCTTTATTCCCCTAGCCAAAGCTGGGATCTTGCCAGCTGTTATCCAACCATCAAAATGGTTTCTTTGCTTTGTTTCATGTCAGTCTGTATATCTGGTCAGTATTATAACTTCAAATTTGGTGAGGAATAACACTAGTCAATAAAATGTCAGCAATCCTGTGATGTGGAAAATTTTAACTACAAAGTATTGTCCCTTCTTGATATTGGGAGAGGCTGTTTATTCTAGATTTTGACATAGATTAATTGTTCCCAAGCTTATTTCTCTGTGCCAGTATGTCTGGCCTTAGAAGAATGTCCTACGTCCAGCAGAGAACAGGAAATATACTTCAGAGGAAACCTTACCATGAGAAAAGACATGTGCAGAGTAATTAGAGTATCAGACTTTGGTATTGTGTTCAGCAAGCCCTTTCCAAAATAGATTTGTATGACCTCTAACATTTGGGAGGTAGGGAAGAAGGTATTGTGGTCTCTCTTGGTATGACCCTCCAAGCATAGCAATTGCCTTTAACACCTAGAGCTTTAAGGAAGTTTGGCAGACCCAGAGTCTAGCATGGGGTCCCTGGCATCCTAGGGAATCTGTAGAAGTATATGACGGACACATTGCTGAGGTGCTGTTGGCAGACAGTTGGGTGATCAGTGCTTCAGTTTTGCCCAGGGCTGAAGAGTCTCCCAAGATCTGAGGCTTTTTGGTGTTAAAACTAGGGCCATAAAGGGAAACGTGGGATGCTTGGTCACTCTAGTAGACAGTCTTTATCTGTCAGAACCTTAAGGGATTGTCTGTGTTGCACAGAGCCACCTGATGTAAGGTCATGTCCCTTCTAAGCATGGAAAATATCCAGTGATGGATCTGTGAGGGAGTAGATGGGCCTGGCCAACTCGGTCCAATTCAGAACAACCTTGCCCCACGGGTTGCTTGTGGGATCATCTGGGGCTACCACTAAGCCTATATCATAACTAGACCTCTTCTGATTCCCAATATTGCTTCCTTCCTCTCCTTTACATCCTTTTGGATCCTAATGGCACTTCTTGATAAACTCCATTTCAAAGTCTGCTTCACAAGGAACCCAAACTACACAGTGTTCATGATCTAGGTTTCCTAAAATAACAAAAATGTCTGATTTTTAGCCGGGCGCGGTGGCGCACACCTGTAATCCCAGCACTTTGGGAGGCTGAGGCAGGAGGATCGCAAGTTCAAAGCCAGCCTCAGCAATGGCGAGGCACTTTAGCAACTCAGTGAGACCCTGTCTCTAAATAAAATACAAAAAAGGTCTGGGGATGTGACCCAGTAGTCGAGTGCACCTGAGTTCAATCCCTGGTACAACAACAACAACAACAAAAAGTGTCTGATTTTATTAGCACTTGTAGTTTCTCTTAAGTAACCCAAAACATGGTTCTTTTTTTTTGCTTTTGTTTGGAATGTTGGGAATGCCAGACTAAAAGTTATTCCCTAGATTTGATCAGGAGCCACGACTATAATTATTTGTCTCATTCATTTTCCATCTAAAATGTTTAAATGTAGCTTTAGAGACATATTTTAAAACCTACAATCCAGAGTTTGAATATATAATATAAATTACAGGAACTTTGAGGGAGCAGTGATGGGATTAACTCAATTTTACTTAATGCCTCTTATTGGGAGGGAGGATGGCTAGAGTAGCTCACAGAATGACCAATGATAAATAATTTTTTTCTCAAGAATGGTGTTTTGTTGAATAGACTATCTTTTCTCCAATGAATATTTTTGGAACCTTTGTCTAGTATGACATAACTGTATTTATGTGGGTTTTTCTCTATGTCCTCTATTCTGTACCATTGGTCTACTTGTCTGTTTTGGTGCCAATACCATTCTGTTTTTGTTACAATGGCTCTATAGTATAGTTTAAGGTCTGGTATAGTGATGCCACCTGCTTCACTCTTCTTGCTAAGGATTGCTTTGTCTATTCTGGGTCTTTTATTTTTCCAAATGAATTTCATTATTGCTTTTTCTAGTTCTGTGAAGAATGTCACTGGGATTTTAATAGGAATTGCATTAAATATGTGTAACACTTTCAGTAGTATAGCCACTTTGACAATATTAATTCTGCCTATCCAAGAGCATGGGAGATCTTTCCATCTTCTAAGTTCTTCTTCAATTTCTTTAGTGTTCTGTTGTTTTCAATGTAAAGATCTTTCACCTCTTTTGTTAGATTGATTTCCAAGTATTTTATTTTTTGAGGCTATTGAAAATGAGGTAGTTTTCCTAATTTCTTTCAGTAGATCACTGATGTATAGGAATGCATTTAATTTATGTGTGTTGATTTTATATCCTGCTACTTCACTGAATACATTTATTAGTTCTAGAAGTTTCTTGGTGGAATTCTTTTAGATCTTCTAAATATAGAATCATATCATCGGAAATAGTGGAATGGTATGCAGATTCCTCAGAACTAGGAATGGAACCACCATTTGACACACTTATCCCACTCCTTACTTTATACCCAAAGAACTTAACATCAGCATATTATAGTGACACAGCCACATCAATGTTAATAGCAGCTCAATTCACAATAGCCAAGCTATGGAACCAATCTAGGTGCCCTTCAACAGATGAATGGATAAAGAAAATCTGGTGTATATATACACAATGGAATATTGCTCAGCCTTAAAGAAGAATGAAATTATAGCATTTGCTTGTAAATGGATGTAACTGGAGAACATCATGCTACGTGAAATAAGCCAATCCAAAAAACCAACAGCTGAATGTTTTCTCTGATATGCTGATGCTAATTCACAATAAGGGGAAGCTAGAAAAGAGTAGTTACTTTGGGTAGAGGGGAGCAAAAGGAGAGGAGGGGGTATGGGGACAAGAAGGATAGCAGAATGAACCAGACATTATTACCCTATGTACACATATGACTACATGGCCAGTGTGCTTCTACATCATGTACAACCAGAAGAATGAGAAGTTATATTCCATTTATGTATGATGCATCAAAGTGCATTCTACTGTTATGTATAACTAATTAGAACCAATAAAAAAACTGAAAAATGTGTTTTGCTTTGGATCTTCTGGCTGATATAATCACCTAAGTTGGTAGGTTTGTAACATGGGTGACAGTAAACTCCACTTCACGGCCATTCAGCTCCTGCTTCCACTGTGTACCCCCTTCTTCTTAGTTATTCCTACTTCAAATTTCTGATGTAGAACTTGTCCTATGACAAAGCCTGGAACAAAAATATGAACTGAATCTATATACAGGCATTGGGCTGGTGGACCTTTCATCAGGTGACCTCCTTTGGTGGGTCATGACACCTAGAGCTGCCCCTTCAGGGTGGGCTGTAGGTAAGACAAGTAGTAACTGACATGTCCAGAAGCATAAGCAAATGTGGAACATGGCTTAAGTTTTTATTTTAACCCTAAGTAAAAGGGTCCAATTTGAAATGGGCCTGAATTTTTAAAGCATACTTCCTTTTGACTATATACTATGGCCAAATTAAAGATACCTTCAAATGAGAAATATAGTATGCTTTTAAATACATGAAGAATTATGCCAATTAAAAATGCTCTTGGGACCATGACCTTTCCCCCATACTGTGCCAAAATGACTTAGAAGGAAGAAGTAGACAATTCTTGTCTTTTAGTATTTGAATTCATAGAAACTTGAAAATTTTAATTGAACTTGTTATCATCACAAAAGGAAGTAGGCTAATAGGCTTTTGCTTCCTTTATTACAAAAAAAAAAAAAAACCCTACTTTCTGTTAATGAAGTCAGAATATCTTCTAATGTCCTATGATTAAGGGTAAAAATTGTAGAATACCTAAAATTCACATCAGCTTCTGTAATTCTAATTTTAAAAATCTTAAAATACTCTAAGCCAGAGAGAAGTAGGAAGAACAAAATAATTCTGAAGTAACTGGTTGAGAATAATTATGCAAATACATACAATGCAAGGTTCTTTTACCTTGAGGCAGTAATGTGGGTTTATAGGAAGAGGATGAGAAAGGAAAGACATAAAAATTTCTGCCTTGAACTCATTCCAATTCTGCATAAATATTAGGTGTCTTTAGGAATATCTTAGAAGAGGTCTCTATTGCCATGGGCCTCTGCAACATTAAGTCATTAATAATACTTAGCAAACAGTATTTATCATCACAGTTTTTAGTCTTTCCAGTTCTGAATATTTCTCACTTCACATAACAATGTAGTGCAGGAAAGCTGGCTATACAACAAATTCCCTTTTCTTTTCTGTAATAAATGATCCTTAGATGGGTGATCTTCTTCCCATGGGGAAGCAGTGGGGAAGCCTCTGAAATTTGAATGCAGCCTTTCTGGATCATAAATTATTGTAGAAGTGAAGTATGTGGCATAAGGGACATGATAGTACTGGCTGTGCACTACTTCTTGTACTTCCTTAAAATCAGGATCATCTTTAGCTACTTCATTTATTCTTTTTCTCCAGAGGCAATTGTTTTCTATGCTTACAGATTCATCAATTCACAAGAGCAGCTTTAGTAACACTAGGAGTAGGGTCCAGCTATAGGACCTGGATATTCTCCTTCTCTGTGTTATTTACTGTCACTTAGTTGACTCATTTCTCCCCTCAGTTACTGCAAAGCCACCTGCTTAATCTTACTGTTGCTGACAGAATGCCCCAGGAGGCAGAAAGACCCTTCATGGTGTGATTCCTTCCACTTCACCATTCCCACCTCCCCTCACTTTTGCTGTAGTGGCATGAATTGCCTTGAAGTTCAGATGTGTTGTTTACAGTTTCCTCAGAGTTGTGGCCTAGCCTTCCTTGGTCTAACATTTCTCAGTGTTGCCCAGGGATCCCCTGTGAGTCAGTCAAGGTCCCAACAGAAACAGGGAGTTTCTGGAGAATTTAATCCAAGCACTATGTATTAGAGTCGGCCTGGTGTAGAGAAACCACAATGGATGAAGTAGTGTTCTGGTGGGGTATCGGTATAGAAGGGGGAAAGGAAGGGAGCCGTTTTATCAGATCCTGCAGAGAGAAAAGCTGTGAAGAGAGCCAGTGGAATATGCTGGGACTCTTACAGAAGGAAGCTACCACCTGACAATCATGTAGGGGGAGCTGGGAACTTGGGCCCCTCCCCTCTCAACTTCCTTCTATTCCTTACTGGTATACTTCATTGGTTGTCCCCCATTGAAAGCCACAGGTCAAAAGAGTACTATGTAGGCCAGAAAAACCCAAGGCAGGATCAGGAAGGGCCAGTGTGGCTCAGGAGGGTGAAAGAAGGATAATTGGCATGCCCCATATCAGTCACCTACAGAACTTGTTGAAAAAAGAGACGGTTGAGGCTCACCTGTGTGGCAGTGGAATCCCTCCCTGTCTTAACTGGATGGCTCATTATCTCTGCTGCATGCCAAGAGCTTTGCTCTGCTGTCATTTGGTAGAGTAGTTGCTGGAAGTTGCCATACACTCAGGGACTATCTTGTATCTTGATGGAGCCATAGGACAAGTTTTTGTGAATGGGATGTCAGTGGACATGAATGTGTCACATCTGGGCTGCAGTTCTGAGAAGGATGTGCATATTGATGTTCCCTCTCCTTGCCCCTCCCATCTGGGTGGGAGAATTTGACACTTATTACTGTACTATGCTGTATGACCTCTAAGGTCTTCTGTTCCTAGAGCATCAGGAGGAGGAAAGGATCCTACCAACCAGGAATCTGCTCATGACCAGAAGTAAACTTTGAAGAAAAGTTATTATGAAAATTTGTAACTTTAACATGCCTCTGTCACCACTGGATAAATCCTCCAAACAAAAACCAAATCAAGAAGCTATAGAACTAAAAAGTACAATTGATAATTTAGACTTAACAGACATATAGAATATTTCATCCTTCAGTGACTGAATACACTTCTCAGCTGCACACAGATCCTTCTCTAATATAGACCATGTTATGTAAGCTATCACATATGTTGGTATACACTGTAATATTACCTTAATATATTTTAACATCTGTAGGTTTATGTTGACAGCTCCCTTTCAAGTGATTTTAATTTTTGTGTTCTTTTTTCTTGATAAGACTCTTTTTTATAAATTTTAGCTGTTTTTCTTTATTTCATATATTTCTGCTATTATTTTTTCCTTTCTACTACATAATTTGAAAGTGTTGATTATTATCCTAGCTTCTTCATGATACAAGTATTTAAGTTATAAATGTTCATCTGAGTAGTTTCATCCCAGAAATCCTGGTATTTTGAGCTTTTATTATCACTTAGCTTAAATCACTTGCCCTTTCTTCCTTGATCCCTGAGATATTTATAAGTGTGACATTTAATTTTGAAATAGTTGATGTGGGGGGTGGGATTCTATATATATATATATATATATATATTTTTTTTTTTTTTTTTTTTTTTTTTTTTTGATGCTGGGTATTGAACTCAGGGGCACTGGACCACTGGGCCACATCCCCAGCCCTCTTTTTTTTTTTTTTTTTTTTTTTTAATTAGAGACAGGGTCTCACTGAGTTGCTAAGTGCCTCGCCATTGCTGAGGCTGGCTTTGAACTCGCAATCCTCCTGCCTCAGCCTCCCAAGTGCTGGGATTACAAGCGTGCACCACCACACCCGGCTATATATATCTTAAAGTGATTGCTTTCTAATACAATAAATCACACAGAAAACAGTCTGCATGATTGCAAATTTTAAAAAGTAATAGAAATGCTTTTTATTGATTTTAGTGGTTACATACATGTCAAAACTGATCAAATTACATACTTCAAATATGTGCATTTTATTGTACTTCAATTTTACCTCAATAAAGCTTTGGAAAAAATAAACAACACTAAAAGAATAGAAATAGAAATGCAAGAAAAATTTGTAAACATTAATAAAAGAATAATGAGTGTAATTTCCCCACTACTTAAAGTCAACAATTAAAGATTTTCCATATTAACTTAGTAATTCACTAAGTATTTCAAAGTAAATGCCAGGCATTATGTCATTTCATCATGGTATATTTCAGTATGTAACTCTCAAAAGAAACACTGTTCTTAACCAAAGTGCCAGATTATACCTAATGAAATTACTAATAATCCTGTGGCATCATCTACAAAATCCATGTTACATTTGCTTATTGTGTCTCTTACATGAAGAGCTGTCCCCTTTCTCAACTTTCTTCCAACCCTTGTCTTCTTGTAGTAAATTAGTAAGTTCTGTGAAATGTTTCCCATTCTGGATTAATTGATTTCTTCATGTTGGTATCATTTAATTTGTTCCTTTATCTCTGTAAAAACTTTCTCTGGAGACTATAGATTCAGCTTGAACTTTTCCTGGCATGAACACTTGACACTATTAAATGTTTCTTTTTCTTTTCTTCTTTTTTTTTTTTTTTTTGTAAAAATGTGGAGTATTTAGAGTATTAGCTACTATAGTAAACAGTCCCAAGTGATTCAAATGGGCCCTGTAGTTGAAAAAAAAAAACAACCTGGAATGTCTTTTCCCCCCTTTTTTGTTGGATTCTTGTCTTATAATTTAGGTCAGATGTCAGCTTTATGAGAAGCTTTTAATAATACCTCCCCTTCTGTGTGTACTAGTATTAAATAGAAAAAAATTTGTATGTATCTATCTTAATATTCACTTATTAAATTAATGATATTTCTTACTATAAGATGAAAACCAGTGTTTAACTTTTGCTGAGGACCATAAAACTACCAATTCCACAATCCAATCTTTAAACCCTGGCCAGATTTATCCATATAAGTGAGGGTTAAGAATTCAGGTAGTACATTGGAACCTGGAACAAATAAATTGTTGGGCTGGGGTTGTAGCTCATTGGTAAAGCCTGTGCTTAGCATGGATGAAGCCCTGGGTTCAATGCCCAGTAGCACCCCCCCCCCAAAAAAAAAAAAAAAACACCATTTTTTCCTTTGGGAGAGTTATTAATATGATATAGTTCTTATCTCCTACATGCAAAAGAAGTAGAGGGTTCTTGCCCTTTCCTCGGGCCTAGTTATTAGGTTGTTGAACTGTGTGTTTGATCTATGTCCCTAGTTGAGGGGAAGTGAGGGAAGCATGTGCACCATTTCAAATTCTGCCCAAAAGAATCCCATGAATGGGTGGTTACTCCAACTGAGAGATGGAACATCCAATAGCCAGGGCTTGAGGGAGGTTATATACTCACAAATACCTGCCTGAGTCTAAGGAACTGAGGCAAGATTATCTGAGTGTGCCAGTGTGCCAGCCAAGCCCTTTCCTGCCTCTCGGATCCCATTCCTCACCTTCACCCTGGGTCCAGCATTGAAGGGGTTGGAGGCAGCCTGGTGAGTGGGAGAAGAGGATCCAAGCCCCAGGCAGGAATATGAAGAACCTACCCATACCTTCAGAACACGTTCACACTAATGGAAGGGCAGTCTTTAATTTTAAATGAAATCTGGAGTTTGGAGAGTGTATAAATTACTGAAACAAGTCTTTTTGGTTCTAGAAATGACCAGATTTTATCATAAAAGTCATGAGATTTGTCCTACATTATTTTTGAGGGGCAGGAATAACTTATTAACCCTTGAACAAGAATTCAAAGAGTGACAGATTTAAGATGGTGGATTAGAGGAAGGTTGCATTCTGTGAGTTGGGATTCAAGTAGTGGGAGTATTGCTGCTTAGAGGTGGGTAAAAGAGGGATTTCACTAAAATTCAATATTGGACAGAGTGTCTTAGAGACTCAAAAATTTGGGTACATTAAACAAAGAAGAAAGAGTACATTTGGAGCCAAGCTGGTTGCAGCAACAGCAATAGTGGTGGTAGCAGTGCTGGTTCATCACAGAGAGAGTGAAAACACGGAAACATAATGGGCAGATTTGGAATGGGAAATCCTGAGATCAGAAAAAACAGTCTGAACTTAGCTGATCCACATACTGCACTGTGCACTGCTGCATGAAAAATGCTCTGTTTCTCAACTGTCCATGCAGAGCTGAGGCAGAGCCACCTTGAGGCAACCACTCTGTAGCTGCTGCTGTAGGAGATAGGAGATCATAACAAACACTGCCATACTGTCATGGCAAGCACCTGCCATGTGGCCTAGGGTGTATCTAGCAGAATGTGAGTAAACGGGCACAAAGGAGATTTTGCCTAGGGTGATTCAAGTCGGAAAAGCAAAGGGGAGCCCGACTTGCATCTCATGTAACCAGCTGAAGTGGGTTGGGAATCTGAATAGGCAGGTGCAAATGCACTCAGGTACTAAGCCTGGGAAGACTGATCTACCTGGTGAGAGGGAAGCTTCAGTCTTATGTGACTCCAACTGGCAACTCTGATAACAACACAAAAAGAGGAAGAGGATAACAACCCCCAGCCCTTGCTCTCTCTCTCTCAGTACATAGATCGTTATACTTGTGTGTGTGTGTGTGTGTGTGTGTGTGTGTGTGTGTGTGTGAACTCATGTGCTGATTGGTTCATGTATGTATGTGTGTGACATATATGTATATATATATTTTTTCCTCATTTTTGGCATTTTTAAATGTAATTATTTTCCCTTGCCTTGTCTTTTGAGGGTTAGGGTTTGGGGCTTGTGTATTTGGGATTTGTTTTCATTTGTTTATCTTTCTCTTTTCTTCTACTAATAGCCAGATTCTATTGTTCTCTCTCCCTATACTTTTTTCCTCCCCCTTCCTTATAACTATCACCAGCTACCTCTTCTGCATTCTCTGTTCTCTTTTTGAATTTGTAAATTCTTCTTCTACCTTCCTATTATATTCTTTATAAATTTTTCTTAATTAACTTTTTATCATCTTTTAGAACTATTTGGTTTATGTAACTCCTGCCTCCACCATTCATGATGTTGCATTTATTACTGTTGTAGATAACATAGTTGATACTTGTTGTTTTCCTTAATGCCAGATCTAGTTAATGGTTACTTATTTTTGCTGTTGGCAATTGCTGACCTGACCATTTCTATTTTTTTTTTGGGGGGGGGGGGTTGTTTTGTTTTTTGGTAATTGTGTAGGTTTCATAGTAGGAATCAGGTATTTATTTTAATGCTGTATATTGTTTGCATAAGTTGTTGCTATTTTGTTTCCCCCTGTTCTGTGAGTTGCTGGGAACATATAGGGATACCACACGTTCATAACATAGAGATTTTGCTGCTGAATTAAACTCAACCAAAAGACGGTGCACCTTGCTCCACACAAATTAATGTCACTAACAAATTAGTGACATTCAATCATCTGTTATATTTTAATACAGAAAATAGATGAGACAAAAACCCAAACTAACAATCGGGCCCCAAATAGAAATGGCTAGGGATGGGCCCTGAGGTTCCACTCCTGCACATCCACTGCTATACTAAAAACAGAATTAACACAAAGTCTATAGATAACACATCTATAAAGGGGTCTCAATGTAAATCACTCAAATGAAGACCATGCCCTAAAAAAGGCCTACGCATAAGGGTAGAAGAGATATCCCTCCCAAAAGATGCATAAAACCCAGCAAAGACATACCTTAATTTTTCATATTTCTGATAATACAACACCTCCTAAAGTTCATCATTGACCAGCAACTGACCCCAAAGATATTGAAGCAAATGAAATCAGATAAAGAATTCAAAGGAATGGTTATAAAAATGATCAATGAATTCTAAGAGAACACAGGAAAACAACTGAATGAATTAAGGAAGGTAGTATAGAATATGAATGGACATCACAACAGATAGAAAAAACCTACCTCAACATCATGAAGGCTATATATAAAAATTTAACAAAGATATTGAAAGAACCAAAGAAAAATGTTGTAAATTAAATACACAATAAATCAGAATGTTCAGTTGAAAGTCTTTCTAATAGAGTAGACCATATTGAAGACAGAATCCATGATCAGAATATACAAGAACTCTGGGATAACATTAACAGACTAAATTTAAGAATCATTGGAATTTAGGAGGGTTGTGAGACAGAGGCTAATGAAATGGATAACCTCTTCAGTGAAATAATAACAGAAAATTTCCTAAACCTTCAGAATGAGATGGACATCCAAAACCAGATGCAGGAGGCATTCAGAATCCCAAATAGACAAGATCTAAAAAGAACTTCTCCGTGATGCATTATAATCAAAATGCCTAACATACAGAACAAGGACAGAATTTTAAAATCCTCAAGAGAAAAACATCAGGTCATATTTAGAGGCAAGTCAATCAGAATAACTTCTGATTTCTTAACACAAACTCTAAACTCCAGGAGAGCTTGGAATGATGTGTTCCAAGTCCTGAAAGGAAACAACTGTCAACCAAGAATGCTATATCCAGCAAAGCTATCTTTCAAAATTGAAGAAGAAATAAAAAACCTTCCAAGATAAGCAAAAACTAGAAATCATGACTACTAAACCATCAGTATAGAACTTATAGAACTTAGAGACTATTTTTTTTTATTAATTCCTGCCCTTTATAATGTTTAGTTTGGTTCTGTTTCTCATTTGCTTAGCTACTATTCGAATGGAATTTGTTCATTTGTGAGCCCTGGTATTTTTTATTTCTTCTGTGTGGACTATTTAAGTACTGATGGTTTAGTAGTCATGAATTTGGAATTTAAGAGAGTTGTGAGATGGACATCACAACCAAGTTGGTTTTATTCCAGAGATGCAAGAATGGTTTAACATATGCAAATCAATAAATGTAATAATCACATGAATAGAAATAATGACAAATTACTTAGTCATCTCAATATATGCTCAGAAGGCCTTAAACAAAATTCAGTACCCATTCATGGTAAGAACACTGAAGAAACTAAAGATAGAAAGAACCTACCTCAACATCATGAAGGCTATATATAAAAAACCCAAAGCCAACTCCATAGTAAATGGAGAAAGACTGAAAGACTATGGAACAAGATAAGGATGTTTGCTCTTACCACTCCTATTTAATATAGTGCTAGAAATTATAATCAGAGCAATCAGGCAAGAGAAGGAAATGAAAGGAATAAAAATAGGAAAGGATGAAGTCAAATTATAACTTTGCAGATGATATTATTCTACATGTAGAACATCCAAAATATCCCACCAAAAAGTTGTACTCCATATATATATATGTACATATATATATGCATATATATGTACATATATATATAAATGATCATGTCAAAATATATTCTACTATCATGTATTTTTTAAAAAACTGCTAAAGCCAATAAATTTGGCAAAGGAGCAGATTACAAAATCAACATAACACAAATTAATAGCTTTCCTATATATCAACAATGAATCTGCTGAGAAAAATCCATTAGTTTCATAGCTTAACTATTGTGAATTGAGCTGCTACAAAATATCCTCAAAGGAAATAAGATACCCAGAAACAGATGTAACCAAGATGGTGAAAGAGCTCTACCATAAAAACTATAAGGACATTGAAGAAAGAAACGGAAGAAGATACAAGAAGGTAGAAAGACCTCCCATTTTCATGGATAGGCAGAATTAATATTATAATTGCCATACTACCAAAAGCAGTTTACAAATTCAATGCAATCCTCATCAAAATATCAAGTATGTTCTTCACAGAACTAGATAAAAACAGTCCTAAAATTCATTTGGAGGAATCAAAGACTCTGAATAGCCAAAGCAATTCTAAGCCAAAGAAGCAATGCTAGATGCATCACAATAACTGACTTCAAATTATACTATAGATCTACAATAACAAAAACTGCATGGTATCAGCATAAAACAGACACATAGACCAATGGTACAGAATAGAAGACACAGACAAACCCACACATCTATAGTCATCTGATCCTTGACAAAGCTACCAAACACATACATTGGGGAAGAGAGCCTTTCTAAAAAAGGGTGCTGGGAAACCTGTTTATCCATATGTAGAAGAATGAGACTAGTCCTTTATCTCTCACCATGCACAAAAATCAACTCAAAATGGATCAAAGACCTATGAATTAGACCAGCAACTAACTATGCAACTCCTAGAAGAAAACATAGGGTCAACAATCCAACATATAAGCATAAGAAATTACTTTCTCAATAGGACCCCTAAGGCTCAGAAATAATGTCACCAGTTAATAAATAGGATGACATTAAATTAAAAAGCTTCTGCACTGCGAAGGAAACAAGAATGTGAAAAGAAAAACTACAGAATTGGAGAAAAATCTTTGCTAGTTATTAATCCTCTGTCAAATTAATCTCATAAAGAACTCAAACTTAACATACACACACAACAACCCAATTGATGAATGGGCAAATTAATTAAACAGACATTTATCAAAAGAAATACAAATGGACAAAAAATCCATAAAAAAGTGTTTAATATCATTCACAGGGAAATACAAATTAAAATGACAACTGAGGTTTCATTTCACAGCAGTCAGAATGGCAGTCATCAAGAATACCAACAATATTGGTGCAAACACTCTGGAAAACAGTATGGAGATTCCTCAGAAAACTTGGAATGGAACCACCATTTGACCCAGTTATCCCACTCCTCAGTATATACCCAAAGGACTTAAAATGAACATACTAAAGTGATGCAGCCACATAAATATTTGTAGCAGCTCAATTCACAATAGTTAAGCTATGGAAAAGAAAATGTGGTATAAAAACACAATGGAATATTACTCAGCTATAAAAGGAATGACTATCTGACATTTTCCAGAAAATGGATGGATCTGGAAACTATTATACCAAGTGAAGTAAACCAATCCCTGAAAAACGAAGGTCAAATGTTCTTTCTGATATGTGAATGTTAACACACATTAGAATAGATTAGAAATTCATTGGATTGCACAAAGGGGAATGAAAGTAGTGGGGAGAGGAATAAGAAATACAGTAGAATTAATTTGACATAACTTTCCTATGTACATATACAAATACACCACAGTGAATCTCCACATCATGTACAACAAACTAGGACCCTAATTAGAATAAGATGTACTTCATGTTTTTATAAATACAAACTTTTGGCCCAATTTTATAAACAAGCAATTAAGTTTGGAACATCCCTTGAATTTATGTCCCTCTAAGATACTAGAAAAGATCTAGCAAGAGAATCCAAAGTTCTATTCATACCATGAGAAATTTTACACTTGGTATGTCTCTGAGATTTTCTTAACATGTCAATATACCCTGTCATTCATATCTAAAAAGAACAAATTTTTAAAAGAATACCAATAATGCTGAAGATAATTGGGAAAAAGGAACACTTTTTTTTTTTTTTTTACTGTTGGTGAGATTGCAAATCAGTACAACCAATATAGAAAGCAGCTTGAAGTTTCCTCAAGAGAGGAGACGTGGAACCATCACATAACCCAGCTGTACCACTCCTTGGTATTTATCCTGAAGAATTGAAATCATCATATTATAGTGATACATGCATACCCATGTTTATAGCAGCAAATTCACAATAGACAAACTGTGGAACAGTTTAGGTGCTGAACAACAGAATTAAACCAGAGACCTTGCACCGAATAGAAGAAAAAGTAGGCCCAAATCTCCATGTTGGATTAGGCCCCAACTTCCTCAATAAGACCCCTATAGAGCAAAAATTAAAACCAAGGATTAATAAATGGAATGGATTCAAACTAAAAAGCTTCTCAGCAAAAGAAACAATCAGTGAGGTGAATGGAGAACCTACAGAATGGGAGAAAATCTTTACCACAAGCACATCAGACAGAACATTAACTTCAAGGATATATAAAGCTCTCAAAAACCTTTACACACACACACACACACACACAAAAAAAAAAAAAAAACAAACAAACCAAACAACCCAATCAATAAATGGGCTAAGGAACTGAACAGACACTTCTCAGAAGATGATATACAATCAATCAACAAATATACAAAAAATATTCAACATCTCTAGCAATTAGAGAAATGCAAATCAAAACTACTCTGATTTCATCTCATGCCAGTCAGAATAGCAGCTATCAAAAACACAAACAACAATAAATGCTGGCGAGGATGTGGGGAAAGGGGCACATTTATACATTGCTGGTGGGACTGCAAATTGGTGCAGCCAATCTGGAAAGCAGTATGGAGATTCCTAGGAAAAGTTGGAATGGAACCACCATTTAACCCAGCTATCCCACTCCTCGGGCTATACCCAAAGGACTTAAAAATAGCATACTACAGGGACACAGCCACATCAATGTTCATAGCAGCACAATTCACAATAGCTAGATTGTGGAAACAACCCAAATGCCCATCAATAGATGAATGGATAGGGAAACTTTGGTATATATGCAGAATGGAACATTACTCAGCACTAAAAGAGAATAAAATCATGGCATTTGCAGGTAAATGGATGGAGTTGGAGAAAATAATGCTAAGTGAAGTTAGCCAATCCCAAAAAACCAAAGGTCAAATGATTTCTTTGCCATGATGATACTGAATTATAGTGGCAAGAGCAGGGGGGATGAGAGGAATGAAGGAATTTTAAATAGAACAAAGTGGGGGAGAGGAGGGGAGGGGGCAAGGGGATAGAAATAATGGCAGAATGATTTAGCCATCAATACACTAAGTACATATATAAAAAACACAAATGGTGTGAAAATTCTTTATGTAAAACCAGTGACTTGAAAAACTGTGCTCTTTATATGTAATATGAAATGACTCTCACTCTGCAAACATATATAACAAATTACAATAAATAATTTAATTTTTAAAAATTTGCATTGAAGGTAATGCTATTTTACCTTATTTTTTCCAAAGCATCTAGCAAAAGGACCCACCAGTTAATCAAGACATTTCTTTACAGTTCAGGAAGTTGTTTTAGCAAAGTACAGACAGGGCTGAGTGGCATGGACTATTTAATAAAAGCTCAAATTGTATTACTGATGACCTCCTGTGCAGACCTAAAAATCAGATCTAATAAAGTTTTATATGAAAAAAATGTGATACATATAATACATATGTGTATACATATAGACACACACATGCACACACACATAACAGTTTTATTCAGCCCTGAAGAAAAAAAAAAAATTATGTCATTTGCAGGAGAATAAAACTAGAAACCATTATGTTAAGCAAAATAAGTCAAACTTAGTATGTTACAGGTCACATGTTTTCTCTCATGTGGAAGCTAGAGAGGAAAAAGGAAAAGAAGTGGGGGTTGGATCTCATGAAAATCAAAGGGAGATTAGTAGAGCAAAAGGCCCAAGAGTGGGCGGTGAGGAGGGAGATGCCGAGAAGTGATATTAGCCAAATGATATTATTCTATTGTGTGCATGTATGAATATTTAATAATAAATTCCATTATTGTGTACAACTATAAGGCACAAATAAAAATGTGGGGGAAATAGTTTATACATATAATGGAATATTAAGCCTTAAAAATTAAGGAAATCCTGTCACATGCTACAATAATGATTAACCTTGAAGACATTATGCTATGTGAGTCAGTTGCAAACTAGACAAATACTGTATGATTCTATTTCTATGAGGTTTCTAAAATAGCCAACGTAATAGAAAGTAGAATGGTGGTTTCCCAGGGGTAGAGAGGGTAGAAAGTTCTTTAATGAGTACAGAATTTCAGTTTTGCAATATGGGAAAGTTATTAATCTATTGAACAACACACTTAACCCTTAGTACTACTGAACTATACATTTTAAAATTACAGAGAAGGTAAATATTATGTGCTTTTTAACTACAATTAATTTTTTTTCCAAAAAGAATTTAAAGAGTTAATCAGAACAGGGGAAAAGAAAATATTTTCAGCTCACGGCCTTGAGACCCCTTGTTCAAGTGTTTTATGTGTCTGATTCTTCGTCAGACTGAGCTCTCCTTAAAGGCAAGGACCATCTATGCAGTTTTATGTCTTATAGAGTCATTAGTGCAAATGCATATTGTGAAGGTCTGAGAAAGCACATACGATAGAAATTTATTGTGGTTTAATACTTATTTAATTCTGTAGATCTCAAATAAATCAATTTCCTACTTTATAAATTCCAAAGAACTGTAAAGCAAGTACCTGTGTCTAAGAAGATTGAAAAGAGGAAATCATTTATCAAGAGTAATTATTAAACAATATTTACTGGTAAGATTGAGTTTTCATTTGTAGTGGAGCTTTCCATAGTGTTAATCAATCTCTTTATATTTTCCAGATGTAGTACTGATAGGATTTTAACTTTTAGCCCAACTTTAGAAGATAAGCAATTAATTTTGGAACATCCCTTGAATTTATGTCCCTCTGAGATACCAGACAAGACCTATCAAGAGAATCCAAAGTTCTGTTCATAGCATGAGAAATTGTAGGCTTGGTATGTCTCTGAGGATTCTTTATCTCTAACTTCAGATTGAGGTACACTGCTATAAATATTATGCGGCACATATGTGCATACACATTACTTTGAGAAATTCAGGGTCCCAGTTGTCTCCCTTATAAACTGAGGGGGTTGGACCAGTTGATGAAGGTCCCCAGGTCCAACAGATTGTATCTAATCATCTCTGACTTCTCTTGGCCTGTTACATTTATTCACAGAGTGAAAGGAGAAGATGTATGAACAAGCTGACTCTGCTAATGAGGTGAGAGGTTGGAGGCGTCAACCCCACAAACTCTACTGCCTGGGTAACTTCCAGAGCTGTTGTCCATCATTCCTTTTGACATGGGGCAGCCCTGATCTGGAATATATTTTCAAGTAACTGCCAAGGAATGTGTGGTTGGTTGGTTCTGAGTTTCCTATCCCCAAGCACAGTTGCTGGAGCATGAAGCTGTAGAGCACACCAAAGATCCACTTCCAGGTAATAAATAAGGACTTCTTGGCTGAGTGGTCATAGTCTGTTCATAGAACTATCTATTTGGCACATTTTCCTTCAACCAAGACTTTAAAGCTCAATTAACTTCAAATGTGAATCTGATTTGTATTGTTAGATTGTTCAGTGACAAATGGGATGAATTCACCAACTTACACCTCCTTTATTCTAGTTTTATCCCAAATCATCTCTATGTATCAATTTAGTACAGTATAGTATTAAGTAACTTTAATGACAAAATCTGTAGTTGATTTTATAAAAATCGGGAACCCCAGAAGTTCGAACTGTAAATTCCCATAGTTTTGTAATCACGTGTTGCTGCTATTATAACTTGTATTTGTTTGCTAGTGCTGCCATAGCAAAGTACCACATTCAGAGTGACATGAATAACAGAAATTGATTTCCTTACAAGTCTAAATGCTAGAAGTTCCAGATGAGGGTATCAGCAGAGTTTGTTTCTTCTGAGACTTCGCTCTTTGATCTTGAAATGACTATCTTCTCCCTGGGTCTTCAGATGGACTTCCCTCTGTGACCAAATTTCATCTTGGTATAAGAGCCTCAGTAATATTGGATAGGTCCCATCCTGATGACTTCGTTTTAACTTAATCACCTCTTTGAATGTTCTCATCTCCAAATATGATCACATTCTGAGATACTGGGGATTGGGACTTCAACATACGAATTTGAGGAGGACACAGTTCAGCCCATATGCACTTTAGTTCATATTCTTTTATTCCTCAATCATACACAACATTACTTCATGGAATTGGATCATATATCAGATAACATACATTAATATATTAAATTCTAAATTTTCCATTTTAAATATGTATCTAATATGCTTAATAGCTTAATGCCAATTCATTGCGTTAAATAGACCTTTATACTACAGAATGTTTCACAGTGTAAAATATTGTATATTCTGGCTTAGCCCCAGGGATGGTGATAATAATGATAATTTTTAAAGGGAAATGATAGGAAATACAGTCATAGGTGAGGAGTAAGTCTGTGATGGCTTGAAATTTAGTATTATAGTTTGGATCTTTAAATGTATCCCAAAGGCCGCCAACATGCTAAAGGCTTAGTCTCCAGCCTGTGGTAGTATTGGGAGGTAGTAGAACCTTTAGGAGGTGGAGGCTAGTGGAAGGAAATTGGGTCATTGGAAGCAAGCCCTTGAAGCGGATGTTGGTATCTCTGAACCCCTTCCCACTTTTCTTCTTTATTTGCTTCCCAGATTCCCTGAAGAGAACAGCCTTCTTTATCATGATGTACCACCTTGTCACGGGGCCAAGTGACCATGAACTGAAATCTCTGAATTCATGAGCCAAAATAAACCTTTCCTTTAAGTTGTTAGGTATTTTGTCACAGCAACAGAACGCTGACTAACAGACTTGGATAAGTAGCCGAATGTACTCATGCAGCCACTAAATCTGCGAATTCGTTACATAACTGGCATTAAGCCCAGGTGCCAAGGCATGAAGGGAGAAAAGACAAAGTCCTGACTCCATGGAGCTTAGGTGTGATTGAATAAGCAAACACTGTGACACTCACTGAAGATTGGCATAAACAGGAGGGAAGGCAAGTGGGCAAGAGAGGGACTAAGAAAGAGAGCTGACTTGAAGAGGATGGGGAACCCTTCCTGCAGAAGTGGCCTTTCAGCCAAGACCCAATGTTGAGAAAGGCCATTCATATGGAGAACTAAGCAAATTGACCACAGAGCCATGGTACTTTTTTGGTCAAACAAGGAGAGCTTGACAAGCTCAAGTGCCAATGGAAGGCCAGTGGGCTATGGTAGGCAAGTTGGTTTCCTTTTGTGAACATAAGAAACCAGACTATGGCAGACAAGACCTCAGAAGGCATGTGAAAGGGTGGGCAAATAGACTTTGCTCTCCTTAAATATTTGAAAGTATACCTCTGAGATATTTGCCATCTGTATATCTTCTTTAGTAAAATAAGCAAATAAAATGCTCAACATCACTAATTAAGGAAATACAAATTGAAATCACAGAAGATAGCATTGTACACCTATTGAAATAGCTAAAATAAAAATAGATATAACACCAAGTACTATTAGGGATATGGAGAAACTGGATCACTCCTATACTCCTACATTGCTATTGGGAATGCAAAATGATACAGCTACTTTGGAAAGTTTGGCAACTTTTTTAGTCATACAACTTGGCAATTGAACTCATAGGCACTTAGCCGAGACAAATGAATACTAAGTTCACACCAAAACCTGAACATGGATGTTTACAGAAGATTTATTTGTAATAGTGCAGCATCAGAAGCAACCTAGATGCTCTTCAACAGAGGAATGGTTAAACAGTATACATGGTATCATGGAATACTACCCAGCAATAAAACAGAACAAATTTTTGATACATTAAACAATCTGGATGAATCTCCAGAGAATTATGCTGAGTAAAGAAAAAGCCAATCCAAAAATGCTTATGTTATGATTCCAATTATGCAACATTCTTGAAATGACAGTCACTGATCTGTTTCCCATTTTTATGATTATCAAAGATTAGGAAGAAGTGGAGCAGGAGGAAGTGGGTATAGCTATAAGAGGACAATAAGGAATTCTTGTGAAGGAGACATTCTACATACTTACTATATCATTGTTCACATCCTATTATGATACTGTACTAGAGTTTTACAAGATGATATCATTAGTGGAAACAGTGAAAGGTACACAAGATCTTTGTATCTTTTTTTTTTCTTTGTATTATTTCTTATAGCTACATGTGAGTCTACAACTGTCTAAAACTAAAAGGGTTTTACATTAAAAATAAATCCCCACTGCTCTTGGTGGTGTGAGTTAGGACCTATTTCAAATAAGTCATTGATGCAAAGTCTGGGGAGTGTGACCTTTGGTGTGCCACTTACCCCCACCTGTGATCTCCACACCTGCAGATTGATGGTGTTGGACCATAAACATGTTCTAAGATCTCTCTTCCACAATTCCTTGACCCAGTGAGCTATACATACCTGTGGAACCATGTTTTTACCCTTATATTCAAAGACTCTCTGAAAATCTTAATGAAAACAACATTGCCTTTCTGGTATCACCAAATCCTGTCATCCACCCTCCCAAACATTGCTTTGCATATTACAGCAAGATTACTGGAGTTACAAAAGAGGAAATGCTGAGCCTTGCCTTTCCTGGCTAAAAAAAATGCCCCCGCCTGTGTTGTCCTCACAATATCTGCTTGCAGAGGGAGGAGTTGGGTGTAAAGAAGTTCTTTGAGAGGACACAAACCTTGTGATCAAGAACATACATTTTCACAACTGAGGACACTATAGAAACTCTGTTCTGTATCTCTTGTTTAATACCTATTTATATTTTAAGCCCTGGAGATGCCCTGAATAACTGTATATAACATTCCTTTCTTGACATTTTCATGAATTCTTTGATATAATCCATCCCCTCCAGAAGTTGAGCCATACTGATATATACAAATTCCTTAAATCTCAATCTTATGACCCATTGTAGTGTTTTCCAAAGAAAACTCTTATCCTAGAAGATAAAGTCTCTTATCCACTCCTTACAATGTGGCTTTGACAGTCTTTTCATGACATGGTGGGGTCTACCATCCCTTTGAATCTGAAGAGAGCTTTGTGACAGTCTTGACTAATTGCATATGATGGAGGTGACAGGACATAAAAACCACATATATTCACCTGCTTTCTTGCAGATACTTAGTATGGGAATCCAGCTGCCATGCTGCGAGGAAACCCAAACTTACTCAGATTTGAGTTCTTAGACCTGGAGAGGATACATGCAGATGTTTGGGCCACCCACTTAGCTGAGGGCCCAGCCAACTACTAAAACCAGCCAATAGGCATTTCAGTAAGCAATTAAATGATTCTAGCTTGCTGCTCTGAAGCCACCTTCAGCCTTTAGGTCCCAGATAAGATTCTAAACATGGTAAGAACAGAGTGGAGGAGGGGGGAACATCCCCACTACGCTCTGCCTGAATTCCTAACCCACAAAGATTGGGTTGGGAATTGATTAAAATAAAATGATTGTTTTATACCACTGATTTTAATGGATTACTATGTAGCTTGTGAGACTAAATACCCTTCTTGTCCTTCCTCAGTCTCCTACTGTACTTTGCATTGACCAAACCCAACCGGAATCCATAGAGGAAGGACGCCTGGTGATGCAACACAGGTCAGTTTCCTGGGCCAGGAGCAGGATGGAGGATGGGGCTGGAGAGCCCAGTGGATATCCAGCACAGTTGAGTCTCATTTATACTCTGTCTTATTTCAGTGATGATGCAAAATAGGTGGATAAAGCTGACATGCCCAAATTTGGATCAAGATGGGATAAACTGGAGGCGGGGGCTCAGCGGTAGCACACTTGCTTGGCACGTGTGAGGCACTGGGTTCAATTCTCAGACCTTTATTTTATTTATATGCAGTGCTATCAACAACTAAAAAAAATAGTTTTAAAAAAAATGTGATAAATTATAAGCTGCAATCACTTAATGATCCTTTTAGATGGATCTTTCAAATGAGGAATTGAAATTTTTAAGTTCCGTTCAGCTCTGGTATATATCACAAAGTAGAACTTAATTTTAAAGAGCACAGGTTCTGGAACCAGTGCGCCTGGATTTAAATCCTGACTCTGCCATTAACTAGTTGCCTCTGTAAATTTGGGTGATCTCTTAGCCTCTCTGCACTTCAGTTTCCCCTCTGTACATAGTTAAAAATATTGCCTACCTTATGTTTGTGTGGATGACTAAATAAGTACAGCGCTCTCCAGGGTGCTGGTGAGAGTAAACATTGTTATTCCCTATAACAGGCAGGTGGAGGAGGTTACAGGTGCAAACTGTGAAAGGGAAATAGGTGGAAAAGCAGCAAAATATCTTTCTTTTGCCTTTATTTTTTTCTATGACCCAGCAATAGCTGCTGCCACTATCTCTGATGCTTAGATTGCTTTAAACACAATGATTTTGCCAGGATAGAAGGAAGAGACTGACCATAGAGGATAAGGAGTTATGAAAACTACTTTTTATTTCACTTTTTTTTACGATGTGGAGGTATCTTGGGAACCAATGACATTAGGGAACCCTAGTTTTGAAGTAGGTCTGCTGCAGTGGTCTCTTGCTACCTTCTATCCAAAAAATAAATACAAATAAAAATCTAAGGGTAATAGCTTTATGAACAAACAATCTTGAGATCAATACCACTAGTATCAATAAGACTCCAGCAGGAAATAAATGGCATGCTCAGGTTTATTAGAACAACTCAGAAAATTAGAATTCAGATTTATTATTAGACAACATTGTTTTATAAATGTGTCAAACACATCAAAAATAAATAGCAACTTCATAGACCAAAAGGGGTGTGGGGATAGAGGAAGAAACCTTTTGCCTTGGCCATTTTTTACCATCTCACACACACAACAAATTGGTGCAACTACTCTTGAGAGCAGCATGGAGATTCCTCAGAAAACTTGGAATGGAACCACCATTTGATCCAGTTATCCCGCTCTTAGGTTTATACCCAAACGACTTAAAATCGGCATACTATAGTGATACAGGACATCAACATTTATAGCAGCTCTATTCACAATAGCCAAGCTATGGAACCAATATAGGTGACCTTCAACAGATGAATATATAAATAAAATGTTGTACATATACTCAATGGAATATTACTGAGCCATAAAGAAGAATGAAATTATGGTATCTGTTGGTAAACGGATGGAACTAGAGACTATCGTGCTAAGTGAAATAAGCCAACCCCAAAAAATCAAAGGTTGAATGTTTTCTCTGATATGCAGATGCTAATTCACAATAAGAGTGCAGGGGTTAGGGAAAAATAGAAGTAATTTGGATTAGACAAAGGGGAATAAAGGGAAGGGAGGGGGAATGATAATAGGAAAGAGTAGAATAAATAGGGCATTGCTATCTTATGTGTGTATATGATTGTATGACCAATGTAATTCTACATCATGTACAATCAGAATAATGAGAAGTTATACTCCATATATGTATAATATATCAAAATACATTTTACTATTATGTATAACTAGGACAAATTTTTTTTTTTTTTTTTTTTTTTTTTTTGTACCAGGGATTGAACTCAGGGGCACTCGACCAATGGGCCACATCCCCAGACCTTTTTTGTATTTTATTAGAGACAGGGTCTCACTGAGTTGCTAAGTACCTTGCCATTGCTGAGGCTGGCTTTGAACTCGTGATCCTCCTGCCTCAGCCTCCCAAGTGCTGGTAGGACAAATTTTAAAAATAAAAAAAAGTTTTATCTTCCAGCGTTAGTACTGCATAATCCCAGTTTTGCAGAGGAGGTATTAGATTATAAGGCAAACTAAAAATATTCAAAGTCACATGGTTTTTGGAAGTAGTATTTGTCCCTAGCCTGTGTCTGGTGCCACAACTCCTAACCTGCACACTCAGGGTTCAACCAGGATGTTTCTTCTTCCTGTCAGCCCATAGTGGGTAATGTTATCTCAGGATCTTATGTCTTTGAGTGGAAGCAATTTTGCTTTGAACTAGATGGTGTATGTTTAAGAAATAGGTAATGATCATTAAAAAAAATCAAAATAAATACTCATCTTTTCCTGGTCCTTTTTATCTCCTCCTGGTAAGAGAAACATGAAAGCTGATTACAACTTTTTTTTTTCAACTATTTCTCTCCATCCTCCAACACTGGGTGCTCTTTCTTTTCTGCATGTTCTATTATCTTTACATCTTCAATGTTCTTGAGGCTATGTGTTAAGAACAGGGAACACACAGTTCAATCCCTAGAGAGGGAAGTAACAAGGTCAGGAAAGTTACTCATTCAGCCTAAATCTATACTATGTATAGATTTAAATTTAAAACCAAAAGTCATGAAATTGTTTTAGGAAAATATTTTCACAAACTTGGTAAGCAAAGATTTATTTTTTTTCTACACAAAGAGTACTGTTATGGTTTGGATGTGCAGTATTCCCCAAAAGCTCACGTGTGAGACAATACAAGAAGGTTCAGAGGAGAAATAATTGGCTTATGAGAGGCTTAACCCAATCCGTGATTTAATTCCCTGATAGGGATGAGCTGAGTGGTACCTGAAGTGGTAGGGTGTGGCTGGAGGAGGTGGAATTGGGGCATGGCTTTGGGTATATATTCATATCTGGGTGGGCTCTCTGTCTCTCTGCTTCTTGATCACCATGATATGACCCGCTCCCCTTCCCCCTACTCCTCCTCCATGATGTTCAGACTCACTTTGAGCCATGAGGAATGGAGCCAGCCACTTATAAAAACAAAGACCCTGAAACCTTGAGACCTCAAATAAACTTTCCTCCTCTACAGTTGTGCTTTAGTCACAGCAGTAAAAGAGCTGACTAAAACAAGTGCAAAACATGGAAGAGAAGATTGATAGACTTCATCAATATTAAGCATTCTGTATTTCAAATGTTACCTTTAATAAAAAAGCAAGCCTACAGACCAGTAGAAAATATTTGCCTTACATGTATCTGATAATACTTGCATCCAGAACATATGAAACTTTTCCAACTTGATAATCAGAAGACAATCCCCGGTTATAAAAAAATGGATAATGATTTGATACTTAAAAATATGAGAATATCCAATGCACATCTGAAAAGATACTCAAGCTTTTCCATCATCAGGGAAACACACTGATGTATTATTACATACCCATGGAATGTCTTGAAAAAAGACTCGTTTTTACGCATGCATTAAAATTCAATGAAGTTGATTTTTTAAAAATCATAGCAAAAAACGAGCTCATAAAAATACTGAAGTGTAAAGCTTAAAAAATGTTTCATACTGTGAAAAATATAAACTATGAGAAAAAAAAATCCAAAGATGAATGCAAAATATTAGGACCCCCATCCAAGAAGATGGAAAATGAAGGAGAGAAAGGACAGCAATAGCAAAAGCATCACAATTTTCCTGAGTGTAAGGAAAACATACGCCTTCAGTCTGAAATATTGATTTAACTACTGCATCCACTTATTACTTGGTTCCCTTAGGCCTCCATACTAACAGGGCCACAGAGATACTTCAGGGCTCTGCGTATAAACATGAACTCCCTCCATTTGACGGTACTCTTTCCATAGTGTGCTTGTATCTATGTGCATGGCCTGGGAAGGAATGAGGATCATCAGTGTGCACTTGCATGCTGTGTGGCTGTCCTTGGAACCTGACCTCTTCTTCAGTTTTTGAATTTCAGGTCTGAAACAGTTCACATCTAGAAACCAGACAGCACATTGACTATATGAAGTGACAACTGTCAACCTCCCAATAACCCATGCTGGACCTTTTTTTTTTATTGCATAGGTGTATCCTTGTTATTTTTCTTCTTTCCCCTACCACCAGACACTATTTTCTACTAATCAGCTCTGCAGTATTTTGCAAATTCAGATCCATTCCTTACTCTTTTTGTCCTTACTATGCATTAAGACAATTGCAAGCACCTGACTTTAATGATTACGCAGCAGCACCTATCCTCTATTATGTGTATGTATTGGAATGAGGGGTATCCTATTATCAACCTAGTTTTGTAATGGCATTTCCCACTATAATCCCTGGCATGCTGAGAAGAGTCAACTTCCTAACTGATGCTAGTGGCCCTCTCACCAGGACAGTTCTTGTTGCTGCAGGAAATGGTGTATCCTCTGGAACACAGATGTACAGTAGGTTTTCCAGGCTTATATAGTGCACCCACTATAGCACATGTACTTCTCCAAGACTTATTCCTGCTGTCTTCCATCTGCCATGGCAACTCGTATTTCCATCTCACTTAGTGTGAGCAATTGCTCATTACATGCCACTAAGAGACATCCTGGGACTGTTTGCACCATCTCTTGGCATACTTGCTAGAATTTTAAATCTTGTATCCTAAGTTGATAAACTCTATTTTCAAGCAATATGCTCTGACTCTGATCCAGGCTCTCAAGAAACAATCTATACTCTTCCCATCTATACTCTTACAATCTGGTTTATAAAAGATGGCTAGGCCCTTTAGGGTAGAGTCCCTTTTCTCCCCTATGGCCAATATGTCTCTAGCTGTATTTGCTGCAACTGAACCTGCTAGGTCAAATGGGGAGGTTGAGTCAGATTCTGAGCTGGGCACACGTTGTCTTGGCAGAGAAAAGCCTTCTGCTTTGTCTTTGAGCAAGAGGAAAGTGCTAGCCCTTACTAAGGGAGTATGAACTACTTCTGTAGGACTCGGGGAATATGGAGACTTTAGATTTGAGGGGCATTATCCATAGTGTCCCCATTCCATATTTCAGGGCTTATTTTTACTTCACCAAGGCCTTGACTTTAGCATAGCAGATCTCCTAGGCTGAGAGTTTAATTTCCTTTGGAGATTGGCTACTCTCAATTTCCGGGTTTGATACTCGGCTCTCTCAGCACCTCTGCTAAAGATGATGAAATCTGTTTCATATACTAAGGAGACCTCTTCCTTCCATCCCTAGCTTTTCTTGATTTCAAAGTTTTTACTGAGTTAGCAAATCCTTCCAATTCTACTTTCTTTTTAGTTCATGGTTCCCTCATGTTTCTCCAGGGGCAGACACCGGCACCAGCTGGTGCATTTTCTTCCACTTTTCCACTTCATCACTTGCAATCATTGTGACACCTGCATTCCCACATTTTGCTGGGGCTACATGTCTTCCACCTATCAGCAGCAATGCCAACAGTCACAGGTTGGACTCTCCAGGAAGCAGATTCTATGATGGAGGTTATTATGCAGGATATTCACTGGGCAGAGTTCAAGGGTCCAACGCCTGAGGGAGGGAAAGAACAGAAAGAGATCTAGGCAGAGGAAGAAATCAAGATGAGAGGTGGACTAAATGAAGCTTTAACCCTATGGAGAGTTCCGAACATGGAATGGTCCTTCAAAGAAAGTCACAGTTGGAGGGAGAAGCCTGAACCCTGACATCTCCATGACAAAAGTCACTGGGTATATAGCACCTGAGAAGGGTGGCTCCTTCCCTGAGGTGGCACTCCCAGTAGCTGGGGCAATAGCTTCTCTATTCCTGAGTGAGTTAGCTGGAACCCTGAGCAACCATCCTCCTCCTGCACAGGACTAAATTTGAAGTTCCAATGACCCCTTCACCTCCTGAACTTCCTGGTCATCAGCAAGGCTGTAGCCACAATAACAAGCCAGCTTGCTGGTTCTTCCTCACTCCCTCTCCCTCCATTTCTTATCCTCCTCCCTTTCTTCTCCCCTTTCATTGCTGCTATTTTTCCTTCCTGTGTTGGATGTTAATACTTATCAAACACTTCTACATGTTTAGCCCTGTGCTAAGGACTGCATGGATTATCTTTTGTGAATACTTTCATTTAAACATCACTTCAAATCTATTTAGTAAGCATGAGTAAACACTTATTAAGAAAATATAGTTCGGGGCTGGGGTTGTGGCTCAGTGGTAGAGCACTTGCCTACTATGTGTGCGGCACTGGGTTCGATTCTCAGCACCACATACAAATAAGTTAATAATAAAGGTCCATTGGCAACTAAAAAATATTTTTTAAAAAAAGACAATAAAATATAGTTCAGCATCCCCCCAGTCAATAGTATTAATTTCCAAAGGAACAGTTAAAAACAAAAACAAAAACAAAAAAAAACTCATTCAAGGTACTGTTTTCTACATCCTCGTTGTCTTTTTTTTTTTTAATATTAAAAGGATAATAAACAATTTTTAAAAATTCCAGGTGATGTCCAAAAATGTAAACTGTTCTGTAGGCCTGTCAGGGCCTGGTACAAGAAATGGAACAGTTTACTAAGTATTCTTTATTTGTGTGATTTTTGTCGGGCAAGTATTCTTGTTATCTGCAATAGTTCCAGCAAAGCTTATCCCTCTCATTCTTTCTTTACAACTTAAAAATTTATAAAACTAAGCCTTTACTTCTAATATTTTATCCTGTTTATAAACTAATAAGAAAGGCTGCTTTCTGCTTCTCTTTAGTTCTTATGTTGCTAAACTTTTGTTTTTTATATAAGTGGTGGTCAGTGAATGTGTTCACTGTCCCCTAAAAACAAATGCTTTTTTCTTCCTTTTTTCATGAGCTCATATTTATGTGAAAGTAGTCTGTGTATTTTATTATTTTCATGAGCATATTCTTCCAGAGGGGAGTAAAACAAATAACTATAAAGTATATGGAATTATCAGTCATAATATCTGAGAAATTTCTGCTGAGTTTGAAAATGATTCACATTAATTTTCTCCCATTTTAGAGCCTTTCTAAGATTAATACATCTTAATCTTATATTACAGAATCTACACAACTTGTAAAATGTCTGTCTCCCTTTTGAGCCTTTTTATGCCTTTTTTATGCAAAAAAAATTAATACTGAGTGTGAAATTAAATAAATTGATTTTATTAAAAAAAGAAAAGAAAATATAGTTCAGGTTGAATAGTGTTTCCAAATACACAGCTAGTTCTTATTGAAATGTGTGCATGAACCCAGATCCTACTCCAAATTCTATCTTCTTAGTGATGACACTATTATTGGCCACCTGCTTCTAGACCTTCCCTGCCTCAGCCAAAGGTCAATTGTTGTGTGTCACTGCTGTTATAGGCAGCATAACCTTCTAAATAATGCCTTTTTGTGGCATATTTTTTGACGGTTGTGCAATGTATGTTTGTTTTGATATTTCTAATTAGTTGTGCAACTAATGACAAATCATTATATTAATTGTACATTATTTCTTTAAGATGGGTTTCAATGGCTTCAAATTCAGGATCTTCAGATTTGAAATACGGGAATGCATTCATTTGTGCTTTTTCACACATTCACTTAAGCTAAAAATGTTCTCTCTCCAGCCCTTGCTGATACTGTGGGCCAATATCAATGGCCCTCCAAGTGCCTGTCACTTAGATTTATAGCTTGTCCACACAGGTGGTCTGTATAGGATCTAGTTCCTTACTAAATGCCACTGCCGTTACACCCTGTTGCTCCACAAATGGATGGAGACCACCAACAGAATAAGGGCAACCTAAGTAGCCTCTGAAGAGTCATAGCAGGGGAAAAAAAGCTTGCCACATGTGTGCAAGGTTCTGGGTTTGATCACCATCACCACAACACTGGGAGGAGAAAATCATGGTGATTCCATGCATGGTCAGGAAGCATCCTGGAAACGGGCCATGACAGAGCAGCTTGAGGCATATTTTATAAATTCATGTTATTACAGTTGTGATCATTCCTCTATACGTTTTTACTATATTCAAAGCCAAGATGCCTCCGTCCTCCCATGGCTCAGCTGACATCCCCCTCTAGCTGTATTTTTCCTAGGTATTCCAGATCTGAATAACCTCCATGGGTCCAGCAAAGCTTTCCCACACATGAGAACCTTAATCACATTTTTACTGCTTAACATCTTCAGGTGTTTATCTAGTCCCCTTGACAGATTATAAATATCATGTACCCTCCTTTATCACCACCCTACATAATGTACTGTACATAGGAGATATCTCAAAGCAGAGTATATGAATTTTGTATTAGTGCCTTGAGTTGCTTAGAGAGACGCCTTTAGATTCTCTTCTTTTTCCTCATTCTCTAATAATGATGCAATTTCCATCTTTTCTTAGGCTACCCATGATGCTGACATCCTTATCTATCCTATATATTTTTCATTCTGTGCTTCCTCTCTTGTGTAAATCTGCCCTGGGAACCCTCAGCAGTTAAGTTTATTAGCAGGGATTAACCCAAGCTGGTAATACTCCATATAAGGATAACAGCTCTCATAGTTATGATCAAACCCTTTTTTGTGTGTGTGCGGGCTATGATTAAACCCAAGAGATCCAGGGAAAATATTTTATGCTTTAATTGTCTATAGAGGCTAAAGAAAAATTTTAGAATGGTTTGAAATCCTGCACAAAGTATATGGCCCATGGTACTTTGTATCGTCAGTGTCACCTGAAAGCTTGTTAGACATGAGGATAAGTTGAAATGGACTCTGCATTTTAACAATGCGTATTCATAGAGATCATCTGCTTACAAGTTGGAGTGGTACTGACTTAAAAAACAATTCAATGGTAGCTCTATGTAAAGATGGCTCCCAGTGTCTGCCATGGACCAGGTACTATGTTGGATGTTTCATTCGATTCTAATCATCCCAACAACCCTGAAGGTTATAGATGAGAAACTGAGACTTAGATTTCACCCTGTCCAAGATTATTCTTATAATCAGTAGCACTGATCCTAGAACTACCTGCGATGAAGACTTTCAGATTTTATATTGCAGGTGCTCTCTGTCTGCCTGTGTGAATCCCTGACTCCTTACCATTCCAGACACAGGCTGGATTTAACCTTGCCCCTCCTCCACAGTTCTCCATCAGTGACTGATGGGAATTAGTGTCTAAATGCCCTGGCTCCCTTAGCCCCAGGTGAGGAACTGTGTGCTGTCCTTTATGGTGTGGCTCAGTTTCCCTGCAGAATGAAACTCCAATTGGCCATTGTAGCAGCTGGCTTAATGCACATTTTATTTGTCCCTTCCCTCCCCTACTTCCCTGCATGTTTCAACAAACTAAAATTAAATCTTTATCTCAGGCTCTGCTTCTAGGTAATCGGCATTATGATAGCAAAAAATAAGCTGGGTTCCTAAGAGAGATTCCTTATACAAAAAAGTGAATGATTAACCTCCTTTGTAGACAGTGAATATAACACCATTAGGAAAAGAGATTTTTATGAGACTGATAACAGCTGAAAAATGAGATTCTCTGATGTTTATGAAGTGCCATTGAGGAATCCAAAGGGGGAAAAAAATGTCACTCCTTCCCCAGTAGAGATTAAAAAGGTAGGATTTTCTTCTACAGGAATGTGTTACACACTCAGGTCTCTTATCTTTTGTTTACAATTATTTGCTGTGGAAGAAATGAACAAGTACCTTTGGGACACCCATACTTTCTGTCCCTCAGGTTGACATGCATAAAATTAAGGGAAACTTTATTGTGCAAATTGAATATCCCATCCTGACTGCAGCATAAAGCTTTAGATGTGCTGATGCAGGTATTTAGAGCCAGTTTTATGGGCATATGACAAAAGAAATTTGCACTTGGTTTTAGTGCTCTCAATAATTAACAGGCCCCATGTTTTCATTTTGCACTCAGTCCTAGAAATTATGTATCCAGTCCCATTCATACTCTTTTAAAAGTATCTGAAGTTTGGATTTTTTATGATGTAAATAGAAGTCAAAGAACTAAAAGGGATGAAAAACAAAAAGATCCAACAAAAGCTGGCATTTCTAGAAGCTTCCAGGAATTGTCATTAAGACCGACTGCAGAAAGCAGGAAGAAAACATTGGTACCTGGGTGTTCTGCAGTACATGCCAAGCTGTCACATGGGGGTGGATATCTGCTGAGATGCCATGTTAGACTTGGAGCCAGCAAGGAAATTAGGGACAAAAGGAGTGAGCCACTTGAGAGTAGTTCGGCAACAAGCAAGCAGATTCTGTTGCTAATAATGTATAGCATTTATCAATCATTTCCTGACTCTGTTATAAGGGACTTATAGTCATTATTTCATTTACTCTTTCAACAAAAGTATCTGTGAGGCAGATCTATTATTGTCCCTATATCACCAGCAAGGAAATCTGGGCCAACATGAGATCAATTGCCCAGGGCCCTGCATCTATCAAGTATGGAGGCCTGGATTTGAATCCTGGCAGTAGGGCTATACTGCATAAATTCTTAATCAATACATAGCTCTCTTAACAAGTACAATAGCTTTGTACTCTAAGAGGCATGATGAAGCAGATATTGTGCAGAAAGGTCCTCAGTGGAGAAGTGAAAGTAGAGAGGCTGTGTCCCCATGGTGCAATCCTTGTGGAGCAAAGTTCCCCATTCCCTAAGGCATGGGGGTTGGGGTGGGGGCAGTAGAACATAAACATCCGCAGACCTTGGGGAGCCCATGCAGGGGTTTTCCTGGACCCATCTTGCTTTGCAAGCACATTTCTCATAGATTGTCACCAGGCTAGGTCAGGTTGTCAGGAGTCTTCAAAGTGTTCCACTGAGCCTGCATGGCTCAAATGCCTACGAGGGTAAAAGGGAACTGAATGGAGTGGCTCAGGCTCCTATTGTTCCAATGTGCACAGCTTCACTTTAACTTGTTTTAATCTAAATATAGGCATTATAGATAAGAATTTAGAAAGGATTTTTTTTTTCAAAAGAAAGATGAGGTTCTGCAGCTAAAAACACATGTTTAAAAATCCATTGCTTTGGGTTATCACTTCAAACCAACTAGAAGAACGTGAATTAGTGTAGGTAGATCACAATGCCAATGCACACTCCTTCCTCCCTACCCTTCCCTAAACACTCTCATATTCAGCCTTGGTCAATGGAATTTGACATTTGTAGAATTTAGTTAATTGCTTACAGAAGGGAAAAAAAAAAAAAAAAAAAACCTTGCTGGGCTAACTTAGATGATGGTGAAAATGACTTTGACCTTCCTTTCATGCAGGAGCCAGAATTAATTGCTCTTTGCTGGGTTTTCTACAGAATCAAACAATTATTTGGATATGTATTAAGTGTAAAGCACAATGGAAACTGCCCACAAAGTACACACAATCTAGTAGGTAAGAGGACCTAAATAATTATCTGTCATGGCAATTGTCACTTTCTACCTATGCTACAGACATAGGAGAGAGTATAGACAGCTACAGGAGATGGGAAACTTGATGGAATGGCATCCAGGTTTGACCTCAAAGAAATTGCAATCCACTGGGTAAATATCAATTTCCAAGAGAAGATAAAATAACTACAAGCAACATGAACACATCCTCCAAACCTGGGAAAGACTTCCTTGAGGGTAGGAACTTGACTTTCGATATTTCCCATAAAGCCCTCCTTAGCCCACATACTCATCAACATCAGAGACTAAATGTCAATTCCACAGTCACTCCATTTATGATTCAAATGGACTTCTGTTGAATTCAGCTGAAGTTTGATGATGAAAGCACATCTCCCTATAGATACAATTCTAATAAAAATGTATCAGCAAGCAGTGTTTGTGGAGAGGCAAATGTGTATCTGTAGTAATCTAACATTTACTACCAAATACATATTTACAATTTTCTAAAATACCCAGGACTAGAAATGTGTGTGCCTAGCTCTTGTGTATCAGCCCACTCAGAGTTTAGAAGAATGTACCTGTTATGAGAAGAAACTTTGAAGGAGTGTGCAACACTCCTTCAGATCCTACAGATTAGGGACCAACCAACCACAACTTAAGACATGTCAGCTCTAGTGCTATTGCTGTTTCTATCTCTTGGGCCATACTATTTTTTCCTTTTTTAAATTTTGTGTAAGATTTAAATAATATATAATTTACTAATACATCTTGTTTAAAATTAAAGAAAACAAGTTTTAAGAATGTAATACCAATGCTCATCAAACTATTTCAAGAAATAGAAAAAGAGGGAGCTCTTCCAGACTCTTTCTATGAGGCCAATATTACATTAATTCCAAAGCCAAGCAAAGACGCATCCAAAAAAGAAAACTTCAGGCCAATATCTTTAATGAACATAGATGCAAAAATCCTCAACAAAATTCTGGCAAATCGGTTACAAAAACATATCAAAAAGATAGTGCACCACGATCAAGTGGGGTTTATCCCAGGGATGCAAGGCTGGTTCAATATTCGGAAATCAATAAACATAATACATCACATCAATAGACTTAAAGATAAAAATCATATGATTGTCTCAATAGATGCAGAAAAAGCATTTGACAAAATTCGGCACCCCTTTATGTTCAAAACACTAGAAAAACTAGGAATATTAGGAACATATCTCAACATTATAAAAGCTATTTATGCAAGGCCCAGAGCTAACATTATCTTAAATGGAGAAAAATTGAAAGCATTTCCTCTAAAAACTGGAACAAGACAGGGATGCCCCCTTTCACCACTGCTATTTAACATAGTACTGGAAAACTCTGGCCAGAGCAATTAGACAGACGAAAGAAATTAAAGGGATCCACATAGGAAAAGAAGAGCTCAAATTAGCACTATTTGCTGATGACATGATAATATACCTAGAAGACCCAAAAAACGCTACCAGAAAACTTTTACAACTAGTAAATAAATTCGGCAAAGTAGCAGGATACAAAATCAATACCCATAAGTCAAAGACATTTTTATACATCAGTGACAAAGCCTCTGAAAGGGAAATGATGAAAATGACCCCATTTACAATAGCATCAAAAAAAAAATAAAATACCTGGGAATCAACTTAATGAAAGAGGTGAAAGACCTCTATAAAGAAAATTATAGAACACTAAAGAAAGAAATCATAGAAGAACTCAGAAGATGGAAAGACCTACCTTGCTCTTGGATAGGTAGAGTCAATATTGTCAAAATGTCCATACTACCAAAGGCATTATACAGATTTAATGCAATTCCAATCAAAATTCCAATGTCATTTTTCAAAGAAATAGAAAAAGCAATCATGAAATTCATCTGGAAAAATAAGAGACCCAGAATAGCCAAAGCAATCCTGAGCAGGAAAAGTGAAGCAGGGGGCATCACCATACCGGACTTTAAATTATACTATAGAGCAATAGTAACTAAAACAGCATGGTATTGGCACCAAAACAGACGGGTGGACCAATGGTACAGAATTGAGGACACAGAGACTAATACATATAATTTCAGTTATCTTATATTAGACAAAGGTGCAAAAAATGTACAGTGGAGAAAGGATAGCCTCTTCAACAAATGGTGCTGGGAAAACTGGAAATCCATATGCAACAAAATGAAATTAAACTTGTATCTCTCACCATGCACAAAACTCAATTCAAAGTGGATCAAGGACCTAGGAATTAGATCTGAGACAATAGGCCTAATAGAAAAAGTAAGCTCCAATTTCCAACATGTCGGATTAGGCCCCAAGTTCCTTAATAAGAATCCTGTAGCGCAAGAACTATTACCAAGAATTAACATTAAGAAACTTAGAATTTTTTTTTCATTTATAGCTTTCGTTTCTCCCAGTAGGACATAAAATACCAGCATACTTCAAACTCTCCTATCCCGTCTCCCAATTTCAGAGTTATTATCTTGTCTCCTTTTTTTCCTAAACTACCTTCTTAAATAGCAAGGAGTAAAACTTACCAACTAATTATCCAAAAATTCACAAGCATAACCTTAAGAATGGCTTTGGGTATTCAAATAGTTGTGCTTATTGAGTTAGGTAACAAATTATATCATTCACTAGAGTAGAACAAACAGATGTGGGGAGGGAAGAGGGAAAGGGAAGGTCCTGGGAAATGAGGTTGATCTAATTATTATGCATGTGTATGAAATAATAGGACATAATGAATCTCCCTATTTTATATACTGATAATGCACCAATAAAAGTAAATTTTCAAATTGTTATTAAAGGTAATTTTGGAATTCCAGGATATGTCCCTGCTATGATTTGAATATGCTTCCCCAAAAAGTTCATGTTCTGGAAACTTAATTCCAACAGTTCAGGTGTTAATGGTATTTGGGACCTTTGGGAAACAATTAAGATTATATGAGGTCATGAGGGTGAGGTCTACATGATGGCATTAGTGGCCTTGTCAAAAGAGAGGAGACCCAACCTAGCAAGCTTGCTCTGACTCACCATGTTACCCTCTGCCACATTATGATGCAGAAGTCAGGCCCTCACAGATGCTAAAATGCCAGTGCCATGTTCTTAGACTTTTCAGTCTCCAGAACAGTAAGAAATAAGTTTATTTTCTTCGCAAATTAGCCAGACTCATATATTCAGTTATAGCAGTAGAAAATGAACTAAAACTGTCCCAAATCTTGATATCAAGTATAGTTACCATTCTCCCCACAACTTTGCTTACATGAGTTATAATCTATACAGACACTCTTCAGAAAGTGGAGGGAAGATGCTTTCTCCTCTATGTAAGGAGATACGTAACAGCTACAGATGTAGAAAGTGAAATAGTGTGCGTGTGCTATGTCAAAGTAGCATCTACCCCCCGCCAAAAGGACTCAAGTAGAAGCAAATTAACCTGCTGGGAAGATGTCCAGAGGTAGAAATGTCAAGATTTATAGTCTTTGGGACTTGATTCAGATGGCCAGCATTGGCCAGTGACATAGCAATAGATAGGAATTCCTTTATTTGTGTTTTTGTCTCCAGACACTTCTATTTGAATCTGCCATCTAGAATGTGAATAAGCCCTCAAGTTCTCAGTGTCTTCTACACAGTAGAGATGTCTTCTTCACCTGCAGGACTTGAGGTATCTGTGAGGCACGAATACATACCCAGTTGGGAAATCAGTCCTGGATTCTACTTACTGGCAGATTATACAGTTTCACAAAAGTCAGTTTTCTGGGCCTTGTTATGCTTAAATACAAACCAAGGAAACAAGGTTAGATGCTCTCCATGTAATCTTACCTTGTCACCTTCCCTTTCTCATCTGGCATATGCTTCTAACCTCTCCTCTCCTTGGTGTTGAGACAATCTGGCTTTTCCTTTCACTGAGATTAAAAGCCTTCCAAATTTCTTCATATTCCCATTTCTTCACTTTAAAAATACCACCTTTTAAGTAAAAGAATCCAATTATTAAAGACCACATATGATTTCACTGAAATGTCCAGAATAGGCAAATCAATAGGCAGAAAGTGGGTTGGGAGAATAGAAAGATAGTGGAGTGATAGCTAAAGGGTTTCAGATTCCTTCGTAAGGTAGCAAAAATGTTTTTTTTTTAATTATCTGATAGTTAAACACACCTGTGAATTTACTAAAAATAAATTGAACGTGTTAAATGGGTGAACTGTATCAAAATTATATATCAATAAAACTATTAAATACCATACCAGCAACTATGATCTACAGAAATAAGATAAATATAACATAGCTTACCAAATGGTTGTCAATTGACTGAATACTACTTAATTTTGCTTCATTGGCATTTGTCCAAATCAGTTGTCAAAATTTAAAAATGAAGGAGTGGAAAAAAGATGGCGGACAGCAGAGAAGCACGCTCGGGAGACCCGATAAAAGAGGCTTATCGGGAAGATGGAACGCGTTCTTAGCAACACTCCCGCAACTGGAAGGGAGCTGAGACATCCACGCACATCCAGACGGTGAAAATACAAGAAACTCCAGACCGCTGACGCACGGAGTCCAGTGCCAGCGGCCCATAGGCAGAACCAGCATTAACGGCGCAGCTGCTGTGGTAGCATTGCAGTACAGGAAATGCAGACCATGGCCTCCAACAGTGCAAAATAAAAAGAGAGCCAGACGCGAGCAGAGGCCTCACAGACTTCTTTCGCGTAAATTGCCGAACGGGACCTGCACGCATCAGAGTGACACACAGGACCGGGATACTGCTGTCGGGACCGGGGAAGTCACCGCCATTTTGGAGAAGGGCTGCGGCTGACTGGGACAAAGAAACGGAGAAGAAAAACAGTTGCAGGCATCCAAGGAACGATCCAGGGCCCAGAGAACAGCAAACACCTGGTGAGACGCGCACAGGCAGCCCGAAGGAAAGGGCCTGCCTGAGGCCAGCTCAGCAACCACAAGAGCTATAACCGGGGGGCGGGCGTGGGGGAATGCATGCCTTTTTGATGAACGCTTTCTTGATGCTATTCACGTACTGACACCCCCCACCACCCAGCCATTATTCTTCTGTGCCAATCTGCCACTGGCCAAAGCTGCAGACTAGACTCTACTGTGACTGTCTGGGCGTGGTCCAGGACAACTGGCTTAAACTCCAACTCTGTTTTTTTTGTTTGTTTGTTTGTTTGTTTTTGTTGTTTTTGCTTTTGTTCTGTTTGATAGTGGGATTATTTGTGTGTCTGTGTTCCTCTTTCCTTCCTTCCCTTCTCACTTTAGTCTCTTCTGCCCTCATCTTATCTACTTACACCCTGTCATTGTGTACTCATCAGAGGTGAAAACAAGGCATACGCAGAAATTGGGACTTCTAGGCCTGGGGCAATTGAAATATACAGAAAAGCGGTGTTATATATAGTTTAATCTCTATTTTTCTTGACTCAGTTTCTCTCTCCTCTCTCTTACAATAATTCTTAATTCTTTGTTATCTCTCATTGTTCCTTTTTATTTTTTCTTTTCCATCTTCCTTTATCTTTCTTCTCTCAAAGGCTAAATAAGTTGGGTTTATATACAAATCGTCTTTCCTCTAAATCGCTCACTCCATTCTCTTTTCTCTCTCCTGTCTGCTGATATTAAACCACTTCTATAGAATTCTACTGTTATACTTCCTAAGAAAGAACATCTCAGTAATCTCACTTGCTTCTTCCTAAACATATCATCTCTGTATCCAATACTGAAACTGTAAACCCCAACGCAAGCATACAGAGTAAATTAGAAACAATATCTGGGTTAACTAAATCTGTACATTGTGATCAAACTGGGATTTGCTGTAAATAAAGTGTTAGAGCTTAAATTGTAAGGTATTTATAAGGGGACCTGACAGCATTGTACCACAGGAGAAACATAAGGCTATAAGGTGAAATTAAAATAGGCAAGGTCCCACAGTGCTAGGAGAATAGACACACAAGCATTATGAAGAAGCAAGGGAAGAAAGTGGCTGAAACCAACCAACAGGCCCCTCAATTGATTCCATGGCAAGCACAGTTGGTCAAATGCCAGAGATGGAATTTAGAAATTACATATTCCAAATGTTTATGGATCTTAAGATTGAACTCAAAAATGATATGAGAGAGCAAATAGAGGCAGTAAAAGAGCATTTTGACAAAGAACTCCAAAAACAAATACAAGAAGCAAAAGATTACTTCAATAGGGAGATAGAGATTCTAAAGAAAAACCAAACAGAAATTCTGGAAATGAAAGAAGAAATAAACCAAACTAAATGCTCAATTGAAAACATCACCAACAGATTAGATCACCTGGAAGAAAGGACCTCAGATAATGAAGACAAAATATTTATCTTGGAGAAAAATCTAGAGGACACGGCAAAAGAAGTAAGAAAACAAGAACAGAGCATTCAGGAATTATGGGACAGCATAAAAAGACCAAACTTAAGAGTGATTGGTGTTAAAGAAGGTGCAGAGTTTCAAACCAAAGAAATGAGTAATTTATTCAATGAAATAATAGCAGAAAATTTTACACACATGAGGAACGAATGGCAAAACCAAGTTCAAGAGGCTTACCGAACACCAAACGTACAAAACCACAACAGATCCACACCAAGGCACATTATAATGAAATTGCCTAATATACTAGGCAAGGAGAGAATACTAAAAGCCACAAGAGAAAGGAAGCAGATTACATATAGGGGGAAACCGATCAGATTATGCTCAGATTTATCAACCCAGACCTTAAAAGCTAGAAGATCCTGGAATAGCATATTTCAAGCTCTGAAAGAAAAGGGATGTCAACCAAGAATCTTATATCCAGCAAAATTGAGCTTTAGATTCAAAGATGAAATAAAAACCTTCCATGACAAACAAAAGTTAAGATTTCACAACTCGAAAGCCAGCACTTCTGAACATCTTTGGCAAAATTTTCCACGAAGAAGAAGAGAAAAATAACAATGAAAACCAACAAAGGGAGAGAGTAAACTAAAGGAATTACTAACCAGAGGAGAACCCAAATCAAGCTAAATACCATAATACATTTTAAAATGGAAGGAAATAAGAATCACATCTCAATAATAACCCTGAATGTTAATGGTCTAAACTCACCATTTAAAAGACACAGATTGTCAGATTGGATTAAAAGAAACAACCCAACAATTTGTTGCCTACAAGAAACACACCTCATAGAAAAAGACATCAAGCTATTGAAGGTGAAAGGCTGGGAAAAGTCTTATCACACACATGGGCTGCGGAAGCAGGCAGGGGTTTCCATTCTCATATCAAATAAAGTAGACTTCAAGCCAAAGCTAATCAAAAGAGATAAAGATGGATATTTCTTACTACTTAAGGGAACCATTCATCAACAAGATATAACAATTATAAATCTATATGCCCCAAATAATGGAGCACCTATATTCATCAAACAAACCCTTCTCAAGTTCAAGAGTAAAATAGACCACAACACAGTTATTCTAGGGGACTTCAATACACCTCTCTCACCAATGGATAGATCATCCAAACAAAAGCTAAATAAACATTAGGCCTCGTTATAACAATTAATAACTTAGACCTAACGGACATATATAGAATATTTCATCCCTCAGTAAGCGAATACACTTTCTTCTCAGCAGCACATGGCTCCTTCTCCAAAATTGACCATATATTATGTCACAGGGCAACTCTCAGCAAATATAAAAAAATAGAAATCCTACCTTGCATTCTATCAGACCATAATGGAATGAAATGGAAATCAATGATAATATAAGAAATAAAAAAAAAAACTACTCCAACAGCTGGAAGCTAAACAACATGCTACTGAATGAACAAGGGGTTGAAGAAGACATCGAGGAGGAGATTAAAAAATTCCTAGAGGTAAATGAGAATGCTGATACATCATACAGAAATCTCTGGGACACTATGAAGGCAGTAGTAAGAGGAAAATTCATTGCACTGAATTCATTCCTTTAAAATAAAAAAACAACAACAAATAAACATCGCACCTCAAAGCACTAGAAAAAGAGGAACAGATCAACACTAAGAGCAGTAGAAGACAGGAAATAATTAAAATCAGAGCCGAAATTAATGAAATTGAGACTAAAGAAACAATTCAAAGAATTGACAAAACCAAAAGTTGGTTCTTTGAAAAAAATATATAAGATTGACAGACCCTTAGCAATGCTAACAAAAAGAAGAAGAGAAAAAACTCAAATTACTAGCATCCGTGATGAAAAAGGAAATATCACAACAAACACCTGAGATGTACAGGAGATAATTAGAAATTACTTTGAAAAATCGTACTCTAATAAAATAGAAAATACTGAAAGCATAGACAGATTTCTAGAGTCATATGAATTCCCCAAACTGGAAGAGGAGGCTATACACAATTTAAATAAATCAATTTCAAGTGAAGAAATAGAAGACGCTATCAAAAAACTTCCAACAAGAAAAAGTCCAGGTCCTGATGGGTTTACAGCCAAGTTCTACAAGACCTTCAAAGAAGAACTAATACCGATGCTCTTCAAATTATTTCAAGAAATAGAAAAAGAGGGAGCTCTTCCAGACTCTATCTATGAGGTCAATATCACATTAATCCCAAAGCCAGGCAAAGACACAGCCAAAAAAGAAAACTTCAGGCCAATATCTTTAATGAACATAGATGCAAAAATCTAAATAAAATTCTGGCAAATCGGATTCAAAAACATATCAAAAAGAGTGCACCATGATCAAGTGGGGTTTATCCCAGGGATGCAAGGCTGGTTCAACATTCAGAAATCAATAAACATAATACATCACATCAATAGACTTAAAGATAAAAACCATATGATCATCTCAATAGACGCAGAAAAAAGCATTTGACAAAATACAACACTCCTTTATGTTCAAAGCTCTAGAAAAATTAGGAATAACAGGAACATACCTCAACATTATAAAAGCTATCTATGCAAAACCTCAAGCTAACATTATCTTAAATGGAGAAAAATTGAAAGCAATCCCTCTAAAAACTGGAACAAGACAGGGATGTCCCCTCTCACCACTGCTATTTAACATAGTACTTGAAACTCTGGCCAGAGCAATTAGACAGACGAAAGAAATTAAAGGGATCCAGATAGGAAAAGAAGAGCTCAAATTAGCACTATTTGCTGATGACATGATAATATACCTAGAAGACCCAAAAAACTCTACCAGAAAACTTTTACAACTAGTAAATGAATTTGGCAAAGTAGCAGGATACAAAATCAATACCTATAAGTCAAAGGCATTGTTGTACATCAGTGACAAAGCCTCTGAAAGGGAAATGATGAAAACTACTCCATTTACAATAGCATTAAAAAAAAAAAATAAAATACCTGGGAATCAACTTAATGAAAGAGGTGAAGGACCTCTATAACGAAAACTATAGAACACTAAAGAAAGAAATCGTAGAAGAACTCAGAAGATGGAAAGACCTACCTTGTTCTTGGATAGGTAGAATTAATATTGTCAAAATGACCATACTACCAAAAGCATTATACAGATTTAATGCAATTCCAATCAAAATCCCAATGACATTTCTCAAAGAAATAGAAAAAGCAGTCATGAAATTCATCTGGAAAAATAAGAGACCCAGAATAGCTAAAGCAATCCTGAGCAGGAAACGTGAAGCAGGTGGCATCACCATACCAGACTTTAAATTATACTATAGAGCAATAGTAACAAAAACAGCATGGTACTGGCACCAAAACACACCAGTAGACCAATGGTACAGAATTGAGGACACAGAGACTAATACATATAATTTCAGCTATCTTATATTAGACAAAGGCACCAAAAATGTACAGTGGAGAAAGGATAGCCTCTTCAACAAATGGTGCTGGGAAAACTGGAAAGCCATATGCAACAAAATGAAATTAAACCTGTATCTCTCACCATGCACAAAATTCAATTCAAAGTGGATCAAGGACTTAGGAATTAGACCAGACAATACACCTAATAGAAGAAAAAGTAAGCTCCAATTTCCAACATGTCGGATTAGGCTCCAAGTTCCTTAACAAGAATCCTGTAGCGCAAGAATTATTACCAAGAATTAATGAATGGGATAGATTTAAGCTAAAAAGCTTCTTCTCAGCAAAAGAAACAATAAGTGAGGTTAATAGAGAACCAACTAAGTGGGAACAAATATTTAATACATGCACATCAGATAGAGCACTAATTTCTAGAATATATAAAGAACTCAAAAAACTTGACACCAAAAAAACAAATAATCCAATTGATAAATGGGCTAAGGAATTGAAAAGACACTTCTCAGAAGAAGATACACAATTAATCAACAAATACATGAAAAAATGCTCAGCATCACTGGCAATTAGAGAAATGCAAATCAAAACTACTCTAAGATTATTTCATTTCACTCCAGTCAGAATAGCAGCTATCAAGAACACAAACAACAATAAATGTTGAAGAGGATGTGGGGGAAAAGGCACACTCATACATTGCTGGTGGGACTGCAAAATGGTACAACCATTATGGAAAGCAGTTTGGAGATTTCTTGGGAAAATGGGAATGGAACCACCCTATGACCCAGCCATCCCACTCCTGGGTCTATTCCCAAAGGACTTAAAAACAGCATATTACAGTGACACAGCTACCTCAATGTTTATAGCAGCACAATTCACAATAGCTAGATTGTGGAAACAACCCAAATGCCATCAATAGATGAATGGATAAAGAAAATGTGGCATATATACACACAATGGAATTTTACTCAGCAATAAAAGAGAATAAAATAATGACATTCGCAGGTAAATGGATGAAGTTGGAGAATATAATGCTAAGTGAAATCAGTCAATCTCAAAAATCCAAATACCGAATGTTTCCTCTGATATAAGGAAGCCGGTTCACAGTATTGATGGGTCGGGGTACAAGGAGGATTAGAGGAACACTATAACGGTCAAAGGGAAGAGAGGGGAAGAGAGGGAGCAAGGGGGGATGGAGGAGGTAAAAAAAAGAAAAAGTGGTTGAATAAGATGGATATCATTATTCTAAATGCATGATTGAAGACTTGAATGCTGTGAATATACATTGTATACAAACTGTTTTATGTAAAAAGATGCTATATCTGCATAGTATGAACTGTAATACATACTACTATAAATAAAAATTTTAAAAAAAAAATGAAGAGATCTCACTGTAGACAAAGACCCTGTCTTCATGGAGTATGTATTTTATTAGAGTATTGGATAAATGTATGATTCCAACTGGGCAGAACTCCAAAAGCATATACTGCCTAGAAACAATACAACATAGGAATTTGGCCTGCATCAGAGGAGTTGTGGGATCAGGGGAGATATTCCTGAGGAGGTTGTGTTTGTCCAGCAGGTTCTATTGATCCTTTGCTTTTCCTCTCAGAAGTAAAACACTTGCCTAGCATGTGCAAGGTCATAGGTTCAATTCCCAGCACCACAAAAAATAAACAAACATTAATCCAAAAATATTTGTGGTGGTCACAATAAAGGGCTACACTGATTAACATTTGCTTTTGCAACTTCTCTCACATCACATTTCTATTCATATCTCCTTGATCTATTTACCATTTCAGCAATGTATTGTATTCATCAGACAGTTGATACAACTGTGGGTTCATCAGAAAAATATCCTGGTAAAATTTTACATTGATATTGTTTCAATATGCAAAGGACAGAAAAAGTAGTATGCCTTTCTCAGTTGCCACCTGAAATCAAAATAACCTTACAATGTGACAGAAAACAAAGTTATTCCAAATTGTTTCAAAGCCTTCTAAAATTCTGAAAGATCTGTAGAAGTTACATTTCTAGCAGTTCGGAGAAGTTGGTCAGAATCCTTGGATGAAGTTGACTTCCTGGGCCCAAATATGATGAGGAACCAGCTGACAGAGAGGAGAAAGTACATTATTATTGGTCCAGAATGTCCAGGGCATTGATTGAGAAGCTGTGGTCAGGAAGGAATTGTCTGAGAGAAAGTGGAAAGTTTAGTTGGGAACTTCTGCTCCTCAGGCGAATGCCAAGAGCCAAGTTGGGAACTCTGGTCTGTCTTTACTTTAGGTTTTGCTTAATAGAAAAAAGTAAGGAGATAAGGCAGGCAGCACAATTCAAGTATATCAAGTTCAAATGTTGCTTTAAAGGCAAATGTAACTTACACCTGCCCAGTACTCATTTCATGCACAAAAGGTCCTCCTTCTCCAAAAACTTCAGTGAAGCACTGACCAAGCCCTGTTACAATGAGGATTGCCAGCTATTCTGAAGAACCCTGAATCACACACCTTGGTTGGGATTCTGCACATCACCACTTCTAGAATCTCCTGTCAAGTCTCACTGAAAGCAGAGGTTTTATCAACTCCCTTCCCTGAATCCCAGCTTTAAAAATTGGAGGAAGACTTCTTTATTTAAAAGTCTCCATCCTAGTATTCTGGTTGTTAAAAAGCTCTTTCCAGATGTGGATGCTCCAGGGCAGGAGGTTGATATGTGTCAGGAATTTTAATTTAAGAAAAAATTGTTTCAAAGAACGTAGATTCAAATCATGATAAATGTCAAGGCCTACAGAGCAGTTTGACATTGATGATGTTGGCTGACATTTCCCAACCAAGAAGCTAAAGTATTGGTAGAACTGGGCATTCACAAAGTACATTATAAAAATTATTCATGCTATGCAGTTCTATAATGGAAGAACTGTATAGATGCACACACACACACACATTAAAAAAAAAAAAAAAAAAAACTTTCACTCCTGTCCTGTATCTTACAATGTCTCCAACTACGTTGGAAGTTAAGGTAAAAGTCTAAAATTGACATATTTCACAGACTGGAGGCCTCCGTCAGTGCTCTGCTGGATGGATCATCATGGCTTAATCTGTGTCCTCCTTGCTCTCGATGGGACACAAGGGGCTCACATTAACATTTTTTAAGGAATAATTAAATTTGTTGAAAGAGGGCTTTTCTTAAAACCAAGATATTGGCAAGACTATTCACATCTTTGCTAAAGTTGATTCTGTCTTGATGTTTCTGAGCACAGTTTACTATGCCTCCTGCCAGGGAAGCTGAATATGGCTTAAAAGAATTTAAGAAAACAGACAATATGCATCCATGATTTAGAATTCCTTATGTTCATGAGGGAAAATACAGACGAGTGCCTTGGACAAGGCACATGAGCATTACCTCCGTGATGTGGTGTGCCATTAGCAAAGTCAGGACAGGCTCTCTGACAGTGAGGACATAATGGCTTTTGATAAATTGCTAAGGAGCCATTTCTCCTGGATTTGATCAAATCCTTCATTTTTCCTTTAGGAAATAGAGACTGAGACATTAGCTTTCTATAAGCTTGATGTGGGTTAGGGGCAATTTGAGGGATGATTTTGTAGCTTAAGGGGAATTTTATGGTCAAGGGTAAAGTCCAGAGAAGAAAAGAATCTAGGCACCAATTGCAAATTGGGTGAAAATGAAGTTTGTTGTGACACCAGAGTTCCCACATATGAACTGCAAACTTGGCTGCAGGAGACAGTGCTGGGAGGTGGGAGGTGGGAGGTGGAGGACTCCGTCTCTTCTGCAGGTGACAGATAATGTGAAACCACACTGCATTTCAGTAAGATGGGGCTGCTGCTGCTTAGTAACTCTTAAGTATCGAAACTCCCAGCATGGAAACTCTAAGGCTTCCCTGCCGGGCTCTTTAAACACAGCCCAGACTTCTTCTGTTGAGCTAGTCAACAGTGCTTGAATAAAATCCAGTAAGTCTGGTGTTTTACTTGCTGAACCAGTCAGAACAAGAAAAGAATGCTAAGTTGGAACATTCCTCTCCACTAATGAACATCACTTCTCCCCATCACCATTGCTTTATTCAGCCACTTGTGCCTTCACTCAGCAGAGGTATCACAGGATAGGACAAACTCTCATTGAGTGTATAGAATGTGATAGTTGCAGTGTGAGGAATGTAAAGCCCTAAGGTTTGCTCTCTTCCTGCAGAAAGGAAGCCTAGCTAGGGAAACACATGTGTAAAGATAGTTGCAATTCTTGGGGGGATGCAATCATGGAGGTGGTACTTGGCATAATGTGGGCTCCAAGGAGGGAAAGACAGAATCTGCTTGATTGAATCCTTTACAAAGGATGGCCACCATTTATTCAACTATCACTGCACGCCAGGCAGTGCTTCAAATATTTTACCTATTTTATCTCATTTAACTCTCCATTGACTATTTTAAAGATTAGAAAACTAAGACCCCCCCCCCCCCAAAAAAAAAAGTGCACATAGCCATGAAACTAATGAGAGGAGAGGGCAGAACTCAATCCAGGTCTGTCTTTTCAGGTCTCTCATGCTTCACCACAAATGATCAATTATAAGGACAACAAACAGGAAAATGGGAAGTGAGGTCACAAAAGGGAATGGCATGGCGTATGAATTGACTTCAGCCAGGAACAACTTCACCTCCTGTTGGGTCAATTCTGACCAGCATTTGCCACCAGCCTACTCTGGCTGCTTTCAAGAGACATTTGTTCACCTACTAAACCTTATCCTCACTCCTTAAATGCCGTTGGGACAATTTAGGGCACCAGTACTGTGACCAAGAGAATTTTTATCTTTCTTCCTCTGCATGATTTCCACTTTTTTTCCCCCTTTCTTGAAACTACAGAGGATAAAAATGAAAGAAAAAGAAAAAAAAAAGTCTCTTCCATTAAATGTTGTGACATCTACCTGAATTTTCCAGGAGGGCTCTTCCCCTTACTTCTACCATTTGTCTTCAAATAAAAAGGTCTAACTCTCTGCTTCCTTTTTGCCATGTCCTGAGATGCTTCCCTCTGCCATGATGCTCTGCCTCACTCAGACCCAGAGCAATAGAGTCAACCATCAGAGACTGAGAGCTCTGAAATGATAAGCCCCACTTCTCTCACATTGTCCTGTTAGGATAGTAACCCCCGCCCCCAGGCGGGCTGGAATGTTAGGATAGAAACACACACAACACACCACACCACACACACACACACACACACACCCGCTCCCAGGCGAGCTAGGATGTTAAGCCCCGAGGCGGGCTATTTGAATTTCGCGCGCCCGGGCTATTTGCTTGAACAAGGACGTAGGTAATCTGAGGCTTCTCTTTGTTCAGGGTGAATTTCATGCACGCGGGCAATGACGCAGGTGAATGGTATATAATCTGAGGCTTTCCTTTGTTCGGGGTCTTGCGCTTCCTGCGTGTCTGGCGGGAGAGCTTGACCCCAGCTAGCTGGCTCAATAAACTCTGTTTGTGTATTACATTACTGACCGGCTTCTTTGTGGTTCGTGGGAAATTAGCGAAACTGGACCTTTACAGTCCTTATCAGGTTGTTTGGTCACAGCAACAAAAAAAGCTGACTAAAAAAAATTGATACTGAGATGTGGGGTCTTCACTGTGACTAATCTGAGCATGCAGTTCAAAAGCCTTTGGAACTGGTTTTCAGGGCCAGGCATTTTAAACAGTTTAGAGATACAGCCAGAAAAGTTTCAGAATGTTTTAAGTGGATTTTAATGAGCAAATTCTGGTGGGGACTCAGAAGACCACAATGCCCAATGAAACTGTGGAAAGTAAAGACTGGGCTCATGAGCATTTAGAGGAGGAAGATTCTATGGGAAGTTGAACTAGAGGTCATTCGTGTTACATACTGGCAAAGAAATTGTCTATATTTTGTCCATGTCCTAAGACTTTTTTGTAAGTTTTCATGTAGAGGTGATGTAATAATTAATCTGGTGGAGGAAATTTTAAAGCAACACAGCATTCAGGGACTGGGGTAGATATTGCTGGTAGCTTTGAAGCCAGATTTAAAGATAGGTAGTGAGGTATTTAGACTTGATATTAGACCTGATTTGCCTAATAAAGAAAATGGAGTCCATAAGGGAAATGAAGACAGCCTGAGTCTTGGGAAAACCAGAACAACCCCAAGGGAGATTAGATTGTCAGTGTCTGCAAGGACATGGCCCATCATAAAGAATGTGAATGAAAGAGAGATGCTAATCAACTTGCCCTAAGCCCTTCCTGGCAGACCACTCTTTCTCCACCCACCAAGTGCCCACCTGGGTCACACCTTTTGGCTTTCTGGTCCCAGGAAGGACAGAGAAAGATAAACAAAAAGAACAAAAGAAAATATAAAAGGGAGAAGACCTCCCCTTCCCAGAGATTCCTGTTTTCCGGGTCCCCTTCTCTCTCTGGGGGAAGTCTTTTTCTGCTGTCCTTTAAATAAAGCCTTCCCTTTTCCACTCTACCCTTGCCTCAGCGTGTTGCTTCTTTGGCGTTATACTTCAACGTCAGTAACAGCTTTTAGCCACATTTACCAAGATAATCAGGAGCAGAAAACAAAGCAAAAAGACTTGAAAAACTTGCAGTTTGTCCAGGAAATTGTGATTATAACTGGGGCCAAGGAAGTTGTGGTTGTTAAAGACTTTATAGTCACTAAAGAAATGCTAAGAACTTTAACAACTGACAATAGGAAAGATGGCTTGTAGGCATCTCAGGAACTGGCAAGACCACCCCCATCGCAGGCTCAAGGGTGTAAAAGTAAAACTTCCTTTGAGAAGCAACAAGGGGGACGCCCATTCTCACCACAGGGCAGCCTAGGAAGTTGTTTGCCTGTGTTCAGCCACCCAGGCACTCAGGCTGCTGTAGCCGTGGTCCCAGGAGGCATTGCTACTGCTCAAATAATGGAAGAACTTGGCGTCAAATGTGTGATGCTGGTTCTGTAGAAATGCAGGATGCTGGAGTTAGGAGGTCATGGAGGTATCCACCAAGATTTCAAAGGAAAGCCTGGTAGGTCAGGCAACATATAGCAGGATCAGAGTCCCTGTGGGCTGACTTAAGAGAGTGACACATAATGTGAGTAGGAAGCTGAAGCTATAGTGGAAACCTCCAAGATTAAGAAATACCAATAACATGGGGCATCTGCTAAGGAAAGCTGCAGGAATAGAGCAGAAATGAGTCAAAAGAGACCATGTAGGCTACAACCAGCAAGACCATAGGGATGGAGATACATTGTTGTACCCAATTTGCAGGGAAAAGGTCTTACAAGCCACTCACGTAATAGCCAAAAAAAAGCCTTTATTCCAGCCGGGGCCACCATCTACGTCCCGCACAAAGCAGGGTGGTAGAAAATGGCACCTGCTCATAGCAAGGGTAGGGTTTATAAAGCACAGGGTTAATACGCCTCAGGCCCTCAGGTGGACATGGTTTAAGGGTGGGTTAATGGGCCATCGGGTGGAGACAGTTTAAGTCCAGTTTAAGTTGTCTTTGCTTATTACATTCCCCACTGGTCTTATCTGGGAGAACAAATCTTTGTTCTCCTCCATAATCTGCCATCCCCATGTTTGGTTGAGAAACCAGCAGGCAGAATCCAAGACTGAATCGAGACTGAATGCTGACACTGGGGACTCCACTGATAACAGGCAGGAGGAGGGGTGATATTGAAAGTCCTAAAGCTCCTCCTGGGAGGGGCAATTCCTGGAACAGGTTACCTTGGCAACAGGTTGGGACAGGGGCAGGGCTTTGATAAGGGTGGAGGAAGGGCTCTGAGGGAATTAACATTCCAATTCTTCAGTGGACAGTGTCCCAACAGTCTTCAACTTCCCCAAAATCACTCAAAATTGGCTTTTGACCTGACTTGATTTACATATATACTGACTGCCTAACAGATTCTGGCTTTGTTTCCCTTCTAATTTTAGGAACTCCTTACTACTGTAAGGAAAGGGGACGATGACCAGATATGGCTTTTTTGAGCTGAACAGGGGTGACGAGATGGGGGCAAGTAGTTTGGAGTTCCCTTTTTAGAAGTCAGGTCAGATTGAAGCCTGGGAAGAACAGGATGTAAAGTCATCCGGTGCTTCTATGAGAGAAACAAAAAGCATGAGTACTGAATAACTGTTGCAGCATCTGGAACATGTCAATGCATACCATGAAGATGATAATTTCTCACCAGGAGGTGTGAGGGCTGAGAAGTTGTCCCCATAATAAGGCAGAGTGGACATGGCCTTTATTTGGGAATATAAATTTTAACATCCCCAGAGTTATCAGGAATGTAAACACAATATTTAATGTTACAGATGTCTATCCTGATAAAATGGTAGTTAAGCTACTTAATCTGTAGGCCTTAAACTGACTAAAAACTTTTGACTTGGCAGACACTTAATAGTTAAACTGTTTCTTTTTAGAGTTATCTGGCATTCCTGCCTAAGAATCTCTTCTGTAGCTTTCAGTCTTACCAATTCTTGGGGCTAATACAAGTGTATATCTTAAGTTACATTTAACTATTATTTCTTAAATGCCCAGGAATGGTTGTGTTTCGGTTTCAACTGTTTTGCTAGGTGTTTAAGATGAAGTAGGTCAAACTGACATTTTGCTTTTATCTATTGCTAAGAGTCAGTTGATTTCTGATGGGAATAACTATTGGGGGGAACTTGAAGCAGCTTTTCTGCTCTGCTAGTGCCTTTTGCACTCAGATGGGTCCAGGTCTTGCTTGACCAGGTGCTTCCCTTGGAAGCAGCAGGGATGTCTGTCTCCCTTTCCAAGGACCCTCCTTTTCATAGCAAGTGCACTGGTTGGCTTTCTCTTCTCCAGAGGTCTCATAGCCTCCCTGGTCGGGAGACCATGTGGCCCAGAGTTGCAAAGCTCTTTAGAGGAGTTCCCTGTTCCCTGGATTCAGACTGACTCTGAGGGAAAGAGCCAAACATTGGTTTTCTTGGCCCTTTTAATTTAGCTTTAAACTCTTGATCTTAAACATCTAGCAAGTTAATCTCACCAGTCTTAAATTAAGAGCACTGGGCTTTAATGCCTATAAACTTACTGTCATTTACCCTTTCCATTAATTGAGGTTTGTACCATCCTAGGTGATTGCTTATTGTCTTAAATTAACCCAGGTTGTGTCATTAAAGCAATACTTAAATAGCTTTTCCTGATTGTTTTATATACTTATTTAACCAACTTTTACAGAGCTTTTACATCACTTAAGTGACCATATCTACAACCTTCTAATTTCTTTCTCCCATCTGTTAACCCCTTTTTTTGTTCATAATTTCAAACAATCCTTGTAATAATTTGAATTTAGGCAAACTTTTTATCTCAACAAAAAATATTGTTATTTACAGTACTCCCAACAGAAACAGCTGAAACCTTTGAGCCTCTGCATACACAGAAATCTTTTATAAACCTTTATACAGAATCACACACATCTTTAACCACTTCATGAGAACACAATGTTTGAGTATATAGAATTATACCTGTTGGAACTTCAACCTTTTTCAGTGATGACAAAGCAACCTTAAAACCTCTTTTTTTTAATTTACCAATTTATGAAAACAATCAATAATATTACCCAATGGAATTTAAGGAGTTACTTGATGGCATAATTAACAATGTTACAGATGTTTAAAAACTCCTTCAGAATAACATTAACCTTGGTGCATAGGATCAAAATCATGAGCTCAAAAAAATACATATTGGATCTCAAGAAAAAGCAAGAGTCTTAGAAAAATGACCGGCTGGTAATGCAAATTCAGGTAAAAAGACATTTTTACTTTTTTTTTTTTTTTTTTCCTTCTTCTTCTGGGGCCTAAGCGTGCTTGCTTCCCTATTTGCATTTCAATGCAAGTCCTGGCTGAGGAGGTCTGGAAGGGTAGGGAACTGCAATTGTGAGCAGATCGGGTTTGCCTTTCCTGGGGGTGGTGGGTCACAGTTGTTGTATACCCATCAGGCAATTTCCACCAATTCAGAAAATATCTTTCCCTCAAACCCTTCTAATTTCTGCAACTTCTTCCTTATATCTGGGGCTGACTCGAGTTACAAAAGCTAAAACCAATTTAGAGCCTCCTTACTTCCATCACTGTTGGGGTCCCAGTTCGGGGGAGCAGAAGGAAAGAACCTGTCAATACAATTGGGGTCATCTGTAGGCAAGGATGGACCGCTGGGCTTCCCGCCAGATCCGCTCGCTCTCTTCAGACAGGAAAAGTGTTTGGAGGAATTGGCCCGGGCAGGCCTTGCGGGGCTCTGCTACTGCGCTGCATTCGCTACTCTCCCCCCTGCCCTGCCAGCCCAGGCTCCAGGCTGGTGGCAGAGGGAGGGAGGGAAAAATGAAACCATCGAGAATGCTAGCACACATACAAAGATCAGCCACACAAGAAATAAACAAACACAAGGACAAAAGACAACCAGACTGGGCCACACAGGGAGGCCCACCAGACAACCAAACTGGGCGCCACACAGAACCAGATTGGGCCATACAGGGAGGCCCACTAGGGGGACAGGAGCAACGTCTCACCCTGTCCTGGGATTCGGTGTAAGCGACTGCATCCAGTCTGACCTCGTCCCCCAGAAGAGCTCACCAGACAGGTAAACAGGCGGCTTCGTAGAGGAGTCTGGAGAACTGAGTGGCAGTCCTCTCGGGGCAAGGCTGAGGAACTTCTCTCAGGAGCTCTCCCCTACCCCAAGAAGGAGTCCGTGATCGAGCACAGGAGGCCGAATTTGGGCATGAGGGCAAGGAGAATAAAGAATCTCGGTGGGACCTCCAAATGTTGTACCTAATTTGCAGGAAAAAAGTCTCACAAGCCTCTCACATAATAGCCAATGAAGCCTTTTTTCCAGCTGGGGCCACCATCTATGTCCCGCACAAAGCAGGGTGGTAGAAATTAGTACCTTCTCATAACAAGGGCAGGGTTTATAAAGCACAGGGTTAATACGCCCTCTGGCCCTCAGGTGGACATGGTTTAAGGGTGGGTTAATGGGTCATCAGGTGGAGACAGTTTAAGTCCAATTTAAGTCGCCTTTGCTTATCACACATAAGCTCTGTAGAGACAACATCACAATGCCATATGCCCCAGATGCTGCACATGGAGCTACAAGACTTGTTTGCCCAGCTGAATTTTGGTTTTGCTTTGGCTCTATCCCTTCTTTCTATACCCCTATTTCTCCCTTGTGCTATGAAAATTCTCCCTCTATGCCATTATGTAGTAGATACATATAACTTGCTTTTTTAAAAAGTATTTTTAGTTGTAGATGGACACAATACCTTTATTTTATTTATTTTTATGTGGTGCTGAGCATCGAACCCAGTGTCTCAAATGTGCTAGGCAAGCACTCTTACCACTGAACCACAAACCCAGCCCCTGTAACTTGCTTTTGATATTTTCTCTTATAGCTAAGAGTTTGCCTTGAGTCTCAAAAGAGATTTTGGACTTGAACTTTTGGTAATGCTGGAACTGTTAAGACTATAGGGACTCTTGAAAATGGACTAAATGTATTTCAGATTGTGAGATGGGCATGAGATTTGAGGAGCAAGGGGTGGAATATTACGGTTTAAATATGTGTTGTCCCCAAAAGCTCAATGCAAGAAGTTTTAGAGGTAAAATGATTGGACTATGAGAACTTTAACATAATCAGTGTTATTTTTTTAAAATATTTATTTATTTTTTTGGTTGTACACAATGCCTTTATTCTTTACATGGCGCTAAGGATCAAACCCGGGCCGCGCACGTGCTAGGTGAGCGCTCTACCGCTGAGCCACAATCCCAGCCCCGATAATCAGTGTTATTCATCCACTACTATAAGTAGGTAAGTAGTGACCGGAGGAGGTAGGTCACTGAAGGCATTCTTTTGGGATTTGTATCTTGGTGCTGGTGACTGGAGCTCTCTGCTTCCTTTGCCATGTCCTGAGCTGCTTTCCTTTATCATGATGTTCTGCCTCACCTCCAACCCAGGATAATGGAGTCAGCCATCTATGACTGAGACCTCTGAAACTGTGAGCTCCAAATAAATTTTCCCTCCTCTTAAAGAAAAATGAAGAAGAAAAAGGCCTAGTGAACAATTAAGTTTGCTGTGAATTTGGTCAAATACTTTATTTTATTGCTTTTACCCCAACTCCCACCATGAGGTATGAGACAAACTACAATAAGGAAGAGTGGCTCATTCCAATTGGGGTATGTGAAGTAGTAGATTGGTTCTGATCTCCAGAGATTCTGGCACCACACCTGCCACCCATATCTAAGAATCCCTGTTCTGGTAGTTAAGCATCCTTAATACTCCATTCAGCTTAGTTCAGTCTGAGAGCACATTACTGACAATCCTGGAACTGCCTAAAAGAGAATCCCAAAAGAACTATTTTAAAATCTTCAACTTTTTCTTATTTGTCCTTTTCATATGTGCATGTTGTCAGTGGAGGTTTTTCCCATAAGTACCTACTAGACTAATGTTCGTCCTTTAAACACTCAGTTCTGTAGCCCATGACATGAATCTGGTTCCATCTTTACCATCTTGATGAGCTATCATGGATCCTTTTCTCAAGTTCATTTCCTATTTAACTCTATAGGTGTTCTCTCCCTCCCTCCCTCCCCCACCACACACCAACCCTCCTGCTATGCTTTGGATCTTGACATTTCCCACAAAGGCCCATGTGTTAAAGATTCTGTCCTATGGTGGTGCTATTGGGAGGTGGTGAAATCTTTAAGACAGGGAGCCTGGTGGGAGGTCTTTAGGTCATGGGAGACATGCCTTTGGAAGGGATTGTAGGGTCCTGCCCCTTCCTCACTGTCTTTGCTCCCTGACTTGCCATGAATTGAGTGGTTTTGTTCCACTACATGCTTCTGCTATTTAAGTGCTGCCTTGCCAAAAGCCCAAAAAGCAACAGGGTCATGACTGGAGTTTCCAAAACTGTAAGCCAAACTAAACTTTTTCCCTAAGTTGATTATCTCAGGTATTTGTTATAGTAATGGAAAACTAGCTCCTTCTCAAACATAAACAAAAACAAAACTGACCACTCCCATAGTAATCACTTCCCACTAATATCAAAACTATTCAATGGGGTTATGTAGGTAAATTCAACCCAAGGAAACTATGTTAAAAACTTCCCCTTTACAATGATCAGAAATGAAAATTAACACCATGGTTGAGACAATTTCCTCTCAGTCACTTCTATTTTCAGTCTGTCTACATTTCTATTTTAGGCTAGTGTGTCTGGAAAGGCTACAGATTATTATAGAGATCATACATTTTGTAATTTATAGAAGTGCTTGATTATAGGTGGGGTGGAGGAAATTTGCCTAAGTTGCATTAAAGCTCTATTTCCTGATCTCAGGGTTGAACACCAAGTACTTGTCATAGAGGGACATGTTTCAGAGAACACAATGCTTCTCTGGAATCATAGACTCGGAAAGATGCTCATGTTTTTAACTGGTTCAAGATATCTAATGCTTCTTCCTCGTCAGTTTGACATAGGATGTTAGCAGAGATTCCTCAACTCAACAGACAACACACCTACAGCTACATATTCCCACACTCACATCTCCCATAAAGTACATGGCCCATGTAAATGCTCTAAAAATATAGGCTGGTAACTAAATATATATAAGATAATTTTTATTAAAGGATGATCACAGCCTCTAAGGGTTTGCAGGGGAATTCCAAGATAGTCAGAGGCCTTTGTGTTGTGTGGCACCAAGAGAGGGTAAGATATATCTTTAACTCAGAAGAGTATAACATTCCAACTTTATATATAAGTTGCTAATCACCTACATGTTGGAAATGTCATTTTAGAAAATGTCTCCTCTGTCTTTAGAAACTAGTTCTAGGAGGGAGAAGCAGCCTAAGGTAAAATAGTCTTTCTCTTCCAGCAGAGCAATAAGTGAGTTAAGGTCAAAAGTACTTTTTCAAGTTACAATCTTACTTCAAAGAAGTGAGTGGCTATGGGGAATTCACAAAGGCAATTAATGGGAAGTTGGAACTCTTTGATAATTTCAACAATTGCAAATATTATTTCTTTTTAAATTTTTAAACAATTGCACATGGCAGCATAATTCAGTAAAGCAAAACACAGTATAAAAATATTGATCATAAAGCCTGGTGTGGGGGCACACACCTGTAATCCCAGCCACTCAGGAGACTGAGGCAGGATAATCACAAGTTCCAAGACAGTCTCAATAACTTAGTGAGACCCTGTATCCAAAAATAAAATAATAATAATATATATTATTTGTGTGTATTTATATATAACATAAATATACATATGTATATATAGTGTGTGTCTATATACATATATGTGTGTGTGTATATATATATGTATATACATAATAATAGACTGGGGGCATAGCTCAGCAGTAGAGTACCCCCAGTTCAATCCCCAGCTCTGCAAAAAAAAAAAACCTGATCATAAACTCACCCCAAAAATCTAAACAGGTTTTTCATGTGTATAAGACACATTGCAATTCCTTCCTCTCCTACCCCTGTATTTTAAACTGAGCAATGACGAGAAGGTCTGTGGACATGACCATAGCCATAAATTATTCTCTCTCCTGTAGAGATGTCACACTAATTCTGTGAGGCAATATTATGACAGCATTATAAATTCAGAAGGACAGCATTATAAATTCAGCATTATAAATTGACAGCATTATGACAGCATTATAAATTCAGAAGGACATGGTAACAAAACAGATATTATGCTAAGTGAAATAAGTGTGACACAGAAAGACAAATATCATATTTTCACTTATATGTGAAATCTAAAAAAAAAAAATTGAAGTCCTAAAAGCAGAGGAAAATGGAGCTGGGAGGAATGGGAAGATGTTGGTCAAAGGGTACAAAATTTCTGTCAGGTGAATAGATAACAAATATTTGAGGTGATATGTTGAGTCAATCATTTCATGTTTTATGTGTATATACATACTTATAAAATCACTTGTGTACTTGATAATTACATACAATTATGGTTTGTCAATATACAATTAATAAAAAAATAACTGGGAGGGTGGTGAATAGCTCATAGAATCCATGGGAAGCTGCAGAAGCAGGGGAAGCAGGGCAGCAGAAACCACGTCAATATCCCACCACAGAGTCAGTCTTGTTAAGTCATCAACTTTAAATCACTCAGGATTCAGAGATTGGGGTGAGGCTGGGCGCGGTGGTGCACGCCTGTAATCCCAGCACTTTGGGAGGCTGAGGCAGGAGGATCATGAGTTCAAAGCCAGCCTCAGCAATGGCAAGGCACTTAGTAACTTGGTGAGACCCTGTCTCTAAATAAAATACAAAAAAGGGCTGGGGATATGACCCAGTGGTTGAGTGCCCCTGAATTCAATCCCCAGTATTACAACAAACAAACAACAACAACAAAACAAAAAAAAAAAAAAAAAAAAAAAAAAAACAGAGATTGGGGTGAGAACATAATTAGCCATACTGGGTTAGGCTCTGTTTCCACAATGGAAACCAAAAAGACCTCTGGCAGCCAGGGCACCAACATCTCTCAAGATTCATACAATAAACTTCTCCAAAATAAGAAATTTTGAATGCTGGTCAGCTAAATGTACAAAAAAAATATTAGCTGCAATTTTAAAGGGGTAAATCCAAAGAGGTTATTAACTAACAAATGACCAAGATAGCTGTGATTTTTAATTTGGATCTTTCTTTTTTCTCTCTACCACTTTCTTAAGGCTCTATTCTTTTACTATTCCCTTTGATATCTGTGGTCTCTGGCAACATTTCTCTCATCCATTCTTCTGAACCAATGAGGCAAGAATGCTTGACCAGAGATTTGTAGGAACTGAAAGCCTCCTCCATTTCCCCGACGGTGGCTGTGATGAGTCACTTGCTAATAAAACAAAACTGTTTCTAAACTCAACTAAACACTTTAAGAGCCAAGTAAGCTTGAAAGAGCAGAAATCACCTCCAATTTACAATAAGAAGGGGCAATAATCGTTGCCTCATACCATCTCCCATATGTGCCTTCTCATGGAAGCCATGACAAAGTCTGAGATTGCTCACTGGGTCTGTCACTGTGATTGAGTGGACATCCCCTTGAAACCTAGTCTTCCAGAGCAACACTGATCAATTCATGTGACTTTGAAGAAGTTGACCTCAGAAAGGAAAATTAGTAGAAATGCATAAGTGTGATGGAAAACTACCTTAACTTTCAAAATTATCTTATATTTTATAAAACACTTTCATATACATTTCAAACTTCTTATGGCAACACTGTATAGATACATATTACTCCCTTTTTGTGGATGAGAACATTTGGATCTCAATTTAAGTGATTAGTTTAAGAAGAATGAGCTCTCAAATCTAGGTCTCTTAATTCCAGTCAAAATTTGGATATGTTTAAAGACCAGGCTGCTCTTGCATAGAGGTCTGCATGCCACAGTGGTACTACCAATTGGGCAAAAACTCTATTATCAACCAGTAGAGGGGTTACCCCAGAGGTGGCAACAGACAGCTGATTGGAGATGAGGAGACAGGAGTCTAACACCTTATTAAGATGGAACCCAGAGCTTCTTCTGGGTTAGAGGATGAACCAGGGCACTGCCACTCTCTGAGCAACTGTGAAACCTCAACATTGGTCCTGGGTGCTGTGGAAGTCACATTGAAAGCTGTGTCAAGCCAGGCAAGGCCATTTGGCCTAAGAAGCAATTCTCACTGCATGTGTGAGTGTTTGTATAATGGAAAGGGCACTGGATTTAGACTCAGAAGGTCCAGGTTTGAGTCATGCATGTGTGTATCTGGAGCCTTCCAGAGTGGTTCTTAAAGAGGAAGAGAGGGACAAGCTCTTAGACAACCGGCTTCAAGGACACAGATGCCCAGCTTCTCCTCCTGCCCTGGAATCCTGGGTCTGCAGAGCTACCTTAAGGGCCTTGAGCCCAGGACAAGGCCCTGGCAACACCACTTCTCTGGAGCACAAGATTATTGGAACAATTGCTCTACTCTACAAATAGGAAAAGTGATAAAAAATCGAGACTGTACTGGTCAGAGATCCCATGACCTTTAAAGCTGATAAAATTGATCATTTTGATTTATTAGAACTAATGGGCTTCAGCATAGCTCTTTTTTAAAAACATTCCTCTTACTATCCAGTTAACAGCAGCACAGCCCACACAGGGCTCTGTGCTGATAAATGCCATGACACAAAACACTTCACACCCAAAATCCCAGGGGCTGCTGGTCAGGCCCAGTGGTGTGCTGGCACTGGCAAGGGCTGATGGTGCTCATCTCTCTCCAACTCCACATCCGGTGACATTACTTTTGTAGTTAGAAATTGGCCACGGTAAGAGTCTTCACATCATGGAAACAGGCAAATGCCACAAGTCAGAACTTATTATTTTCCAGAAAGCCCATTGTAAAACATTTACCAGCACTTGTTGGGGAGTGGGGAGGCAGCAAAACAAACTACTTTGGCATAATCACTTAGGCAGGTGAAAGGTCTGTGGACCTAATCCCCTAATTTCTATTTACTTATTGTAGTAGAGGCAGCTGCTGGTTTTGAGTTCTCTTCTAAGACCTCTCACACTTTGTAATTGAGAAAAAATCTTGCATGAGAACATTTCAACCAGTCTGAGACACTCTAAGTAAAAATAATCCTATTTTGTGCTTTAAACTCAGGGCCAGAATGTGTTGAGTTTGGGAAGCCAAGGACATGCAATAAAGGTGCCAAATTTTCAGCTAACTTTTCACAGGTATGGACCACATCTTTATTATACATTGCATAATGCCTGGCATATAGCAAACATTCAAATGTTTGCTAATCTGAAGGCAAGAACAGAACAATGACCGTGATTTAGTTTACCTGCAGACACTAGAATTGAAACAGGGAGGAAGACTGAGGACATTTTTGTTTGTTCATGACCCTTAGGAGAGTGTAGCATTAAAGTACAAAAGCCACAGACTTGGAACATAAATGCAGTCATGTGGGTGTTCATACTCCTCTTCTAGGCCTTGCACTTGCTTGCCTGTAGAAGCTTTTTCTCACATTGGCAAAGAGCACCCTAGTGGCTCCTGGAAGATATGCAACCAAACTGTTGGAGATGAGAACTTGAGCCTCCATGTGAAGATGCATCACTGCTGAGCTGCTGGGGCCTTCTTTGGGGATGCTGCTATGTCACCCTGGCCTTCATAGTCTTTGCACAGTGCTGTTGTCCACAGGGAAGTTAGGTGAATGGCCTGTGTCCAGACAGTTAATCACAATGTCCTCAATTTGGCATTCAAATACCTCTCTGTAGTGATCCTCAACAGTATTTCAGCTTAGGAATTGAGTACTTCATGCTTTGAATGATGCAGATATTGAAACTTGCTAAACAGAGCCAAGTTTGTTTGAATAAGAGGAAGTGTCAAAAAGATATTTTGGAATCTGAAAGATGCATCGTGGGTACACAGTAAGCAAGGGAGAGGCAGTATATTCTAGTTGAAAGTTACTTCTTTATTTTACACCAACTCCACCCTGAACGGATTCTACATAGGAGGAAGGTAGGTGTCCAAAAAAATCCATGTTCCATTTCTAGCCCAGCTGCAACATGCTGTTATACAGGGTAAATAGAAAGGAAGCCCAGGTAGTAAAGCTAGAGGGAAAAAATAATATCTAGGTATGCCCATGAGAAATGTAAAGTTGAAATCCTTGTGGAAGATGTTCAACCTGTGAACTTCAAACCACTAGTGGATTGCAGAATCCTCAAATCCATCTGTGCACCAACATTTTGCAAACTGGAGTGGAGAAGGAGGGAAAGGCAGGGTAGGAAGTTGAAGAGAACACCAGGATCTACCCAAGGACTTATCCAAAGATGGTGGGAAGTCTTTGAAGCAGAGCAATGACACAAACATCTGTGTTTTGAGATGGTTCGGGCAGCAGTTTGGAAAATGGATAGGAAGGGCAATGGAAGGAGAGCAGTTACCATGCTATTACAGCAGGTCGAACAAAAGACTATAAGGCAATCGAGAAGATTTCTTTGTTTTTTTTTTTTTTATGGCTAAACAGCATTCCACTGTTTCTATTTACCAGTTTCTTAATCCATTCATCCATCCATGGACATATAGGTTGATTCCTCAGGTTGGCCATTGTGAACAGTGCTCCAATAAACAGAGTGAGACATCTCTTCAGTATCCTGATTTCATTTCCTTTCAATATATGCTTGGGAATAAGTTGGCCAGGTCACATGGTAGTTCTATTTCTAGTTTGTTACAATATAAATTAGCACTAAGTTATATTCCCATCAAAGTATATAAGGGTTTCCTTCTTTCCACACCTATAGACATTGTGATAATTTGTCTCTTTAGCCATTCTTAATAAGTGTGAGATATCTCAATTGCAGTGGGTTTTTAATATTTCAGCACAAATGTTAAATATTTGTGGTGATATGTTAACTATGCTGATTTGATCATTCTACAACATACACATGTCAAAGCATCACATTGTACTCCTTAAATTTGGATACCAAGGACTTAATTCATAATTATCATATGTCAATCAAATTTATTTTACAAAGAGAAAGGTGGCTAAAAATAGGGGACAAACTGGAGACAATTGAACACAAATTGAAGGTATCTTAAAAGATACAAATGCCTGCTCTTGGAGACCAAACAGACATGGGGCTTAAAAGGGATAAAGGAATTAAAAATGACTTGTGGTTTTCAAACACCTTGGTGAACAATACCATTTACTAAGAGTGGGAATACTAGGGGTAGAGCAAATTTTGAAAAAATTAAGTTCAGTTTTGAATTACTTGGGTGCATCTAAGAGGCCTCTATGAAGAAATGATCAGTATGAATAAATCCTATATAAGTGGAGGTACATGTAAATTTGAAGGCCTGGGCAAAGACCTGCTTGCCAAGGTAAAAGGTACACAGAGGATAGCTGGTTAGTTGTGGAGTATAACAAAGGAATATGAGATCCAGAAGATAAGCAGATAGTAAAGAAACAGTGATATGCCAAAAACCTTCAAAATTAGAGATACTCTTGCTGGAAAATGGGACCATTACTCCAGGACTCTGGTCATGGTTATGACCTAAAAATATGCTATGTGAAAAATTCAGATGGTGGCATAATATGTACATCTTGGAGTCTGAATAAGAGAAACCAGATGAATATGTTGTTATTGTTCGCTGCACTATGCTTGAAAAGCATGATCATCAAGTGGTGATCAATTGCTTGATCATCACTTTTGACACTGGTATGTGGTAGCTTCACTGTTCTCAGAAAACTTTCTAATCACAGAAAGTTCAAAACCAGCTTCTACTGAGGTTTAATGTGATCTCATGCCAGAGAACTGATGTGCAATCTGATTTTGCAACTTTAGGGCAAGAAACTTTGGCCCAGAATTTGTTGGATTATTTCAGATTTTTAGGGGTTTTTCTTCCAGCCTAGTCAAAAATATTATAATTCACAATTTTTAAAAGCAATAAACCAAATTAAAAAAATTTAAATATGGAAATAATGTGCAACGCATCCCTCTTGTCAGCACTGGGGAGCCTGTACATGAGGATAGAATATTTCCTCCCTGCAAACTGCTTTTGTAAGTAACACTGCCACCTAGCTGTTTCCTGGGACATTACACCCTAATATGTGATAGCTTTGACACATTTTACTCAAGTCTTCAGGCAAGCACCAACATTTCTGTGAGATTCAATGCATTTGAATTGAATTGAAATGACACTTGAAATATGGCTTTAATTACTTTTTTAAATGACTTTCCTACAGGTAAAGGTCTGGAAATCATTGTGTGGCAAACAATAGACTGTTGAAAGCAGCTTAGTCGAGAGGAAAATGATGGCCAAACGTACAAAGCTCACATGTGTCCCAACTTGTCCAATGGTGCAATTCAGTATGTGCAGTTCTTTGTATCTCAATTCTACCTCAATATAGCTGCTTTAAAATAACTGAAAGTAAGAAAATGGTGACAAAAAATAAAATGTTTCTTTATAAAATTCCAGTACATTTGTAACAATACAAAACTCTGCAGGTGACTTCTGAGAAAGTGAGTAAAAATAGAAAATAGAGTGGGTGATCAGTCTCAGAGAGGAGTAGCTCCTTGACCAGAGGACCTCTGGAATCAGACCCAAGCAATCATGAATGTGTATAATGGAGACCTAAGTGATATTTTAAATTGTGTCAGGAGTTTAACCACAAACTCAACCATAGGTGCTTCTTAATGAACTTTAAATGTTTTTGTCACAAAATTTTTTAAAATCCATCTTTTATTGAGTGTTTGGTATTTGCCCAAGGACTGAGTAAAGTATCTGCTAGGCACTGGAATGGAACCTACACAACTATTTAAGATGCTGTCACTGACACTAGTCCTATGGTCTCTGTCATAATAGGAACTGTGACACAGAGAAGGCAACAAGTGTTGGAAGCAGGGTACAAACTCAGGATGGCTGCAGGGCCTGAGCTCTCTGCACCAGCTTATCATGCTTTGCTGTTGTGCTGGAAGGTATGTGGAAGCAAATGGATGTCAGAAGTACAGCAGGTAAAGCAGAAAGAGAACAAACAGAAGAGAGTCTGTTTCTGCTTTCTAGTTGAGCTGAGTGGCATGAGAGAAAATGTTCCCAATTTTGTCACAGTGATATTTTTCCTATTATTTTACAAACTACTTGGGAATTGTAAGAATTTTGCCTAGCATAGTGGTACACAATGGTAACCCCAGCAATTCTGGAGTCTGAGGTAGGAGGATCCCCAAATTCAGGCCAGCCTCAGAAATTTAGTGAGATTCCGTCTCAAAATAAACAATGAAAAGGGCTGGGGATGTAGTTCAGAGGTAGAATGCCCCTGGGTTTAATCCTCAGTGACACAAAAACAAAACATTATAAGGATCTTATCCCTTTAATCATTTTAAAGCTCTAGCATGGGCTTTCTGTTCAATGCACATTGACTACTGTTATGGTTTGGATATGAGGTGTACCCTAAGAGCTCCTGTTAACATACGAATATTTAGAGGTTAAATGATTGGATTGTGAGAGGTGTAACAAAATCCCTCCCAGTTTGAATGAACTGGGTGGTAACTGATGGCTGCAGGAGGTAGGTCACTGGGGGTGTCCTCTCAAAGCGTTCATGTTCCCTGTGGCCCCTCCTCCATCCCTCTCCTTTCTAATTGTCATGAATTGAGCAGCTTTCCTCTACCACACCCTTCTGCCCTGATGTTCTGCCTCACCTCCAGGCCCAGAGCAATGGAGTTGGCCCAGCATGGACTGAACCTCTAAAAAACTGTGAGCCAAAATAAATATATCCTCCTCTAAATTGTCATTGTTAGGTATTTTGCTCACAGGGATTAAAAGCTGAGTATCACAAGCACCTCGATTGGAAGATACTTTGGCTGGCTAGGCCATCTCATCATTTTAGTGACATTTCATTTTTCATTAACTTGTGAGAGTATCCTGAATATTGTCACTGCTGTGCATTTGGGTGTCAGAGAACACATTTGTCCTGTTTACTTTCACCAAGATATTTGTGCATCATATTCTGAGATAACTTGACCAGATGTATATCTGAAGGTAATCTGAATATGCAAATGACCGTAGATACTGTACAGCTTGTACTCCAAGGACCATGCTTCTCAGACTGCAAGGTGCATTCACATCACCTGAAAACATTGTTAAACAGCAGGACCTGAGAGTCTGCCTTTTCAACTAGCTTTACTCAAATGAAGATGCTGATGCCAGTCTTTGGACCACAGTTCAAGGTAAAGGTACTAAACTGGTATTTTTCTTAGTCTATAGAGAAAATCTGTTTTGATTCCAAAGCCAAGGGAAAAAACCTTCCTATAATTTTCTCATTTAAACCCAATTTATATATATATATGTTTTTGTTTATAAACAAAGCTATCTATAAAAGCTGTTTTTAAAGTAAAGTGCTTACATTTGGTCCTAAATCTGTTTGTTCAAGCATTTATTTTTTTCCTATTTGACTTCTAAGTTTTTGAAATTTATACCTCTCCTATAGATGATATTATGGAGTTTCTCACTTGAAACTTCTAGAATCATTTAGCTGTCACTAAATTATAAGCCTTCTTTAGTCAGCATAAGCTAAGTACAGAATTCTGGACATTCTGGAATTAAAAATCAGATTTTAGGATTTTTCTGGAATTAGTTATATGTCCTGGTGGCCCTATTTTAATTAAAACCAATTTAGAAATTTCCTCAATTTATTCAGAGCTCTCTTTCAAGTACCTTTGTCCCTATGGTCTTCTTCTGGTCATTATCAGCATCACTCATTTTTATTCTGACAGGGAGTTATATTGAACTCATAATAGAGGAAAATGTAAAAGCACATACACTTGTATCCCAAGATCAAATCGCACAAGAGTGACATAAATTATACATTGCCAGAAATTTACCATTTTGAAAAGAATCGTGTTTATTGTCTATCAGTTCAGCATAAGTTTTCCAAATAATGTTATTTAGTCCAGGAATGCACTAATAGAAGCATAGTGCCTAGGACAAAGGAGGTAATGACTCTCCTCTTTATTGGCAAAACCATACATAGGTTAGTATAGTGTTTGGGTGTGTGTGTGTGTGTGTGTGTGGCTGTAAGTCAGAGAGGGTCAGACAAAAGGAAGTATAATCATGATTTATGAAAAACAAGGAAAAAGATCAACAGGCTTCAAAAAGATAAATTAAGGTGGTAAAGGTGCATCAAAGAAATAGAAGTAATTAATTATTTTTGAAGTGTGTACATGTGAGCTTTTAGTGAAAGTTAGTAAAACCTAAGTATGATAGATGATTGGATGGGTGGGGGGGTGGATGGATAGACAGACAGACTATCTATTGAATACATTTCATGTGCCAGACACTCTTCCACATACTCATGCTAGGTGATTTTGTTCTCCAAACAATCCTATGAAATTAGTATTATCCCCATGTGAAAACTGATAAATATGTGGGATAGAGAAGTTAAGTGACCTGTCCAAAATCTTTGACCCCATACTTTTTACTCTTAACCTCTGGTTTCTAACCCTGTGCAACAGCTAAAGAGGTGCGCTGCTCAGATCTCCCTTAAATACCACACGGGCAGTTGCAAGGAATGCATTTAATTGACAGCTTCTGGTGTTAGCCCCCTCGGGACCTGTTTCGGCTCCCTATCAGAGACCCTGCTGTTTCTGAAGAGGTCTAAGCAGTGACCTAGCATGGCAAGTGCAGCAGGGTCTGGACACTTCTGCCATCATGGGGCACCTGTAGTAGATGGCCTTTCCTCCGGAGCTCCCTGGTGAGTTGTCATAGAATTTGTTAGATCAGTGTTGCCAACTGAAGCTGGCACTGCCTAATTCTGCCTCTTCCCCCTTTTCTCGTCTCAGGAATTATTCTAAATAAACTTTTTTTTACTCCACAGTCCATCTCTGCATCTATTTCACAGAGAACCCACTGACATACCCTGTTCCAAATATTTGGAGTGCTCTAAAGAGCATTTAGAATTGTTCCATGTGGCAATAAAAGGTTGAATTAAGACAAAATGACAGAACTACTAGAGAAACAGCTTTCACATAAGAAGGAACTTTCTGATGACTATAACCACCAAACAATGGCATAGGCTGCATCAAGACTAAATTCTGTATCACTGCAGTCATTCCTGTCTGGCATTACACACCTGACCCCATACATACGGAACACCTAGGTTGCTAAACATCCTTAATGATAATTGACTAGCAAAACCAAATTGTTCAGGAAATCACACCAGAAAAACCAAACCTCGGGGGCTGGGGTTGTGGCTCAGTGGCAGAGGGCTCTCCTCGCACGTGCGTGACCCGGGTTCAATCCTCAGCATCATGTAAACATAAATGCATTGCATTGTGTACAACTAAAGTAAATAAATAAATATTTTTTTTAAAAAAACCAAACCTCTGATTTTCCAGTGGTCCAAAGGGTCTGGTATGATACATCCATAGTTGTCCATTCCCAGGTCAGTTCAGTGGTACTCTTGACCAGAATGGCCATTGTCCACATCCTTAAAAAATATTTTTATCAAAGAGCAAATGAGTTAAGGCTGTGAGACGTTTTTCTCCATGAACAATGTGGTGGGATGAAAACTAAACTATACAAATGCTTAGGTTGAACAGTCTGTAATGCAAGGATCAACACCTACTAAGTGATTTTTTTATTGGTGCATTATAATTATACATAATAGTGGGATTCTTGTGACATATCTATACCTGCACATGACATAACTTGGTCAATTTAATTCCACAGTATTTCCCCTTTCACTTCCCCTCCTCCCTCCCCTCATCCCATTCCTCTACTCAACTGGTCTTTATTTTTTTGAGATTACCCCCATACTCTTTTTTTCCTTTTTCCTCTAGCTTCCAAATGTAAGAGAAAATATATGACCCTTGACTTTCTGAGTTTTGCTTATTTCACTTAACATAATGCCCTCAAGTTCCCCCTGATGTAGTTCTAACACCACTCTGGCACATGGTTCTCCAGCTCAATAATTTGCCCACTATAGCCAGAAAGATGTTTTTCCTCAAAGTTCTTGTCTCCCTCCCTTCATCAAGACACAGGCACACCAAGGAGGGGACATGTATTGTGCCCTTTCAAGATTTCCATGATGGTCAGATTACATAAATAATCATATCTCAGAGAGTAGCATGAAGAGCTGGGAAAGTTTGGCAGGAAAAAATAATCTGTCATAATCAGCATAGGAATCTGTACATAAGGAGGCTTTCATTATATGTACAAATATTTACTGAGTGCCCACCAAGAACTAGGCTCCCCGTCAGGTGCTGGGGATAAAATAATATGATCAACTGTTCCTAATGTTATGAAGATTTATATTTAAATGCCATCAAGAAACCTGACTGACCCTTCACTTAGAGGGGCAATTGTAGGATCAAAGCTACAATCACCAATAAGTTTCCCAAAGAACATACCTTGGAGCCTTCAAACTGCTATCTTTTTCTCTCTGCCCACCCTCAAAACTCTGCAGCATCCCTGACATGTTTAGTCTACATTTTCTGGAAATATTTTATTATACTAAGAGGGTTCTGAAGCAAATTCATAAAGTTTACAAGAGGAAGGTTTTTTTTTCTTTAAAAGCAAGCTCAGCAATATTTGGGGGTTTTGAAAACTGATGATGCAGCTGACCTACTAGAGACAAGGCAGTGGGAGGGTCCCTACTGGTATAAATAAATAGTAGCTTCATGCTGCAAACCCACAGCTTGGACTCACGGCTAAAGTCTGAACTCCACCTCCAGGCAGGATGCGGCTCATCTTTGCAGCTCTGCTTCTCACGCTGCTGGTCAGCAGCCTCTCTCCAGTCCTTGGTGAGAACTTTCACTTATGTTTTCACTAAGCTTTGAACAGAAATGGTCTTCAGCCATTTCAATCTTTTTTTTTTTCCAACTAATAACTGAGGGGACATCTGACTAAAGGGGAGAACTGCTTAGTTGCTTCTAGATATATTAAAGTGCTTAAAGATTTAATTCTTAGAAACTGAAAGCTTTTATATCATTGAGATTTTTTATTTAAAGAAGGAAGAGATACTGACTGGAGTCTAATGTTCATGTAACTTATATTAGGTTTATATAGTCCTGGACTTTGTATAGTCCTGGCCTTTTTCAGATAAGCTCCTACTATCATCATTCTTTTCACATATCTCTTCTTTTTTCTGCCTCTCAATGCTAACCATTCTCATCAGACCCTTTATAGGGTCTGAATGTTACTGGCATTAACTGGTCTCCTGCTTTGAATATTTCCAAGTCAATTCCATAAGGTTAGGTCTGACATCAAACATTGTAAATACATCAGGGAGAGTTCCAAATCTAACTGGGGCTGCTATTTCTCTGTGAATAGATATCTAGTTGTAGTGGTGAGTTTTTATATGACTGAAGGAATGGATGCATATGCAGAAAGAAACACCATTCAAGTTTACTGGACACATTTTTATTCTTAAAATACAGAGGGATGGGTTTTCCCCCATTTTTACTTTGTTTCACATGTTATTTTCATGCATCAAAAATCTCATTTCTCCCCTCCTCCAGAAAGCTTCCCCACTGATCCTTGCAAAGTTAGCTATGACTTAAGTCCCCTGTTCCCAGGATGCAGTAGAGAGCTTAGGTATAAAACCACTTGTATGGGTTTTATACACTTATTTCCCCCACTAACTTGTAAATGCCTGAATAATTGGGTCCTTTTATTTATAAATGCATGTTCAGTGTGATGGTAGGCATTCTGGATTAAGAGAATTTGATAAATTCTTTTTTGAAAAAGCTGAGCTTTCACTAAAATGCATGATTTACTTGTAAAGATATCGAGTACTAATAACTTTTGTTGATTGAAAAGTCTTGAATTTTTATTATTCATTTTTGTTTGGTAATTATTTGTAATGGAGAACAAACATTAAACAAACAAAAAAGTCGTCTTTGACATCTTCTCAAACAGAGAGCAGGACAGGTGTGGAGAGTATAATAAGAGGGAGAGCTTTGTTATAATATGTTATTGCTTCTGCAACTTCATAACTAGATCATGTTCTCTGCTTTTATGTGTTGGGAATGAAAATCAGTTGATTTTATATAGCATTAATTATAACCCAGTTGTATGTCCCTACAGTGGCAGTTCTAATTTTATTTTATGGAGGATCACCTGAGTACCAATATAATACTACCACAAATTAAGCATTGTGTGTTTTAAAAGCTAATCTCATTTTTATGGTTTTGGTGGAAAATGTTTGAAAATACTCAGGTTAAACAGAAATATACAAACTAAAGGCATATATGGGTGGAAGCACTGGCTGGAAATTTTTAAATCCTCAAATGCACAGTATGAAAGATGGGTACTTAAGTTCTAGATAAACATTACGTGTCAAGGGAATTTAAAGAGCTGATTCTGTGTTTACAGGTGTTCTGGAGGCCTATAACACAAACTTGAAGTGTAGCTGTGTTCAAGAGACCTCAGACTTTATCCATCCAAACCAAATTGTTCGGCTTCAAGTTATACCTCCAGGAAATGGTTGCCCAAACAAACAAATCATGTAAGTTGCAAGGAAAAAAATGCATAAGTATGATTCCTTTCTCCTAATGAAAATCAGATCAAATGTTACTATACAACTAGAATCCTAGAAGAGATTTACTTGAGTGTTGCTAAAAATTCTGAAGTAATAACATTTGGAAATATTTAGGTACTTGCCACAGCCTCTGAATTAAGCATTTTATACTCAACTATTTTATTCCTTCAACTACTGCATTCAGGCATGTCTATTGCTGTCAACTCCTTTACAGACACAGAAACAGAGGCTTAGCAAGCTTAACTACCTGCATGAGGTGCACCATTAGAAAGGGAAGGAGTCAGGACCATACCCACATTTCCCCCAACCAAAGTCTGCTCTTCACAGAACCTTGAAGTATGCAGTAGACATAAGATCATTCTCGGGGCCTGCCTGATTTTTTTTTATTGGTAGCTCTTCTCATGGAGTTCCTTTAGGCCCTTGGAATGTTTGTGAACAGCTGCTTTCTGTCTGTTATGGGTTCTTTGGGCCTGGAACCACAGTTATATTCAACTTGAATGAAAAAAATGTAGGCTATCAAAAATGCATATGGAAATTTTTCACCAAAAAAGCTTGACATATCTGGTATAACAGTGCATACCTTCAGTCCCAGACACTTGGAAGGCTGAGGCAGAAGGATGGTTTGAGCCCAGGAATTTGAGGCCAGCCTGGGATACATAGAGCCTGCCTCAGAACAAACAATAAAACAACAATTTAAAAAATCATGCTTCCATTAAAGTCTAATTAAACCACAACTATTTTCCTCAAGCTCAATATATGAAGTCTAGCCATAACAATGTTTAGGGCAGCTCCCCAGTCTGCATAGAAAAGTAGAACTCCTTTCTTCTTATTGCATGTCATTTGGCATGACTCAAGTCTCTCACCTCTCAACCAGAGGAAGTAATGTGCCCTAATTATCTCTGCTTTAAGGTCAATCTTTTTGAAATGACAAAAGTTTGCCTGTCTTCTCATGAAAATCTCCATTTCTGAATTTTAACCAGATATAGAAATAAAAGTTGCAAATGATTATGAGAAACTCAAACCAGTCAGAGGGGAAATATAAAATGATTAGAAATCTATTGTTCCATCATGAACTCGGAAACCAAATTGGAAGATGCTGCCTGAGAACCTACCTATTCCATGACTTCTGACTTCCATAAGGTTCACCTACAACAGTGGAGTTTCAAAGTTAGATGGATGGATCCTTGCTATATAACAATTTATAGCTAAGACAATTGATACATCAAGAATTTATGTTTTGTTTGAGGTCATACCAGTAGAGTAACATCTCCCAGTTTTCTATCACCAGGGAGATCTCACATTTCCATTGCATGTAAAGCCTTTAATTCCATGTCTGGCACTTGATAACTATTTAGGTCATGTTCATGGAAAGCAGTGGCTAAAAGTGTAGGCTCTGAAAATCACATAATCTTAATTTTAGTTTTGTTCAATCATGTATTTGCTGTGCAATCTTGGATAAAATTATTTGAATTCTTTAAACCTCAAATTTCTCAACAGATGAGAAAATAATAATTCCTCTAGCATAATGCTTTTGTCACATGAATTGAGATAACCCATGTTACCTGCTAAGCAGAGCATGTGGTGAATTCTTTTTAATATTTATTTTTTTAGTTGTAGTTGGACATAATACCTTTATTTTATTTATTTATTTTTTACGTGGTGCTGAGGATGGAACCCAGGGCCTCGCACATGCTAGGCACGTGCACTACCGCTGAGCCACAACCCCAGCCCAAGCATGTGGTGGATTCTGACTATGACATTTGATAATGTGAGCCATTAACTGTTCTCACTGCTTTTTGTTGTTGCTTAATTCCTTAGAGCAAGTAAAGCCTCCTTAGCTGGTGTTTCTACAAAATATCACTCAGAGCAATCAGCTCTTTATTCTCGCCTACGTTAAATTTCATTAATATTTTTTCAGATAAAAGGTCCTCGAGTGTTTTCTATAGCCTATATTGTTCTCCCCCATTCATTGAACAATAACATTTTAAAGATATTGTGATATCACCTTAGAAGTGAGTCGACCTTAGAGTCTATTTGGTCCTTCTGCAACTCAAGTAAAGGGTATCAGCAAAACACTGACCTCTGACACAGGACATTCTGTCAACTTTGGATTCAGCTCCACAAGCTCTCACATATTGGTCTACAAATGGTTGTTTCTTATTCCTCAGGTCTCATGTCCCAAATCACCTGTTCAGATCCAAAACCACCCAGCTCTGATGTCACTTCACCTAGGAATAATTATTTTCATACCCAACCCTTTGATATTAAAAATGCAGGATTGACTAAAAATGTAACACTGTCTTAATTTTAATTTTGTTAATTTCCCCCAGAATCTGGATGAAGAGTAAGTCAGTTGTATGTGTGAACCCTCGAACCAAATGGATCCGGAGAGTAATAAAACTTTTACAGAAGTAAGTCATACATACCAAGGGGTTTCAGATTCCCATTTGTACTGAAAGATTTCCCTTTCCTAGGCAGTCAAAATGGAGATAATTTTAAATTTATGAGTTACTAAGGTAAATACTTGCTTTTTGCTACTTCTACTTCGAGAGTAGAGCTAACTCATCCCAGGAGCTCAGTAAACTAAATTGGAAAGCAGTATGTATGGTATTCCTTATTGGATATCTCCAGGGAAAAGCCATCATTTCTGGTGTGTGTTTCTCTAAGCATGACTTTTTGGGTTTGTTTTTACTTCACAGAAAAAATGTGTTTTCAACTCTAGCTCCAGTGATGAAGAAGATGGGCTGATGCCAACATCCCCCCTCAGAACACCTGCATTCCCTGCTTATCCTTGCTCTGGTTGTTCTTCATTTAACTTTTCCAAGAAAAGCAATTTCCCTATACAAACGAGCATAAGACTCAATGTAAAAATAAACTGCAGAAGCTGATGGGGGTCAACTCAAGCCTCTTCACACCCAGAACCCTACATACTTTGCAATCTCATCTAGGGAGGAAAGGTTCTTTAAGAATAGTTATTTAGTAATAAATCACATAGGATTCTTTGCTAATATACCGTGTTTAATGGTAATCTGTCCTAGAAGATGTGAAAATGAGAATTTAAACTTCAAATATGAACTTGTAGATTGAATTAAGATGAAAATTATGAATGTGTTTTAATCATTTTACACCCTAAGAAAAGCAGATTTCCATGAGAGACTCAAGAGGCTGCCTGTAAAGCTAATACAGCTTCATCCTGACACTCAGAGGGCTCCACAGAGTAGATATCCTCTCAAACCCAATTTGAGTGCTTGCCTGGCATATGCAAGGCCCTGGCTTTGATCCCCCTAGTACCCCCACCATACACACACACACACACACACACACACACACACACACACAAGAATAAAAACATTTTGAGGAGAATGAGATCCTTCCTCTGCTTTTACAGAGTTCCTTTATAATATTTATTTTCTCACAATAAACTAATAACATTGAAATATACCCAGGCTTAAAATTCTAGAATATTCAGGAAAAGCATTTAAAAAAATTGTACAGATGTATTCTTTTATACATTGGTCTTGACAAAGATTTTATTCACATCTTTTGCACAGAGAAAATACCAGTCTCTGGTATCAAATTCTTCAATGTTTCATGTTAATCTAATGTCCTTCAATAAACGTGAGCAAACATTTTTCTTAATTATGAGCAATTCTTTTTTTATTAGAGCTTTATGGTTATACATAATAGTTGGGTTCATCCTGATTGAATCATATGCATGGAATGTGTGCCCCCCACATACCATTTTCCCTCCCCCTCATCCCTTCTGTTCTCCCACCCCTCCCCCATTCTTCTTCCTCTACTCTGCTAGAATTCCTTTCACTCATCTATTTATTTTTGATTGGTTCTTTTTACTTAAAGGTGAAGTTCCCTGTAGTATATTTATATATGCATATAACATGAATTTTTAGGTAATTCATTCTGTATTGCCTCTCCTGTCCCATTCCTCCACTCTGCCTCTCGATCTCCTTCTACACTACTGATGGAAGATCTTTATGATATCCTATTCTTCCCTCCTCCTTCATTTTACTTTAGCTTCCATATGTGAGAGGGAACATTCAACCTGATTTCACTTAGCATGATATTCTACATTTCTATCCATTTACTGGCAAATGCCATAATTTCATTTTTTATGGTTGAGTAGAACTCTGTTGTGTATGTATACCACAATTTCTTAATCTGTTGATGAGCACGTGGGTATATTCCATAATTTAGCTATTATGAATAGTGCTGCTATAAATATTGAGGTGGGTATATTGCTGTAGTATGCTAATTTTAGATCTTTTGGGAAAATACCCAGGAATGGTATAGCTGGGTTATATGGTGGTTCCATCCCTAATTTTTTTGAGTGCTTATATGAATTTGCAGTCCCACCAACAATGTACAAGTATACTTTCCCCCAAATCCTCACCAGCATGTATGTATTGTTTGTATTCTTGATCACTACCATTCCGACTGAAGTGTGAAATTTTAGTGTAGCTTTGATGTGCATTTCCTGATCACTAGAGATATTGCACATTTTTTCATATTTGTTGGTGTTTTTTTTTTTTTTTTTTTTTTTTTTTTTTGGTACCAGGGATTGAATCCAGGGGCACTTAACCACTGGGCAACATCCTCAGCCCTTTTCCTTTTTACTTTGTGACAGGGTCTCGCTAAGTTGCTTAGGGCCTCACTAAGTTGCCAAAGCTGGCTTTGAACTTGTGGTCCTTCTGCCTCAACCTCCCAAGCTGCTGGAATTATAGGCCTGCACCACCATGTATGGCCATTTGTGTTTCTTTTAAGAAGTTTCTGTTTAGTTCTATTGTGTTTCTTTTAAGAAGTTTCTGTTTAGTTCTATTGCCCATTTATTGACTGGGTTATATGTGGGGGGTTTGGGTGGTTTTTTAGTTCTTTATATATTCTGGATATTAATCTTCTATTTCTCCTTCTCGGAGGAGTAGCTGGCAAAGATTTTCTCCCATTCTGTAGGCTTTCTCTTCTTAATTGTTTCCTTGAGCAATTAATTTTTTGTTTTGTTTTTGAGTGAACAAAGCAGATTTTAAGAATTTCATTAGTTCTTTTTAGTTATACATGACAGTAGCATTCATTTTGGTATAATTACACAAGCATGATTGAGCCATTCTTTAGTTCTTCCTAATGAAAAGTAAGGGTTCATCACAGTAATTTTTTCTTTGCATATCACAGTCTTTTATAGATGATCTAAAATAGTGTCAGCAGATGAGTGAAGTTACTTAGTGGGAATGCCAGGCTGTGAGAGCCTCTTTCAGAACCTGACATACCAATCGTGATTTCCTCCAGATTTCAAACTCTTTATCAAACACATTCTCAGTGTCTCATCATATTGATTCTTAACATCTCCAGTGTTTCATTTAACAAATTTTGCATAGAGTTGGACAAAGGGAAGAAGCAGCTGAAACTCCTGTCCCTCCCTTCCCACCACCTGAGCTCCACAGCCTGCTCATGCCTCCTGGACTTCCCTAGCCCAGATTCTAAGCTCTCTCTGCTCCCTCTTTTTTTTTTTTTTTTTTAATTTTATTTATTTATTTTTATTAAATAAATTTCCGAGGAGGGAATAAAAAGTACCTATGAATACTATATTTTCTGTTTCCTGTAATATAACACATTTAATTATAAATACAAGATATTATAAAATATCAAAATTGGGCAACCTAGTGGTTTTCAGTCTCCAGAGTTTAGAGATGAGATTTTCATGCTTCAATTTGATCTAGGTCCTTAGGAACCTCAAATAAGAAAGGCCACCCTTTCATATGAGGCAACTACTATTATCACCCCCACTTTCTAGCTGGAGAAGCTGGGACACTATGTGGTGAAGTAATTGGCTCAAGGCCTTACAGCTACTAAATGACAAGTCCAAATGGAACCCAGGCAGTACGGCACCAGGATCCATGCTCTAACCACCACACTGTGCTGACTCCATAGGGGGCAGATAGCATCCATAGGAGTAGACATTTACCTGCTCCAGTTCATACAAGTAGTATGAGACAAACCAGAATTTGAACCCAAGGCCACCTGAATCATAAGTGAATGTTCTTAATCATTTCATGAGACTGCTTCAAGTTTTTCCTAAATATATTTTTTACCTTAGCCCATTTTCCCACCCTCCTTTTCTAGCCCAATTAAAGCCAGGAACTCTTACACATTAGAGTGACTTTTGATAAGGATGTTGTACTATATATTTTAAAAACTAGGGTTTTTAATGTTTTCACCACAAATGATAAATGTTTCAAGAAATAGATGTGTTTACCCTAATTTCAACATTACACAACACATAAATGTATCAAAACATCCATGGTCCCCCATAAATATGTATAGTTCTTAGGTGTCAAAAGAGAGAAAAGCAGCCCAGGAAGAGCAGGAGCTCCTGCAGCTTCCAACCTCCCCTGGGTTGAGGCATTCTTCTGTGTAGTCCAATTCCAGGGCATCTGGGCCACTGAGACAGAGTAAGGAGGAAGACTGTGGGCAAAATCACAGTACATTTAAGGATAGCCTGGTTTGGAACAGGAAGCTTAAGTAATAATTAGATGCAGGAAAATTTGTTGTACCAGTTAATGGAGCATCTGGGGGAAAGCCTGGAAGAGAAGAAATATGAAACAGGCACAATTTAGGTAATTATGACTACATACATACACATATGATATGCAAGTACAAGGTCATCTGACGAAAATGGAATGGTTGACTCTGGGAGGCTGAATGAAGGAGCTAAAAGGCCAAGTTGCACAGGATCTCCTAGCAGCAGAATGCAAGAAACCAGAAACAAACCAAGTTGAGCCTCAGTTGTGCCCCTCACACTCATCCCACCATCAGAAACCTAGGAGCAAGAGATTCTGCTTTGTCAACCAAAGGGTGCAACCCTGGCCTCACCTTGAAATGACTTGTCCAGACGTCTAGGCTTCATTCTCTTGTCTTCCATTTTCCATCAGCTTCCTTTCAACAAGACTTCCCTCCCACGAGATGTTCCATTTTACTGCTCCCAGCTTGAGGTAGGAGTTGGTGCATGTTCCAGGGTTTTCTTGCTCTGGTATAAAGTTTGGTGGTACTTTTGAACAGAATTAATGTGCTTGTCTACAAAAGAAACTTCATGGAACTGAGGAGGAGGACCCCAGGAAGCCAGAAGGGTGATATTTGAAAGAGAAATCATACCACTTTGTGACCCTCAAAGGCAGGTTTCTCCGTGTGTGGTCTCTCTGAAGAGCATCATCCACATCACCTGGAAACTTGTTAAAGTACATATTCTCCAGTCCCTCCCAGACCTACTAAATCAGAAACTCAGAAGAAGGGCTCAGCAATCTGCATTTAACAAACCATGCTATTTTATCTACATATTTGGAGGAGAGGGGTTTTGTCCCTTGTTCCTAGCACAGAGCTCTTAAAACCCTTGGAATTTTTTGATTGATAGAAGCATCTCTCATTATTCATAATGAGCATCTGTCAACCATACCCAAGTTTAGGCTAAAGAGGTATTATCAGGCCACTAGATAGCTTCAGGTTGGGGGCTAGCAGGCAGAGGAACCAACCGTATTTATATTTCATTGGAACTTTCAGCACCCTCTATCCCACTACCACTAAGGAAAGGAGAGGGCCTGGAGATTGAATTAATCAACAATGGTCAAAAATTTAATCAATCCTTCCCAAATCAACATTAAAAACCCTAAAGTAATGGGGTTCAGAAGGCTTCAGGTTGGTGAAGACATTTAGGTGCTGGGAGGGTGGTGTACCTGGAAAGGACACGGAAGTTCTCTTTCCTTCTCTATGTATCTCTTCCATTTAGCTGTTCCTGAGTTGTTTCATTTATAATAAACCAATATAGTAAATAGAGGGATTTCCTGAGTTCTGAGTCATTCTGGCAAATTACCAAATCTGAGGTAGCTGTTATAGGAACCCCTGAAATTTTAGTTAGCTTGGCAGAAATGTGGGTAGGCTGGGCACCCCATCTGCAGCTGGTATCTAGAATGTGGGCAGTCTTGTAGACTTAGTCTGTAATTTGTGAGGTCTGTGCTAACTACAGATAATTTCATATTTGAATTGAATTGTTGGACACCCAGTTGGTGTCAGAATCAAAGAGCTGAAAAATTGGTTGGTGTCAATAAACACCTGATTATGATTATGATTATGATTATGATGCTGAAAAAGCTTGAAAAATATTGTTCAACTCTCACAGTACATTCAAGCCATCTAGGGAGCTTGCTTTTTCCAACACTGGGTTCATGAAGTTGTAGTTTACCTACAGTAAAATTCATGCTTTTTAAGGGTTCAGTTCAGAAAGTTAGTTGGACTATCCCAGTCCCTCCTCTGTTCCTATAGTTCTGCCTTTTCCAACATATCAAAAAAATGGAACCATTCCACCTACTGCTTTTTATCTGGCTATTCTCACCTAGCAGAAGGGTTTTGAGACTCATCTGCTGTTGAATATATCACTATTTTCTTCCTTATTGTTACTATTATTCCAGTGTATGAATATATCACAACTGGTATATTCCTTCACCAATTGACAAACATTTGAGTTGTTTCCAGTTTAGGGCTCCTATGAATGAAACTGCTGTCAACATTTATTATAAGACTTTGTGCAAACATATTTTTTCTCTCTCTGGTAAAGAAGAGAAACTTATTCTCTAGTAAATACCTAGAAGTAGGATGGTTGGGTCATATGATAGATGTAGGTTCAACTTTATAACAAGCTGTTAAACCGTTTTCCAAAATATATGTACCATTTTGCATTCCTACCAGCAATATGAGAATTCCAGTTATTTTACTTCTCTGCCAGTACTCGGTATTATTGTTGTCGTTTTTTATTTAATTTTAGATAATTTAATAAGTGTTACTATCCTGTGGTCTTAACTCATATCTCCAGGTTTAACTCATATTTAAGGTTTTTGAGAGGCATTTGAGATCCTTGTATCTACGATTGAAATTTGCCTTATATGGAATCTTTTTTTTCCCATTGAGTTAGCATTGTTAAAGTTGTCAAAAAGCAATTAGCCACATATGTATAAATCTATTTCTGGACTATTATCTTTCATTGTTTCCTATGACTATTTTCATTCCAATACCACATGATCTTGATTAATATAGATTAATATAAGTCTTTTTTTATTCAAAGTTGTATTTATAATAGCAGTATGCATTATAATTCATAATAAACATATAGAGCATCTAGGTGGTCTCCAGGCCCTTCTGTTCCTCACCAACTCCTACCAACACAGAGGCCAGTCCCTGACCAGTACTTTGTACATAGGGCTCTGCCGCTCTTTCAAATCAGTTCTTTAGCACCCTCTTGTGGGTGATCCAAGAAATACAATGTTCAAATGAAAGACAAGGTAGAGAGGGAGGTGACATTCAAGCTGGGCATAGATTTCCATCTTTCTTTCCCATTCCACACCTTCCAGGGATTGCAGGCAAATAGATCCTGTGACTATCGGTGCCAAAACCCAGGACTTAAAGGTCTTGCCTGAAGGGTCTTGCCTTCAGTCCTTCACCAAGCAACATTTGAGAGTTAAACATGCAAAATCTGAATCCAACCTGCACTTCAGAAGACTCCCAGATGATTTATATGCAACTGACACTGAGCAGCTTTTATCCCCCATATTTTTTCTTTCACATTTATCCCTCCCTCTTCACTGAAAAGATGCTACATGCAATCACTTCCTGGAGTAAACCCTAATTCCTCAGGCTAGGTCTGCAACCAGGCTAAAGAGAATGCAAAAAGTGGAAATCAGAAGACCTTAGATCAAAATTTGGTCCTGCTATGATTAACTAAGATATAATTAAATTCTATGAGTCTCATCATTCTAATTTTTTCAGATGAAAACAGTATCTACCCCTCAGGGAACTAAGAAAAAAAAAAATCACCTACGTGTAATGTGGGTCCATTACTAGTACTTATAAATCCCAGGAAGTTGGAATTATTCTTCAAATTCTAAGGTCATTCCACTGGTCTCCTAGAAATGGTCACGTTCAATCCTTTGAGCTTAAGCCACAGTCCTCTACTGGCATCCAGTGGCGAATGGTATAATGTGGAAACATACAACTCCACAAACAAGACAATGCAGTAATTCCTAGAACTGACCCAGGAAGATGGAGCCTAAAACCAGCATGTGGCTCTGAAAGAAACAAAGAGGAATAGAAATATGTGCTTACAAGCTCACCATCAGCTGAAACTTGCAGCAGAGATTTAATTGTTTCCAGAAAGATTTATACCAGTTTATTACCAGCTGCCAGGTGCCAAGCTAAAGAAATGTGTGCTGGATTTTCTTTTATGCATCATCTCAAATTAGATGTAAAATAATTACTTAGAGTTCAGGTGAGCTGAGACCCATTATTCAGTAGTAAAATTAACATTTCTAAAGCACTTTATAATAAATGGCAGGTTAGTTCATGCAGCTTTCTCACCCTAATCACAGGGCTCAGCTTTGTGTTTTTCCATTTGCTTTATTTGCATATTCTGCCCTTTCTGCCTCCCACCTCCTGAAAAAGAAAAGTGACAGTGAACAAAGAAAGCCACACAGACTCTCATTTTCCGTAAAGGGATAATACAGGTCCAGTGGTCACTCCCCATCCATCAAGAATGATTGATGTCCCTGATAAGCAATTGTGTGTCCACAAATACAGAGAATATACATTTTGCTTGACATTTTGCCTAACTTTGGAAATTGTAGTGTGTATGTTTGAATCTTAAAGACCTCCTACATGGGAGCAACTTCAAAGAATTCCATTTTGGAAATACCCAGCATGCTATTGTTTTTCTTGTGTTTTTTTTTTTTTTTTTAAATTAAAGCACCTTCTCCACATTCTCCCCTCTATAATAACCTCCTATGCCAATACAATTTTCACTGAATAACAATCTGAAAACCTCAATTGCAATGAGGATATACACTGGGGTTAACAGGATTCACTTTACCACAATTAACCTAACCTGAATTCAAATCCTTGGAGTTATTCTTTTTTCCCTGCTTGTTAAAAGCAAAATTCTTTTCAACCTCCTTATTTATGCTCCTTGTTTATTATCGTTCTACTGCTATAGAATTCAAGAAAGGGATTTGGTTTTTTGTTTTTTGTTGTTGTTGTTATTGTTGTTGTTGTTTTACCTAATGACTTCTTAGACTCCTGACTGTGTGACCTGCCAATTCCTTGAGCAGCCCACCTGGTGGTTTGGTAAGGGTGAGTGGGTCACGTCCACCACCAGTCGCAGAGCAGCTGTGTGAAAAGCAGGTGTTGGGGTGGGGAGTCCACTTTCCATAAAGTCCTGTAGCCTCTGGAAACTGGTCAGTTCTAAACCCTAGTTACTGGTAAGAACCTTGAAGATTCCTCTCAGTGGGGCTGGGGTTTTGGCTCAGCAGTAGAGCACTCATGTGTAAGGCCCTGGGTTCAATCCTCAGCACCACATAAAAATAAATAAATAAAATAAAGGTATTGTGTCCAACTACAACTAAAAAATAAATTTTTAAAAGAAAAGATTCCTCTAATTCTCTTTGGTAACAATAAGAATGAGGAAGGTATTTTTTCCAGCAAAAGCTAAAATTCCAAGGAAGATTAAAATTGAGGAAGTCCCCTAACTCTCTTTGGACCCCCTCAATTGTCCATATGCTCTGGGTTTCTGCAGAAGAGTGTTTCTGCAAACAATTGTTTTCCTGTGGCTAATAAGGTCATTCACCTACTTCAAAGTGACTAATTTGTGTAACTTTGGGGGAAATCTTGCCTCAAATCTGAGGTTGGGTTTTTGGTAATGCTCAAGTCAACACAAATTAACAACAAAAAATGTTGCTTTGTGTCTAGTCACCCTGGGACAAGCTATAAGATTTTGACGTCTAGTATTTGTTCTCGTATTCAACCTATGGAGTTGGTGCTAATGTCACCATAGAAGAGCCATCTCTGGGAGAGGATCCTGAGGGGTTTCTTGGGCGGACCTGGGTCGATTGTATCCTTGATGTACATGATGAAAGAGAATGTCAGCACATGTCACTAGAGGCACAGAGAGTTATTCAGGAAAGTAAGAGATATACGTTCAAGGGAGAACAAGGGCCATCTCAAAAATGAGAGATGTGGTTTGGGAGTTCCCAGCTCTTCTTTTAAAGGAAACTTGGTGAGGGTTGGGTAGGGGAAGCTGTGTAGGAATGACATCAGTCTGCTTGTTCTCAATATCCTTAGGCTTACTTGGTCTCCATTATCTGATCAATAGAAACTGGAAAGTCCCCTAAACTATAGGTTTCTTAAAATACTGTAGTCTCTCTTTATTTAATATATTTATTGGTGGGCTAATTAATAGTGTATGAGGTAGACTTACCAATTTCCCAGAAATTTGAGCATAACAGACCTGGGAGAGAGACTAGCTTAGGGAATGACAAGACTGGAAAATTATATGGAACTTTAATATTATATTTCCTGCCAGGCGTGGTGGTGCATGCCTGTAATCCCAGCAGCTTGGGAGGTTGAGACAGGAGGATAGCAGGTTCAAAGCCAGCCTCAGCAATTTAGTGAAGCCCTAAGCAAGACCATGTCTCTAAATTTAAAAAAAAAAAAAAAAAAAAAAAAAATTAAAGGGCTGGGGATGTGGCTCTGTGGTAAAGCTCCCCTGGGTTCAATCCTTGGTACAAAAAATAAATTATATTTCCTTATCCTTCCTTTATGTCTCCATTCTTCCTATTCTTTAATTTTTCTATCCTACTTCAGTATGGTGTGGTGCTGCTCTGATAGACAGCTTTGTGTTGCTATTTCTAAAATACTGAGAACAACTTAGAGGAGGGAAAGTTTATTTGGGGCTCTTGGTTTCAGAGATCTCAGTCCATAGACTGCCAACTCCATGGCTCTGGGCCCAAGGTGAGGCAGCACATCATCGGGGAAGAAAGATGGTCATTTCATGGTGTGATCAGGAAGCAGAAAGAGAGAAGGAGCCCACAGCAAAAATAAACCTTTCCAGGGCATGCCCCCAATGACCCAATCTCTTCCAGCCATGCCCCACCTGCCCACCTAGTCAACCCATTCAAATAGGGTGGACTGATTAGGTTGCATCTCTCAGAATCCAATCATTTTGATTCCATCGTTGCCGGTGAGGAGTTCTGCTCCCCAAATGTTGAAGTTTGAACATTAGAGAAGCACACAGAGGCAAGCATCTAAAGCAGGGTTTATTTTAAAAGGGGTAACATAGACTTGTCCCAGGAGGGAGAAGGAGGCCATTGCTAGTATCCTGGTATCCCAAGAAGCGAGGCAGGTCTGCCTTTTTATATGTCCTGGGCTTCCTTTGTTCTCCTGCCCTCTTCCCCTTATCTCTCTCCTTCCTGCATACATAGTGACCAGGCCAGGGAATGCCTGAATGCTCTGCTCCGTGGGCTAGCCAAGAGGTGAGAAGCAGGTGGGCTGAAAGGGACAGGGCAGGATGGTGCAGCCCAGGGCACATTAATTAACAACTTTATAACTCCCTGTAGGGAGGGGCTGCTCCTGGGACAGGTCACCTTGGCAACAGGTTGGGGCAGGGGCATGTTCTTGATAAGGTGGAGGAAGGGCTCTGAAGGAATTAATATTTCAATCCCTCAGGGACTCACTCAAAACTGGCTTTCTTGATCCGACCTGACTCGATTTAACTATGGATACTGGCTGCCTCTCTAATTCTGGCTTCAATTTTACCTCTGAATATTCCTGCATTTGTAGCTGCCTGATGCTGTTGCTTGCAGCTATGATGCCGCGGGGAGAAATCAGAGGCAGGATGAAAATGAAAAAAGGTTTTTTTTTTTTGGTTTTGTTTTTGTTTTTGTTTTTGTTTTTGTGGTTACCAGGGATTGAACTCAGGGGCATTCGACCACTGGGCCACATCCCCAGCCCTTTTTTGTATTTTATTTAGAGACAGGGTCCCACTGAGTTGCTAAGTGCCTCGTCATTGCTGAGGCTGGCTTTGAACTCGCGATCCTCCTGCCTCAGCCTCCCAAAGTGCTGGGATTACAGGCGTGCGCCACCGCGCCCGGCTGAAAAAAGGTTTTTTATTCTTCTTCTCTCTCCGGCTTCAGCAACCTCTTGAACTCTAACCGCTCTGACTCCTTTCAACCAGCAACCTTCTTCTTCTTCTCACTCTGATCAACCTCACCCGGTTATATACATTTAGCTTTAACAAGGACAGTGCTTACAGCTCGAGCTTACAGGTGCGTCACACAGTGTTCACGGGCATACAAAGATTCTTTGAATAATGTATAAATATCAGGTGGAACTTAAACATCTTTTATGGCTCTAAGCTAACCGCAATCTTAGCTATCTCCTTGATTAGGGCTCCTTCATGAATTAACACAGGAGGTTTTGGGGGGACTCCTCTTACCCAAAGTATACCAGGTGCAGTGTGACATTTTACTAAAAATGTAATAAGCAGAGGTGACTTAAACCATCTTCTGAGCTTCTTAGTTTCTGGCCATTTACAAAGTGTATTGCTTGTATTTTTTTTTTTTTTTTTTTTATCTAGTTTTGGTATCTGTGTGAAGTCTTTCAACTTGGTTCAATTTTTGTTCAAGTTCGTCTTGACTCTTTTTGGATGTCTGCATTTCCCTAGAAATTTTATAAATAATTTGTCAACTTCAGTTTGAAAATGACATTTGAATTGTGATTTCTTTAAGTCTGGAGAACCCAATATGAAGGACAACTGACATCTCGACAGTACATCTTCTACGTTACAAATTATGAACATATTATATCCTGTCATTTTCTTTAGGACTTCTTCAGTTTGGCACCGTCTGCTTTGCAGTTTTCTATGTAGAGGTTTTACATGTTTTTGGTCTGATTTATTTCAAGTGTTTTATATTTACTAGTCTCATTGTAAGTGGTGTTTTTCTAAATATCATTTTTTTTAAAATTTGTTGCTTTTACACAGAAATTGAATTGACAAATTTTGTGTATCATCCATGTATCTGGCAACTTGGATTAATTTACTTCTTAATTCAAAAAATTTATCTGTAAATTTATGTGGATATTCTACATACGTAATCATGTTATCTTTCAGTGACAAAACAGAATTTTCCTTTTCCATCTTTATGTATTTTATTTCCCTTTCTTATATCACTGATAAGAATCTTCATTACAACAGTGCATGAAAAATGGGATGGAATCATGTTTAACTCCCATCTCACCTTACATTGGAGGCTATTTTGCTGTTAAATGTAATGTTTTCTTCAAAGTTATGCAGGTCTTCTTTATGGAATTCAAAAGGTCTTCTACCTTTTGTTATTTGCTGAAAGATTTGTTTGTTTTTAAAATTACAAATCATTTTAACAAAAAAAAAAAAAAAAAAAAAAAAAAAAAAAAACATCTTCTGAGGGCATATTAACCCACCCTTAAACCGTCTCCACCTGAGGGCCTGAGGGCATATTATCCCTGTGCTTTATAAACCCTGCCCTTGCTACAAGCGGGTGCCATTTTCTACCACCCTGGTGCCCCCGGCCGGAATAAAGGCTTCATTGGCTATTACGTGAGTGGCTTGTGAGGCCTTTTTCCTGCAAATTGGGTACAATAAAAACAAAATGACAACTTGTGCACAGACTGTACCTTTTTTATTATAGCATTGTTTAAAAAAAAAAAAAAAGTCATGGGCTGCATAGTTGCTCATGCCATCATGCCAGTAATCCCAGTGACTCAGGAAGACTGAGGCAGGAGGATCACAAGTTCCAGACGAATCTCAGCAATTTAGCAAGGCCCTTTCTCAAAATAAAAATTAAAAGGGCTGGGGATGCAACTCAGTAGTAAAGCATCCCTGGGTTCTATTCCCCCTTCCCCAAAAAAGTGCTCAGTGGTAGAATTCTTGCCTAGCATCTGCAAGGCCCAGGGTTCAGTTTTCAGCACAGCAAAACAAAACAACCAGTCTTTATTTTGTATCTTCTCGGGTTGCAAGTGAAATCCTAGAAGCAGTTTTTCTGTTTGCTTTTCAGTGTTCCAGTACTGGCAAGATGGGGAGAACAATTTCTAGCATGATCCCACTTTATCCTGTCCATATCTAAGACAGAAATATTAAAAAGAAGTGAATCTAGGAGAAATGCGTGTCACTCTCTAATTATGTAATATCAGAAAAGCTTATTTTTGTGAAAACGTCTTAGTGAAAAAGAAATTACACAATTTCTGAGTCTCAATTCCATTCCTGTAAATGAGAGAAGTGATTTAGACAGCTGCTAAGGTATCTTCCATTCCCCTACCCTCAGACATCCTTTCCTCCTCTGACACTTCCTAGCCCAGTTAATTTTGGAATTACCATCCATCAAAATCAAACTTGAGTCTCATCCTTGACCCCTTTCTGGAACTTTCCTTGTAAATCATTTGCTGAGAGCCATTTTTCCTACCTCCTTAATATCTGTGTAGTTCATCCACTTTATTCCCACAACTGCATTTTGCCATGTAATGAGCTCAGAATTAAGTTTAGAGATGAAGGAATAAATCAAATCCATAATTTCATAAAGTGTAAAAGAATCTTTCCTCTCAGAAAAAATGAAGTGCATAGCTAATTTAAATCTGATTTTAAGCTGAGAAGTGATTTACATAAATTCTAAGCATATAAAAATTTTTAAGAAAATTCAATATGCAAAATTCATAATTTTATTATATAACAAACTTTTCTTATTTGGAAAGAACTTGTTAATTTTGTAATTTGTAATTTTCTCTTGCCAAGTGTTTAAAATGTATAGTAAAATATGAAATATATTAAGTTATTTATTCTGTGTAGTGGTGTTGCACAACTACAAATTTACTAAAGATCATTGAATTATACACTTAAAACAGGTGAACTTTAAGGTAAACGAGTTGTATATTAAAACATCTGTTAAAAAATAACATGAAATGTGATTGCTTTAAAGTATATTTTTAAAAATTAAAAAAAAATGTATATCCTAAAATCTCTAAAAGAATTTATTCAATCCAGTTTGTAAATGACTGATTATTTAAGGAGTTTTCATTTTTTTATTGGAGCACTATAATTATACATAATAGTAGGATTCATTATACCATATTTGTACATGCACATAACATAATTGGCTCAATCTCATTCCCTGGTATTAAGGGAAGTTTTTGTTTTTTTGTTTTTTGTTTGTTTGTTTTGGGTGGAGTGGAATTAAAAATTGATTAAACATTAATTAAAACTGATTAGCATTTATATAAATATTTAAGTAAGATTTGTAGGTTGAACTTGATGAAAATGTAAAATTTGAACATTTAAACTCTCAACATAATTTTAAACCCAAGCAAAATATTAATAGACCTTTCTGTACTCAGAATTTCTCTTCAGACATTAACTTCACTGACAATGGTAAAGAGAGTTCTTTCTGTCATGGAGATGCTAATGTTCAGGGAGTTGGTCTGGAACATCTTAATATTGGTCTTTTGTCTTTTAATAAAACACATGAGTTGAAAGTCCACCAAGTTCTACAGCATTTCAAGTATTTTTAATCCAGTATAACTTTTTGTGATTAATGTAGAGAGGAACCACTTTATATTTCTTAGGATTTCTCTGAAATAGTGAAGGCCAAATGTGTTTCAAAACCAGAAAATGTCTTAGCAACTTGGTTTTCTCCAAACTGTGATCTAAGCTTTACTAAAAATTTGTTTGCTCTGCATAACTAAAGTGGTTTCTTTGCCTCTTCTCACTAGATAGGTTATATTTCCTAAAACAGCTTTTTGTTTTGCTTTGTTTTTTAGTACTGGGGATTGAACTCAGGGGCACTTAAACACTGAGCCACATCCCCAGCCCTTTTATTTATTTATTTATTTTATTTTGAGACAGTTTCTCACTAAGTTGCTTTAGAGCCTCACCAAATTGCTGAGGCTGGCCTCAAGCTTGCAAATCTCTTACCTGTGTCTCCCTCATCACCGGGATTACAGGGATGCACCACCATGCCTGGCAAAGCATAGCTTTTAAAAATTGATAAAAATCTGTAAATATAAAATAAAGCAACCCATAAGAAAGATATTCATGAGTTCTCAGCAACAGAGTTTTCTCCACCCTCATTTGCTGACATCTTTGCCCTGACCATCAATGTTTTTATCTTTCCGAATTAATGTGTTTTTTATTACTCTAAACTCAAAAGAAATAAACAATGATAACTGAATAAAGGACTCTTCTACTTTACAGATTATCTCCTTGTTTGCCTTAAGAGATTTTGGAAGAGATTCAACTTGCTACATTCTGACTCATGGCCATACATATCCTTATGGAGTAGGGAAAGTTTGTGGGGCAAACTTCAGAGCCAAGTGTCAATAATCTCTTCTAATTATGTGCTGAACTGAATGTGAAAAATACATGTCTGGTCCACATATATGGAAATCCATCATTTAGATCAGTTCTATTCCTTTACCCCCTTCACACAACTTCCCCCAAACAGTTGATTGCATGTACCTATTGTTGCCAAAAGCTCAGTCCTTGTCCCCAATGCCAATCAATAACAAGAACATGAGTTTGAGAAAGAGGACAAAGAAAGTTTTTGCTTTGCTACCAAAGGAGAAACACAGGAGACTCCTGTCCCAAAGGCTGTGATTCTTGCCCATCATCAGGAACAGGGGGCTTTTAAAGAGGTGACTCAAAGGCTACATTCCACATGTTCTCTGGTGGAGTTGTAATTCACTTATTAATTTGGGAGGTAGTCATTTCTGAGATCTTCTGCTACCATCCCCAAAGTCTGGATTACTTCATTCCTATTGTGGCTGTGCACTCAAGGACAGAAAAATCTGTCTAGGATAGGGTAGAAAGGTAACCCTATTTCCCCTGAGATTAGGGATGGGGAGAGATTGGGGAGTAGCAGGTAGAGAGGAAGAGAAAGAAACATGTCCATTTTAAAAACAGTTGCAGTGGCAGAGCAGTAAGAGTTACATTCAAAGCATAAAGTGTACTTCCCTTACATTTCCCCACTGTCAATTTCTACTTTCCATTCCTATGGAAAAATGAGTAATGACCTTTCCAAGCTGCTTCCTGCTGAATAGGGACAAACGTGGGGGAAGTGGCCCAAAGTCCTTGTTCTCTATCAGGTGGGGAGAGGAGTGACAGTGAAGGGTATTCAGCATCAGAGCAGCTCAGGTGTCCACAGTGGCTGATGGCAGGTGACTGGACAAGGAATACATAGGGCAGGGACCATACTAAGACAACAATAAAGACAGCAAAGCATTACTCTTTTATAAACAATTAGTACAAAAGCAATTAGTATTTCAGCCAGTCTCTGAAAACCATAAAGACAGTAACTCATAATCATATTAGTGAAAAACAGATCAAGTTTATCAATGTAGGAGGATAGGAAAATTTATAGTTTTATGAGATCAGGTTAAAATTGACTCGGGACAAACTTGCAACTCTAGAGTCCTTTGTGATCATTGTTATTAGGCACTCCCACAAAAGAACACTTACTTTATAGCCTCTGGTTTTACTTACTTTTGGTAGGGCTGATACAGGTGTATATCTTAAGTTACATTTAAAAAATTGGTTTTCCTTTTAAATGTCTATGTAGGACTGTGTTCAGGCTATACTGTTCTGCCAGGTGTTTAAGACCAAGTTGATCAAAACTAACCTTGTTCCTATCTACAATTAAGAGTCAGCTGAGGTTCCTCAGAGATCACTCTTGGGAACATGTATGAAGCCTCCTGGCTCCTTTAGCTTTCCTCTACCAGTGGTGCCATCTATCAGGATGGGGCAGCATCCTGCTGACCTCCTGATTCTCTTGGAAGCATCAGGGACATTTTCCTCTCCAATGACCCTCCTCTTTGTAAAATGTGTACTGGTTGGCTTCCTGTTCTCTAGGGGTCTCTCAATCTCCCTGATCAGCAGATTGAATGACTCACCAGAGATGCAGGGCCCAGAGAGGGGTCCCGTTGTTGCATGCCTTAGTGGGCAAGGGCCAAAATGTTGGCTGCTTTTTCCTTGACTCTTTTACTTCCTTATCTTTGATCTCCAAATTTGGTTTTAAACACCCAGCAAGCCAGTTTCACCAGTCTTAAGGTGGGAGTAAGAGGTTATAACTTCAATATCTATAATTTTACAGTTACCACTTTCATTTAATTGGGGTCAGTATTAGTACTGGAAGTCAGCATTATATACTATCTGTCCTGTAGGTGATGGCTTATTATTGCAAATTAATCCAGTTTGGTTTTTTGTTTGTTTGTTTGTTTATAAGCAATACCTCTGCAAAATACTAACAGGCAACGATCATAAAGTTTACAAGGAAAATACAAAATTAAATTAACAGAGCAAAAACATATTCAGTTTGTGTAAAGCTATGAACCAAGAAAAGTGACTTTTATAACCTTGAACCTTTATTTATACATTGTATGCCCTGTTTGAGAGCACAGTAATCTTTACAATAAAAATCAATCTTTTGAACACAACTTTAAATGAACTGAAGTCTAGCCTATTTTGGAGCCATTCTAACATGGAGTAAGGTGGGAGGTAGAGCCTTATCTCAGGTAAGGTGGGGCTCTTCACAAAAAAAAAAAAAATACAACATTACATCTGAAACATGAATCAAAGAAAGACTGAGAGAGCTTTTAACTTTCCTTTTGTGGAAAAAGTGGCAGAATTCTTTCATGTTTTATAATGTCACCTTTAAATAAATCAGGCTCTCATTATCTTCCAAAAATGCATTTAAATTCCAGTTCCATTGTGAAGAGTAACACAAAATTGTGTATATAACTTACTAAAAACATGTTACTTTACCCAGCTATAAAACATCAAATGACATGAATAAATACTAACCAAATTTGTTATTTTTATACAAATCTGAGACTTTTGCTACATATAATTTTAGATAAGAGAACACCAACTTGGCAAATTCTTTCCTAAGCTTTACATTTAACTAAGTTTAACTTTTAAAGTAAAATTTAGAATCCAGAGTGTATGATGACAGTAATCACGGGTCTGCATGGGTTAACAAAAGTGAAAGGATAGCCTTAAAATCTTATACATGTAGGAAACAGTGTTAATGATCAGAAATTGACTTAGTCAAAGCAAACAGATGACAGTGTGGCCCTTCTATGTCAGAAACAATGTATAAAAGAGATCACTTATTGGTCATCTTGCCAGTAAACTTACATAAACTTTCATTTTATACACTTTTACATAACACTTAGAAAAGGCTTAGACAGATATAGTTCTCAGATGCATATGTATACCTAGTCACATATGTTTAGAGTGTCAATTTTATTGTTATAACCTGAATAACTGTTTTTTGCTTAACCAGTTACAAAGTAATCATTTAAGACTTTAAAATAGGTTCGAACCCTAATTCCTTTAAGACTTAGTTTCCCCAAGTAATAAAATCTAGCACAAAAAAATTATCTTGATAGACAAGAGTAGATCCATGTTTCAGACTTTGCTTCACATCAGTACATTAAATTTCAAATAACTTTGTGTTAATTATAGCCAATTTGATTACAAACACAAACTATTTGAGATTTACCTTCCACAAACCTTCTGAGACTTACTTAGACATTTACAAGTTTACATTCTTAGTTTAGTCCTTTTCATCTTGGACTTTAGCACAAGAATATTATTTTATCAGACAAAAAACTTTCTCATCCAGAAACATTTCTTTTACCTTCTAAATTTCTATGCTAAAATATATTTTTATACCTATAAATTTATTTATCTTTCTAGTTTGGGACCATTTCTTAAATTCATATTCTGAAACAGTCCTTAAGAATGTTATCTGTACATTTAATATACACAAAAACTTTCATTCAGGAGAGGGTTGGACAGTCCAGCATATAGAAAAACTGTGCCTTAATCTTTATTCTGCCAGGTTGCATTCAAGGGGTTGGAGCACAAGATATTTTTGAGCCTGACTTGTCTCCCTTATCATTATCACAAGGTCATCAACTTTAAGGGAGTTCCTCACTGTCCATTGTACCCAAAGGCTCCTTTGGGGCCTTTTTCTTATCCTAGGTATATTGATATGCAATAGAGGAGGCCCTTTCCCATCCTCTTCTTTCAGCTTCCTTGAAGATCCCTTTGCAGAGGATGCCTACAAAACACAGGTTGGCCTTAGTTTCTGTCTTTCTCTTTTCTGGGTGTAGTTGTTTATTCTGCCAGTCTCTCCAGGCACTTAGTTTGATGGGTTACTATTACAGCAAGAATTGCTTTACTCCAGTGATGGATATTCCCTAGCCAAATGGGGTGTCCTGTCAGATCTTAAAAGGGGAGACTATTCCTGTCCCCAGGTAGTAGGTTCAACAGTGCCAGAACCTACTACCACATTCTTTGTGGCCAGCTGCTTCCACCCCACCCCCCAGGGGCAAAAGGGGCTAGAAGGCAGGGCAGAGGCCAGGTTCTCTTTGGCCAGGCAGCTTTTCTGGTCCTCCCCCCCCCCCCCCCCCCCAGTTTAGGGCCAGTGTCCTTGAACCATGGTGAGATGATCTAAATATACGTGACTAGGTATACAAATGCATCTGAGAATGCCTGTACATAGAGAATCTCTTCCACATACTTTATCCCAGAAGGATAAACTTCAATATCAGGATTGTATAATAATCCAGAAAAACGATTCAAAGGCCAGATCGTGTTACAGTAAATCCTCTTTCTCTTAGGCTCATCCTATAGGTGGCCCATTCAGCCAAGATCTCTCTGCTTAAGAGACTACCAGTAAGATCAATGCAGCATGGCCCATGTCTCAAGGGCCAGTAACAGACAAAAAAAAAAAAAAAAAAAAAAAAAAAAAAAAAAAAAACAGATGAGAGAGGATCACTGAAACCAGGGCTGACAGACGGTAACCTTTAAAACAGACAGACCTGCACGTACACATTTATTCCACTTATTTTATCTTTGACAGGCCAACTCCAACTGCAAGATTTTATAATAATCCAGAAAGTTATTTAAAAGCCATATCATTACAGTAAAACATTATCTTAGACAGACATATCTATAGGTGACCCTTTCTTACTTTACCTTCAATGGCAAGATTGTACAAAAAAGAAACACAGAGAGGAGCCCCAAAACCATGGCCAACAGACAGGAACCTTTAAATTGACCAGCCAAGATCTTGCCCAAGAAACTACCTATAGGATCAATGTCTTAAAAGGGGGAGCAACAGATACAAACAAAACAAAAACAAACACACAACTAGAGGGAATTCCCAAACCCAAGGTCAAAGAATAGATGAGAACCTAGAACGGACCAGAAGGGAGTAAATATCTCTAGGTTCTCAAGTCCCACTTAACTATGTCTCCTACACCAGTGGTACCACAGATGTCCCCAAAAAGAGAAACCAGAATGTGGAATCAAGGGTCTTGGCATGCATACTAGGAAACTTACTGAGTTCAGTTTCCTTTTTCTCAAAGTGGATCATGATGAAGCAACCTGTACCATTCAGGAAGAGAAGGCAGGAGTTCCCCAAAGCAAAAGAAGCTTTGGAAGCTGCTGGGATGGTCCCTCAGTCTCTCCCTTTACTCTCAAGAATAGCTCCTCTAGTTCAACCCAAGGCAAACTCACCCATCTCCTAACTCTCCTGCCATTGGCTCTCAACAAGTTTGCAGCCAGCTTGCATCCTCAGCATGGAAGTGGGAATCCTTGGAGAGCAAGGCCTGCCCAAGAAAGCTGGAGAGGGGGTTCCTTTAGGGTCCCTGTCTTAGGTCCCATCTGAGTCACCAAATTTGTTGCCAAAAGCTCAGTTCTTGTCCCCAGTGTTAATCCAATAACAAGGACATGGTTTTAAGAAAAAAGGAAAAAGAAGGTTTTTGCTTTGCTACCAAAGGAGAAACAAAGAAGACTCTTGTCCCAAAGGCTGTGATTCTGACCATCATCGGGGAACAAGGGACTTTTAAAGAAGTGACTCAAAGGCTACATTCCACATGTTCTCTGTCTGGAGTTGTGATTCACTTGTTAATTTGAGAGGTAGTCATCTCTGAGATCTTCTGCTACCATCCCCAAAGCCTGGATTACTTCATTCCTATGGTGGTTGTGCACTGAAGGACAGATAAATCTGCCTAGGATGGGGAAGAAAGGTAACCCTGTTTCCCCTGAGATTAGGGATGGGGAGAGACTGGGGAGGAGTAGGTAGAGAGGAAGAGAAAGAAACATGTCCATTTTAAAAACAGTTGCAGTGGCAGAGCATTCAAAGCACAAAGTGGACCAGTGTTACACTCCTCGCTAAATGCCAAGGCTCACTGGGAATGTACAGGGGCATTTTTGCTTGTCACCAACACCCTGCTTATAAGGCTACTTCCCCAACTGCTTGAAAGACCCACTGGATCTCAGTAGAGCAGGAAAGCAGTCCTTCACTGTTTTTAAGCTTTAAATTCTGTGTAGGGGCCCAACTGTTTGCCCTGTCTGCTTTGACTGAATGTGTAGCCTTTTAAATAAATGAAGCATCAAAGAGAATCTTTACAAACATTTTCTACCCCAATCCTTTTACCAATAGACACAGAGCCCCAGGAGCAATGAGGGCAGGACCTTATATTGTGATGGGTTTGAGCAGAAAAGGAGATCATAGAATATTTGACTTGGGAAGAATCTTAGTAATCATCTAGTCAAGCACCCTCACATTAGAGATGAAGGAAGTGAGGCTGTGAATCATTATCTATAAAATATACTCCAACTGTGATAATTAGTAATCATTACGTTTACTACTCCAAAACTGCTTAAAATTAATTTTAATTCAGGGTGCTCTAGATGTCAACATTGCTGTGAGGATGTGGTTGGAAGGACTTTATTCTAGAGGTGATCCAGCTAGCATAGTGAGGACTGGGAAGTGATAAGAGGTGACAGGGGCTGTGCTGAGCCAATAGAACCACCTTCAGAAATGAAGCACACAGTCTCCCAGCAGCTAGGCATGGGGATGGCAGCAGCCAAAGGTCTCTGGAAATTGCCCTCCCAGGTCATATCACCTTTCTGGGAGCAGCCTGAATTCAAGAACTGCTTGATGCAAAGTTGTAAATGTCCTGTCCCTTCCTCCCCAACTCCAGTGAAATCAGAACAGCCCTTCCAGAGTCAGAGCATCCAAGCTTCCTGTGGACTGTCCAAGGCCTCTTCCTTCTGCCTAATCCTACTTCCTTTCCTTCAGCCTGTGTTAATCCTGAAAAATTTCCAATTTGACTTTCTACTTGCTCATCTCCCTATTGCTATGCTGACCAAGGAACCTGACCTGCAAAGTGGGTAGCAGAAGTTGCCTGGGAAAGCAGATGTTAAGAAGGGAATCTGAGCTGTCTCACCCACCAGCAGGCAGTGAGGACATTGCTGATCCTATAAGGAGTATGCACAGCCCCTAGCACAGATAGTGGTGCAATTGATAATACTTTCACCTGCCAAGAACTGGGTTGTATGGTAAACTGGTGGGGGAAAAAAGGCAGTAGCAGGTGCAATATGTCAAGCATTGAAAAAATTGAGGGATAGTAATTCTAAGAAAAATGGAATTGGATAGCTATGGCTGGAGGCATTAGGGACTGGGTGGGGGGAATAATAGAAGACACAAAATAATTAGCCATTAAAGACTAGGTGTTACATGGTCAAGTGTAGTTGTTGACCCCCATTTGTATTTTAAAATCCTAATCCCCAAGAGAATAGTGTTAGGAGGTGGGGGACTTTGGGAGTGATTAGGTCATGAGGGCAGTACCCTCATGAATTGGATTATTGCCCTAATAATATGGCCTCTTAGCACTCATTACCCTTTCTACATGTCAAGTCATGGTGAGAAGTAGCATCTACAAGGAAGAACGCCCTCACAAGACACTGGGTCTGCCAGCGTCTCGATCTTGGACTTCACTGTCTTCAGAATGATGAGAATGCATTTCTGTTGTTTATAAGTCACCCAGTCTATGGTAGATGGTTATTGCAGCCTAAAGAAGGTATGAATCCAGAGGCCTCTTTAAAGCATATTAGTAAAAACTTCTCTGGCAAAGAGCAGGGAAATATAGGGATAGGTCCAGGATTTAATCATAATCATAGCAAAGCTCCAGAGAAAGTTGGACTCTCATTCTACCCAGTTTTATAATACCAGCCAGGAACCTGACTGGGGACAAAAAAAAAAAAAAATGGAACTCTGAAAATTGGGATAGGGTTTAATTACACATCTGGGTTTATGTGCTTGAAAAAATATTGAATCCATAGACTGCTGGGCCCCTGATCCTACATGGATAGTACTACTGGAGGCAGCACCCAAGGCCTTGAAGGATAATATGTTCCTGTGGGCTCTGCTCTATCACTTCTCTTGACCACCTAGTCACTAAGAAGAATGCAAGTGCTGGGACTGCCAAGGGGGTAAAAGGATCATTCCCCCAAGGACCTACTTAACAGGTGCCAGCACTTCTAACAGAGTACATGTGACAGCAATTTTCTTGTGATACTGGGGATTTAATTCAGGGGAACTTTACCACTGTGCAGAACTCTCAGCCTGTTTTTAAATTTTATTTTGAGACAGGGCCTCACTAAGTTGCTGAGGGTGTCACTAAATTGCTCACAGGAGGTCTAGCACCTAGACATGGTTGTGTACCCATTTAAACCTACCTCTTTGTTCTGTGCTATAGGAAGACTCACACATACCCAGTTCCTTCTGTTCCGATTGCCAGGAATATGCACAGCCCCTGTGTGGGGACCATAAGAGTTGGGGTGCTTTGGGGTAGACAAGCTCCTTTCAGGAGGAGTTGGTGGACTTGCGGTTATCGCTACGGGGAGCCCAGGGAGAAGACCCGGGAGTGTTGAGTGCTCACGCAGGTTGCCAGAGGTCTTCTGTTTGCTGGCCCAGTTATTTCCCTGATGCAGTTGGTAGGGTATACTCACAAATTCTTTCAAGAGAGAAAAGGACCTGTGAGTTTTAGCCCTTTCTCTGCCCTCAATGCAGGGAATTAAGCTTCTGAAAGCACTTGTTTGCTCATATTTTTTTCCCGATGTAGAAAGAGGCATGTGCCCAACCACCCCCGATGCTGTGACAGTGGTCTACTTCATGCTTAGAATAGCCCTTGCTGCTCTGCCACTGTAACTATTTTTAAAATGGACATGTTTCTTTCTCTTCCTCTTTCTCTCTCCCCTCCTCCTCCTCCTCCTCTTCCTCCCTAATCTCTCCACTCCTCCCTAATCTCAGGGGAAACAGGGTTACCTTTCTTCCCCATCCTTGGCAGAGTTATCTGTCCCTGAGTACACACCCCCCATAGAAATGAAATAATCCAGACTTTGGGGATGGCATCAGAAGATCTCAGAAAGGACTATCTCCCAAATTTAACAAGTGAATTACAACTCCAGGCAAAGAACATGAAATGTAGCCTTTGAGTCACCTCTTTAAAATCCCCCTGTTCCTGCTGATGGGCAGAATCACAGCCTTTGGGACAGGAGTCCCCTGTGTTTCTCCTTTGGTAGCAAAACAAAAACCTTTTTCCTTTTTCTCAAAACTGAATCCTCATTATTGGATTGGCATTGGGGACAAGGACTGAGCTTTGGCAACAATGCCAAACAAAATTGGTGAAGAGCCAAATCATGGAGAACCTTAGAGTTAGGGTGCTATATGCGCAGTCCACACCGTCTCCCCTCGGGAAGAAACTGGCTGTTGGGGATTCCTTCCCTAAGGTGTGGTGCAGCGTCCAGGTGGTGTCTGTGCCTGAGTGTGCTTCTGCTTTTCTGCCTATCCTACGTGGATATTCTCTCAGTAGCCAGTTGCACAGGAGTCTCTCAACTCACTTATGACTTTCTCTCAGATGGAACTGATCCACGAACAGATGCATTATCCAGCATCTCTATCAGTGGAGGGAGAGTCAGGAGCCTCCTGTTCTGTGTTGTTGCTGCCATCACTCTTCTAAATGAAGTAGAAATTCTGCTATGGCACACAGTGAAAGAAGGGATAGGAAGTGTGATAAGCAGAGGTGACTTAAACCGTCTCCTCCTGAGGGCATATTAACCCTGTGCTTTATAAACCCTACCCTTGCTAAGAGCAGGCGCCATCTTCTACCACCCTGCCTGCCTCGTGCCGGTCAGAGTTGGTGGCCCAGGCCGGAATAAAGCCTTCTTTGGCTGTTACTTGAGTGGCTTGTGAGACTTTTTTTTTTTTTTTTTTTTTTTTTTTTTTTTTTGCCTGCGAATTGGGTACAACAAAAGGGTCTTAAAAGTAGGCAAGTTAGAGTAGAAATAATACAGGAAAATCCACCACACAATTATGTTCAGTGAGAATGCCTAGAGGATATTCAATTTGTCAAAACTGGGGGATGATGCTCAGACAGCCCCTAACACCACTGAGATGCTCCCCTCTATAGATCAGGGACCTTGGTAGAAGAAGTTCTTACAGAACTGTGCTCCCCGGTTTAAAAAAAATGGGGAGGGCGGTGGGCTGGAGTTGTGGCTCAGCGGTAGAGCACTTGCCTCTACCGCTTGCCACTTGCCAGTATGAGGCACTGGGTTTGATTCTCAGCACCACACAAAAATAAGTCAATAAAATAAAAAGGTCCATCAACAAAAAAAAAAAATTTTTTAAATTTTTTTTTAAATGGAGTTGATGTGCTCTGGAAATAGTAGAAGTGAGTCTGTAGAATTAACCACCCTAAGCAAGGAAAGCAGAGTTAAAAGAGCAACAAGGACCACATGGCAACCAGGGGGAGAAGCTGAATCAAAGGAGTAAGGAAAATGGTTAATAGAACATACCATCCATAAGGCGAGATAGATGGGTTATCAGCAGAGGTATTGCTCAAACTACACAACTGAAATAATCAAGGATGGATAGGTAAGAGACTACTGTCACTGTCAGCCATCCAGTAAAAACGTTGTGATCTTGGAGCTCAGTGGTAAAACGCTCACCTAGCATTTATGAGGCACTGGGTTTGTTTCTCAGCACCACATATAAATAAATTAATTAAATAAAGGTCCATTGACAACTAAAACAATATTTAAAAAAAAAAAAAGTTATGATCTCGTGCCCAGTTTTTGAGCCTGAGGCCAATTTTGTTTCCATAATCATCGACAAGAAGGACAGTTCCCCAGGAAAAAATACCCTGCAAAATCAAAGGAAATACATCTGAAAATAATTCACCCAGAATCTACTTCAATCATATCTAGGGGTATTAATGAAACCATACCCACATATTTTGAGAACTGTTGCATATAAGGACTGGTCTGACACTGAAACGCAGGGGTGCAAAACATCATCAGAGCCAAGATCTGGCTCACAGTGAGTCTATTGAGGTCACAGCAGTGGTTATTTTCCCAATCACTAAATGTATATTGAAATGTACACACTTGGGATTCGGCAAAATCCCCACACTGGTTCCTCGGCCTGTGTGATAAGAGTTATGATAACATGAAAGACCAAGTAGAATCCTCTGAATCTGCTTCCCCTCCCCAAACCAGTAAATCAAAAAATGTACTACATAGAGTTGAAAATAGCAAATAATCACACCATCCTTAAAGACCTAAAGGAAGCAATGGTGTTGGTCCCCATCATATCTTCATTCAATTCACCAATCTGGCTTATTACAGAACAGAGAGGGATCCTGAAATTAGCCTACTACAAGATTAACCAAGTATTTGCACTACATCTTTTGCTAAGTACAGAATCTGATAGAGTCGGTTAACAAATTCTCACCCATATGGTATGCAGTACTAATCTGATCAGTATTTTCTTTTCCAATCCCATCAAAAAGGTATATAGGAAATAATTTGCATTCACTTGGGACTGACTAGAGTATATTATAAATACTGTATTTATAGTGTTTCCCTGGTACTAGGTTTACTTTGTTGTCCTCAGACATAATTTGATGTTCCTTTAAAATTTCACAATGGTCCACTATATTGACATCATGCTAATCTGACTAGATGAACAACAACTGCCAAGTATGTTCTGGATGCTCCACAGAGATTAAAATAACAGCTATGAAGATTCAGGAGTCAGCCCTGTTGATGAAATTATTACATTTCTGTAGTTCCTACAGAAGGAACCACAATACCTAGTGGGTCTCTAAGTTTTCTGGAGATAGCATATTTTCTGCCTGGAAATACTGTTCTGGTAAATATATTTGGTGAATGAAGGAAAGGATGTCAGCTGAGCATGCGTCTGTTTAACAACAGGTACCAATAATATTGCAAGTTGCCCTGCTTCTTGTTCATCTGGCCCAACAGACCTCATGAAATTTGAGATTCTGTGGTGGAAAAAGACACTGTGTAGAAGTTTGGCAAGCCTTACTAGGAGATTGTAATGCAGACCTTTAAGGAAAAGGATCCAAACCATGTCATCTTCAGTGGAAAATTGTACTTTAAAAAAAAGTTTATAGAATGCCACATGACCATGGTAGCAATAGAGTCATAAGTTATCATGTAGCTAGAGCTGCCATCATTAGTTAGGTCTGTCAGACTCAAAGGTCTTAAAATCAAGCAAGCTCAGTAGCAATCCATCATTAAGACAAAAGTCACATGTCCAAGATCAGGCATGAGTACAGCTGGGAGGAAAGAGGACACTGCATGATGTGGTGTCCCAGGCCCCTGTGTTATCCACTGCTATTGCACAGACACCTCCTTCAATTAACACTCAGTTCATCCCTCTGACTTTCCTTTTTTATAAGTTGACCACAGGAAAAGAGCCCTACCATAATTCTAGAGGAGTGTCTTCAGAATTTAAATGAAGTGACTTTGAATAGAGCAAGGGGTGGACTGCAGAGGATGTTTTGATGTACTGCTCAGATCCCCTCTATGACCGGAAGGTTTATTCCCCTCAAATTGCTAAGGGTGCTGAGGGATACTCCTTAGTTGTTGACTCTCTCCAAAAATTACCTCAGATGGAGAGAGCCACCTTACAAGTTTATTCCTGTTCCTGGAGACAGACTGAATCTGAAACTAACTTGTCAGTACAGGGCCATTATGACCTGGCTATTTATCCAAAGTCAGACAACTTTGAAGAGCCCTCCCAGCTTCAGATCTCCCTGTGGAGTCAGGTCAGCTGATGCTTCCTTTTTTTTTTTTTAAATGGTACTTGAGATGAACCCCAGGGCCTGGTTCATGCCCAGTAAGCACTCAACCACTGACCTACATCCCCAGCCCATACAGTATGAGTCTCTGGGGGGTGAGCTAAATTATGTTTATGAATGATAATAGGAATTGGTTCAAGATGATTGTTGGAATAAAACAGCATAGATTGGAGGTGATCAGGACGGAAACCATCTAATGATTCTTTGTTTTTCAAAATGGAATGTATGAGACAGCACTGCCAGAGTGTGGGTGGAAGAAAGACATAGCACAACCATATTTTACAAACTTAGAAGCATTTCATTGGTTCCTGTCTTGAAGGAGAGATAAAGCTCTTAGGGGCAGAATTATCTTACTCATTTCTGATGTAAAATTTTATAGATTTAAGATCGCTCCCCATGCCAGTCACTATGATGAGTGTGACACAGAGAAATATGAAATACCAGCTCTGCCATTCAACATGTCAATGGTCTTTGCTATGTTATTGAAATGCTCTAAATCTCAATTTCCTCAATTATAAGATAGAATAATTATACTATTTTGTGGGGCTTTAAAAGGGAATGTGAAATCACCTGGCACAACTCCTGGCACACAGCAGTGCCCAATAAATGCCCCTTGGCTGTTCCTCAAAAAATATTTTTGAGATAAAATATGCTATATATACACAATGGAGTTCTAATGAGCCATGAAGAAAAATGAAATTATGTCATTTGTAGGAAAATGGATGGAATTAGAGACCATTATGTTAAGCAAGATAAGTCTAACTCAGAAGGTTAAGGCATATATGTGCAAGCTAGAGAGGAAAAAGGAAAAGAAAGGTAGGAGCAGATCTCATAGAAAGCAAAGGGAGATATGAAGAGGAAAGGGATTAAGGGGTGGGAGGCAAGGAGGGAGGGGAAAAGTGTTGGGGAGTGATATTGGCCAAGTTATATTGTAATATTATATGCATGGACAAATATGTAACAACAAATCCCATCATTATGTACAACTATAATGTACCAATAAAAATGAGGAGAGGGCTGGGAATATAGCTCAGTTGGCAGAGTGCTTGTCTCACATGCACAAGGCCCTGGGTTCAATCCCAGCACCAAAAACAAACAAACAACAAAAAAAAAAAAAAAAAACAGGAGAAATAAAATTTAAAAATAAAAAAAAAAATTGTGAGGTAATTTCATTAGACTTATCTGAAAATTCAGTAATATTTCAGAAGTTCAAAAGTTGTCATAAAGGAGTTCATGATTTTATGGTAGGAGCGAAATTCATGTTATATGTTTTGATTATAGTAAAATCATCAGAGAAGGCTTCTAAAGGCTCCAATTTGTAGAGTATTTAAATTTAATTACTGCAGTATGTTTGAATGGACACAAAATGACAGCCACAATGGTGATTGATTATGTCACTTAGAATCTGTTTATTATTAGTGTCTTTAAATGCCTTTTTGGACCAAGGCCACCCTACTCCACTTGATCATTTTGTGACAGTTTGAGATTTAAGAGTATGATCCATTTCTCTAGAGCTGTTTTTTTTTTAACTTTTAAAAAATATTATATACAGAGTAGGAGAATAAAAAAACACGTGGTACCTAATACCACTAATTTTTCCCTTTTTTGATAACTGTCCATCTTCCTGATGATTCTCATTTTACGCACTTGCTGAAATTCATGTAGTATTAGAAAAACAAATTACGAAAGGCTACTTGGGTGAAAGAGTTTCAGAGTCAGTTTTCAGGATTCCCGTTCATCTTCCTAAAACTTCAAATCCTTGCAGCTGTTACTACAAAAATCCTCAATCTTTCATCATCAGATTTGTTTGGAGAAGTTACAAAATGGCCTCATGCTTTGAGGTTGGAAAAGATAGTCTTCACTGAGGGAAGCCCTGGGGAAGTCACAGATATACCAAATGAAACGGAGCCCATGATGGCAGGCTTTGAGGAAGCAGACGAGGATGAGGAAAGTTAAGGTCATCTGCAGTGAGAAGCACGGGGGTAGGACTTGGGTTTTGTAATCTGCTAATCACTATTTCAAATGAGTTCTCAATCAAAAGTGGCCCAAAGTCATTTCAATTTGTCTTCTCAACTAGAGAAGCAAATGATAAAAATAATACAAGCTAATACTTACTGACTACCTACTGTGTATTAAGTACTTTACCAGCATTTTTCAATCCTCCTTCCTACTCAGTGAAGTTGGTTCTTTTATTATCCCCATGTCAGATGGGGAAAAGCAAAGCTTGCAGAGATGGTTGTCAATTTGTCAATCAGGACTCTTTCACAGGGGAAAAAAAAAACGACCCCCTCAAAGAGTTTAAATAAAGTACTTAGTGAAGAATTCCTTTATACAAGTGTGGGCAATGATAAAAGGAAACAAGAAGGGAACCAGCAGGAGCTGGAGCCAGGGGAGAATATCCACTGCCAAAATCATGGCCTGGCAGGGACAGATTGGGGACCAGCGTCCTTTCCTCAGATCTCCAGCCAGTTCCTCCTATTGGCTAAAGCATCCAGTGACTAGAGGGAATGATATCCCAGTTGCAGTATTTGGTGGAAACAAGTCTCCGGGGGCACAGAGAAGGGCAAAGAAGGATGGAGAATGATCCAAAAAGACAAATGGAATAAAACCCATTACCTGACTTGTTCACGGTCACTCAATGAGATTGACCCAAAATCTCACACAGTATCAAGTATGACATGTCTAGAGAACTGTTTCTTTATTGCTCCCAATATAGTTCCTCATAATGAAACAGAATACCTTACCCAACTGTGTCTGTGACAAGTTCAACGTTCACATTACTGACACTGAATAGAAAGATGAGACCAGAGGTGAATAGAACTAGCAGACTCCAGAGCTATCTTAGAATAATGGTGAGAAATGGGCAAAGCTGGCCTTCTTTATAGGTTATGGGGGGGGCAGGTTTTTGGGTTTTTTTGTTCTTGTTTTTGTTTTGTTTTGTTTTTTGGTACTTGGGATTTAACCCAGGGGCACTTTACTACTGAGCTACATCACCAGCCCTTTTTATTTATTTTGAGAAAGGGTCTCACTAAGTTGCTTAGGGCTTTGCTAAGTTGCTGAGGCTTCCCTCAAACTCGTGATTCTCCTGCCTCAGCCTCCTGAACTGCTGGGATTACATGCTTGCACCACCTTGCCCGGCATGGGTTATGATATTAAGGGCTGAAGAAACATATTATATAAAATAAAAGTAACTATCTCCCCTCATTCTCTCAAGGCAGTGATGCCTCACTTTCAGTAGATAAGACAGAATTCATTGTATTAGTTTCACCACCATTCTATTTTAAACTTTGATCTCTCTTTGTGCTCTCAACAGAGTATTAAAGGTAAGAAACATATATGATTACTAGAAGATCCTTTATATTGGGAGGTATATTTTGATGATAATAACATTAATTTGGAAAATTTTTTTGGTTGGGTTTTTTTTTTTTTTTTTTTTTTTTTTTGGTACCAAGGGTTGAACTCAGGGGCACTCGACTACTGGGCCACATCCCCAGCCCTTTTTTGTATTTATTAGAGACAGGGTCTCACTGAGTTGCTAAGTGCCTCGCCATTGCTGAGGCTGGCTTTGAACTCGTGATCTTCCTGCCTCAGCCTCCCAAGTGCTGGGATTATAGGCAGGCGCCACCACACCCGGCTGGAAAGTATATTTTGATGACAGTATTAACATTAATTTCATCTAAGCAATGACTTATGCAACTTTTTAGTTTATTTATGCCCGTAATTATTAACTCAAGAAACTTTAAAAACAGTCCTGTGATGTGGGCATGGTAGATGTTGTGAGCCCATTTACCAGGGCCCTTAAATGGGAGAGATGGAGTGAACCCTATTAAATAATAGAGAAGGCTGTGCTTCTAAAATTCATGAAATATTTGAAACCCATCTATCCTATCTCTCCTAAATGGCTGCTAGCCTATAGCCAAATACCTCCAATGTTAGGAACCTCTTGTAAAATAGAGAATAGAGACACAAAATGAAGACCTAATCTTAAAACAATACTGAAATTGTTTAAGTTTATCCAGAAAAATAGAACTAATGATTTTCATACACACACACATACAGACACATAATCTCTTCATATGTGTGTATATAATCTCTTCATATATATGTGAAGAGATTTATTTTGAGGAATTGACCCACACAATTATGGAAGCTGAGAAGTCCCACAATCTTCTATCTGTAAGTTGAAGACGAAAAGCTGGTGGTACAATTCTAATCCAAATTCAAAGTCCTGAGAACCAGGGAAGCCAAGAGTGTAGAAACCAGTGCAAGGGCAAAACAGATTCATGTCCCAGCCCAAGCAGGCAGACAGAAAGCAAAAGAGATGAATCCCTACTTCCTCTGGCTTTGGCTTCACTTAGGCACTCAATGAATGGACCCATATTGGGGAAGACAATCTACTTTACTGAACCTATCACTGCACATATTCATTTCATCCACATATACCCTCAAAGATACATCCAGAAATAATGTCTAATTTGGGCTCCCCATGCATAGTCATGTTGATGCATAAAGTTAGCCATCACAGAAGTCATCTCAACTTTAGAACTTCCCATGGGATCTCTGGGCTCTTGTTGTTCACAGACTAACCTCTTCCACTACCTAATCCTAATTCCTTTCCCAAAATGTGTTGATCCCAAGACAATCCTGAGACAATCCCAGATAAGATTCCTGTATGATAGTCTCTATTTCAGAGTCTGCTTCCTAGGGAAGTATGATTAGACAAGAAGTCCTAGGACAGAGCCAAAACAAACTCTAATGCTTTGTTTGGTAGAAGAAGGAGAGAAAAAAAAAAAATGTGAAAAGTGTGATGTCATCAAAACCAAGGAATGAAAGCATTTCAAGAATGACCCAGGCCATGGTGGTACACACCTGTAACCCCAGAAATTCAGGCTGAGGCAGGAGGCAGAGCCAGATGAGCTGGGCTGAGGAATGAGAGAAGAGAAAATGGGAGCAGAGATTGAAACTTCACCTTTGAGAAATTTTTTTATTCACTTTTGAGGAATTTGGTTGGGACAGTAAAAGGAGAGATTAGACATGAGAGCAATGAAGGAAGGCTTTTGTTTGTTTCTGAGAGGAGATAAAAATGGAAACAAATTTAAACACTATGTGAATGGCAGAAGTTAAAAGAAATAAGACAGGGCATAAAGTTCCAAAAAGGAAGAAAGTAGGGAGGTCCCCAGCACTGGGGATGAGGTTGGCCTTGGATGGGAAAGGAGAGAGAACATTGCATTCCACTTCAAGGAAATAAGGAAGGAGGAAAGAGGAGTTATAAATTCACCAGAGGAAAAGGGGGATCTGATACTGAAAAAGGAAGGGTTTTTTTAATTTTTATTTTTTAGAATAGCTGTGGTTTTCTCTGTGAAACCAGAAATAATAGTAGAAAATAAAAATTTAACTTCTTTTCTCATTGATTTTTGTCTTGTACACTAACCAGTTGCCCCAGATATGGGAGAATCTAATAAGTAGATGAATGTTGACATTCTTTGTCCTTTGTAATCATTCATAAGACTTTTGTTTTTAGTAAAATTGATGAGAAGGTTTTAAAAATTCCAAATGATTACTTCCAGCTAGCTTTTTGGGCCACCTATAAATAAATCATTTCACAGTTGCTAAAGTGGAATTTGGAAGTCCCCTACTCAAACGTAAACAGAATAATCTCTCCAATTTTTTTCTTTCTTTTTCTTTTTTTCTTAATCTCAGCTGGACACAAAACTTCATTCACACTCAATGTGAAAATTAGAGGGAAGCAATGACTTTGTGTAGTGCCCATAGATGGATGTTATTTTGCATTTATGATCTCTTATCTTGACTGGGACTGTAACACAGTTTTGTTGTATTTAGAAGAAGAAAATGTAGATGAAAAAGATACAGAGAATAAAATCATAAATTCCTATCTATGCCCACCACCAGAATCAACAAATTCTAACATTTAGTCACATTTACTTCAATTTATTTACTTACTTAGCAGTACTAGGGATTGAACCCAGGACTTCACACATGCTAGACAAGCACTCTACAACTGAGCTACATCCCAAACCTCAAATCATTTTTTTAAAGTTTGTTTTGTAGCTGCCTGATGCTGTTGCTTGCAGCTACGATGCCGCGGGAGAAAACTCAGAGGCAGGATGAAAATGAAAAAGGTCTTTTATTCTTCTTCTCTCTCCGGCTTCAGCAACCTCTCGAATTCTAACCGGCCTGACTCCTTTCAACCAGCAACTTTCTTCTTCTCCTCCCAATTCTCTCTAACCAACCTCACCCGGTTATATACATTTAGCTTTAACAAGGACAAGTGCTTACAGCTCAAGCTTACAGGTGTGTCACACAGTGTTCACGGGCATACAAAGATTCTTTGAATAATGTATTAATATCAGGTGGAAACTAGAACATCCTTTATGGCTCTCAGCTAACCACAATAGCTATCTCCTTGATTAGGGCTCCTTCATTGTTTATTTACATTAAAAGGTATAAAACAGGGGTTGGGGTTGTGGCTCATGTGAGGCACTGGGTTTGATCCACAGCACCACATAAAATATAAATAAATAAAAACATAAAGTTATAAAACATAACAAGTAAAGTTGGAGTTTCCTTGGGTATGGATCATACAATAGAGGTTGAAGACACAGCAGAGTGAGGGGATAATTCATTGTTCAAGGTCCCTGGAAAGTGATTGGCAGCTCCTGGTAATTTTGAGGAGAAAATGGTAAAGGTACAGGAAAAAAGATCAGCCTTGGAAAAAAGGTAGGCTGCATCCTCCCTTTAGTCAGAAGGGAAGGGAAAGTAAAGATTCAGAGTTGGTGGTTGAGAGTTTTTGTCTTATTGTTTCTATTTTTTCTGTGAGATAGAAACCTCTTTAAACCCATCCATTTGTCAAGCCTATAAAGGAAGTTGGTGTGCTCATGAGACTAGAGAAAATGGGGAATATCTGAAACAACCCTTGAAAGAAAGGAATTTGATGTAGTTCTAGCTCAGCAAATTGCTTCCTCTGAGACTTTAATCAAATCTAAATTTCTTCTGCCTCAGTATCTTCTGGAAAAATGAAAGAATTACTATGAGTAGTCTCTAAGGTCTTTACAGGATATGAATCATAAGGCCTCTCCTCATGTTGACCCAAAACATTGGAAGGGTTTCCAGTGACTTCCAGAATTCTCAGGTCAAGAGTGTTCCATTCAGGGTCAACTATTATAATGTGATTCTATTTAATGGACTGGGGAGCTTAACTGGCTGAAAATTTTCAGTATGTTCTTTTTTCTTGCAAGTTGTGACATGGACCCTGTTTCAAAGATGCATTTTGCCAGATTAGCTTAATTACTCATGGCGGTTTTGAGGATGAAATGGTGACAATCAGTCCAAACTCTTGAGTGTTTTATGCCATGCCAAAATGCCATAAAATCATCAAGTATCACCACTGAAAAGATTTTAGCAATCGCTTCATTCAAATGTTCACCCAAAACTTAAGGTCATATAGAACACTGCATGAATTGCATTGACCAATCTTTCCATCCTCTGGTTTTGTGGCATGGTACTATTTTCTTGTTCTATGCCAAAAGAGAATTTACTATGACAAGTATAAGCTACCAGAAATGTTGCAACACTGCAGATGCTACCCTGTGGTCACTAGAGTGACAACAGACAGACTGTACATAGTGGTTAGATGCAGCTCAGGACAGTCATTAATCCTCATGAACTTCAGTTAGCAGCCCCAACGGTAGGAAAAACAACTGCTTTGTTGGTGCTTTTCCCAGCTACCTCTTAATTAGCTGAAGTTTGTCCTCTTACTGGAGGTTTTGTAAGAAGTACCCTTGAGAACATTCATTTATGAGTTCTCATATGCCTAAAATGTCCTTTTGCCTTTATTCTTTGAGTGATATATTGGCTGGATTATCCCCACAAAAATGGTAGTCATGCTTCCCTATCCTTGCCTCATTGCATCCTTTCTTGCTTTGAAGAAAGGTGTCATAACTAATTTTTTATGAAATAGTAAGCAATATTCCTTGAAGAACTATGAGATTGTTAAATTAACATTCTCGGCAATTATACTTTTACACCCAGTATATTTATGCCTTTGGCAGAAAGCTGTGTCTGTTGTCTGTGAACTGGTTATTAAAACAAGAACAAAATGGTCTTGGATGAGATGTGGCTAGAAATTACATTTCTAACTTTATTTATCGTTTGAGGAACTAACACAAAATATGAATCTTAAGATTTGATCACTATATGTTTGGTTGGTGGTCAGCAGTAATTATTTAAAACTCCACTTCTAGTTGCCAAGGACTATTGATTCTAGGTCCCTATGGAAAATTAAACCACAAAATTCCTCTCTTTACCATGGAGGAATTTGCATGACATAATAATATTGCTCTCTGTTATTGAGACTATGGTAACAAAACTCTCTAATCAACCAGAAGGGAATTTTTCCTTTATGTTTCAACAAGAGTTAAGTGATCTGCTAGCACTGTTGGTTCAAGATAAGGATCTTTTTTATTGCAACCCTTGAATGAGGGAGAATACTGAAAGTCAACATACTTAATGTGCTTGGTGATATGTGACCTTCAAACACACTCTTGTTTTGGGACTTGGGCTCACCCTGTCCTGAGAAATGCTTCCTTCCCTTACTAACTTTTCTAATTAGAAATTAAAATATATTTAATCTTAGGTGAAGAAAATGTGATGAGACCGTGGATTCTCAGAACAAACAGCAGAAGTCATCCAACAAATTCCCTAATATTCCAGATGAAGAAAGAGTAATTCAGGCTGATTAACAGTCTTCCATGGTCCTATAACTAGGAGATGTTATAGTAAAGCCCAGACCAAAATGGTGAAGGCTTCCTCTTCCAGATTCTTTTGGTCACTTGATCCTATTCTTAGTGTAGAAAACAAAGAGGAAAAGACACAACTCTGAATCTAGAGCCCTTAACAGAATATGATTTTCAGAGTAAATCTGAATTAAGCACCAAAAATACATACGAATGAAACAGTCCCCTACTCAAAGACATTCTTGGTTCCCTGTAGTTTTGGTCTATTTGAGCTCTTTACCCCTGACCCTTCACACCATTCCAAAAGGTTAGAGACTGATGTTGTCAAGATTTCAAATATAAAACACAAAATGACAAGTCAATTCTGTCTAATTTTCATACTTAAAAAGTTAATGAAACCTGTGATTTCATCTACAGAAAGAAATGATTTCTTAGATGCATCTCATGGAATAAAGGGAGTTTGGGAATCAAGTCTTTGTAGTGTCTCCATCATTCTTTTTTTGTTTGTTTGTTTGTTTTTAAAATATTTATTTATTTGCTTTAGTTGTACACCATGCATTATTTTTACGTGGTGCTGGGGATCGAACCCGGGCCGCACACGTGCTAGGCGAGCGCTCTACCGCTAAGCCACAACCCCACCCCTTCCATCATTCTTTTGCCCACTGAGAATATACTCATTACAAAAGTGTTGAGAAAAACATCTAAAATAGGGTTCAAAAACAAATGGAGACAATACAAAGTGAATCACATATTGTGAGCTCCTCAGGGAATGCACCCATTGCCAGGAGGCAGGAAATCATAAAATTGTGTTGCATCCTGTTTCATAGATAAAAATTGAGCCTAAAAAAAAAAAAAAAGCTAAGCCCCACTTTGGCACAGTCAAAAGGAAAACCCCAACCTTTTTGCTACTTGCCAGATATTCCATTTTAGGCACATCTCTTAACCTCTTTGTACCCCAGCTTCCTAATCTGTAAAATGAGTATGATAAAAGCACTGCCTTACACAAACTGAGAGGGAAGATTCACAGTGTGTGCTATGTACATACGCATACATACAGCATGTGACACACAGTGAGACTCAATATTGTGTTTGATGTTAGTCTTGCTACTAACCCATTATGTCCCATTATCCCATTTATGGAATGCCTAAAAAATTAAATGGAACAACAAATACACTTTTTATGGCAATTTTGTATAATATTTGTTTTTAGAGTTCTATTGTTTAGAGAAAAGTAATAGGTGGATGATTAATGATAATATTAATGATACTTATATAATAAGCTCTAGATTGTGATTTCCAACCTATTCTAATGCACCTGTGTTGATTTCATTGAAACTTTTGCAGAATTGGAAACTTGGAACTTAAGGAGTTAATGTATCTAAAAGGATCTTATCCTACTTAACTCATTTTGATGAATAAAACACAAATTGATGCTTATCAGATGGAATTAGGAAAAAAATTTCCCCTAGTCTTTAGCATTGCACAATTGGAGTCTGAGAATAGCAGGAGTAAAGAGTGTGAGAGGAGAATGTGTGGGTATAGAGAGGTTTGAAGGCACCAACTTTGTCTCCTCAGATTAAGCACCTCTGCAACTCATATCTCCAAGCAACACTATCACCATTTGCACAATGTTGACCAAGTTTCAACTGAAATTCTTTGAGTGCCAGCCTCCCAGGGTGCAAGTGAGTATTTTGAACAAGGTGCAATCTGCAATCTCTTCCTCATATGAATTCTGTGGCTTTAAGGAACTTGCCTGAGGCCACACAGCTAATCAGTGACAAAAGCAGGGTTGAAACTGCTCCCGCTCTGTTTTTGCATCTTCTCTATTCTTCCTCCTCTTACACAATTGGTTTTTGCTTCTACTGAGTTATCTTTGCTCTTTATAAAGTTGAATGTTGTTAAACAGGATCATTGCTTTTTCCAAGAAAACCCATGCATTCAATTTCAGGTATTTATCTTATCAATATTTGAGAGGCAACAGACTGGAAAAACACTGAGTTAAAAGTCATATCTAGTTCAAATTCTAGTTCTGTCATTTAAAAACCAGGTGATATTGGTGCTAGGGAACTGAGCTATATCCCCAGCCAGTTTCTTTGTCTAGAAAATGGAATGAATAAAACCCAACTCTGGGATTTGGGTGAGGACTAAGATGACATTTTTAGTGGAATTGACATTCTGCATCTACTTCTCTCTGCTAGTCAGTACTCTTAGTTCTAAATATTAACATTTTCCTAGATTGGTACAGAAGGAAATTTCGTTTGTGGCATGTAACTGAAGGAGGGAGGTCAAGAGGTGCATGGTCAAAGTGGAAACAAGACACTGAGGGACTGACGCTGACCTCCACGGGAGGTCAGCAGGCGGCCAAGCAGAGCCAGAACCAGAGGCAGGTGAGGCTGAGAGGAGCTGGAGTGTGCTTAAGAGAGTGCGCCAGGCGGTTCCCCAGAGCCAGAGATGCTATACAAACAGCACGTGTCCCTTCTTCCTGCTACAGTCAGGCATCCTGACACTGGGCTGACCTGCATCACAGGCAGCTTGTTGTTAATGCTTGACTTAAGCCAGATGTTCAGCAGCCAAGTTAATCCCAATTGCTAAAGTAGTATGAATTTCCAATATTCTACACTCAGTGCTCATTATACTAAATTTCTACTTGACTAATCATAGTCTTCTCATTTCCAACTATTTTTCCCTTTTTCCATATTTTCTGGTTTTCTTGGTTGATACGGAATTCCGTTTTGGTGACATAACTATCTGATCTTATCTTCCAAGTTTTACTGACCTAGAAAGAGTTTTCACGTATAATTCAGTTATGGTCACATATAAACTTTGAGTAAGTAAATACTTGAAAACACATCCAATCATTTGATTAGAACATATGAAAGTAGTTTTAAAAATTACATTGTTTCCAAGCACTTATTTACTTAAAGCTCAGAGTAGAAGACACATGTTGAATTTTGCTTGTGCCAAAAATGTTAAGTGTAAATTTTTAAAGATTAAATAGTGAGGCCCACATAGTAGCCAAACCTCAGGCAACATATTTGAACCTTGCTGCATCCTTTCATGGCTTCTAATTCACCTTCCTCTTCCCTTTGTATTTTGTTGTTGTTGTTTTGGTACTGGGGATTGAACTCAGGGGCACTCGACCACTGGGCCACATCCCCAGCCCTTTTTTGTATTTTATTAGAAACAGGGTCTCACTGAGTTGCTAAGTGCCTCACCATTGCTGAGGCTGGCTTTGAACTCCCGATCCTCCTGTCTCAGCCTCCCAAGTGCTGGGATTACAGGTGTGTGCCACCGCGCCCAGCCCTCCCTTTGTTCTTAGCACAGTTAGAAAAAATGTCTTCCCTTATCCTTCACTTGAGCATCTTCAAATCTTTATTTCTATCCTAAGTGGCTTATCAAGTAATATCTTCTGTGGGTTCCATCCTCAGCATCACAAAAAAGGATGGAAGGGAGTTGGAGGGAGGGAGGATGAAAGGAAGGAAGGAAGGAATTAGATCTTCTGAACCAAATAAAATGCTCTCAATGAAAGAATCCATGTACTTTGTTCCATTTCATTTTAACACACTTTCAAATTAGCAGAAAAATAATGTTAAATGTAAAGCATTCCAAGTATTGAATATTATTATTATTATTATTACCATTGGATAATAATTTAAAAATTGATCAAAGACATAAGAAGACTTTTAAAGGCCTCACACCATGGAGCAAGTAAATTCTGCCTTTATGTAATTAACCTCAGTCCATAATTTCCCCCTTATTAATGCTTTCCTCAATGCAATAAAAGTCTCAGAATCTTTTCCTGAGTTTCAACCTATGAGATTGTTACAAAATGAAGTCTTCCTAATACTGCAAAAGTAAAATGATGAATTGTACCTCTTTTTTTTTTTTTTTTTTTTTTTTTTTTGTGGTACCAGGGATTGAACTCAGGGGCACTCGTCCACTGGGCCACATCCCCAGCCCTTTTTTATATTTTATTTAGAGACAGGGTCTCACTGAGTTGCTAAGTGCCTTGCCACTGCTGAGGCTGGCTTTGAACTCGCGATTCTCCTGCCTCAGCCTCCCAAAGTGCTGGGATTACAGGCGTGCGCCACCGTGCCCGGCTGAATTGTACCTCTTTTGAAAAATGTTTCCTGGGACCACAGGGGCCAGGATTGTAAATGAGACAATAGAAACATATGGTTTTAAAAACTGTTATATGATGTGACTGTGGTTTTTTGATAGTTTTGCACAGGGAAGTCCTACACAGTCTTAGCTACTCCTTCTCTACTTCTTCCAACCTTTAGCTTTTCTATTTCTTCCAGTATTTTGAAGGTATTATGTCCAAGAGTTTGAAGACGTCCAGCTCACCTTCTCTGCCATTTTCCCCCATTAATATGTAGGTAGCCAATCTGACCTCCCTATTTAAGGCAGCTGAGGGCACATCCACAGGGGACAGAACAAAAAGGCAAACCCCACTCACAGGTATAAATCATAGTTCCCTCATCACACTTATAGTTTCATCTGAAACTGATGATCTTGGAGATCCTGTCCAAGCATTAGTAGACTCCTACTTAAAAAAAAAAAAAAAACCTGTAGGGAAATGTAAATTAATAAAACACAGTCTGTACTCATAAGCTGCTCCTCATCTCACTGGGAAGTAACTATAACATCAGGCAAAATGTAGTAAGAGCTGTGATAGCAACAGCAAGAGAGGAGAACTTCACTTTTATTGGGTGAACAAGGAAAAAGCTGCTGGGCTTTGAAGCTTACATAACGTTCATGCCTGCAAACATAAAGGGAAGCGACATTTCACATAGAGTAAAAAGCCTAAAAGAAAAGGCATGGAGACTAAAAGTGTGTCATGTGAAGGTGGAGCCCAGAAAAAAGAAAAGCTTGGAATAGCTTTATCTATGGCAACTCTCATAGATAAAAAGTGCATGGTAGAGTCACAGAATGCGCCTGGTCCCTGTTCATTTTTGTCATACTACCTGTCATAGTCACTAACTCCATACTTGTCAATTTGTTTATTTAATTTCTTTGTAGATTTCTAACATTATGTTATTACAGAAATACATATATATACATATGTAAGTATATATCATCTGCTACTTCTGTTGCTTTTCATTGCTACAAATGGATTCTTATTTTAATTGTTATTACTAAAATTTCAGTTATGTATTACTCTTGCCAATTTTTCCATTTTTAATTTTGAAGCTGTTATCTTGAGAATACCATTGTTCCCAATGAATCAATTCCCATGGCTCCCACTGAGACAGCTCACCTCTTTCAAGGCTTTGCAGCCAGTGAGCAGGATCTCTTCCCACTGATCTTACTTGTGCAGGACCAGCATTGAGTGCACTCTTATCTTTTTGTTCACAAGAGACAAAGGGAAGTGGTATTTTTGTTAGAAGTGGCAGAGCAGTAATGATTCAATCCTTGACTATACAAGGCACTTGCAAATTTTGATAGAAGACATTTTTTCAAATTCTTTCTAAAAATTGAAAAAGAATTTTTTGGTTGCCTTCAGAGATTGTATGGCTATGATTTAGTGACTATACAATACAATAGCTTTGCATTTGGGCTATTCAATCTTGGTTTAACCCTCCAAAATTGGAACATTTTGTCCTTACATCTTTATCTGTAAAATGAGTTCTATAATGCTGAGCTCATGGAAGAATGGTTTAATGACTTGAGTGAAAGAATGGCACAGATAAAGCATTTTGTACCCTATCACCTGAACTGAAGAAATATACTAACCATGTTAAAATGGGAAATTATCTCTGAAAGATCACTCACCTAAGAGAAAGTAAAATTATCACCTCAGTCACCAAATATCCATCTGAACTTTTTGGTATTAGAAGTCAAATCATATCTTCACTGAATTACATAGGCACATTGGATAAATATGTGGTTAATTTTAATAATTCTTTTTTTTTTCTTTGCATTGTGGATTGAACCCAGGTGCACTTAACCACGAGCCACATCCCTAGCTCTTTTTAAGTTTTGAGACAGGGTTTTGCTGAGTTGCTGAGGCTGGCTTTGAACTTGTGATCCTCCTGCCTCAGTCTCCCAAGTCACTGGGATTATAGGCATGGGCCACCATGCCTGCCCTACAACATGTTCAAACAAAAAACTTTATGTGCTTTCAAACATTCAGTTCGAAGTAAAGTCCTTTAAGAAACTATTGAATATGCTTATGTTTGTGTAGCTTTTTGAAGTTGAGTATAATTATGTAAGACCTGAAAATGTGTAGTTTTTTTTTTAAAGGGAATGAATAAATATATTGTTCCATGGGAAATTGTTCTACAATATTAAGTGAGAAAGGGGATAGTCATGTAATATAAAGAAAGTCTGATATTCCCAGACATTTGAGCAATAAACAGTGTAGGCAGTCTGAAAGGAATGTGGATGGAGAAGCCAAATTGTGGATACCTTTAGCCAAGAGAATGCAAAATCACATCCAGAGAGGAATGTTCAGGCCAAGAGTAGATAGGCAAGGAGTCAAGTCAAGAAGATAAGCTGAGGCCAGGCTTAGGGATCTACACCAGAAACTCAGAACAAAGGCCCAAACTCAGACAAAGGGTCTAAGTCACCAGGAGTCAAGAGTTAGCCAAAGGTTCTGGTTAAAAGCAAAGAGCACTGCCTGCTAGATACCCAAACACTTGTTAACTACCATCCTGGTTCCCTGTTTTACCTCATCCCTGGGCATCAGGCAGGTCTCTCTGGGTCAAAGAGCAGCCCCCATAACAACCCCACTGTGTGTAGCCCTGGTATATTCCAGAATGTGCCATTCTCAATAGTGGAGTGTGAAGTAGAAAAATCCTCTTAGTTCCGAGTCCTACAACTCCTGTACATGATCCATGATTAGATAACTGAACACTCTTGCCCAGATCTGTGAATCTGAGGAGAGACACAAAGATGAAAGAAATCTAGGGTTTGCTCAGAACAGCTGGGGTAGTACCAGAGTGGGTGACCATGAGTGTTGTCATAGTCCTGTAGCAGCAGTCTTCTGCCAGTCTTCTTGTGACAAGACTCTTTAACGTCCACTCTGTATTTATACAGTTTCTCTGGCTGCCATCTGTTCTCCAGTTTTCATTCTCTACCTTGCTATAGATTTCTGCAAAGTCCTATTTAGTAAATTCTTTATTGGCTTTAGATAGACCCTGATTCTACTGCTGGCAGTAGAGTACTCCATCTGTTATTCCTGATAAAAGTTTATTCCAGATCTCAGGATAACACTGCCTTCCTGCAGCCAGCCAGTCATCAGATCTTATAGAATCTCCTCCTCAGTTTCTCACATCTGTACCTGTTCTTCCATTTCTACTGTAACCGCCACATCACTTCTCACCAGGATGACTGTGAGAGGACAAGAGATGCTGCCTGTCCGAGCCTCATAAATTCATCATCCAAATCACAACTAATCATGACAGTAAGTTTGGCTTAGATCTCAGGGTAGAGATTATATTTTTTAAAAATTTTTTTAATTTAGTGGGGCGCTGTGGCTCACGCCTGTAATCCCAGCACTTGAGAGGCTGAAGCAGGAGGATCTCGAATTCAGAGCCAGCCTCAGCAATGGCGGGGCACTTATCAACTCAGTGAGACCCTGTTTCTAATAAAATACAAAAAAGGGCTGGGGATGTGGCCCAGTGGTCAAGTGCCCCTGAGTTCAATCCCTGGTACAAAAAAAAAAAAAAAAAAAAAAAAAAAAATTTAATTTGTTTTAATTTGTCAAGAATCAATAAATGGGATGGATTCAAATTAAAAAGCTTCTTCTTGAAATGTTAAATAGAAAAAAGGGGGGAGGGGAAGGGATAAGGGGATAGAAACAATGCCAGAAGGAGTTTGACATCAGTATACTAAGTGCATGTATAAAAACTCAAATGGTATGAAAATATTTTGTGTAAAACCAATGACTTGGAAAACTGTGCTCTTTATATGTAATATGAAAGGAATTACACTCTAAAAGCATGTATAACAAATTAAATTAATTAAATTTTTTTAAAAAGCTTCTTCTCAGCAAAGGAAACAATTAATAATGTGGGGAGAGAGCCTACAGATTTGGAGAAAATCACATGCACCTCTGATAAAGCATTAATGTCTAGGATATATAAAGAACTTAGAGATCATATTTTAAGAAATAAAAATAAACCCATCTCAGGTGAGAACACCAGAACCTGACCTTTCTACTGAAGTGAGGATATGTATTCCTGTAAGACACAAACTCAATTCCAATGTTGGTGTTTTCCATAGGACTAGCCCACCCATCTAGCCTCTGAACAGTCACCTTCAGAGGACACAAATATCCCTGTCCTAAGCAAATCTCGTCTTCCAAGAACTGCAGGTGGTTTCCTAAGAGCATGAGGGTAGTTGGGCAATTTTGCTCTCATTCATCCTTGATGACTGGCCTTTCTAAAACAATCATGACTATATCACTCTCCTGCTTAAGATCTTTTGGCAACTCCTATTTTTCAAGACAAAGCCCAAAGTGCTTAGCTCAGTTTGTAGCCCTACATAATAGGACCCTTGACTTTGTCATTTCCTATAACTCTCCTTCATATGATCTCAATTACAGCTGGGATATAATTCTCTAGAGGAGTTAGCATGTTTTATGCAAACCTCTTCTAATTGGGATAATCTTTATTTTCAAATTTTAGAATATACATGGTTTAGAAAGATGAAATACTTCTTTAAGACTTAGATTTTCTATTTATTTATTTTGGTACCAGGGATTGAACCCAGGGGAGTTTAACCACTGACCCCCATCTCCAGTCCATTTTACTTTTTACTTTTAAACAGGTTCTTGCTAAGTTGCTCAAGTCCTCACTAAATTGCTAAGGCTGGTTTTGAACTTGCGATCCTTCTACTGCAGACTCCCAAATTGCTGGGATTATATGTGTGCACCACCAAGTGTGACCAAAAAAACTTAGACTTTTAAAAATGAGTTTCTTGTATCATCCTTCTCATCTCTGATTTCTACTTCCCAGAAACAACCAAAATTTACTTTCTAGTATGTCTTGTTTGGCACCATATTTTTTTTGTTTGTTTTTTAAAGGTCATTATTTTATTCATGCATTACAATTGTGGGCTTCCTTTTTACATATTCATACATGCACATAAAAAGCATTTTTTTAATTCAAAGTTGTTGTATTTATAATAGTAGTATGCATTATAATTCATAATAAACATATAGAGCATCTTTTTACAAAACACTGTATACAATGTATATTCGTACCATTCAAGTCTTCAATCATGCATTTAGGATAATGACATCCATCTTATTCAACCACCTTTTCTTTTTTCCCCTCCATCCCCTCTTGCTCCCTTCCTTCCCCTCCCTGCCCTTTGACCTTTCTAGCATTCCTCTAATACTCCTATGTACCCCGACCCAACACCACTGTGAATCAGCCTCCTTATATCAGAGAAAACATTCGGTATTTGGATTTGTGAGATTGACTAACTTCACTTAGCATTATATTCTCTAACTTCATCCATTTACCTGCAAATGCCATTATTTTATTTTATTTTATTGCTGAGTAAAATTCCATTGTGTATATGTACCACATTTTCTTTATCCATTCATCAACTGAGGGACATCTAGGTTGGTTCCACAATCTAGCTATTGTGAATCGTGCTGCTATAAACATTGAAGTGGCTGTGTCACTGTAATATGCTGTTTTTAAGTCCTTTTGGGAATAGACCCAGGAGTGGGATGGCTGGGTCATAGGGTGGTTGATTCTAAGTTTTCCAAGAAATTTCCATACTGCCTTCCATAATGGTTGCACCATTTTGCAGTCCCACCAGCAGTATATGAGTTGACACCATATTTTTAATAAAAAACTTGTATATTAGTTCTTGACATTTTTCAGATTTCAATATTATTTATTGACTTCCAATTATTTAAGATAAGGATTTAGCTTTCTTACACATTTCAGTTTCTTGATCCTCCTAATTAGTTAAGACATTTGGTTAACTTCAATATTTTGTTCCAGTTGTAAATATTATTTTGCAGTTACTTTGATGACAATCTCTGTCCTATTTTATTCCTCTTCAGTTAATGAATTTTGTCATTTTAAATTCACTTTCTTGTTTTTCTATGAACCTATCATTTATTCACCCCCAAACTCCCTAAAAATAGTGAACATTCTCCATTCAGTAATTTCAAACACATCTGACAATCAACTTCACTTTTTCCCTGGATATTCCTATTCTGATACCTCTATCATCAAGCTCTACTCTAAACTGGTTCTTCACATTCTAGGCCCCCCACCTTCACTCCTTCCATAAGGAACCCACTGACCACACCCTCCTTTTGTAAGACCACACCCTGGGTAGCTTCCTAAAACTGATGGGAAATTTTTTGAGATGTTGATATCTGAAACTGGCTTCATTATATCTTTGCGTTTGATCAATTGACTGGGTATCAAACTATAGGATGGGGTTACTTTCCTTGTGAGTTTAAAGACACTGCACTTCCTTTCTTTCAGTGTTGTTATGAACAAAAATTGTTCTGATCCTAACTGCTGATAATTGGTATAGGATCCATTGTTTTCTCCCTGGAAGGTTTAAAGATCTCCTCGTGGACTCAGTGTTTTGAATGTCATGATGCTGTGTCTTGATGCAGGTCCTGTTTGCATCTATTGTTGAGAATGAATCGTTCCTCTTCCAGGATTCCCTTCACTTTCAAAAAGGATTCCATTTTAGTTCAATAAATGACCATTTGTCCTTTCATTAACTAGCTTCTTTTTCCTCTTAGTGTCTTTGCTCATTTAGCTTTTGCCTTTAAAAAAATCTTTAATGTCATTTTAGTGGGATTTAAAAATGGACCATTGATTAACCTCTTTGTGCTCAATTTATCATATATTACTGGAAATCCTCTGTTTAGAATACTCCTCACATAGCTATTAGATTGAAGCATATTAAATGATTAATAATCAGCCATTTGTGAACTTCAAAAATGACAATTTCAAATAATTCAACCCAAATAACTTCTACCTGACCTTTAAGACTTAGCTCAGGTATCCCCTTATTAGGACTTTTTATCCAGCTTTCTTGATTTAAATCCTATTCTTTTCTCATTGTATCCTGGGTATATCACTGTATAGTACTTACTTCACTATAATGGTATTCTGGGTTTACCTCTCTGTCTTTCCTACCAGATTTAAGGCAAGGAACCATATCTTCTTTAAGTTTGAATATACTTCATGTAACTCAGTGACTGGTAAACAATGGATACTCAATAAGGGCTTAAGAAATGAGGATATAAAAAAGAACAGCTAGAAGGACAGTGAGTATGGTGCCATAATCCAGTCTTCTCACCTAAACTAGGTCCAGCTATGTATGAGGCTTCGGTACAATTTCTCTCCATTAATACATCTGGGAAACTGAGGAGATGGTAGTTATCCACCCACCATGCATTCAACATACAGCCATGGTTCAGGTGCAGGGTGAATTCTATAGATATTCCTGATCAAAGAATGGAGACAATGAGTCAGGGAATAATTTGCTGTATCTCAATTCTACTCTCCAGGCTGTTAGTTCCATACCCTCTGAGTCACCCTTCCTTTGTCATGAAAGGTAGGACTTGTTTGTACCTCAATAATTTTCTTAGCCCTCTCCCTGCCAGTAGAATTTGGAAGCCCAAAGCCTTAATTTTTATTTATTTATTTATTTATTTATTTTGCCTCTGTTCCTTTCAGTCCAAGCCAGCCAGTGTTCATTGATAGGATTTTCTTAAAAAAAAAAAAAAAAAAAAAAAAAAAAAAAAAAAAACTTTATGAGGCTTCTGTGAAGTTCTCTGGAGTTCACACCATTGGACAAATGCCACATCCATAAAGCTCTTCTAGATAAGCTCAAATTTACCTTGGGCTTCTGCTGAAAAAGCTAAGAGAACATTTGAAGCTTTCCAAGGTCTTATTGTTCAAGAAGATCTCTGAGATACATCCTTATTCTCTTTAAAAAGAAAAGAAAACCTTTGTAGAATGAATAATAACCTGGGCCTTTATTCTTTCTGAGGTCTTAACAAAATGTTATAGAATCACTTGCCTTTCTCCTAGACTACCTATTGTTGGCAGTACTCAGAGACACTTCTCTTTTTTTTAATTAATTTATTTTTTATTCTAAGTTGTTAGAAATGACAGCAGAATGCATTACATTTCATATTATACTTATAGAGCACATTTTTACATGTCTCTGGTTGTATACAAAGTATATTCACACCATTTGTGAGTTCATACATGCACTTTTTGTCGTCGTTGCTGTTATCTGGAGAAGATGAGAATTTTCAAAACCATCAAGTCCTGGCTCCTTCTTGTTTAACAGTTCTTCCCTCAATTTACTTCTATACTCTTGAATTTTTATAAGCATCCAGAGAAAACCAGGCAAAACTTTCAAAACTGTCCTTATAAATGTTTTTAGTGACACCAAGTGCAGTGGCACATACCTATAATCCCAGAGGTTTAGGAAGCTGAGGCAGAGGAGGATTCCAAGTTCACAGCCAGCCTTAGCAATTTGGCAAGGCCCTAAGCATTTTACTGAGACCCTGTCTCAAAAAAATAAAATAAAAAATAAAAAATAAATAAACCACGGCTGGAGATGTGTAGCTCAGTGGTTAAGCACCCTGGGTTTAATCCCCAGTACTTTAAAAAAAAAAAAAAAAGGAAAAAGAAATCTCTGTAGTGCCAGGCATGATGGCACACACCTATAATCCCAGAGATTCAGAAGGCTAAATCAGGAGGATCACAAGTTCTGGGCCATCCTCAGCAGTTTAGCAAAAACCTGTCTCAAAATTTTAAAAATTTAAAAAGATTAGGGATGCAGCTCAGTGGTAAAGTACCCTTGGGTTCAATCCCCATGGAAGAGGGGGAGGAATAAAATAAATTTCTTTAGCTACATTACCAAGTTTATTAGGCACATTTTCTGCCTGGAAGAAGACTCTACCCTATTCAAGTCTTGAGATGATTAAATCCCCTTCTGACACCATGATTGAAGCTTATGAGAGACACTGATCCAGAGGACCCAGCTAAGTTGCATCTAGATTCTTGATTTCTGGTTGTTGACAGAATTCAGTTCCTTACAGGCTGTTGTTCTGGGGTAGGGAGGGGGGTCCTTAGGTGTTCATTGCCTAACAATCAGAGGATACCCACAATTCTTTGCTCTGTGACCCTCTCAACGGGGAAGCTCACTATATGGGAGCTTACTTTATCAGTTAAAAAGTAAAAAAAGACAGAGTTCAAGCAGGAGAAAAATCACAATCTTTCATAACCTAGTCTCAAAAATAACATCCTGTTACTATTTTTTTTTTTTTTTTTTTTTTTTTTTTTGTACTAGGGATTGAACCTAGGGGCACTCAACCACTGAACTGAGCCACATCCCCAGCCCTTTTTATTTTTTATTTTGAGACAGGGTCTCACTGAGTTGGCTTTGAACTTGTGATCCTCCTGTCTCAGCCTCTTGAGTCTCTTGGGATTGCAGGAGTGAGCCCCCATGCCCAGCCCTATTACCTTTTTCATGGGCTATTAATTTATAAGCAAACTTCTTGGTCCAATTCGCGCTAAAGGGACCGGAGTACAAAAATAACAACAGTCTACTGATATATGACAAAGATGCTCTTTCCTCCTATTTCTCTTTCTCTTTTAGAAAATTGTAGTAAAATACATATAACATAAAATTACTATCCTAGTCATTTTTATGTACACACTCAGTGATATTAAATACATTCCTCATGCTGTCAGCCATCGCCACCATCCATGTCCATAACACTTTTCATCTTGTAAACTTGAAACTGTATTCATTTGACCTCATTCTCCCCTTCACACAATCCATGACAGCCACCATTCTACTTTTGGTCTCTATGATTCTGTTTATTCTAAATACTTCATCTGAGTGGGATTGCAAACATTTTTCTATTTGTGGTTGGCTTTTTTTCATTTAGCATAACATCCTCAAGTGCATCCATGTTGTAGCATGTCAGGATTATTTCTTTTTAAGGCTAATGTTTCATTGTATGTATATACCACATTTTCCTTATCTGCTCATCTGTTGATGGACATTTGGGTTGCTTCCATGTTTTAGCTATTGTAAATAATGTTATTATGAACACAGGAGAACAAATATCACTTCAAAACCCTGATTTCAATTCTTTATATACCCAGTCTCACCTTTCAGTTCCCATACATAGTATCCTCAAGATCCAGATTTCTACTAATAGTTTGTTCAAATTAATTTAGGCTTTATCATGTTCCCCCAAATTTTTTCAGCTTTTTCCCATATCCCAAAGCAACTACAATATATTTAGGTATTTATTACATTAGCACACCACATCTGGAACCAAAATATGTATTAGTTACATATTACTGCATAAAATTATTCAAAACTTAGCAAATTAAAATAACATCGTGTTGTGGTTTCTATGGATCAGGAATCCAGGTACAACTTGGGTGGGTCCTCTGGCTCAAGGTCTCTTACAGCACCAATTAGTGTCAGAAGGGGCCACAATCATCTCAGGGCTTAAATAAGAAAGTCCTCTTCCAAGTTTGTTGGTGGAAAAATTTAGTTCCTTATAGGCTGTTGGCCTGTGGGAAGTCTCAGGTCTTCATTGCCTGTCAGCCAGAGGATACCACAATTCTTTGCTATATGACCCTCTCAGTCGACCTACTCACCATATGGGCAGCTTGCTTTTCGCAGAGCGAAAGAAGGATCAAAGAGAGAATTCAAGCAAGAGAGAAGTCACCATCTTTCATAACCTAATCTCAGAAATGACATCCTATTATCTTTCACATAGGATATTAATGATAAGAAAGCCTCTTGGTCCAAATCACACTAAACAGACTGGAATTACACAGGGTATGAACATAAAAGGAGGGGCAGGGATCACTAGGACTCATTTTAGAATCTGCTTACCACTTCATAAAAATGCATAAGTGTGTGCACTTATTATTTTAAGTTAATATTTTTCAAAGTTTATTAATGTGTCCATCACTCTTCTAAGTGAGTTGCATACATTAATTCAGTTGTCCTAGGAGGAAAGTACTATTGTCACTTTTCTTTTATATATTAGTAATTGCAGAATTTAAACTTAATTGAAATTAGAAATTTGAAATAATTTGTTAAGATCTTATAGCAAGTAAACAGTTAAACCAGTATTTAAACCCAGGCAGTCTGGCTCTAGGGTCTGAACTCTTAACCACCACAATATATACTTTCTTATAAAAAAAAGATAGAGTCAGGCGCAGTGGCACACACCTATAATCTCAGCACTTGGGAGGCTGAGGCAGGAGGATTGCGAGTTCAAAGCCAGCCTCAGCAATGGCAAGGCATTTAGCAACTCAGTGAGACCCTGTCTCTAAATAAAATACAAAAAAGGGTTGGGGATGTGGCCCAGTGGTTGAGTGCCCCTGAGTTCAATCCCTGGTACCAAAAAAAAAAAAAAAAAAAAAAAAAAAAAAAAGATAGAACATGCAGGAGGAGTAGATTTGTAGTTGAATCTGGACATCAAAGTACTCATTAAGTAAAAAAGTTTAGAGCAATTCCCTTCTGAACTTTGCATGGTGATGTCGTACAAGTGACATGATATAAATATGTCTCTGTTAGCTTTAAATTTTCATAAACATTCTTTTCATGGGAAAAGTTATGATTGGAGAGATTTGATTGACATACCCTAAGTCACTAGACTGTATGCCGCATTTTTTTTACTTTATATCATAAATGTTGTCTTATATGATCATTTTCAAAAAACACAATGTGTATTCCTCTTGAGCTGTATTTCAGTACTCATATCAAATTGCTTCATTGACTATGGTACCTTAAAAGATGATTTTGTTCTTGAACAAGAAATCACAAGATCAGAAACGAGAAATAATGAGATCAGAACCACAGAGCCATTCTGAGTGCTTAAAATATCTGTATTAAATCCTTTCACCTCATGATGTATGCTATGTGGAATTAGAAATTCTAGAAGAAAAATAATGTTTCAATGCACCTTGGTAGAACACAATAGAGAATATCAGACAATATGACAGCCAGACATTCTTCTTTCCTACTCCCTTTGAAATCCCTAAAGTTAGGGGATTATATAATAGCTCTGGAACCTTGGTTCAGATTTAAGAATCCTTGACTTTTTGGCCATGTGAAGACACAGCTAGAATGTTATCATGTATGAAATAGAGAACAAGCCTCACCTGACACTGAATTTGCTGGTGCCTTGACTTCCTGGCCTCCACAACTGTGAAAAATAAATTTTTATGGTTTATAAGCCACTTTGTCTAGGTATTATGTTACGGCAGTCTGCATGAACTAAGGCATCATGCAGATTCATCATGATCATAACTTTAGAGAAGGATATGTGTGTGTGTGCACATATATATGTAGAATAATGATAGTGATAGAGATGGCTCTGTGGTTCTGATCTCATTATTTCTCATTTCTGATCTTGTGATTTCTTGTTCAATAATGATAGTGTACTGATTCAGAGTATAGGCTTTGGAACGCAGGCTTGGAGTGTAATATACGTCACATAGATTCGAAACCCAGCTCAGCTTCTTTCTATGTGATGTTAGGGTTCAGTTTCCTCATGTGTAAAATGGAGATAATTTTACCCACCTCACTGTTATTGTATAAAGATAACGAACAAATATGTATAAAGAAAGAATCTTTGAGAAAGGACACCTTTTTTAACAAATGGTGCTGGGAAAACTTGATATCCATGTGTATAAGAATGACACTAGATTCCTTTCTATCACCCTGCACAAAAATCAATTCAAAGTGAATCAAAGACCTGGGAATTAGACCAGAAACTTTGCAACTGCTATAAGAGAATGTAGGATCAGCATTCCTCAATAAGACTACTAAAACTCAGGAAATGAAACCAAGAATTAATAAGTGGAATAGCATCAAATTAAAAAGTTTTTGCACAATAAATGAAACAATGGTGTGAAAAGAGAGTCTACAGAAGGGGAAAAAAAATTTTTGCCAACTGCTCTTCTGATGGAGGATTAATATCCAGAATATATAAAGAACTCAAAAACTTAACACCAAAAAAGCAAATAACCCAATCAGTAAATAGTCACATGAATGAAACAAATTTTCTCAAAAGATGAAATACAAATGGTCAACAAATATATGAAAAAAATGTATAATATCTTTAACAATCAGGAAAATGCAAATCAAAACATCACTGAGATTTCATCTCACTCCAGTTAGAATGGCAGTTATCAAGAATACAAATAATAAAAAGTACTGGCAAGGATATGGGGGAAAGGGAATTGCTTATACACTGTTAGTGGGACTGTGAATTAGTACAACCACTATGGAAATCAGTATGGAGATTCCTCAAAAGGCTAGGAATGAAACCACCATATGACCCAGCTATTCCACTTCTCAGTATTTATCCAAAAGAACTAAAGTCAGCATACTATAGCAATATATGCATACCCATTTTTATAGCAACACAATTCACAACAGCCAAACTGTGGAACCAGTCCAGGTGCCTGTATACATGATGGAGTTTTACTCAGCCATAAAGAACAAAATTATGCAGGAAAACAGAACTGCAGAACATCATGCTAAGTGAAATAAGCCAGACTCAGAAAGTCAAGGGTCATATGTTTTCTCTCATGTGTAGAAGATAGAAGGAAAAGTGGGGGGGTGTCATGAAAAAAGAAGGGAGATAAGTAGAATAGAGGATGGGAATCTGAGGTGTGGGGAGAGAAAAGGGAAGTAATGGGCAATGAAATTGACCAAATTATGTTATGAATATATCACAATGAATCCTACTATTTTGTGTAATTATAATGTACTGAGAAAGAAAGAATGAATTGTTGAGAAATTCTGTTAGATAAAGTGAGATTAAAATAGATTTCATAGCATTGATTTTTAAATTAAAGTTTTAAGAAAAACAAATACTTTAACAACACTTATAGTATAATCTTTTTAAGATTCATCCATATTTTGACATAGATTCACAGTTGATTTCTTTTTTTGTTGTTGTTCTTGACTAGTATTTAATTAGATGTAAAAGCCACAATTTGTATATCTAGTCACTTGTACATAGATGTGTTTCTAGTTATTGGTTATTAGCAGTAATACTGCTATTAATATCATATGTAAGCTGCCTGTCATGGCCAGCCACGGCGCCACGGGAGAAAAACTCGGAGGCAGAGTAAAGCTATTACTACTTTTACTTCTACTTTCTTAGAGAGAGCTTAGAGAGGGAAAGAAAGATTTTTAGAGAGAAAGATTAAAGAGAGCTTTCTTAGAGAGAAAGAAAGATAGAGCTTAGCTTCTTGTCTTCTTGTCTTCTTGTCTTCTTATCTTCTTAGCTTAGAGAGAGAGAAAGAAAAATAGAGAGAGCTTAGCTTTGAGAAAGATTATTTTTTAGAGCTTCTTCTTTCTTCTTGCTTCTTTCTTCTTTCTTCTTCGGGAGCCTCGGCCTAACTCTGACCAGCCCTCGGGAGCCTCGGCCTAACTCTGACCAGCCATTACTTCTTCTATCTGGTTTCTCTTCTGTAACCGCTCTGCCTACGTTCTGGCCACTCTGATTCTTTTCTCCGACCCGAACTCTTATTCTGACCGACCGAGCGACTGCACAACTGACTGAATGAATTTCTCCGTTCTCCTAACTCGGACCGCTTTCACCCGGTTATTTACCTTCAGCTTTGCAGGTGCCTACAGGTGCGTCACATACATATCAGGTGGAACTTATGGCTTCCAGCTAGCTGCAACAGCCCTTCCTAATTAGGGCTCCTTCAATCATATGCAAATCTTTTTGTGGACATAGTTTTCATTGCCCCTTGTTTAATAGAAACCTATAGTGGAATTCACAGATCATATGGTATAAGGAGTTCTTCCCCCACAGTGCTAAGGCATGAACCCAGAACCTCGCACATGCTAGGCAAGCATTCTGCCACTAAACCACATCCCCAGCACTCAAATGAGAAATGTATATTCGTAGGAAACTACCAAACTGTTTTTCCAGAGTTGTTGTACCTTTTACATTTCCAACAGCAGTATTTGAGAGTTTTAGTAGCTCTACATCCTTAGTAGCACTGGGTTTTATCAGTCTTCTTAGTTTTAGCCATTCTTGTGAGTATGCAGTGATAGGCCAATGTGACTTTAACTTGCATTTCTCTCATGACAAATGATATTAAGCAATTATTTTACATGAAAGTTGGCCATTGTACATGTTTTTGTAAAGGGTCCTTTTTTTTTTTTTTTTTTTTTTTTTTTGAGGGATTTCCAAAGACTTCTAAAACATTAGTACACTTCCTACTAAACACTTCAGGATGCATTAAATTAATTAGAGTTTAATATTTGTTAATATTTATTTTTTGTTGGAAGATTGCTAGGTGGTAGGTATGTGGTGAAACAAATATGTGAAAATGTTCATATTAGTATCAACATGGTAAACCTAGACTTCCAGAGATAGTCACAGACTTAATCAGCAGTTTAATGATTCCCAGAGATTCAGGTTCCTTCCAGCTTCTTCCTTGCCATTACTGAACTGTTGTCCTCTTTCTCATAGTCTAATATGGGGACAGATTCCAGCAAACATGTCCATGTTCCCAGCATCAGGAGGGAAGCAGGAAAAAAAGTACTTAAGCGCCTTTCAGGTGAGTTACCAAAAATCCCACACAGCATTTCTGTTCATATATCACAGGCCCAATTTTAGTCAGTTCACAACTAGCTGCAAATGAATGTTTTGATAAATGGTAGATGATTGGCTCCATTGAGAAGGAGAGAAGGAAGGGATAAATGGCTATGGGAAATAATTTATACTCTCCTCAATGGCATACAACATTGTGACTTTTTTTTTAAAGTATCTAACCCATTATATTATGTCATCCAGAAATACTTCAATATATGACACCAACAGTTAAGGATACTTTTCAACATAACCACAAGGACCAACAAATGACAACCCCAAAACTAACCTCTCTTTAACATACAGATCATGTTAATTTTTCCAAACTTGCCTCCAAAAGTGTCATTTTATAGCTCATTTGTCAAAATCAATTTGGTTGATATGTCTAGAAACATTTTCAGTGATAAGATAATCACCCCTCACATGCTGGGGATTGCCATTTCTAGTAGCTTCTCTCATCATTAATTAAAATATGCTCCCCCTGGGAATACTAGATGCAGAGATAGAAAAGACATAGCAACCAAACTAATGTGTGGACCTGGTTCAGATCCTAGTTCAAATAGACCAAGTTTTTCAAAAAAAGACTTTGAACTGGGTATAGTGGTGCATACCTGTAATCCCAGTGACTTGGGAGTCTGAGACAAGAGGATACAAGTTCAAAGTCAACTTTAGCAACTTAACGAGATTCTAAGCAACTTAGCGAGACCCTGCCTCAAAATGAAAAAAGGACTGGGGATGTAAGCACCCCTGGGTTCAAGTACCACACACACACACACACACACACACACACACACACACACACACACAAAGACACTTAGGGAAATTTGACTGTCGTCTTAACAAGGAATTGCTCATTTCACTAGGTGATAATGGCATTTGATAACATAATATGTCCCCACTGTTCAGGAATATAGAGTAAAATAAGGAAAAGTATGATGGCCTTATGCCTGAAATTTGTTTTAAAATACTTCATCAAAGTAGAAAAAACAGATGAAACAAATGTGACAAAATGTTGATCATTGTTGAATCTGGGTGATGACTTTGGGAGAGTGCATGTTGAACTACTCTTTACTTATGTAAATGTTTAAATTTCTTCATAATAAAATTTTTGTAAACAAAGAAATGCCTAACCATTCAACGTTAAACCAAATAGTCTATAAACTTTTTTTTTCATGGAAAAAATTTACATTTGTTTTTCTTTAATTTTCAATGAATTTTTCTCTGTATTTTAGCAATACTGCTATCCTTCCTCAGCCTATTAGAAGAAGCTTTAGGAAAAACTTTGCCAACTAAACAGCCCTGCATGGAGAGAGGCTATTTAACACAAACAAAGCACAGAGCCATACAAATGTCTAATAATGGAGAAATGGTAGTATAGTATATTAGAATTATATAGCTATTGAGAAGAATTGTTTAAAAAAAAACTAACAACCTAGGAATTGTTGTATCAATTGAAAAAAATCAGAAAATGAAAATATGATTACAAAGACAGACTGTTACTAATGATGGGGCTTCCCTGGAAAAACTGACACAATGGATAAAACTGTATGCAGAAGTCTCCTTAAAATGTCTCCCAGAAAACTATAAAGGTATCCAAATTTGTATATTTACTGAGTAGGATGGAGTTGGAGAATGGCATTGTCCCTGCTGAACTTAAACCTATATTCAGGCTTATTCCGATTTGTTTCTTTTCCTTCCCTCCTTTTGAAATTGTATTCTAAATTAGCAGTTTACAATTGTATGTACTTATAGGGTATAAAGTGGTAAGATTTATAAATACAAGGTAGAATAATAAATAAAGCTAATTAATGGGGCTGAGGTTGTGGCTCAGCAGTAGAATGCTCTCCTCGCATGAGGTGCTGGGTTCAATCCTCAGCACCACATAAAAATAAATAAATAGAATAAAGTTATGGTGTCTAATTACAACTAAAAAACACTATTTTAAAAAGCTAACTAACATATCCATCACCTCAAATACTTGTTTTATTGTGCTGAGAACATTTGAAATGTACTCAACATTTTTTAAATGTACAAGACACTATTAACTATATTTACCATACTGTGCAATAAATCTCAAAAGCCTGACTCCTCCTAAAACAATTTTGTTGCCTTTGACTAACCATCTCGTACCCACCCCAACCTTTGTAGTCATTTCTCTGCCCTCTGCTTCTTTGAATTAAATTATTTCAGATTCTCCTCTGATGTAAGAACATGAGATATTTGTCTTTTTTAACTCCTAATTTATTTTAATTTTTATTAACATGTGTTAGTTATAAATGTTAATGGGGTTCAGCATATTTTTACATGCACGTGACAGGAACTAGTTAAATCCAGCCTTTCTTTATCCACCTTCCTCTCCATTTCTCAATCTCTAGCAATCACTGTTTTTCTTCCAGATTGACATATTTTAGCATCCAACTGTGAGAGAGAACACATTTCTCTGTCTGGCTTATTTGGCTTAATAAAATGGCCTCCAATTCCATTCATTTTGCTGCAACAGATAGAATTTCTTTCTTCTTTTTGGCTCAATAATACTCCATTGTGTGTCTATCCTACATTTTCTTCATCCATTCATCTGTTGATGTGCAGATAAAACTGATTTCATATCTTAGCTATTGTGAATAGTGCTATAATAACCACAAGCATGCAAGTATATTTTGGTGTGCTATCTTATTTCCTTTGGATATATGCCCAAAAGTGGGATAGCTGAATCATATATTATAATTGTTTAGTTTTTGAGGAAACTATTCTCCATAATGGTAATGTTAATTTACGTTCCTGTCAATAGTGTATAATATAGAGCACCTTTTTTTCTGCATCCTCACCGGCATTTATTATTTGTTGTTCATTTGTTTTGTTTTGGTTTTTGATTAGTAGCCATTCTCCTGGGTTAGGATTTCATCTATTGCAGGTTTGATTTACATTTTCCTGATGGCAAATGACACTGAGCTATTTTTCATGTATTTATTGATCATTTATATTTCTTCTTTCAAGAAGTTTCTATTTGTTCATTGAGATCATTGCCCATTTTTAAATTGGATTACTTATTTGTTGTTGTTGTTGTTGTTTTTAGTTCCTGATTTATTCTGAATATTAACCTTCAGATGAATAGTTGACAAATATTTTCTCCAATTCTCCAGGTTTTCTCTTCATTCTGCTGATTGTTTCCTTTGCTGTGCAGAAACTTTTAAGTTTGATGTAATCCCATTTGTCTATTTTCACTTTTCCGTTACTTTGGAGATCCTATCCAGAAAATTGCTGCCTGTGCCAATGTCCTCAAGTGTTTTCACAGTTTTCATTTAGGGGCTTTACAGTTTCAGGTCTTACATTTAAGGCTCCACTCCATCGTGTTGATTTTTGTGCAGGATGATGGGGTTAGTTCAGTATTCTCCATGGTGATATCCAGTTTTCATGGCAACATTTATTGAAGAGGCTGTCCTTTCTCCAGTATGTTTTTGGTGCCTTTGACAATAGTTGGCTATAGATGCGTGAGGTTATTTCTGGGATATCTGTTATGTTCTATTGACCTGTGTCTGTTTTTGTGCCATGCCCTGCTATCTTGGCTGCTATGGCTCTGTAGTGTCCCTGAAATCGGGCAGTGTGAGGCCTCCAGAGTTGTTCTTTTTGTTCCAGAATGCTTTGGCTATTTGGGATCTTTTGTGCTTCCATATACATTTTAGAATTGTTTTTCCTAGCTCTGAGAAGAATGTCATTGACATTTTAGTGGAGATTGCATTAACCCTGTAGGTCACTTTGGATAGTATTACATTTTAGCAATAGTAATTCTTCCAATCCACAAACATGGGAGGCCTCCCCATCTTTTTGTATCTTCTTCAATTTCTTTCTTCAGTGTTTTGTAATTGTCATTGTAGATCTCTTTCACTTCTTTAGTTAAGTTTATTCCTAGGTGGGTTTTGGTTTGTTTCGTTTGTTTTGCTTTGTTTGTAGCTATCATAAATGAGATTGCTTGCATGATTTCTTTCATCATTGGTGTATAGAAAAGCTGATTTTGCGTGTTTATTTGAATCTTGATACTTCACTGAATTCTTTTTATCAGTTCTAATAGTCTTTTTGTGGTGTATTTATATTTTTCTATACTTAGAATCATGTAATCTACAAACAGGGACAGTTTGACTTCTCCTTTGCCTGTTTGTATGCTTCTTGTTTCTTCCCTTGGCTAATTTCTCTGGCAAAAACTTCTAATGCTACATTGAATATGAACAGTGAGAATGGATGCCCTTGTCTTGTCCCTGATCTTAGATAAAATGCTTTCAGCTTTTCTCCATTCCATATGACGTTGGCTATGGGTTTGTCATATATATAACTTTTATTATATCCAGGTATAATCCTTTTGTACTAATTTGTTCAGGCTTTTATTATAAAGAGATGTTAAATTTTATCAAATTTTTTTTTTCTGCATCTGTTGAGATGATCATGGGGTTTTTATCCTTTATTCTGTTGTATTACATTTATTGATTGGACCATCCTTGTTTTCCTGGTATGAAACCAATTTGATCGTGGTCAATGGTCTTTTTGATGGGCTGTTGAATTTGATTTTCTAGTATTTTGTTGATAATTTTTGCATCTATGTTCATCAGGGATATTGGCCTGTAGCTTGTGTGTCTGTCTGTCTGTCCCTATCTGGTTTTGGTAATAGGGTAATATTGGCCTCATAAAATGAGTGTGGAAGGGTTCCCTCCCGTTGAATTTTTTGGAATATCTTGAGAACAATTGATGTTAGTTGTTCTTTGAAAATTTCGTAAAGTTCAGTAGTTGAGTCATCTATCTGATCCAGGCTTTTCTTTGTTGGAAGACTTTTTATTATTGATTCGATCTCATTACTTGTAATTAGTCCATTCAGGTTTTTAATGTCCTCATGGTTTAATTTTTGTAGGTCATATTTGAAGGGCAAAAATCACAACAGAGACAACCATGCAGCCAAGAGATTTATTCACCAGCCTTTATGGCTGGTCGGAGGTAGAAGAAGTATGGGGAGAGAGGAGTCAGGAGAAGGAAGTCTACAAGCTCTATAGTGGAAGAGAAGAGTCAGGGAGAGGGGAGTGTGTGAACTCTGGATGGAGTGTTGGTACCTGGTCGTGCCAGCTGTGGTCTCTGGAGCTGTCTGCTGGGCAGCTGCCGTTGGGCTGGAGATGGTGGGTCTGGAGCTGTCGGCTGGGGCAGCTGCCATCAGGCTGGAGACGGTGAGACTGGAGCTGTTGCAGTGGCTGCTTCCTCACAGCAGGGAGGAGCTGTTGTGTCTGAGCTCCGGGCAGGCAGGGACTTCAAGTAGGGATCTCTGGTGGGGGGTGTGCCAGAGCGACCTTTAATGCTATTGGCTCTTTTCCCAGAGAACAGGGCAACCTTTAAGCCAATTGGCTCCTGCCTGGGGAAAATGAAACCAGGTTGCTCCTCATGCAAATTTCCATGGGGGAGGTGGCCCATCGGCCCAAGCCTATCTATCAATATTTGTCCAGAAATTTGTTCACTTCAGTTTTTTTATTTTGTTAACATTTAGCTCTTTGTAATAAATCCTGATGATCCTTTGTAGTTTTGTGGTAGCAGTTGTAATGTCTCTTTTTTCTTTTTCTTTTTTTTATGTCTTTTTTTCTTCTCTGATTTTATTTATTTGTGTATTTGTTCTGTTTCTTGTTATTCTAGCTAAAGGTTTACTGATTTTGTTTTCCTTTTAAAAAAATCAATTCTTTGTTTCATTGATCTTTTGTAATTTTTCTAGTCTATATTTGGTTTATTTCTTCTCTTATCTACATTTTTTCCTTCTTGCTACTATTTTGGGGTTTAATTTATTCTTTCTAAATCTTCAAGATGCATTTTCAGGTTGCTTAATTGAAATCTTTCAATTTTTTTTTCATGTAGGCACTTATTACTATAACTTCTTTTTTAGTTCTGTTTTTCTGTTTCCCATGAGTTTTGGTTCATTGTATTTCCATTTAAATTTATTTCAAGAAATTCTTTAATTTCCATTTTATTGGTACTTTTTAATTATACATAACATTTGGATTTGTCTTGACATAATTATAAAAGCATGGAATATACTTTGCTCTAATTCTGTCCCCAGTATTTCCCCTTTCCTTCTCTTCCTTCTTCCTCATGTCCCCTTCCCTCTACTCTACTGATCTACCATTTACTTTTAAAGGTGGGGAGAGATCCCGTCAAAATAAAAGAAAGGTAAGTGAACTAGATGAAGGGGATTGAGTGGGAGGGAGAAAGGAAGGAATAAGGGAAGAATAGCAGAAGGAATCTGACCTAAATTTCCTATGTACATGTATGAATAGACAACAGTGAATCTCACCATCATGTATACCCACAAGACACCAATGATACAAAAAAAACCCTTTGATTTCTTTAATGACCCATGTTCATTCAAAAGTGTGTTGTTCAGTCTCCATGTATTTTTACAATTTCTAAAATTTCTTTTGTTGACTGCTAGTTTTATTCCTTGTTATCAGAAAGATAGAATATTATTTCAATATTTTTGATTTGTTAAGACTTGTTTTGTGGCCTAACATATGGTCTACTTCTAGAGAAAAATTCCTTGCACCAATAAAAAGAATGTATTCTGCAGCTGTTGGATGGAATGTTCTATAAATGTCTGTTAAATCCATTTGATCTATAGTATAGTTTAACTCTGATGTTCTTTGCTAATTTTTGTCTGGGTGATCTGCCCATTGATGAAAGTGAGGTGTTGAAATCCCCTACTTTTATTATACTGAAGTCTATTACTCCCTTTAGGTCAAATAATGTTTGCTTTATAAAACTGGGTGATCTAACATAAGATGCATGTGAATTTACAGTCATTACATCTCCTTGTTGAATCAATCCCTTGTTTATTATGTGGTAACTTTCTTTGTCTTTTCTTATAGTTTTTGTCTTAAAGCCTATTTTGTCATATACATGTATACATATGAGCCCTCATTTGGCTGTTTGCTTTAGGTTTCTGTTTGCTCGGAGTGTCCTTTTCCATCCCTTTACTTTCAGCATGTGTGTGTATGTGTCTTTACTGGTGAGTTGAGTCTTATAGGCAGAATATTGTTGGGCTTTGGTTTTTATCCATTCAACCAGTCTGTATCTTTTAATTGGAAAATTTAGTCTGTTTTATTCAAGGTTGTTGCTGTTAGGTAAAGACTTACTCCTGTCATTTTGTTGATTTTCTTTCAATCTGAATATTCCTTGTTCTTTTTTTTTCCTTTCTTATTCATCATTGTGGTTTGATGGCTTACTGTCTTGATAATATTTGATTCTTTTCTTTTCCTCTTTCGTTTATCTACTCTTTTAGTGGGATTTATTCTTTCATGTGCTTTCTTGACAGTAGTTGTCTTTCCTTCACTTCTGAATGTAAGACTCCCTTGAACATCTTTTCTAAGTTGGTTTGGTGGTTATGAATTCCCTCAGTTTCCACTTGTCCTGGAAGGACTTTATTTCTTTTTCACTTCTGAAGGGTTGCCTTACTGGGTATATTATTCTAGGTTGGTGGTAGTTTTGTTGTAGGACTTGGAATACATCATACCATTCCCTCCTGGCCTGAAGGTTTTCTGCTGAGAAATATGCTAATAGTTTAATGCAAATACTCTTTAAATGTGGCTTAGAAGCTACATGCCTTGGCATATGCCTATAACCCTAGCTACATGTGAGGTGGAGACAGGAGCATTGCAAATTCAAAGCCAGTCTCAGCAATTTATCAAGGCCTTAACCAATTTAGTGAGACCCTGTCTAAAAATAAAAAATAAGAAGGACTGGGGATGTAGCTCAGTGGTAAAGTGCCCCAGGTTCAATCCCCACCACAAAAAAAAAAAAAAAAAAAAAAAATAGACTTAGAACTTTTTTCTTAGATTTACCTTTTTTAAAAATTTTGTCTTATATTTTTGACAGTTTGGCCATAATATGCCATGGTAGAGCTCTTCTCTAGTCATGTCTATTTGGGGTCCTATGAATCTCCTCTATATGGATGTCCCTGTCTATTCCCAAGATTAGGGAAGTGTTCTGTGATTATTTCATTATATATTTTCTCTATGCCATTAACTTTTTTTTTCTCCTAACTTTGGGTATACGAAAGATGTAATATTTGCTCATTTAATGCTATCCCAATAATCTTGAATGAAATCCTTAATGCTTACTTCATTCATTCCTTTTTATTTATTTTTATTTTCTATTTTTATTCATTCACTTATTTGCCTGACTAGGATATTTCCAAAGACCTATCTTCAAGTTCCACTATTTTTCCACTTGATGCAGTCTGTTTTTAAGATTTTTAATTGTATTTTTCATTTGGCATTTTTTTTTTTTTTTTTTTTTTTGGTGGTGGTAGTGGTGGTGCTGGGGATTGAACCCAGGGCCTTCTGCATGTGTGGCAAGCACTCTACCAACAGAGCTATATCCTCAGCCCTCATTTGGCTTTTTGAGATCTTCATTTTCAAGATTTCTCTTTGTTTTTTTTTTTTTTTTTTTTTTTTCTTTTTCCAAATCTCTCTTTGTTGTTTCCCATTTATATCCTATATTGTCTTCCTAATTTTATTACACTGTTTATCTGTGTTCTCTGGTGTTTCATTGAGCTTTCTTGTATCATTCTTTTAAATTCTTTATCACCATATGGATTTCTTTAGGATCTGTTGCTAGGTAATTGTTATGTTCTTTTGGAGGCATCACTTTACCTTTTTTTTTTTTTTTTCTTTCCATGATTCTTGTCCTACATTGAGATTTATGCATCTAGCAGATTAGGCATCTCTACCATTTATATGATGGCCTTCTTAGTAAGTGGCTTTCTCCTGAAGATGTCTCTTGGGATGGCAATTGTTTTGCAACACTGGCTTCATCTCCAGCTGGGCACTACAATGTAATCTCCCTTCTTTGGCTATAATTAATTATTTTGGGTGCAGTGCACACCATATTAGAGTCAGAGAGACTCAGTATGCTCACAGACCATGCAAGAGTGGGGACACTCTAGCAGTTCAGGCAGGTGTGGTGCAGACAGCAGTGGGTATGAGGGGTTCACTGTGGAGCTACTTCTACAATAGGAGTAATAGCCACTATTGGGCAACTGGGATTTCCTTTAGTCCTATGAATGCTAGCTCTACTACTAGCAAGAGCCTCTGGCATTGGCAACCCTAGCAAGTGGTGAGGGACCTAAAGCACTTGTTTTCAGACCACTCCATGGTGCAGGCCCAGATGCTAGAAGAAAGGCAGTGGCAGAAACCACAATACCCCCACTGTGGCATTCACCCCCTGTTTTGACAGTATATGGTCATATAGAGTGCAGGGATGAGTGACAGCAGCAACCCTGTAGATAGGGTGGCAACAAGAACAATGATGTTTCTCTCTCCCAATGGCAGTACATACCCAAGAGTGAGACTGTGGCTGGTAAAAAGCAGAGCTACTTTCAGTTCTCTTTGGCTGTGTGTGCACAGAAACTGGGCAATGTCTAGAATTGGAGCTTTTGTCCTTATGCCACATTCCTTCAGCTATAGCATATACCTGGGGCAGGGTAACAGCTAGAGCCATAAGTTGCTTGAGGATCCCTCAGTGTACCCTTGTGGGTAGGATAGCAGTAGGAACCCCAAGCTCCCCTCCTTGCCCTATCAGGAACAGGTACCTGAGTGTGGTGCAGAGGGGATGTCAGTGGGAACCCTGCGGATGTCTGCCTTTAGTCCTGGCACTGGCTAGCCATACCTTGGCTGGCCATACCCTTGGTCTCAGAGGGCAAGTGCCCTGATCTCCTGATTCTGGACAGTGGCATCCTCTGTTCCCCTGTGTCATAACACTCCTCCCCTATAGTTTAGGACACCCAACAGGCTTAATTCATGTTCTTTCTGCTGGATCAATTTGGGTTCACAAGGTATTTGATCCCCATACTAGTGCAGTGAAATATCTGTGGAGTTCTGGAATCATGCAGGCGTTTCTGACCCTTAGAACGTTCCAAACTCAGACAATGTCCCCCTTCTCAAGATTACTCCTGACTACAGCACACTGGATGTTTACTGAGATGGTGTGAGATCCTTTTCATGCAAGGCTACTGTACATATTTCAGGCTACTTATCTAATGGGCTGCAAGTCTACGAATACTGTGAAACTTTCCAGCAGCTAAAACTGCCAGAATCTGCACTACTGGAGTTTGCTGGGACTCTTACAACCTGCCTCCTTCAAAGTGGAGGCCCCTCTCTTCCAGATGTAGATTCATGGCAGATGCTGGGGTATTTTTTGTCTGTTACTTTGCTGTCGTTCCAAGTCTCTGAATTTTACAAGATTTTACAATTTTTCTCTTCTTGCTGATTTCCAGTGTTCTCCCACAGTCACTTACTTCAAAATGCAGCTATACACTGTTACTTTGGCTCTTCTTTAAGGAGGATCTGGTGAGTGTTGGGTGACTCTATTCAGTTATCTTGCATCCCTTGGTATTTTTCTTTTTATGCCTGGTTTGTTTCACCTAACATTATGTTCTCCATTTCCAACCATGTTGTCACAAAGACAGAATTTTCTTCTTTTTAAGTCTGAAAAGTATTCCATTATGCATATGTAACACATTTTCTTTTTGCAGTTTTGAGGACTGAACCCAGGGCTTTGCATATGCTAGGCAAGTGCTCTGCCACTGAGTTAAACCCCCAGCTCCTGCAACACGTTTTCTTTTCCATTCATCTATTGATAGACACTTAGGTTGATTCCATGTTTTAGCTATTTTAAGTAATGCTGCAATAAATATGGGAGTGCAGATGCCTCTTTGACCAGATATATGTTTACTACCTGCCAGAGGAGCTTCTGGCAAAGAGCCCACTTTAAAGAAGGAGAGAATAAAATCACAAGTTTTATCGAACAACAATGTATCAGTTTGGGGCATGAAAGAGGACTTATTATGTCTGAGCATTTGAATTTATTCTCATGTCCATACTTGACAGCTATTTTAAACTTGTTCTATATGCAATAGAAGCATAAGGCCAAGCTACTTCAGGATCAGGGTGAGAGTGTGACAGATGTGGGGGTCAAGAATCCACCTGCCTTCAGCAGAGGACAGTGCTAACCCAGTACAGCCTAGAGTTAGGGCATAAAAGATAGCCAGTACCAAAAGCACAGCAATGGTGTTTTTGTAGGCCAACTTCTGTGGGTAACAGCAAGGCCTTGTGTAATAGGTGCAGAATGATCTTGGGTATGTCTGTGGCTTAGAGTACTCCAACTGACTGAGTAACTGTGGAAGGCAGCTTAAGAGCAAAGAGAAGCACACAAGTGCTGTGGCCAGCAACCTTCTATAGAGTTGAGGCAACCATGTCCTCCAAGGTCAGTGGAGGATGTGATAATATATCCATGAGTATCTGTGAGTGATGCCCTGGGAACTCTCAGAAGGGAGGGCAGAAGATTTTTAGTAAGTCACAGAGACTCTACAGGGGAGAGCAAGAGACATCACACAAATTGGGAGCCAAGGAAACACTGTTGCTATGGTAACCTCCACTTTATGCCTAGATTGTGCACCATAGAACATACATGTTTTCAAAATGATTGATGATTTAACAGAAAAAAAGGGGGGTAAATGTGGAAATGGACCAATGAGAGTGGAGGAGGTAGCATTTCCTAGAGTTTATCCTTGCAACATTGTCCACAGGAGGGGGGACTCTGAAGTTGGCTTTAGATGATTGGAGAAGTGTTTATCAGGCCTACACAGAACCTCCCTCTCTGAAACCTCTATTTGCTCTGATTCTGAACTCAGCAAGTAACCCTCAAATAACCATCCAAGTATCCCATGTTCTCTGATCCTTGGAAAATGAAAAGCTCGTGCATATTCAATCACTATGAACTTAACCAGTGGCTTGGGAGTGAATGATCAATGACAGTACAAAGTTCATAGTCCCCCCAGAATCATTAAAATATAGATAGGCATTCTGGTTGTTAGGTCAGTATCTCGGTTGGGAATAAAGGCTTGCCCTCAAGAAACTGATTGTTCTTGAGTGACATGAATAAGATTATTTTGAAAGTACAAAGTTTGAACTCTGGACTGTGGTGATTTCAAAGTAATGAACCATGAGAGATTGGATTACAGTTATAGAAAATATGTATGAACAAAGGAAAACAAGAGCAAGAATGTGCAAGATTTTTTTTTTCTTCAGATTTAATCCCCACCCTTTTGCATACCATTCAGTGCCCTGGGCAGATGACATCTCCTGATTCTGATGCTTTATGGAAGAGTTTTGTGATTTGCTCTCTTAGCTCATTATTTGTTCTTTAATAGTGTGCACTTTAGGACTTATCTCCAAAATTGATTTTTTATTTAATCATTTCATTTTCATATACATTATAGAAAATAAGATTTTATTTTTAATAGGCTTAAGTCTCTAAGAAACATCTTGTACACCATGTAGTCCTTGGGAGATAGGTGAGGTCAGGATATGTCCAGAGGCTGTGAGTCTGTAGGCATCTTTGCTACCCTTTCTTTACACCAAGCAGACTTGAATATTGCTATGTTATCACCCTATTACTGGCCTTGCACTGTCTGTTTCCCTCTGCTTTGTAGTGCCAAGGAATCCATCTAAGAAAACCAAGTTAGTAGAGAGAAAAATGGGTATAGTATATAAAGATTTTCCCTGGCCTCTCTGCACTAGATCCTCTTCTACTCTGAGGTACCATTTTCTTCTGAAATCAGATTCTACCTTATGGTTCTACCTTAATTTTTCAGCTTCAGTGACTTGCCTTTCACTTCTGTGTTTTCTTCCATTGGATACACAATGCATGTCTATATCTTGACTGAGTCATGCATAGCATATATGCATACATACATGGGTGCAAAATTAAGATTCAATAAATATACCTTATAGGAAAAATACAGCAGAGAAAAACTTAATGAAATTCCTTTTATATTTGTATATGTTTAATAACATGAAAGATTTTTTCAACTTTAATTATCAGCCCCACCCACCTCCATACCTTTTTCTCTCTGTGAGTGAGGAGTCAACTGACTTTTTTGCCATGATTTTTGAAATGGAAAAGGGAAACTTCCAAATTTAAATACAGAATATAAGCTATTTTATAGATCTAAAATTGGCAAAATCTTATAAATTTTTCTTGGAATTGACTGATTATCAGACACTAAGTCCATCCAAAAAGAGTCTTGTTAGCACTACCTAAAGAAATAAAGCTACCTTTAGGAACATTCAATGCAATTAGGAGGTTGACTTTAATAGATTTGGGGAACCCAACACTAAAACGCTCCACTATAAAATTTCATAGTGAAACTTTGAGAGTAGAAGTGAAAAGAGACTTCCTTTACATCTCTCCACAGAGAGCAAAAGTACAAGGGAATAAATCTCCTGGGTTCTACAGTTGCCCAACATGGAGTAGCACAGCTAGCAAGTGGCAGCTGAAGTCTTGGCAGTCACTACTGGAAGGTGGGTCAAAGGGCGGGTGAAGAAAGAAGCAGATAAGGTTGGAGAATAAGATAATGAGAGAAACATACATGAAACAGAGCAGGAGAGAGATTTCAATGACTGGATGAATGGGAAGAATATTTAAAGCAAATCATTAGTATGCTGGTATGCTGGCTAAAATCTCACAGTAATAATCTTTATTGTTCCTCAAGGCACCCAAAGACTTATTTGTGTTTCATTTCCTATAACTCTGTGAAGAACTTTGACCGCTAGAGCCTTGGCTTTTATTCAAGATGTTGGTAGATAAACCCTTTGTCCAGATGCAAATTCATTTTATTCTGTCTTTCCAAGTTCATCATTTCCTAAATGTCTCATGTGTTAGCACAGCATTTGTCAAAGAGGTTCAGGAATTACAAGAAAAAGCAGTTCTATAGCCAAATATGCTTGGGACATGCAGGGTTGTACAGTTTCAACATGAGCCCTCGGCTGCAGGATTTGTTGGAGCCTTTAATATGTAAATGTGCACTATGATGCCCCAAGAAGGAGACATGGTATGCCACATTACTCAAATTTTGACCACAAAATCCTTTTTCTCAAGGCATTTCACCATTCATGGAGCATGCTCTGGGGAATATTTGTTTTTGTTTGTTTGAGTTAGAATGGGGACTTAACAGCCATGGTCAAGGGCAATTTTTTGTGATTTATCAAATAGCATCTTGCAAGTTCATATTACAGTCTAGAAGCAATTGACTTAACCATAAATCTGTTTTCTGCTCAATATTTGTGATCATATCCAATTAAGTAATTTATTCCAAAGCCTCTTATATTGTTTTTTCTTTGTGGCACTTCATGCAGTTAGTCTTATTTTCCCAAGAGCATGTACACTCCATAAAAGTAGGAATCATGCCTTTATCTTTACTGAATTAGGCACAATGCATGCCTGTATCTTGACTGAGTCATGCATAGCATATATGTATGCATACATGGTGCAAAAACAAGATTCAATAAGTATACCTTATAGGAAAAATACAGTAGAAGCAAACTTAATAAACTTCCCTTTGTATTTGAATGTGTTTGATAATATGACATGAAAGATTTTTTTTTTTTTTTGCTTTAATTATCAGACCCCCCTAACACCTTTTTCTCTCTATCTTTTTTAGCACCAAATATTCCTTGGAAGGAAAATGGGGGCAATAAATCTAAACAAAGCAGCCCTGAAAAGTCATTTTTACTATTTGTTCCAATTTAAAGGATGCATCATGGCTAACAACTGAAAACTAAGCCAACTAGTCTTTTGTTTGATTCCTACCCAGTTTATTTATTAATTGACCAGCATTTTTGCTCCTACTCTTTCATGCTGTTTTTCTTAAATGTAAAATACAGTATCTTTCTGATTTTTTTGCAAGTCAGGAAAAATTTCCCTACGATCTCATTCCAAAAGCACTTGGAAGGTAAAGTTTGTTATTATATCCTTGTATATGAATGTCCTTAGCTTAGTCTAATGGTGTTTTGCCAAGTAAACAATTTTCGGTCTATTATTTCCACTGGAAAGTCCCTTTTTGAAATTAAAGGATTTTTCAATTAAAAAAGCTACTGATGATAGAAATTGCAGGTTCTTCCTAGCATAGTACTTGAGGTTTGCAACTTAATAATGAGGTCATTATTCATATAACCAGGTTAATGATACCAATACATTGAGTTTACAATGGAAAATTTAGGACAAAGTAGTTCTGTCAACAGCTCCATTGTTCCCACTTCCCTGTATGCGTGCTCCTTCCTCCATCTTCTTTATCCCTAAAATCATTAACCCCTCTGTACAGACTTCTCCAGGTCCTGCCCTAGCGTCCCCTCAACCTTATTCATGCTCCTGAACTTGTTGCTTCTGCTGGCTTCTTCTTATCAACATTGTTTGCTGGCTTCTTTCATTGTTTCTTTTTAAGTGGTATTAACCATCCGCATACTTCCTCTTTCTCCTCAATTAGTGAACTTCCCTTCTCCCTCCCCAACTCAACACCAAGCCAAGAGAGGTAGATGACATATGTTGGAGCTATGGTCTGAAAGCTTCATTGAGAAGTATACCAATAATCCCATTTTTTCTGCTCCTATATGATTCTCCCAATATTCCTCTGGTTGTCCTTCATCAACCCCCAGAGCCATCCCTTACCTTCCTAGAGGTGAAGCTCATTGTTTTCATTCCTGACACATTTCCTACCACCCTATTGATGGAGCACAGTATCCAACTTGACCAGGAGCCAGCATCCTGGCCTCCCAGCTTCTCAGGACTTTCCTCTTCTGTGACCTTCTCACCCACTTCCCAGGGGTGCCTCCCACACACGTATACATACACACAGCCTTAGACGTTTATATTGAGTGTTGACTAGGTTTTGAAATCTTGTAATGGCCACACAAACTAGACTTAGGAGTGACATTGCAAATAAGCTTAATGCTTATTTTCACACAACTGCCTTTGATTCCGTCGAGCTTGTTTAGTCTTCCCCATTTCTGGATGAAATTTCAGGAAGATCCCATGGTTTTTCTAGTTACTAACAGGTGTCAATAATATCATCTTCGATTTACTAAATAGTTCAGTTAAATAAAAACTTCACTCTCTCAGCCCGTTCAGCGTTTCCTTTGGCCTACTTCCCTCTACCCTTTCCTCCTGTTATTGAATAATTAGCTACTATTCTGGTTTCTAGGGAAGGTGGAGGTGGGGGTAAAAGAAAAAAAAATTCAAGGAAAAGTAGAAGTCTTGTGACACTGAGACCAATTAAATCCCTGTGTCATCTGCCCAGACCATGGCTCTTTTTTTCTTTAGTTCTTTTGTAGATTTTTAGACCAATCTATTCTCCTGTAACTAGTGATGTTGCCCTCTGATGACCATGCATGACACAACGCTCAGTCTCAGGCTCTTGTGGCCTCTCTGTTGACCTCCTTACCCTTCCCAGGGAGGTCTGTACAGCAAAGACACTTTAAGAGAACTCAAGAATACTGACTGAAACTCAACAATTTAAAGATGATCCATTTTAAAAATGGGCAAAAGGATTTTGGATAACTTTCTCCAAAGAAGATATACAAATGTCCAATAAGCACCTAAAAAGATGTTCAACATCAATATCACCAAATCAAAACTACAACCAAATACTACTTTATACCTATTAGGAAGGCTATAATAAAAAAGATGAACAATAACAAGTGTTGACAAAGAGAAATTGGAACACTCATATGCTGCATTCCCGTTACTTGGTGGGGATATACAAATAATACAGCAATTTTGAGAATAGTCTGGAAGTTCTTCAAAAAAGATGAGCATAGAATTTCACATTAACTCCTAGATATTCTAATCTGTACCCCAAAGAAGTGAAAAAAGATACTCAAACTAAAACCTGTAATACAAGTGTTCATAGCAGCATTGTTTATAATAACCAAAAAATACAAACAACCCAAATACATCTCAACTGGATAATCAAAATGGGGTACATCCATACAATGGTACAGCCACTGCAATGGAATATAATTCAGCCATAAAAAGTAATGAAGCACTGATTCACACTATAACATGGATGAACTTTGATGATATTATGCTAAGTAAAAGAAGGCAGACCAAAATAAGGTAGTTTATTATATAATCCCATCTACATAAAATGCATATAATAGGCAAGTGCATACAAGTAGAAAGTAGACTAGTGGTTAACTAGGACTAGAGGTTGGAAGAAGTGGGAATATAGGGTCTCTTTTGGGGGAAATTAAAATGTTCTAGATAATGGTTTCACAACTCTGTGAGTGTACTAAAAATCTACCAAATTGAACACTTTCAAAATGTGAATTTTATGGTATGTGATTTAATAAAATTGAAAAGCAAGAGGGAGGAGGAGGAGGTTAGTGTATGAGGTCTATATCACTGCCACTGTAGCCCTTTCTCTTTACTTTAATCAGTCACCCTGTAATGAGGTTTTATTTCTTCAGGAAAAACTCAGGGACCAGTCTCTGTGCCACCCAAATTTCAGGAAGCATATCTTCAGCTCTCAAAGTGATTGTTTTCAATTCTCCCTCACCTGGCTTCATTTTGGGAATGGGGTTGGGCACATATTCCCTGGCTTCCCCCCAGAGAGATGTAGCACACTAACTCTCCAAAGAAATATTTGCCATGTCTGAATAATCATGGGTTCTTAGCTTCCTCTTTAAAGACTGGTATATGGGCTAATGGTAGGAGAATCAGACTGAAAGTCCTTCACAGACTGTGCTTGGCTAAACCAGGGGTCAGCAAACTTTTTGTGTACAGAGGCAGATAGTAAAGATTTTAAGCTTCATGGTCTATATATTTTCTGTGGCAACTACTCAACTCTGCCACTTCAGTGTGAAAGCAGTCATGCACAAAACATAAACAAATGAGCACAGCTGTGTTCCAATAAAAGTTTAATTACAAAAACAAGTGGTGACTGGATTTGGTCCATGGGCTTTTCAGTTTGTTCTAGAGTCACTTGGAGGAGTTTAGACAGGGAAGGGAGGTACTTGGCACCTTTTGTTTCAACTAGCAGAACCCATTTAATGTCCTGTCACAGTATCAGACAATAAAAATCCTCTCTCCAGCTAAACTCTCCTGTCTACCACTCCCAAGGGTCTCCCTAACCCTGAGCAGGCACTTTGACCTCTTTGTACCCTCCACTCTCCTCATCTTTCCCTGTTTACCTGATGGATTAGGTAACCCCTCATTTCTGTCACTTCCTCACACCCTGGACCACAATCTCATCTTGCCATATCTTCATTCTAGGTTCACGGATCTCAACCTTCTCAGGGTTTCCCAAGTTTCAGAAAATCCAACAATATGGGATTTTTCCTGCACCAGGGCTGCCAAGGGGTGCCAGGGCCATCTCACAACTGGGGGCCGGGGCGTGGGGGTAAGTTGTACAACTTCATCATGGAGATCCTGCTATGAACCAGCAGGCTATACTCATCCCACATCAATTTCTTAGCCTACTTTCATCAGTTGAGATCTTTTCCTATCTATTCAAGCCTCCAATTACTGTTCTTTCTTTTTTTGTAATTTATTTTTTATTCTAAGTTGTTAGAAATGACAGCAGAATGTATTACATTTCATATTATACTTGTAGATTACAATTTTACATATCTCTGGTTGTATACAAAGTATATTCACACCATTTGTGACTTCATACATGCACTTAGGGTAATGATATCCATCTCATTCTACCATCTTTTTTTTTTTTTCTTCACTCTTTTGCCTCCTCCCTTTCCCTCCCTCCCCATTGGCCATTCTAGTGTTCCTCTAATCCTCCTATGCTCCCCCATCCCAACCCCACTGTGAATCGGTCTCCTTATAGCAGAGAAAACATTTGGCATTTGGCTTTTTGGGATTGGCTAACTTCACTTAGCATTATATTCTCTAACTTCATCCATTTACCTGTGAATGCCATGATTTTATTCTCTCTTATTGCTGAGTAATACTCCATTGTGTGTATATACCACATTTTCTTCATCCATTCATCTACTGAAGGGCATCTAGGTTGGTTCCACAGTTGAGCTATTGTGAATTGTGCTGCTATAAACACTGATGTGATTGTGTCCCTGTAGTATGCTGTTTTTAAGTCCTTTGGGTATAGACCAAGGAGCTGGATAGCTGGGTCATAAGGTGGTTCCATTCCAAGTTTTCCAAGGAATCTCCATACTGCTTTCTATATTGGCTGTACCATTTTGCAGTCCCACCAACAATGTATGAGTATGCCTTTTTCTCCACATCCTCACCAACATTTATTGTTGTTTGTGTTCTTAATAGCTATCATTCTGACTGGTGTGAGATGAAATCTTAGAGTGTTTTGATTTGCATTTCTCTAATTGCCAGAGATGTTGAACATTTTTTCAAGTATTTGTTGATGGATTGTATATCTTCTTCTGAGAAGTGTCTGTTAGTTCCTTGGCCCATTTATTGATGGGGTCATTTTTTTTTTTGGTGTTAAGATTTTTGAGTTCTTTATATATTCTAGAGATTAGTGTTCTGATGTGCGTGTGGTAAAAATTTCTTAACCAGTACTCTTGACCTCTGTTTTGCAGAAATGACAGGGACCACCTTTTTGAACTCTCTAACTTAAAAGTGTTCTGTATCTTAATCTAAACCTGCACTCTCCTATATGGTGGCCACTAGATACACATGGCACTTGAGAACTTGAAAACTGTCTAGCATTAATAAGGAACCAAATTTTAAATTTAAATTTCAAGTGTAAAAACTGAAGCAGTATAAAATACTTTCTGCCAAACCCAACTCTTTTTAGTTTGATTGCTTCAATTAATCATTGAAAATTTAGCATCTACATTAAGATGTACAGCAAGAATAAAATACACATTGAATTTCAAAGACTTTATAAAAAAGCATGTAAAATATTTCATTAATATTTTTATATATTGATTACCTGTTGAAAGGTAACTTGGATATCAAAATGGCCTAGATATATTATTAAAAATTAGTTTCAGGGCTGAGGTTGTAGCTCAGTGGTAGAGCACTTGCCTGGCATGTGTAAGGCACTGAGTTCGATCCTCAGCACCACATAAAATAAATAAAAATAAAGCAAAGGTATTGTATACATCTACAATTAAAAAAATTAGTTTCACCTGTTTTCTTTTGCTTTTTTAATACAGTTACTAGATGTTCTCAAATTACATGTGTGTCTCTACTGGGCAGTGCTGATCAGCAGAACTCCTCAATTCTTCCTGTGTCACGCCTTCAGTAGTTTGCATTAGTACTGCTGTTAGTTATAGCTAAGCAGTCAGGAACTTGTTCTGAAATTTAATATAGACTGAGTTTCTAAAAACATACTAAGATAGTCTGCTAAGTTAGAATTTGGGGAATTGGGCTATGAAATGACATACCTACCTCCATTTTAGTGAAGAGCAGTAACTATAGGATTTTGGCAGAGGTGTTTTGCTGCTATTTATTGTTTTAATTTTATATTTTTATTCTTCCAACAATAAAAAGGAAAGAAGAAAAGACAAATGTGTATCCTCCTTTGAAGAAGCAGGGTGAAATTGTTTCTTTCCTCCCAAGACTCATGGGGAGCTAAACTCATTTTCCAAATGGAAACAGAGGCCAGCAGGTCAAATCCCTGGGATTTCTAGGAGAAAAACAACTGCTAACCACTTCAGGGGCACAAGCTGGGTCTTGGTGACTGCAGGTCTTTAAGTTCTTCAACAAAGAATAAGGGTGGGGGAATCTGCATTTTACTATCACTTATCTCCATTCTATCAAAACAAGCACTAGTAGCTTCTTCCATCTCTGGGTTATATCTGTGAGTTTTATCTCTGAGTTTTATCTTGGAATATACCTGAATGGGAAAAAAATATTCTCTATCAATCTAGAGTCCCTGATGAGCTTCTAGAGAAGATCTTGTTGGCAACTTAGATTTTGAATTTGAGAAATTTCTGAATAGACCTTTCTGGGTCTCTTTGTATACAGAAGAGAGACATAAAGAGTTGTACACGAACATTTATGCACGTGTGCTTATTTACGCATGACACTCGTACAGAAAGCAGTGCCAGAATAGAGCTAAAATGAAACTGAAATTTCAGAGTAATTTGAATCTCTCAAAAGTGGGTGAATAAGTCGGGCATGGTAGCGCACACCTGTAATCCCAGCAACTCTGAAGGCTGAGACAGAAGGATTGTAAATTCAAGGCGAGCCTCAGCGACTTAGTGAGACCCTGTAGATGTAGCTCAGTGGTAAGGCACCCCTGAATTAAATTCTCAGTACCAAAAAACTATATATAGAGAGAGAGATAGTGGGTGGATCTGACTTGTTTCCAGAGAAAAAAAGAAAAACTTTATAGTAGAAAAACCTAGTAAACACTATCTCATATGGGTGGTCAAGGTCAACATAAACTGTAATAAGTCATGTTTATAGTAAATAGTCCTTACCTCTGTCACCTCCCAGAAATCCAGTCCAGGCATGAAAAATTCCTAAATGAGACATATTCTACAAAGTACTTCACCAGTACTCCTCAAATAATACTATACATACCATGCATATATTATTATGTACAAATGAAACCCAATAGAAAATAAGTTGTCAGGGTAATAAATGCTAATACTAATGCATCAACTTGGGTTCATTAATTGTAAAAAAAAAAAAAAAATTAAAAACCTGTACTAATGTCAGATGTTAATTATAGGGAAACAGATATGGGGTAAAGAACCCTCTGTCCCCTGTTGGCCTAAAGTAAATTTATTTATTTATTTAGTAGTGGGGGTTGAACTCAGGGGTGCTCTACCACTGAGCTACATATTCAACCCTTTTAAACTTTTATTTTGAGACAGAGTCTCTCTGACTTCCCTAGACTGGCCTGGGTGAACTATCCTCCAGCCTCAGCCTCCTGAGCAGCTGAGATTAAAGGTGTGTGACACCACCCCTGGCTAAAATAAAAGTTTATTTAATATAAACAGAATGGTTGCTTGTTTACTCTAGCATAGACCCTTACTACATTCTTTTGAAAAATGAATATAAATGACTCACTAGGAACACTGCTGTAATAATGTCCTTGAGTCCATGCCATGGACCTACCTTATAAGTAAGATAGTTTTAGGGTAAGTTTCTTTTGATACCTTAGTAATTAAATGCTTCAAAAAGTATTCTTCCACCACACCCAAACAAAGTGGGTGAATCTATGGTTCACATTGAACTTGAATTGATAATAGCTTCATCCTGCCTGGTCTATGGGATTGCCCAGTCTATTACTGACCAAAAGCGATGATTATTTAATGCCATTAATACTTGAATTTTCCTGGGGTGAGGGGAATCTTTCTCTATATAATAAAAGTAACACTAAACTTCAAACCATTGGTAGTGATGGTCAACTCACTAATAACCCGATATGCCCCCAGTCACAGAGTGGACCCATTTGGAAAGAAATTTGTGGACAAAATGTTTATTCAAAATGCTAACCATATTTTTCTGTTCCCTTTTCCCATCAATTTTGAAAATAAGTTAAAATTATAAATTGACTAATACTAGTTTCCAATATGAAAGTAGAATCTGCAATTTTTGCTTCAATTACTTCTTTTATTCTAGAATGGAAAGATAGATTCTTCAAAAAATTTTGCAAATTGAATGATATCATATTGTGCTTTCACAGATGATTGCCTTCAGAGAGCATTTAATTATCATTAGGAATAGGTGTAATTCTTTTGACTTAGGACACCAAAATGTAGTGAAGAGAAAAACAGGCCATTCATGCTACTCATTCAACAATACTGAGCCAGCATCTGCTATGTCCCAGGCCCTATACTGAGCACTGGGAATACATTAGGGGGCAAAACAGTTGCATCTCTGTTCTCTTGGTGCAGAATGGCATTAATCAAGTGAATTTGTATCAGATTATATAACCAACTTGTCTGAGCAGTCTCAACAACTTAGGTATAAACATAGAACTGCTTCATTTATCCAGCAAATGTTTTCAACTCTACTCCGTTAGTTCTCCTTTTTACTGGGTAATAGGACCCCTGATATGATCTCAGTCCTGGTCCATAATTTGATGTCCTTTTCAGTTATTAAGACAGATTTGTTTAACACCTAGTTCCATTTACTTTAAATTTTCAATCACTTACTCGATCAAGGCTCCCCCTTTCCCCTGGGTAACTGGACTTACAGCTTAGGGGAGAATGGATGAGGTGTGATTGGTTCTTTCACACCACACCTCCTTTCCTGCAGTTTCACTCCTTTGAGGTCAAACCCAGAACAGTAAGAGACAAAGAAGTCTGGTTATGGGACAACCGAGGCAATGCTGATACCCCCTTTCTCTTGGTAATGATCCTTGGTGAAGCCAAGATGGATACCATAATACATGAACTGTAGGGAGTCGGTACCCCAACAGGCTTACTAATGAGTTTATTCCAAGTAGTTTCCTAGCTTTGGTGGTCTCATAAGAGACTCGACCACATCTTCCATCTGGCAGCCCTGTGCCATATGCCTCTGATACACAGACCACATCACAAATCTTGACTACATGTTCCATGATCCCACGTCTGGAGTGTATGGGGAGGGGCCATATCCATCTTTTGTACCTATGGGGAAACACACATTTCCCACCTGACCTGGCATTACCCACACTATCTCTTCTAAGACATCTTTCCTGGTCTTTCCCCTTCTCAAACAGAAGCAGGTCATTAGTTCCAAAAGCAGAGAGTGCATCCCTATCAGGAAAGGAGATGTCAATCTCCAGATACTCTTAGTTATCAGCTACTGTCTTGCTCTCTACACCCCACTTCTTGAACTTCAGGAAAAAGCTAATCAAGCTTCCCTCTCCCCTACAGAGAAATGATAGGAAGGAAGTATTTCATGTAACTGTCCTCAATGAGCACTTAATGGGTCAGCTAATTAAGCACTGGTCCTTCTGCTAACCTGCCAGATGCCTAAAGTTAGGATGTCTCCAGATAGGAAATATGGGAAATTACAGGTGAAATGTGGAAATGTGTGTGGGAAATAGAGCCCAACCTATTTCAAATCTAAATACAGAGTACCCATTTTGCAATATCTACTAAAGCAATTCTACTCCTAGGCATATACTCAACAAAACACGTACATATGCATTCAAAAAGGTACAACAGTGTTCATAACAGTACTTTTCATAATAGCCCCAAACTGGAAATAAATAGTCAAAATGTACTAGAAGAGCTACGTAGGTTGTGGCATTCACACAAAGGAATACATTGCAGCAAAGCAACAAAACTCCTGCTTTATATAACATGGATAAAGGTCACAAATATAATATGAGGGAAAAGGAGAGAGAAGCAAAAATACAAAATGTATGATACCATTTATATCAAGAGTAGGGGGATGGTGTGTGACATCAAGGTAACAGTTACTCTGGGGGAGATGGTGCATCTAATGTTGGGAGAATGGGAGGCTACAGTTCTGTTTTTGTGTGCATTGGGCTCTATACTTAAAATCTATGCTGTTTCCTATAAAGTAGGGGAAATAGCTTTCAGCAGAATGTTTAGTAAAAAAAAAATTTTTTAAAGATAATGTACTTTCTTCTTTTTTTAAAAAAATGTAATTATTATATAAAGGCTGTACCCAAAGAAGCCAATTTAACATGTGCAGCTTCTGAAGTTAGTGCTAACATATCCCCCCGTGAAGCATACCTTTTTATTTAGAGCAAACGTCAAAATTACTTTGCACATTTTCAATTCCAAGTGTCTTTTTCATGTACAAAAATGAAGTGAGAATGGTCAACGTGTTAACTCCATTAGCAGAAGAACTTCTCAAAGTGTTAAATCCTACCAGTTCCAAATCAAAGTCTTCAGATACTTCAAAGAGAGAGTCATTTAGGTTAAGTCCAATAATAGCTCATTGTTTTCATCTGCAGGGAATCAAGGTTGGAAGTTCATTCTGACAAAAGTGAAATAGCTCTCATTATAGAGAATGCTATTGTAAATTCAGTTTAAAATTTCAACCCTGTAGACAAACTCTCTTTGGTTCTATAGTTAAAATTTTTTATTTAATTTACACAAGTCTTTATTTCACGTACATAATTTTGTCCTAAGTAGTTTTTAAATAGATCTATTTTATTGGTCTGCCAATAGAACAAAACCAATATTTTATATAGTTTAACAAAAAAAAATTATGTAATTTTAATGTTTTTAACCTCCCCATCTTGAAAGTGTTCCAGTTTTATGTTAAATATAAGTTATATTAAGTTATATAGTCTTCTATCTATGACAATAGTTGCATCATCCAACTAACCCTTCCTTTCAGAGGCAAGCCATTCCCAGCTCTCCTCCCTTGCCTTCTCCAGACACCATCAATCACTCAGAGCTGTTCATTATGGTGAATCTGCCTGAGGTGAGGGTGTTGGAAAGAACACTCAAATTGCTATGGCTCTTCCCCATTTGAAAAGCACAGGTCCTATTTGGGCAACTGGTCCATGTGGGTGGCAGGATAAGAAAGGGCAAAGGGGCAAGAAGGATATGGGAGAGAAAAGCTCTAAGGTATAGGAAATCTTTCAAAATCTACCTCAACCAAAAAGTGGGAAGTTTATCCTCTAGTCAATGGAAAACCCCTAAAACATTTCCAGACAGGAGTAACATGAGTCCACTTATGCTTTTAGGAAAAGAATTCTACAATTGCAAAGGATGCATCCTGAGGGCAAAGACTAGAAACAAGGAGATATGTTGGTTTCACTCAGCAGGTGAAGTGTTTATTTCACTGTTATTTTATTGCAAAATCTTTTTTTTTTAAGCAAATGACTCCTGAGTCACAACATCTGTTCTTTTTTAAATGTTTTATTAGTTGTTGATTGACCTTTATTTATTTACATGTGGTGCTGAGAATCGAACCCAGTACCTCACACATGCTAGGCAAGCATTTCACCACTGAGCCACAACTCCAGCCCCTTTTGCAAAATCTTCTTAAGGGATGAATTTAAGAAATGTTTTGAGGTAGAATTAAGAGGGTTTGGTGACTGATGGACAATTGGGTTAATCGAAACGTACTTGTACAGCAGGTGTAATTCTTCTAGCTTAGGGCCTGGCACATAGTGGACACCCAGTTATTATCCATTTCTCTACCTCTTATGGTGCATATGCTTTACTACTAGTGCTTCTCCTATTGATTACTGGAAGAACTATGGATCATCTTCTCTGTCTTAACTAAACTATTTTATCTGGGGAAAAATTATAAATACAATGGAAATTGGAACAATCACTTAGGAATAAATAAAATCCCCATCCATTTTATTTTTTATTTTGAGGCAAGGTTTCACTAAGTTGCGTGGGCTGGCCTCAGACTTGCTATCCTCCTGCCTCAGCCTCCAGAGTTGCTGGGAGTACTAGCATGTACCAACATGCCTGGTCATGGAAAACTTTTGGTTACATTTGACCAAATTTGGTAATGTTGAATAACAAATACGCTTAGACCCTAAAACCCTGTAAGCCCACTTGTAGTTATAACCCCTAATAACTAGTTAATACGTAAAAAAAGAGGCTGTGCACAGGAGGGGTGCACCAGAGGTCTTACTTCTATTTATGACATTTAATTTCTTTGAAAAAAGAATTAAAGCTAAGGATAAAAGGGTTAAATAATTCACAGATGACAAGGCAGGAATTTTAACCTATATATGTCTGTCACTCTAACTCCAAAGGCATGGTCTTTACCAGACCCAAGGACTCTTGCTAAGTCCAATCCATATTATTTGAGAATATCCCTCCTAACATTCTGAATTGGATGGCCATATAACTTATCCTGTAAACCCAGACACTTAGAAAGTAAAAAGGCATTATTAATTACTCCAGGGCCACAGGCAGAAAGGATTGCTTAAGGCGCACATGTGGTCAGCATAGTTCTGATTCTCCAGCAAACAAATTCCAGCAGCCTTTTCATAGATACCATGAGGAAAGTCATTTTCCAGTATTAAACAAGCAGATTCATTTATATTCCAAGTCGAAGATTCTATTTCTATTGGCACCAAGAAGTCCTCTCAGTCCAGCTGGCAGAAATAGATTGCTTCAGTGGTGCCTTCTGATGGCATCCTTATACACAGCTGCTGCCCACAGAGCAGAGACACAACAGCTGCTCCCAAGTCCTTCCAGGGTTTATCCCCTATTGCCCTATTCACCTTCTGGAACATAGAGTTTCTATTTACTCCCTTGCTGAAGCATTTTTTAAAATCCTGTTTACAATGAACAGGATTCACTCCTGAAAGCCTTTGATATAAGAATGGAATAATGTTGCCCTCTGGTGTTACCAAGGAGCAGTGAGCAGCCACACAGAATTGGTCAGGGCAAGAGTGAAGGCAAGAAAAAAACAGAAGAGCAGTCCTTATAGAGCAAAAGTATCTGACATATCTCCCTATTTGTTTATTTCTTACAACAACATTGCAAAGTCCATTCTTATGTTTCTTAATTCTCTCGATAAGAAAAGTTCTCAGAGAGATTGAGTCATTTGTTCAAGGTCAAATCTAACTAGCATTAAAAGCCCATGGTCATTCTGTAGGCTTTATAAAATCTGGGTCTTCTAATACTCATAATATATTTATTGAACAACCATTTATGCCAAAAATTGAACATGAGGATAAGTTGACTTATTCCATACAGACCTTAGAGTACTTTAAAATGAAATACAAAGTACCCATATGTTGGGGAGGGGGCCTGGGGGACATGCATCTCTTGATGAATATGCTTGTGTGATTTCTTTCATTAGCAATGACCTTATATATCCTAAATCCTTCATAAAAATTCACTCTCTTCTTCACTAATCCTTATTTCTCTCTTCCTTTTGATTTTCCTTTCTCTATACTCATTTTCTTAGTCACCTGTGTTGCAGTCTCCTTGTTTTTAAAAATTTCAAACCTTTGCAACCCTTCTCACAGTGTTCCACCAAGAATAGACCCTCAAGGTGTTTGTGGAATTTGGACTGCAAGAGTTTCAGCCACTGTCCTTGATGAGATTGTAATTGCAAAAGGATAATGTCTTCTTTCAACTTGGTAACATGCCACTGTGTCCTCTTACAGCATCAGGTAGCCATGTTAAATGTTTAATTGCCTGGCAGGATTGGAGGGAGCTCTCCATCTCACATCCACATACTGTTGAAAGCATGACAACCAATCTTTGCATCTGGGAAGAGGCTGGAGGTATGGTCTCTCCATATCTAAGAATGGAGGCTGCAGGGGCAGTGTTCTGCCATGATTGTTCTGTCCTCTTTTATTTCCCCATCCCCCTTCTCCATATTTGGTGGTTAATCTGTTCTATTCTAACATCATCTACCCTCTCATTCAATTGCTGCCTTAAATAGGAACTTTCTGCTTTTTCCTGTCCCTAAATGGCCTTCACTGATACTGATTCTGGCCTGTCCTGTTTTCAGGAAAATGTGGCTAACCTCCTCACCTCTAATTCTGCTACAGCCCAGCTGTCTTCCCACGGGCCATATATTAACCCTGTTTAAGCTACTCTTTAAATTCCTGCCATGCTCAGTCAGCAGCATCATTAGCAGCCACACCATCTGCTAGGAGTTTAACCCCTGGCTCTCTGGACTTTAATGGTGGAAGCAGATTAGAAACCCAATGAACATGTAGGTAGGTGTAAGTCACATAGTATCTGAATGCTCCTCTGTAATTCTCCTCATTTGAAGCATTAGCAAAATATGTTTTGATACTGAAAAGCAAAAAATTCTAGTATATACAATAGCAAAATTTAAATATTTGATAAGTACAAAATTCAGTCATAATTTAGCACAACCAAAACATTTTGAATTACTTCATAACATTCTGTGGTTTGAAATATATTTGATAACCTGGAGAAATCTTTATGCTAAGCAGGACAAAAAAAAAAACAGGATATAAAAATGAATTTAAAAGTAGTAACCATTTTGGTGTATTTTTATTCAAACATTTTTTCTATACATATTTTAAACATACAAAAAGAACTGCTATTCCTTTTAAAAGTATGTTTGCATATTCATAATAGTAACAAGTTAATGCCAACATTATAGCTCTGCTGTAGGTCCAAGAATGTTAACAACCTAAACCCACAGCCAACAGGAGGCATAAGCCATTTTATTGCTTCTACCAGTTCCTGGAACTCTTTCTTCTATTTCAAATTCTTCAACACCACCACCATTTAAAAAAAAAAAATGCAACCTTTTCATTTCTCTCCTTCCCAACCTTTCTTCCAAAAGTCAAGCCAGGTCCTCTTCTTGGCACCTCTCTGAGTCACAGATAAGGAGAGTGGAATTGTAGAACAGAACAAACACTTCTCCCATTTCCTCTCATCACCAAGATGTTCACTAGAGAAAAGCTGGTGGCCCATGAGGACACCATTCCACTGGCAGGAGACAATCCCACCACTCTGGTTTCAGACAGGCAAGATCAGAACTTTGTATAATAATTGTCTAATTCTGGAAAATGGGCAGAGTCCTATGATTGTTTTTAAAAACCATAATGTAAGGCACTTTCAGTCCTTTGGCACATGTGCTGAAAGGATTTCTTGTTTCTCTCTCTGGCATTTGTTTTCAGGATATGGCAAGAGTCACTGAGAGCCCACATGACATGACACTTGTCCCTCTGGACAGCTGAGTATTTCCAAAGCTAGACAATGGCATCTACTTGGAGGACCTTCTTTAATGTGTATTTAGAGAGCAGGTGTTCAAAACACAGTTGATTCCCACTAAAGAGAATTTCTAGTCATTCCAATAGGATTTGGAATGGAATCAGATCAAGGAATGGGAGAAAATGAAAGGATCATCAGAAGTCCATAATTAAGATGACCCACTCTGGTTTGGATTTGGGAAAGAGGTATATAGAGGAGAAATATAGATTCAATTAATTCCTTGATAAGTTTTCCAATTTTATGAATTCTTACACTTGATTATATTTGATTGCCCTGATTCTATTATAGGAAATGCGTACATATATCATCTCCCAATAGAAGATTAAGTTCCTGGATATCCATAAGATGAAAGAAGTTGAATTTGAGAAACTTAAAAGCATAAACAGGGTTAAAAGCTAAGTTTAATAATTTAACTTATGGAGGTTCCTTACAAATAAATGAATACACAGCACAGAAGACAATTGATGATCTTTTGTACAGCTTAATTATCAATAATGGATCTGTACTTAACAGAATGGAGAGGAGAAGGTGTGAGTTATTAAGGCCTACTTGTCATTCATCTGTAGTATATCTGACTGATCTCTTCTTATCATAGCTATTAAAACCTTAGATTAATCTTAATTATGGGCTGGGATTATGTAGCTCAGTGGTAGAATGCTTTCCTAGCATGAGTAAGGCCCAGGGTTTGATCCCCAGCACTTCCCAAAACAAAAAGGAAAATATGAATTTTTAACTTGAATCTTTTACTCATGATAAAGAAACAAGAGTAGGAACAGGGCTAATGATGGAAAGCTTCATTTAATTTCAAACAGTGTAATTAGGATTGCCAAAGAGTTTTCAAAGAGGCAGTTAGACATAGAGGACTAAAACCAAAGAGATTAGAGATAGTAATAGACATCGAGTCATCAGAATAGGAATGATGAGTGGAATAAGGAAAAGGAAAGGAAGCAAGTTTAGGCCTGATGCTTGGAAAACTTCAAGACTAGTAGAGGGAGAAAGGAAAGGAACAAGACAGATAAGGAAGAAATGATTTTTCCCAAGTTATCTTCAATTCTTCTGAAGGTTCATAGAAGCCAAGAGAATGGAAATTTTTCAAAAGAAATAAATGCTTGTTGTGGTTAAATACTGCAGAAAGGTAGAGGATAATGAGGACCAAGATCATCAATTAGATGCCTGGGGGTTGACCACCTTTGCTTTCTGGATTCATTACTCTGCTTGCATGTTTCTCTCCAAGTCCAGAGGATTTAAAGAGTGTGAAGGAAACAGAACAATAGGAGATTTCTCCCTTTCCTTCACTATTAAACTTATTATTCCCATCATCTTTTCAAGATGAGAAGGTAATAGATTCAAGGCAACTTTATACAGAATGAAAAAGATTTGATTACATTGAGTTGAGCTGCTATTCATTATGCCAAATAAATTAGCCATTACATTTCCCCCAGTCCCAGTTTATAGTATACATATATATTTTGTACACATATTTGATAAACCTTCTGTTAATGCCATATTGTGACCATCTTTCCCTGTCAGATTTCATAGATTTTCCAACATACAGGTATACCTCAACCTCTTAAAAGAACTCTGGAAACTCTCCCAGTTGTATTTTAATTCTTTGCATACTTTGGAGGTATTCTCTTTCTCTCTCTTATGTTGGAGATTAAACCCAGAGGTGCTCTACCACTGCGCTACATCCTTAGCCCTTTTAATTTTGAGATAGGTTCTCACTAAGTTGCTGAGGCTGGCCTTGAATTTGCAATCCTTCTGCCTCAGCCTCCTGAGTGACTGGGAACACCAGTATGCACCACTATGCCCAGTTAAGGTATTCTTTATAAATGAATATGAAAACCAAAGTATCTCAATGAAAATGGAAACTGAAGATTCTATCATTATAAATGGCAGAGTTGGACAGCCAATTTTGGTCATTGAGCCTGATCATTTACAGAAACTATATTTTCTCCTATGGTGTACTCAGAAGTAATATCAAGGAAACCTCCAAGTGGTTAGCTTTTAAACAGTTCTAGTAAGTTGGGAACTCTCCTGAATATTGTTTGTGGTGGTAAGGGAAGGAAAGCTAAGGGCAGCTATTATAAAAAGATAAATTTCATTCCTCTCCCATATAACCCTTCTCAAATATTTGGAGGACTCTTATATTTCTAAGTTTTCTTTAACGAATTCAATTAATAAACATTTTTTTGAGAACACTGTGCAAAGATGAAAGAAAAAAAACTGTTCTACCCTCCAAAAATGAGGAGTTGCAAAAAGCATCTGGACTTTGGTATCCATTCACCTCCCTAACTCATCCTGTGCATTTCCTAATGGCTTTATGCATGCCCCCCACTTTTTTAATATTTATTTATTTGCTTTAGCTGTACACGATGGGTTTATTTGTAGATGGTGCTGAGGATCAAACCCGGGCCGCGCACGTGCCAGGCGAGCGCTCTACCGCTGAGCCACAACCCCAGCCCCCCACTTTTTTATTATCAAAAAAATATGCCAGGGACTAGCCTGCATCAGGAAAGTAGAAAGTTCATGTTTTGTCTTCTTCGTATTGAATCTAGCATTCAACATCACATGGTTTAGAAGTGGTAAATTTGTAAAGGCAGATGTTTATGAAGATTAACCAAAGCTATTCTCCCTGGTTTCTGATGAAAGGAATTACCATGTAAGATGGAAAAACTGGTCATGTGGATAACATCCAATATGCTTTGGAAACAACTGCTTAGCCAGTTGTGTTGGGGAGAAACCCAATCTGGAGGGCTGAGAAGTAGCACATTCTTATGCAGTCAGTCCCTCCAGCAAATCTTTCTTCCTTCCACTGGGGAAAAAAGTTCAGGACATTCCATGGATCATTAGGTTAATGCCTGAATCTAATGTCCTGATCACAGGGTAGAGAATTCACATATTCAGAACACAAAGTCCTTTCTTTTAAAAAAAAAAATTTGATAAAGTATCCAAACCCAAACTTTCTGAGTTTATCTTTTTATAAATAATTATTTTACAAATGATTAAGGGCATATAAGCAAAAAAAAAAAAAAATGGTAAGACTATTTTTGGCTTAAAAAAGACTACTAGAAGGAGGGTCCCTTTACACTCTACACAGAATATTTATAGATGAGAAAATACAAAAAATAAAGATTAAGGTTTTAACAGAGATAAACTTGAAGCAGGATTCACCATGCTGTTTCCTCCCCACATTTAGAACCTGATTTTCACACATTGTTTGTGATCTACTAAATGTAGAGAAGTCATTATAGCTTTGTATTTGCAAATTAGTAAAGAAAACCAAGCTTATATTAGGGAAAATGTGCACTATCCTTTGGGTTTCAGAATAAGGAGGGTATTCAGGTAAAATTTCACTTAAAAATTTACTGTTTTAAGTAATTTCATGCCTCTTATAAAATGATATCTATAATGATTTCTTCCATGTATAAAATATGTATATGGGTAGGCTTATCAGAAATAATACTGAGATTAGGGGCTGGAGTTGTAACTCAGAGGTAGAGTGCTTGCCTAGCATGTGTGAGACACTGGGTTAGAGCCTCAGCACCACATTAAAAAAAAAAAAAAAAATAAAGGTAAAAAAAAAAAAAAAAAAGAAATATGACGTCCATCTCATTCCACCGTCTTTCCTACCCTTTTCCTGCTCCCTTCTCCTCCCTCCCCTTTGCCCTATCTAAAGTTTCCTCTCATGCTCCCCCGAATCCTGTCCCCATTATAGATCAGTATCCTCATATCAGAGAAAACATTCAGCATTTGGTTTTGGGGGATTGGCTTGTTTCAACTTAGCATATTCTCCAACTCCATCCATTTACCTGCAAATGCCATGACTTTATTCTCTTTTATGCTGAGTAATATTCTATTGTAATACCTCAGTGACTCTACTTTGTGTACAGACATGAAAAACTGTGCTCTATATGTGTACTATGAATTGAAATGCATCCTGCTGTTCTATGTAACAAATTAGAATAAATATAAATTTTTTAAAAAAGAAATAATACTAGGATTACACAAGATCTAGCATATCATGCTGTTACTACCAAGATAATATAATAAATCTATATAATATAGCCATATATTTGCAAGCTTCTCTGAAGAGACTATATCACATCCTGTACCACAGACTGTACCACTAAAATATCTTTGGTCTGCAATCCTCAGAGTAATTTTTATTTTTCTGAATTGCTCCTTCCTGATACAGCTCTTGGTTGCTCAACATGACACTCTAAGATTGTGTTGTTAGCTCTGAATGCAGTAATGACCTCCTTATAGTCAAGAAATAGGACAGTAAAAATGCAATGGTATCATAAGTATTTAAACTATAAACTGTGGTTTATTGAGACAGTCCAAGTTAAAGGCAAGGCTTTGGCCATGTAACCGCTATATTTGACTATTATGATAGTAATTTTGATTAATAAGGATAAATGATTACACAGGATGGATACTTCTGCCTGCGTGAAGAATATACACAAAGAAAAAGATGAGCCTAACACCTTGAACTTTTAATGCCAAATCAAGCCATGTAGCCACATTCCATGGCTCTGCAGCCAAGTCAGACAAGGAAAACAAGCAGGCTCAAGACTTGATAAGAGATTGCAAAGTTGCAACTTCAGTTAAGTGAATAGTCCTATTGAGTATTTTATGCTGAGGTAAACACTCTGGTTAGAAAGGAACGTTGCACTAAGAATTTTAATAGTAACATCAGGCAGACAGAGACGAGGCTCTGAACTCCCAACTCCCCAAACCTTCCTCACTAGCAAAGGCAGCTCTCCTTTTGTCAATTATCACACCATCTACAGCAACTATCCTTCACTTGCATAAAAACTTTTACATTATTTCACCTATAGCAGTTGCCTTAAAAGTTGTTTCTAGCCCATAGTCATAAAACAAGTTTGATCCCAATGTAGCCCAGATGGAAAAGTATATGATCTGATCCAGTATGAGACAGCAAAACACCAAAGGAGTTACAGGATTTTGTCCATTTGTATTGAAAGAAATTTTGGAAGCACATATGGGAATATATTCTAAGCCTATTCAGAATGATGACATGGATTGCATCAGGTTGAATTTATGAACATGAGTACACTTACCTGGAGTTTAATGTGTTGACTCAAACACCAGGAGTGGTGTGGTGTTTGAGTGGTGTTTGTTAGGTTAGTTACCTGACAAGTTAGTAACATAAGGCCAGAAGGGTCTGAAGTAGAGTTGGCAGAAGTTGCTTGGCACACTGTGCTGTTAGAAATATAACATGAGCTACATATGTAATTTCAGATTTTCTAGTACCAACATTTTTCCTTTATGAGGTACATGATTGTAATTTGGTACATATATATGTAATGAATAATAATCAAGCCAGAGTAATAAATATTTCCATCTCTTCAAGCATCAATCATTTTTGGATTGGGAATTTCATACTTATCTAATCACTTTGAAATATGTCAGACTGTTTTAACCAATAGTTGCCCTACTATGCTATGGAAAAATCATAATTAATAATTCCTTCCTCCTCTGTCTTAAACTTTTTGAACTTTTTTCCATTCCATCCTCTCCACCATCCTTCCAAGGCTCTAGTGAACACTATTCGATTTCATTCTTCTATGAGATTTATATATTAGTTTCCACAAATGAATGAGAACACATGGTATTTTTCTTCTGTGTCTGGCTTATTTCATTTAACATAATGACCTCTAGTTATGACTATGTTGCTACAAATGACAAGATTTTATTCT